>CM031857.1:54983511-55114579 GCA_018697195.1 Certhia americana
GCCCCACAAGCTCCGCCAGCCCCATTGCCACACCCTGGGGCGGATCCCGGGCCCTACCCCGCCCTCCCAAAGATGGCGGCGCGGGCCGCTTCCGCCTTCCCGCCGCCGCCGCTCCCAGCTGCGACGTCACCGCTGTCGTCACCGCGGCCTCACCATCGGCGGCGGCGCGGGCGGCGCGCGGCCGCCGGGAATGGCGCGCGGAGGCGGTGGCGGCGGCGGCGGCGCTCCCCCGGCGGCTGTCCGGCGCGCGGGCGTGAGCGGCGGGTCCGCGGGGCGCGCGCCGCTCGCGCGCTCCTCCGCCTCCTGCCCGCGCCGCTCCGCGCTCGAGGCCCGGGAGGACGACCCCCCCCCTCGCCCCTCCCACCCGCTCCGCCTCCGGGCGGCGGCGGATGAGGCGGCGGGAGCGGCGCGGCAGCGCAAGGAGCAGTGATGCGGCGGGGCGGCCGCGGGCGCGCAGGGTGGGGCGGGCCCCCTCGTTCCTTTCCCTTCCCGGCCCTGTCCTCGGTTCCTCGGTGGGCGCCTCGGGCCTGCGAGCAGAAGGGCCGCGGATCCCGCCCAGCTTTGGGCGCACGGGCGCTCCCCGATGAGCGGTGGGGTCCGCGCCCGTAGGCGCCAGCCCGCGTGTGCCGGGGCCTGCTGTCTCGTCCGGTCGGTGCGTTCGGCGGCGTCTGCGTCCCGTATTCTCGATATTCCCTGTCGGGGGGTTTTTTGGTTGGATTTTGGTTTGTGTGGGGTTTTTTTCTCCCGCTTCGGTAGGGCTCTTATCCTCACTTGCTGCAGTAGAATAGTTTCTGCTCTGTTGCTCAGAGGGACTGTTAATTTCGCGTGTGTAAATTCGCTCATCTCCATTCCTTGAGGGTAGCTCTACAGCTGACTCGACATCCCTTCCCAGACTGTAGCCGGCACAGTGGGTTAAGTGTGTTTATGGGTGGTCCTGCTTAGGGCTCGCCTTGCCTTCTCGATGGATTCGCGCTCCACCCTTGTTTCTCACAACCTTCTGCAAGACTGTTTGAAGGTCAGGTGTTTGGCTCTCGGTGGGTTAGCATCCAGCGCTTTGAGGGATGGGTCTCGGGCTGTGAGGAAACACTCGCGGTTCCTCTGTGCAGGCAGGAGTGGACAGGCTCAGCCAGTGTACCTGGAAACTAAAGGAGTTTGGCTTTATGTGGCTGTGCCCGGGATAATACACCCTGCTCCTCAGCCTGTTTGCTGAGAGTGACAGCACGCTAATGTGCTGATCCAGCTCACAGATTGGAGGTAATGCCTATCCGGCAAGCTGGATACTAAGGTAGCGTGAACTTGGACCTGTCCACGCCAGTCTGCACAGACTGTCCCTTAGGACAGTTTCCCTCTGGGGAAACATTTCTGAGTATGAAGACTTTGTTAGACAAGGCATGGAGTACTCTATAGTTCTTGATGTCATGCTGGGGCCTGATGGTTTTGCTCACCTGTAGAAAGCCAACCATGATTTTATACTTGTGCAAACATTAGCAGTTGCCTAGTGCTACTAATGGAGAAATACCATACGTGGAATTAGAGGGGTAGGTGCAAGTTACTATGGTGATGGTTTACCAACAAGAGGTTTTTAAATTTGGTTCAATTTCTAGTTTTGTGTCAAACAGGCTTCTCTGTGTGTATTTGAGTGCTCTTTTGGAAGGTTCATTATGAATGCATTTTACCGTTTTTAGTAATATTTTTAGGTATTAAACCCATGGAGCTTCTTCAAATATCGCTATTTTATTAGTGATGTGACATAGAAGTGTTAACATTGTAATAGGACCCAAAATATTTTCAGGTAAAAGCTCTTTGTTTTAAAAAGTGCAGGGAACCATTCTCAAAGCTGTTATTTGGTTTTCAACACATATTTAGTTTTTCAAGGAGTGTTAACAATGAGTTTGTATCTGAACTTCTGTAGGACTTTGAAGTAATTTCGCTTGTTATTTGAAATGGCATATTATTTATCTCTTCACAGGTAGGATTTTCTGAAGTGATGTTGTGCTTAGCTTGTGTGTGGTGTGGTGTGCATGCGCAGACTTTGACATGCTTATGAGTGATGTCTTGGACTTCCTAAAGAGATTTTTATCTCCCTAAATGTTTTCTTGTTTTTGAACTTTGCTTCTGTTCTGTTACATCTCAGTTTCAAGTTTTCTTGTAGAATCCTTCAGGATTCATTTTTTCAGGGGGCTGGATTGGGTTTTTCTAAACAGAAAACCAGGCATTTCAGTTATCTCTTGATTATGACTTATGTAGTATTACACTGATTTTGAAGAAGAATGTCAAGCATGCTTGACACCAAAATAGAGGAATACTGGTAATAAAAAATGAAAAGAACTTCAGTGAATGCTGTGTCAACCATATCATGCCTCATTGATTTCAGTTCATTGGTCAGTGCTCACTAGGTGCACTCACTTCTCTCAAGTCTGTCACGTTTTATATGAGTCATGTAAATAACACTCTGTTATATGTTCTCCTTCAAATGGTAGTGTAATTAATGTCATTAACAGATTGTCTCCAACCCTGGAAAAGTTACTTCATTTACAGAATAATATAGATGCATTTGTGAATTAGTTATGCTAGTGTTATAATATTTCCAATTTATTGTAAAGGTTGTTGTGGATCTTATTTATGCCTGGGGAAGTGATAATTTACAGTTAAAATGTTAGGTATAGGTTTTATTTTAGGAAGACAAGGTTAACTTTGCTTAATTTCAGAAACTTACTCTGTTTCAGAAGTAGCAGAAAGTTCAATGTCCCTAAGTGCAGTCAGCAATGCAATGTCATGTACCTGAAATAGAGAAGTGTATATTAGTCTACTTAAAAATTTAGGGTTTTTATTTTTTTAAAAACCCTGGTAGTAATTATATGAAGTTTTGAGCGTGCTTAAGGCTCAGTCCACACTGGTACTCACAGGTATCTAATCCAACATTAGTGTTTGATAAGGAGATGGTAATTGAGGCACAGACATCTGATGGAAAGTCACTGCACTGGCTGTCAGTGTGGGATTGGTAGAAGGACTGTGATCATCAGTGGTAAAACAGCAGAAGGTGAAAATGTTTGAGAAGGGGAATCTTTATGGGATGTTCCATTTAAATTGTTCTTGGTTGTCCAATATATGCAGTCTGAGAAATTTAGAAATTGAACATGTAGTATTTTCCCCTTACAGTACTTATTTATGAGCAAGGAACCTCAGAAACACAAACCCTGTCATTATCTGAGATTTTCAATACTGTTTTAATGGTCTCTTTAATTTTCCAACTCGCTTAGTCCTCAAAGAATGAAAATGGGACTGACTGCATTTGCAAACACAGTCTCTCAAATGCAGTGTTTTGCAAAGTGAAATTCCTCAGTTTGCCTCAGAATAATGTGTCTGGACTCTAATCCTGCAGCCTTTGATAACATCTATATTCACTTTGCAGTGGAATGTTTTGCAGTTCTTGTTACATGAGCAGGGCCCTCATATGGTATGTGTATACCAAAAGTACTGTGCTGTGCACTCACAGACTGCTGGGTTTGTTTTCTTAGAGTAATCTATCATGAAGTATCACTTCTAAAAAAGATAATAAAGGATCTGTTGTTAATTGCAAACTGGTAGATATGGGCCAGACTATGAGGATAGAATTGAGAGATTACAACCTGAAGTAGCACAGGCTTTTGTTTCTCATTTTAAGTTGCTGTTTTGGTTTTTTTTAAATAGGGGTTTTACAAACCTTAGAAGATTCAGGGTTGAATGGTGTTCTTCTTAATTTCCTTATGCCAAAATATAGGGAAGAAGGCAGTTGGAATTAAATTCTGTTCAGTTATGATAGTGTTGACCCCTTCATCCCCTCCATGTTTATAACTGTCCTTTTAAGCCTAGTCATTGTCATAGCTTCCTGTACAAGTTAATTCCAAAAAGGTACAAAATGCTGGCTAAAAACTAACATTTAAAATGAAAGTTTTGCCTCGGTTTCTTTGGAAATAAAAGTACATTGGAACTGAGGCAAAATGAATGTGATTTTTCTGTATGCTGCTACAATGTCAGTGTCTACTGTACTTGTGTATTAGATAGACTCATCTGTCCTTCCTGTGTTGAACCCTCTCCCTCTGTCATTGCTAGTGTCGTTTATCTAACCCTTTTTATTTCAGAGATGGCTCTTTTAACTGCAAATAATTAATCCAGATTAGGCATTTGCTATATGATTGTTTTATTAAAAATGCTTTTGCATGTGTCAATTGATTTTTATATTTTCTATTAAAATGGTGTGACTGCTTGAAACTGTAGAAATTTAGTAGTTTTTTTTCTGAAATTCTGAGAAATCCTGAAATGAGAATCCTGAAATGGAAGGGTGCTCAGCTAGGTGAGATGTGGTATTGTTTTGCTTTCTAACTTTAATGGTTTATCCTGTCAGACTTTTTAACTATTGCTGCACATTGAGCTGTCCACAATGACTCCTAATTATTTTTCTCAGAAGACTGGACTAATTTGGTCTCATCAAATATTTAGACAAAATCATTTCTCCTTGTGTGTATTGCATTATATTTATTTGCATTTCATCTGCTATTGTATTACTCAATTCTCTAACTCAGATCGTTCTGGAAATTTCTATTCTCCACAGTTCTTACTAACCCAAATAATTTCATGCTACTGGAAATTCTAATGTTTGACTCTCTGCTTCCACTAATTGATGTTAACCATTGTTTTTAATGTTTGATATACACCATATGGTTAACTTCTATCCTCCCTGAACATCTTGGTTAATGTCTTGATTATCTGAACCTTATTTATGAGATAAAATTCTTCAGATAATCAGAGGCTTGGAGAAGGAGTTGGTAGAATGGAGGTCTACTGAGAAATCTCAGATACACAGTGTAAGCTTTCTTTCTTCTGTTTATAAAGGAGCTAAAGTGCTTCACAAGAGCACAGCATTTTGTTTTTAGAAATTGCACAGGTATCAGACGCCTAGGGTTCAGATAATGATGTGTCCACATGTTTATACATTATAATATTTTGTTTCTGTGAAATGTAACCTTACCATATGGATACTGTGGGAACATATTGCTTATCAGGCAGTGAAAATGTGTATTAATCCTCTCTGGTTGGATGTTAGTTTAAATGTGTATTATTCTGGCTTTATGGATGAATTTAGTCATTTCTAAGCTGTCTGTATACGAGATAGTTTAGGGGAGTGTGTGTGTTCTAAATGGGTGACACGTGCTTAGGAGCAGAAGAGGCAGCAACAGAAGGGTAGGAGATTAGTGTTTGGCTAATCATGATCTACTGATTAATGAGGGTGATGGCACATTGCAGTACAACAAAGATGTGGTTTTTTGAGCTGTATATAAATTGCTGAGCACCTGGCAGATGTTCCCAAATTGATTTTATTTCTGTGTAGATCAAGTAGAATGTAAGGAATGGACAATAGTTTTGGAGGCCCATTTTGCCCTTTTTGTACACTCTATCAGTAGTGCTAAATATATATGTTCCTTTTTTTTTTTTTCTTTAAATATGGTGGTTTTTTTCCTATAACTCCTTCCTTTCTCAGGTAAGATAAATTGTGGCTTCTTGTTTATCACAGCTATGCTGTGCTTCCTTTAAAATATGTTTTTCTTAATGAGAAGGAGCTATTTTTTGCTCAGCAAAAGCGTGTCATTATGGAGTTGGGGTTTTTTTCCTAAACTCATGTAATTCCAAATAGTTGTAGGAATCAGACTGGTAACAAACACAGGCTGTGGATGATATCCAGGAAGGCTTTTCGTAGGTCATCATACGCAACAAAGAGGGGAAAAAAATTAAGCTCTCATTTTTTGAAATTTGTTTCAAAAGTGGGAGGTGTTATTAGTGTTGGAACTGGTTTCTGAGAGGTTGGTGATGTAACTTTAAAGGTTCTATTCAATTTAAGTCCTCTTGAGTTTGTGCACCAAAAATGCATCATGAAAGAAAGTATCTGTCCTGTGTGGTGTTTGCTGCCTAAATGAGTAACATGTCATATGATCTTTCCCGAGGGGAAGCTGAAGAATCCAAAGCAGGTCATGAAATAAAAAGAAAAATTATCATTACTGGTGTTCAGCTGACTGGTTCAAGTCAAAAGCATTCTGTGTTATTAGATACATTTCACTCATTTATGACTTTTTTCTTTCTTCATCACCTCTGCAGCAACTCTTGCAAAGTATATCATACTATTTTATTCATGTGAGTTCAGTGTCAATAGCCCCAAACTGAAGGATTTTACAGTTTTGCTTTTTTTTTTGGTTGAAGTAGTACAAAATGTCAAAAATTAGAAGGAAGGTCACAGTGGAAAATACCAAGACCATATCCGATAGCACATCCCGAAGACCCAGTGTGTTTGAAAGGCTTGGACCCAGCACTGGAAGTACTGCAGAGGTGAGTTGTAAAAGCATTCTTCTTTTCCTCCCCACCCCAGCATCTTCTTTTCCAGGATTTATGTGGTGGGAAAGAGTAGCTCACAAGCACCAAATGCACAGATGTTGCTGAGGTTAAGTAAAGGTGAAAAGAACTCCTTAACGCATGGATGTTCAACATGCTAATACTAGAATTTTCAAATACCGTGTGTTGTGCCAGCTTCTGGATGGAGCACTAGTACTGTGCATATTAATAATATTTCCACCAACCTAAATTTTTCTCTGCCAGATCTGATGCTCTTTGTTGATTATTTTTTTGTAATCGATTATATTACTGGTGGACAGAAATTACAGATAAATGGGACTTAATGTGGAGTCATTTGTTTGTTCTGCCACACTCACACCAATGGTATTTCCAGAAAGGAGTGTGAAATTCACCCAGTAATGTCTGTCTCTTAGACACAGTGCCGTAACTGGCTGAAGACTGGCAACTGCCTCTATGGGAACACATGTAGATTCGTACATGGCCCTTCACCACGAGGTAAAGGCTATAGCAGCAGTTATAGAAGGTAAATCAAGAACTCACTTTGAATTCTTCACATGCTGTAGGAAAATAGCTTTTGCAACTCTGTCTTTTATTTTGTTGGGTTTTTTTTTTTTAAGTGAAATGCTGTGGTGTGCCTAATTGTATGTTATATAAATAATCAATTGCCTTATGAAGCTGCTTAAAACAATTGTTTTGGCAATGTGCTGGATTTTTGTGTGTATACAGCTTTAAAAAACCCGAATAGAGTCTACTGGATGCAGATTTACTATATATTACTTGAAATGGGAAGTTCAGGTACCCTAGTAGGTTTTTGTTTTGGCATGGTGTCCCTGCAGCTTTCTAGTATACTTTTCTGTCCTGTACTAAAATGCTGGTTTGCAGTTACTTACAGCAGTGCTCACACTCACATCCCTTTTGCCTTTGCTATGTTGCGTGATGAATGTCTATCCTTTCTGTCCGGTTGTGAGAAAACACTTCTCTTCCAAACTTGACTTTGTGACTTTATCTATCAGATATAGAAAAATGTATGGTATTGTAGGGGGAGGCCCAAAAGTTATCTCATTTTTCAAAAGAGAATATTTTTTATTATATGTCTCTTCATATGTTACCAAAATTTAATTTTTTTTCAACTGTCCTTTGTGGGGCATAACACCTAATTTAACTGAAACCAAGTGTGGCAGTAAGCTTGTAGTATTCTTGCTATAAAGGACAGAAAGATGTTACAGTTTTAGCAAAGTATCTCTTTCTGTGAAAGCTTCACAATCTACAAACAGCTGTCCTTCATAATGCCAATATTACCCATAGATTATGGATGGGCACACTGAAACATCAAAGAATAAAGCAACGACTGGAAGGTTGGCATGAGGTCAGGGTTCTGTGTCTGGTTCTTTTTCCTGTTCCTCTGGCATGCTTTTGGGATGATCTTGGCTTTCCTTGTTTGATCTTCCATTGCTTCTAAGGTGGTAGCATCTGGGATGCAAAATATATCACTGAGTTTAATGCTTCTTTTGATGTGTAAAAGATTTTACTCTGTTCTGCACTGAGTGTTCCAAGTGAATAAAGTGATTTACTGGTAGGGATTAAATTTTAAAACTGTTATAATGTCACTTTCTCCTTGCTTTCAGTGTTTGGAACACTCAGTACATAGTTCTGCTTGGTCATTTGAAGAAAAGTGACATTTCTTTTAATGATTAAAGCTGTATTTCTGCTTCACTGTCACCACTGACATTTAAGAAAAATGTTGATTTCCTTCTTATTGCTAAATTTTTTACTAGGACTATATGAAAAGTCAAAGGACAAATCTTCCTGCTTATTTGCTTGGCACATTCAGCACTTAATAAAGGTGTTCTTAAAAGTAAAAAGCGGGAGGAAGCCCACCACCCCCACACACCCCCTAAAACAGACAAATGAAACAACTGTGCCCGTCTTCAAATGTTTCCACTAATAGCTCTTGGCCAGGCACAGAAAAAGCTAGTACATAATATGTACATCATAAAATGTTGGCATTTTCATGCCATTTAACATTAGAGAGATTTTCAAAAATGTTATTCAGGCACTTCAAATGCAATTTTATTTGCTTCAGGCAAGCCACACTAATGCTGCTTCTGCATCAGTTCAATTAAAGCAATGCTGTTGTTCAAGTATCTGGGATAACAAAATGGGAGCGTGTCTGCATGTGTTCAGTCACGCTTGCCAGGGAAGTTTCATCTGCTTTGCAAGGAGTTAGGTAGGACAAAGCAGGTCTTGCTGCCTTTCTGTCTTTATACCTTCTGCCTCAAGTTCCATACCTGTCTGCAGTAAATCCTGTTGTTAATGGTTTTATCTGACCATAATGCCTCCCATAGTTCAAAATACCACCAGACAGTAGGAAAACTTGACTCTAAAGTGTGAAAGATTGTTCCCTTTTAGTACCAATGCTGCCTGTCACAGCATGAACTTTAGTCTTGCTATAAAAATAAAACCTAACGTGTTTTTACATGAAACTTATCTGATGATAGATGATAAGAATTCAGTATTAGACCTGCCAGTCTTCCTGACATCAGAATTAAGGAGAAGCTAATTGAGAACTGTGTGCAAACATGCTATCCCACGAGGAATTTTGCTCTTTCTGCACGTGTAGGTTATTGGTTCGTGGCTTGGCAGCTTCCTGGCTGGCTCCTTCATGCAGTTGTCAGGATCTATGCCATTGCTGGGCCTTTTTTGTAGACTGATCCTCTTGATTTGGGATCATCACACTGCATTTAAAAACCAAACTAAGCCAGCAGTCATATTAGGAAAAAATGTATGGATTTTGAACATTTCAAATATTATAGTATGGGAAACTGGAAAATGGGACAGTGTTTCTTGAGCAGTTTTAATATGTACATAATACACAAATATTGGTCATCTGCCTCTGTGCACACATGTGCTCTCACACAGGTACACAGAGATCCTCAGGTGTGTTGCAAGGTGTGCCTGTTGCTGGATACTTGTTCCTGACACTGTAAGAAGTACAGGAGCAAATTAAGGCACTGTTATGAATGTGCGTTTCTTAAATGCTTTTGAACATGGAGAACTGAACTTTTGCAGGAAGTAATACTGGTTAAAATCACTTAACTGCCTTAGAATTTGAAATTAGGAAATTCTGCATTTTAGGCCTTATTTAAAAGATGGGCCCAGTTCAAAATATTAAAAGAAATTGCATAATACCTTTTGTTTGAAAGGTTCTGGCAGTTGCAGTCTAGCCACATCATCTTAGGCTGCACAGGTGAATTGTCATGATCTGTTGAAGTTCATGAGTGAACATTACCTGGAATAGCCAAAAATTCCTTTTGGAGTGGGCTGGGGGCAAGTTGTGTAGAAATGAAGCTGTGGTACACATGAAAGAAAAATCAGCTTGTAGACCAGCTTGTTTTCCTGTGCATTTAGCCAAAGAAAAACAGTCATGGCTTCCTGAGTAATTATTTCTTAAAATTGGATGAATTTTATTAGTGTTTTTGGGTTATGATGTCTTTGGAGAAGGAGAGATAAGGTAACGACCATGACTTTGCTTTAGTGTTCTCCTAAAGCTGAAAAGAGCTGACTCAGTAACAGCAAAACCAAACAAAAAATTGACCAACAAACCTCAGCCTAAATGTGTACCTTTTAAATTTTTGTGGTTTTTCTTCATAACTTTTATAGTATGTAAGTAGATTTGAATAATGCTATACCAAAATACCTTTCCTCGGCATGGGAGGGAGGAAAAAAATTATTAATTAAAGGTAAAATGGCTTGGATATTTTGGTTTTTACTCCAGCCTGTAGCTTAAAAAGTATTAAAATATCAGATGTTACTCTGTAAGGTACATGAGCTGCATTCAGTGCAAGTTCTCTAGCTTTCTGCTTCAGCTAATGGGATTTTTTTTTCCTGAAAGTATTCCTCTCGAGGAACCATATTACAAATACATTATTGATAATCTTTCTGCCTTTTAACTTAATTTTCAGTTTCACTGATCCAAATCCTTTGTATTTGTAGTTTAAATATTATTTAAAATTAAGGTGTTGAATTGTACTTTAATGCTAAAAGACAGTTTATTTGTTGAAGTAGCTGATGGTTGGAATGCTTCAGAGAATTTGGGTAATGCAAAGAATTACCTTTTTAATATGGGGGAGGGGAAAAATACTTTCAATCATAACCTTTACTAAATCCAGACACTTTAAAGACCATGTAGTCATGCATGCAAAGAAGATAACTTATTTGTATTTGTGTGCCGGCTATTATTTGATCCTTAGTGATGAAAAAAGCAGAGTTCTGCTCTTCTGTACATTTCCTCTGATCTAGATTGACCTGTACTTACAATTTCATGGAGAATTAAATGCATTAAAAAATGAGATCAGTCACTGGTCTTTGTAGGTCCTCATGCATTTAACCCTATGATGCACTTTAAAGAAATAAATGTAGGAAACAGTGCAGAGGAAGAAATGGAAAAAATTACTTTTTCAAATATGTGCAGATTGAAAATGAAATGGTATTAAATTAAATTTTTGTATGCATTGGCTGTGACAGTTTACCCTTTGTGTATAATATGACAGGAAGAGTGGGAGAAATTACTTTCTCAATGGAAACTGATTCAGTCGGAAAAAAAAGAGAAATGCAAATTTCATTACTAATATATTGCATATAAGTTTTCTAATCAAAAGATAGCATTAGTATCTCTTTATGATTCTTTAGTGTCAACTGATAGGCACAGATGTAGTACTTGTATACAACAGTTTGTTAGAAGAGTCTATAATTACAGCTAACAGTCATCACAGAAGTACTAAACTCAATAACAAGCCAAATGTATATGAAGAGAAAATTCGTTTTCTTGAAGTGAGAGATCGTCTGAAACAGCTCCTACATTCCTTGAGCTTAGGAATTTGTTTGAATCACAGAATGGTTTGGGTTGGAAGGGACCTTAAAGATCATCTGATTCCAACACCCCTGCCATGGGCAGGGACACCTTCCACTACACCAGATTGCACTGAGTCCCTTCCAGCCTGACCTTAGAATACTGCCAGGGATGGGACATCCACAACTTTTCTGGGCAACCTGTGACAGTGCAGCACCAATGCAGTGGTTGTTCTCTTTTAACCCATAAGGGGTGGATGAACTCAGGAATCCATACTAAGAGGTAACAAAATTATAATAGTGTAGGATGTTCCTCTTCCCATTCCACATCATAGTGATATCTTCTACAGAAACAATATCATAAAGGTGCATGACTAGTAGAGTTCATCCACTATTTTGTAATTAGATAATGAAATAATTATATTACTGCAAGATGGAAAATGGAAGAGGCCTCCAAGAGTTAATTTCTGGTTCATAGTCTTGCAGCAGTATTTTCCTGTGTGGCAGACTCACATTGGCCATGGTAGAATGGTACTTAGGTTATGTTACCTCTGCTTGCAGACTTCATCCATATTCAGAGTTGTGCTTCTCTGTGACTGTCATTGCTATTCTATAGTAGTTTGATTCTGCATTAATTGTGGTTTTACATATGGATATGGGATATATAGAGAGAGACACTTATATAAATGTAGTATATATAAAAATTGTTGCAGCCTAGATTATGGAGAAGGCTAAATCATGAACTGTTTGGTAGGAATGATTGTGAAGCACATTTGCATGATGGTCAGGAAAAAGTTATTTATTCTGGATGGTGTCACCTGAAGCTGATCTAGAGTAGTAACTGAGTCATGCCATATATACTTACAAGTAATTTTTCTTCTTGAAGTCAAGTCTTCTTGACTTTCTGAAAAGATGGGGGTTTTTGTAATGCTTAAGCCCTTTAGAATGGAATATTTTCTTACTCATCCACCTTGCCTCTGGGTGGGAGGTTTAGATTTTTCTGGATATACTAATAAAATAATAATTAAAAGACAGATAATAGTCATTTAAAAATAGTCACATAGAACTGGTTAGATTCTGTTTCTGTATTATACAGGTCACCAGAAAGACCCACTGGAGATCTTCGGGAAAGAATGAAGAACAAACGTCAAGATGTTGAGTCAGAGCCACAGAAACGAAGTACAGAGGAATCATCCTCTCCTGTTAGGGTAAGAGTGGAGTTTGCAGAACTCCAGAATCCCTCAGTAGCAATTGGGCAGTGTGTCCTAGAAATTTTATTGTTGTGACTTGTAATATTGAAAATGTTTTAAGGAACTGATCATTCTGTACATAGCGTTATCACATTTTTTGTTATGACATGTCTCAACAATTGTACTGTTTTGCAGTTTTATAGTGCTTTCTGGTCAAAGATTTTATAAATCCCACAGACTTAAAATGTGTTATAAATACTGTATTAAATACCAAACAGGTATTTAATAACAGTGCAGACTCTTTGATTATTACCAAGAAAGTATATTAACCATTGTTTCAGTCATCCACTATTTTCCCCCCAACACTTATTCATTTCCCTCGTATACATGCATCCTGACATAAGCTGATCACTTCAGATTTGTTTTTGATGAAACCATGCAGTTACTGTTGTGCTGGTTCATTTTGCCTTCCTCCTCACGTACTCATCGTGCACCCCAACTTACTCACTCAATGGATTTTGCAAAAAAATTCATTATAATTATTGTTTTGTAAACATCTTTCTGCAACCCTGAGGCCCTCAAATATCAAAATTTTATTTTTTCAAATTGTGTTCCCTATTTCTGATGTTTCAAACAAATAGGGATAGAGTTCGTAGTGTAACCCTGTACCTGTGTAGCAACAACACCACTATGTTCCTGCACTTCATTTAAGAACATCTTCATATGAATCATTTTTAAAAGGTTTTATTTGTAAAAAATCAGTTTTGCTTCTGCAGGTATTAACAATGTTCTATCATTTCCTCTTGGTCTGTTCCTACTTGCTGTGTAAAATGAATCTTTTATGTCAGCTGTAAATAAATCATCAGCAGCTGCTATCATTAAATTTAACAGAATGGCTTACCTCCAATCATGTTTTCAGTTGCTGTTAATTTGTGTAAACTCTCAGTCTTTTTTACTGAAATGTGTTTCTTTTATTTTCTAATAGTTCAAATAAACTGTTCAGTTATTGAGTACATGGTTGGTGGGAAAATTTTTTTTTCCAACCGTCATTAAAAATTTGCTGTAACTTCTGTCCTGGTGCAACTCTAAGTTTGATGTAATTTTTACTTTTCGTTAGTTAACCTGTTTTTTTTATGGGGTTCTCTTAATGTAATAATAAAATCCTCTTAAACAACTAAAACCCAAGTGAAAGTGAACTGGAAGCAAGAATGTAAAGGAATTGGATAATTAGTGTTAAAGTATCAAAGAGTTATTTATAGTTTAAGCGCACAGCAGAGTAAAAAGTGCTCTGCTTCAGTCTCATAAAATGGAAGATTGAGGAAACAGCTGAACTTTTTTTTTAATTCTGTGGAGGCAACTCTCAAAATACAGGATGTCAAAGAAAATACTCTGGAACAAATAGATGAAGAGGGACAGCCATCAAGAGTTGCTTTGCAAAGAACCAGGATATCTAAAAGGACAGAAGACTCAAGTGACTGAACTGCTAAGAAAAATCTTGCTCCATCAGTAGAGCTGCTTTTATGGTGGAGATCTAAGATGTGATATTTCCATATTTTATTAAAGCTTTTGGGATAGCAGCAGAGCTCAATAAGAAAACTTGGAAATAATGAAAGGTAGCTTGTTCCTTAAGAAGTTTCATAATTTTGGTTAAAAATTAAAAAAAAAAAGCAGTCGGAACATTCCTGCAGACAAAATCTGTGCTTCACCAGACTACTAGACTGAAACTTCGATGGAGAGTAGTGGTTAAGAGAGAACTGCCTAACATGGGTAACACCTGTTTTAAAAAAAGGCTTTTGAGGCACATGTATAGAAAGTCAAAGAATAGCAGGTAAAATATTTTAGGTTTAGAAGCCAGCTAAGGGAAAAATTTTAGATTAATTTGAAATTGAGTTACACAGAATGCTATAATAATTAAAGAACTATAACTTTAAAGAATGTAGAAAAAATGTTGGACATCCCAAATGTCAAACTTTGCAGAAGATTTGAAAAAAAGTGCTTGAGATTACTGAAGTCTGACAAGTGCCATGGGGGTTGGGAAGGATAGTTTTTGGCAGTACAATGGCAGATGAAACTTGGTGTTGGCAAGTGCAAGGTAATGCACAATGAAGAAAGTATTTAATACAAAAAATGAATGATTTTTTTAAAACTAACTGAACCCACACAGTAGAAAAAGAAGTTATTGTGGACAGCTCAATGAAACCATGCGTTCAAAGTGAAGTCACAGTTGTAGAAGCAAACATTCAGGTATATAAAAATGGAATAGAAAATGACTGATAATTTGCTGTAAAAATTCATGGTCCAGTTTTATTTGAAATGCTGTTCGGTTGTCATCACCTGTATGCAAAAAAATACAGTCAAAGGTCTTCTTGAAGTGGGCAAAGAGGTGAGCAATAAACTGGAGAGAAGAAAGGACACGGGACGAATGTATATAACGTATGTTTGAGAGAATGTAAGTTAGATGCGTCATGTTCCTACTTTATCCCAGTAGAAAGAGTGGCAAATTTGAAAATGGCAAGGGGAAATGCTATTTATGTTATATAAAACAATTCTGCCTGGTTGCCAGGAGATAGACACACAAAGCTGAATAGGTTCTGCAAGAAGCTAAGATAGTATAACTAGCATAAAATCTTTTCAGAAGAGATTTTTTATTCTTTGGAGACACAAGATAAGTAGTACAATCTGTATGTATTTAGGAAGAAACTTTCAATATGGGCAATTTATAGACTATATCCCTTTTTATTTCTTCATGTTTTGTACTATTATTTGCAGAGACAATATGCTGTGTTATGTGGACACCTACATTGAACTCAGTTGTTTTTGTGTTTCTTGGATTTGTGTTTGGAATCACTTCAGCACTTTGCATTAGTGTATGAATTATTATACAAATAATTAGATGAGGTTCCTGCTGTTACGGTATTCAGTTGGAAATTTTTATTTTAAATTTTTTACTGTATTATGAGAAGACAGTTACATTGGTGTGTATGAAGCCTTACCTAAAGTCTTAACCTGGAAGGTGTGTGTGATTTGGGAAAAAGGGTGGGAGGAACTTAATGTATGTTTAGGAAGGTTTTTGTAAGGAATGTGTATCACTTATTTCATATCTGTGAGTTTTATCACTGTAGCTTTCAACTATTTCCACTGGAAATAGGACTCAGTATTGTCTTCCATCTCTGAAATGGGAACAAATAACTCTTAATGTCAGGGGAACTTCAGGTTCACTTTCTTATGTGTTTCTGTAGTATGGTAGTTGTTTACACTATGAAGATATACCTATAGCAAAGTAGTACTTTGCTTGCCCAAAAGGTTTTAGCTGTAATACACATAGCTTACTGTAGGTTTAAAGAAATCTGTGCTTTGGAAAGAGTTTATTTTGCTGCTGCATGTATGTGTGCACCTTGATAAGGTTGAAACAGAGATTTCTACAATGGAAGAGTTGTAGGTTGTATGAGTCTTCTATTTCCATCGGTGTTGGCGAAGTTTCACTTCTTGGCTAGAAATATGTTTTACAGATTGCATGAGTCCTTTTGTGCTTGGCCAGGCTTTTCTGGCAGTGGGAAATTTATTCAGGTAGACCTCAAGTCTTGTGCTGTAGAGTGCTGATCACATGGGACGTAGAACTTCAACTTGAATAGACTTAAATAAAATCTCGTAGAAGTCAGCCATAATGTCATCCATTTTTCCCTTTGTCATGTGGCATCTCTTCTGAACATCATTATGAAACTGTAAAACATCTATCCAACATCTGCTATGTTTAGCTGTGAGCATATACCTGAAAACAGCATAGACAAAGTCTACTAAGTCTTGTTTCCTTTTAGGACAAGCTACAATTTGGTTTTTTAGCAAATAAATACATAATTATGAAAGTGTAATTTTTCTTGTCTAATAAACGGCATTTCTTTAGAGTTTGCAGAGAAATAGTTAACAGGAGTGACTGACTGAAGTGGATATACAGCATCTTCAAGTACAAGTGAAAGACGTGCTATTGGCCTTCGGGAACTTAACTTACTTTGTTCTTGGCTTGTTAAGGGAGAGACAAAGAAGGTCTGTAAGGATATGAAGGAAATACGCCATTCCCATAGTGTGAGGGAATCAAATGTGTTGCAAGTGTAACAAGTAAAATAAAAGGAATATGCTGAAGATTTTTCAGTGAGAAAAAATTAATTATGTGTTCTAAACCATCATAACTTAAATTCTGGATTTGCATGCCCCAGGAAAAATATACTCAATTTCTAATCTGATATTTGTTTTTCAAGATGCAATGTTGTCAAAATCTTTTTCCTTGACAACTAAACAACATTAGTGTAAAATACCATGCTTCCCCTATATTCAGTATTTCAGCTTGATAGCTGTTTTTGTTCTCAGTTCTTCTGTAGAAATATGATCGTGCCGCTACCAAATCTTTGCACTGAAAGGCGAAAATACACTTTTTCAAGATGCTTGTATTGGCTTGAAAGTTTGAGGAGGTAGGCATGATACAGACAGGTTGTGTAGGATTTTTAAGATGGGTTATTAAATTGGACTTTAAGCACTGACTTGCTACATGTTCTTTGATGACAAGTTATTTGATGAATTCTTGGAGAGTTGGTTTTTTTGGTCTTTTTCAATTGGCATTGAGAGGTTGTCCTAGTGTTCGTATTTCAGTTTGCTAGTAAGAGGTAGTGTTGAATTAATAGAAACTAGTATTCATATTTAAGAAATTATGGTTTTTTTTAGTTTATCTTGTAGGACTTATTTGAAGCATATAGCAGAAATATACAGTTCAATAGAACAGATGTGGCATTCATGGAGGGTGGGCTAGGAAAATAAGAACAATCTTACAAAAGAAAAGAATGGTTGCAGGGAGGGTGTGTTACACTTACAGACTTTTAGATCTCATCACATTAATTTTCTTTTGAAGTAATTTGCTTTGGGGCATAGTAGAGTTCTGGCCCTTAGACTGAATGCCTTTAGTACATGTTGAGACAATGGCTTAGTGGGGGTCTGCAGTTGATGTCAGCAACCAACATGACTCAGTAAGTTATAATCTTCTGCATCATTTTTGGGATTTACATCATTAAACTCGAGAAGTTTTTAACATTGTTACTCAGTCAAAAGTGATAATTGAATGTTACTCATTTTTGAGTGACTTTCTGCAATTTTGTGTTGTTTCCTTAATGTGTTTCTAAGGTGGCGTTAAGGTTTTAAATTAAATCAAGATCGAAGTCCCAGTAAAAAATAGCCAGTGAAATTTTCAGGCATCTCTTTTTCTTGTTGTTTCTCTACATACCAATTTGAAAAAATCTCCAGAAAAACAAAAGAGGACACTATGTGAGGTGACAACAACAGGGCTATGGGATAGATTTTGCTGTTCTGGTTTCCTATTTAGTAAGTTAACTTCAGATAATTCTAATCTTGAATTTTCTTCTTTTGCTACTAGTGAAGAAACTGTCTTGTACTCCTCTTGAGCTCAGGTAGATCGTTTAGAGACTGTTGCTTCAGCAGATGCAGAGGTGCAACTCTGTAGCATTATACTGGAATTTAGCAGGAGCACAAGAGCAGCGCAGCATCAGTTGACTTGAAATTTTCTTTTTTCTTCTAAGGATAGTCTCTGGCTTTCTTAGATGTTTACAGGACCACCTGCTACATGGGAAATGGGTGCTACTGCATTGGTTAGACTTGTCTTGTAGACAGTGCAAGTCAAACACAAAGCTATCAGTGGAACTTGATTGTGTTGCTTTAGAATTTTTTCCCCTTGTGCTAGCCAAGGGTCTCTGGGTTTATTTATCTCTTCCTTCTCCATATTCTTTATCCTCTGAAGAGTTAAATGGTTCCACTTCCGAGGCTCATCTGCCTTGCGTATAAATATTCTTATTTACAGCTGAGAGTTCTTATCAAGCTATTAAAATTATATTCTTTAAATGTACATTAAATTTCTGGTCTTTAGAACTTAATCTCTTCTTTTGGTGCCTATTTTAAACTTTATTCTCTGATGTGTGCTTTACTCTTGCCCTGCCTTTAAGCCTCCTTATTTTATGAATCCTTTCTTTTCTTTTCCTCATCTGCAATTTGCATTCTGACTATATGAGATGGCATTAGAACGTGTAGCCTGTGGAGTCTCTGGTTGTTTAGGAAGGCATTTGTTCAACAGGCTAAAGGGGAAAATGGTTTTTGTACTATGAAAAAGCCCAGCCAGAATGCCATGTAAAATACACCTGCTTCTTCAGGCTTCTTTTAAAATAAAGGTGTTTACTCTAATGCAGTGTTTTTCCCTTTGTAGAAAGAGTCTTCACGAGGAAGGCATAGAGAAAAGGAGGATATCAAAATTACAAAGGAGCGAACACCAGAAAGTGAAGAGGAAAATGGGGATTGGGAAACAAATAGAGAAGGTATGTATAAGGTATACAGTCCCCTGACGCCTTAGAGAACTGTGAGATTTCTGGGCTGTGTGTCAAGTGGAATGCTTCGAGATTTTGTTTCTAAGCAAAATACTTCTGTGCAGTAGCCATTAATATTTTGTTTTGAGGAGAACTAAAAAGTTACCTGAGTTGGACTGCTACAGTGGTTAAACTAGCTTTAAAAACATAGGGTTTGTTGGGGTTTTTTTTCCTCTTTTGACTACTCAGGCAACAAGAAATTTAGATATAGTCTACTCCGTGGTGAATCTTTCACATTAAGGTCGCTAGATGAATCCAAGTTGCATGTAAAATTACTTTGGATCTTGTCAGTCTGAGAAGAAAGTGTAACTCCTTTAAATTCAAAAGTCAGCCATTTTTGTTGCATAATTTGTAATGGTGTTAATGTCATAAACGAGGTCTCCATTAGAATGAGTATAACTGTTGAAGGTGGATATAAGGTGAACATCAGTGAAATATTTATGTTCTAAAAATACTTGAGGAATACTAAGTGTCTTGCATTTGTATGAGTTGGTGGGTGAGAGTCTTTTGGTTTGGAGGTTTTTTTTAGTGTTTGTTAGGTGGTATTGTTGCTGTGGGCAGTTTTCTTCTCTCCTAAGCTTCGCTTTTGTTTGAGTTCAAATTCACCTGACAGTGATGTTAAAGGAGCTTCTACTGAACTGTGGTGTTTCTGTACTTTTCTAAGTGTATTTCAGAAGTAGTTACAATGTTGCAAGGAAAAAATGGCAATTCTGATGACATCTGAGGGAATTCAGATGCAATAAACGTATTTGCAATGGAGTTCGCTGCAAATTGTAGGGTGGAGCTCTTTGGAAATGTCAGTAACTAGGGAGCTTTACAATACTGTATGCTAAAAGTGTTGCAGGTCCTGTTTTGCTGAGCCTTAGGCACAATACAGGGAATGTATTGTGGAATGGAAAAGTAGCCATTATATATATTCGCTCCTTTGTAGACTTTTTTTTACACTTAAGAAAAATTGATCTTTGACATGTATACGTGGAAATAAAACCTTACTCAAAAAAAAGTTTGAAATGTAGAAACCACAAGGTCTGTATAATCATATGGTAGGAATGTCTTAAGTCTTAAACACTGAGACTTTGATCTTGAGAATTCAGCTTTTTTTTCACAATAGTGCCAATTTTCAGTAAATGGATGAAGGAGAGTTACTATCTGATAATTTCTACTGAGTGCTATATAAGTAGATGGATAGACTGGGAAAGAACTTATGCTGTTAGGAGCTGCATCTTTCTCTGTACTGTTCCCATGCATTCATGACACATGAAGGCAATTTGTAGACTCAGTTTAGTTGTTGCAAAATCTTTTATGTAGTTCCTGTATGTAGGAAGAGAGTGAAAGCTAATAACTTTTTTTAAAAGTCATCTTTTCTCTGACAGATATTTTCCAAAAATGTTTTTTGAGTATTAGACTTAAATAGCCATAAACAAGATTAATATAAACAGAGTGAGTAAATTCAATTACTTCAGTTGCCAGGTTGGAAGCTTAAGGTATTAACTGTCTATGACTTAATGAAAAAGTGAGAGAAGTAACACTTTTTCTAATGTGAAAACCAAACAGTGATAATGTTGTAAAACCAGATGTAAACTCTAGAAGTGTATGTTTATCCAATGCAAGTGTGCATAAAAACTCTTCTCTTATTTTAAAAACAATGTTTACATGTAATTAAGTACATCAATTGATTTGTAAGACACTGTAAGACATTCTATAGTATTGTGCATCAGTATATGAATCTGTTTCATGTAAGTTCCCCAGTTAAGTAGTGCTCTACATATTTTTGCTTCTTGTGAAGACATACAGTTTAAAATTTTATTTGTAATTTAAATACAAATAAGTGGTTTACTGTGTTTCCCTTGCTACCTGGGATGAATGTCCATGAAAGAAGTTAAGATGTTCTTTTTAATGAAGTTTAAGAGTTGAACTTCAGGTTTTATGGAACTAGCTCAAATTACTTCAGGTTTGCAAACGTTATTGGAGAAGAAATTTGGCATTCATTCCTTGGTCCATTCATGCAGTGCTTAAAAGTCATGGAAATATTTATGGTTGGCATCTCATATGCTGAATGTTATAGTTATCATAAGAAATTGTTTGCTAATCTATTTACTTTTTTTTTTCTTCAAATAAAGACTCTGATAATGGAGATGTTAATTATGATTATGATCATGAGCTGTCTTTGGAAATGAAGCGCCAAAAGATTCAGAGAGAACTCATGAAATTGGAACAGGAAAACATGGAGAAACGAGAGGAAATAGTAATTAAAAAAGAGGTTTGTATTTTGTAAGTGTGAAATAAAAAAGACAAGTCATCAGCCACTTCATAGGCTTCTAATTGTTTCCCATAAGACTTAAAGTTTTTAGGCTACAAATACACTGTTGTGTTACGTGATAATAAATAACTTGCACCTATATAATGAGTACTTAGAAGTGAGTATCTGATCAGTCATCCAGCACAGTAACCAAGTTTTCTCCTTTGTGAAGTCAGCTATTAAATGAGTAGGATTTAATGCATTTTACTGATACAAAACTAGTAAGATCTGTAACAGAGAAGATACGTAAAAGAAAACACAAGGCATTTCCCAATCTTATTTCCAGCTTGCCTTGTAGTAACAGAGTAGAGTAGAGACACAAAGCTGTAAGTGTTAGAAACTAATATTTTGGGGAAGATTAAAAAAAAAAAAAAATCCTCTGAGGATGTCTTTCTTTTTCAGACAAATGTGTTAGTTGTAAGTATACTGATTTTAAACTTTTAAGTTACAGTTTTTGTAACATATTACAGAGTGCATCACCTTCTCTTCCTCCACACTTTATCTGTTGTCTTCCTTTTATGGTGTTCCTTGCAAACAATGTGATGAGGTTGAAGTAGAGATGTACATGGTTCTCATACTCCCTCACTTGCTGAATTTACGTATTTGTCACACATATCGGCATACAGTTATGCTTTTGAGCATCAATACCTTATTGGTTAATTATATTCTTTCTCTCAAGATTTCTCCAGAGGTGGTTAGATCTAAATTATCACCATCGCCATCACCACGAAAGTCTAGCAAATCTCCAAAAAGAAGATCCAGTCCCAAATCATCATCTTCAGCTAGTAAGAAAGACAAGAAAGCGACTACTGTCTCTTCACCACTTTTGGAGCAGCAGAGGTCAGTATGTAGATGCATCTTGCAAGAGAGTGAGAACACACTTAGTTTTATTATACTGGAGTTGTCATAAATAATGTTTTCCATTTTCCTTCCTTTCAGTGCCCTTGATTATATAAATTTAGGAGAAGATCTCTAAATTGTACATTGTGAATCATCTTATGCAGAAAATTGTTATATGGATGTGGTTTCAGTTGATTATTTTCATGGTTTACAAGCAGACCTTTCCTCTTTGAATCTCCAGAATCTTTTGTGAGGTGATAAGACAATATAAACCATTGAAAAGTGGAAAACACTTTCGTTTAAAATGCTGCGGCCTGTGAAGCAGCCTCTAAAATGAAGCATTAAAAATGTGACCAACTGCACATTCTGTTGGTATTGCGTATTACTGTTCAAGATACACTATGTGACTTTCAAGACAGGGAATTCTTCAAAATTCAGAAGTGAGGGATGTGGAGGGGCAGGGAAGAATTAAGGATAAAATATGTAAAATTCACAGGATTTTAACAGGTTGCTGTGCCACCAAAGTCAGTCTCCAAAACCTGCTTCTAAAATTCTTGTTGGCCACAAAACATTTTGAACTGTTGTTTGCATCTTTTAGATAGGAGAGAAATTACTGCAGCAGTGTAACCAAACACATCTGTGTTTGCTAATATCCCCTATTTAACCTACTTGTTATAATCCCCTTTAAAATAGGGGCAGAACAACATTGTTTGTGTTACAGGAATGGTACAGCATGTGCAGTATGTGTGCTACTGACATATACGGTGATACCTAGTTGATAGGATTTATCTTAGTGGCAAATTGTGTGGAAAATATGTACTATTTCATATTGTGAGATGCATATTCAAGAACGTTTAGATTCTTCATCCTGTCAGGTAGTTAACATTAAATTGAAAACATGAGTATCTCAAGTAATTTTATGTATGTGGTTGGGGTATTGCATTGCAGGAATGGGAGTCTAAACAGACAAGGTACTGTATGGTTTTTGTCATCTGATGTACACAGTTCATGTAAGGGCATTTTATCTTTGAAAACTGGTTCTGTCTGAACAGGAGCAATTCTGGTTTTGTTCACTTCCTTCAGAAAAAAAGGCTATAAATCGAAGAGCTCAGCATAAATTTTTACCATCTCTATTCACCTTTCTGTCAAGTTCTGCTATTGAATGGTGTTTGTGAAGGGAGTTGGTAAATCCTGTCCTAAAAGCTTCAAGGCCTCTTATAACTGCCCTGTCAACGTCTGAAAAATTGTTTGAAATAGTTGTCAACTCTTCATTTTTATATTCCCACACCCTGTTAATTTTTCTCTAGGAGTTCTAAAAGTAACCAGAGTAAAAAGAAAGGTCCTCGTACCCCTAGCCCTCCTCCTCCGGTACAAGAGGAAACTCCCCTGGGGAAAAAACACAAAGAAAAACACAAAGCAAAAGAACGTTCAGAAGAAAAGGCAAGGGAGGTGAAAGAGAGAGGGCGTGACTTCGAAAGGCACAAGGAGAAAAAAGAGAAGCAGAGGTAAGTTATGTTGCATTATTAGCTTTTAACTGTAAGCTTGCTTTTAAAATTATCTTGTACAGAACACTGAATGATAAGGGTGGTGTTACCTACTTTGCCGACAGCCTATTCAGTACTCAATGAGGTGTTTTCAGTGCGTTATAAAGACTATAACTATAGACTATTTCAGTGAGTTATATAGACTAACAGATTAGTAGGTTTTAATTACATAACTGAAGTTTGTAAAATGCCCCTTTGAAAGATTCCTTGCTTCTCAAGAATTTGGATGCTCGCCAGCGGAACAGGTTGTTTGTCAAAATCTTCATGGAAGTCAGTCACTGGTCTGAGTGCATGCTATTCTGAAATCATAGAGGACTAATACCCTTAAAAGTTGGCAGTGTGCATTTAGACTCACCCTAATCTTCACTAGGTTAAAGTATTTTTGAAGTAGTCAAACATTACTGACATTTAGAATTGCTTCACTTTTGCATATATACATATTTATATATATTTTTAAAATGGTGGACTACTATGACTATTCCATTTTTTCCTGGAGCATACATGTCCACTGAAGCTGAAAGATACATGCTCTGCATTCTTATGTCCTATATTTTCTTGATGAAAGTAGGGTTCTTAAGTCTTACTTTGTAACTGGCATAGCAGACTAAATATTGGTAGAGCAGCGAATCGTGTATTTTTAACTGATTAAATAATTCCACCATACTTACTTGAAAGTATTTTATTTCCCTCGTGATTGCACACTCCATTACTGGAAGGAAGTCACAAGCAGTAGAAAAGAACATTCTAGGTAGTGCTGAAAGGATCAAGACAGTACTTGTCTTATCATTGTACTATAGCTAGGTATTGCTGTGGTGAGTACAGTCTTATATTTCACTGTTGGATTTTTGGAGTTTTTTTCCTTACATAATAAAAATGAAGTTGTAATAAAGTAGCAAAATATTTCTCCATTGATAAGAATTCTGTTTTACCACCACATGAAATGTTAGGTAAAATTACAAGGACATTTTCTTGGGTTTGCTATGTTCTAGTTTTTACAGTCCAGTGTAGCTAGAAATTTAGTGCATATCTTGCATTGTTGAGTTTTGCTAGTTTAAGGTAATTTCATATGTGAAGTCACAGGTAGAACAAATGACTGTATAACATAGCTCCTGATATGGTAATCACAGGTTCTGTCTTGGAGGTAGTTTCTTAGTAATGTGTAGTTTCTTAGAAATGTGCTAATGCCATCTTAGCCCTGTTAAACAAGCTGCTGTTTATGTTTCCCAGGGATCTGTCTGAAAGCTCCCGAAGACAGAAACGTTCTCCTAGTCCTGCAGATCACTCTGGCAGTAATTCTTCCCCTTCCAGGGAGTATTCCCCACCTGCTGCAAGGCGAAGGCAGACCTCCCGAGCTCCAGCCAAGTCAACCACTCATAAACATAACTTCTCACCCTCTCGCAGGTGGGAGGTCAATTCTGTGGTTTTATTTCCTTTTAAACTTCTAGTTTGGAACCTTCCTCTCTTGGATTGACTACTTGTTTATGTGTCTGTTGTGAATATGTTTGTTCCTCAAACACTTGAGCTCTGAGACTTTTTTCTGTCAAGTTACTACATTGAGGGTACCTGTCACATCAAGAACACAAGTCACAGTGAAAGTTCCATTTATCAGTTCATCTAAAACGTTTTGCCTTCAGGCAGAACTTCAGAAGTCTGGTATGAGATACAGTCAGTCTGTGAGATTTCAGGAGCTTTCCTCCTCCCTAACCTTCCCTTTTTAAAAAGTGGAGCATGGAAAAATCATTTTCCTTTGAGATGGGAAACAGGCAGAGTTTCTCCGTTCTAGAGCGGGTAAAGTGATACACGGATCCTGGTTCTGCACGTCTTTCTTGAGAAGCAGGCACAACCAGCTAAACAGTGCTGTGCAAAGCTTCTTGCAGGAAGTTTTAGGGAAGGTATATCTGTTTGCTCTTGGGGCTTTGAAAAAAATGTTTTACCACCCATTAAAAATGGAGTAGGCTCCTTATTTTGGCCTGGAAGACTTCAAGCTCAGGTTTAGAATGGCAGTGCTAAATACTACCCATTTTCCATTATACCATGTTGATATAATGGAAAGCAAAACATTCTTATTTTCTGCACCTCTGTTGAAGGGTGGGGGAAGCTCCAGATGTCATACATATTTCTGCATGCTGATAAAGCAAGCAAAATAAAACCCATCCATTCAGCCATCCAAAGAGTTGTACGTAAACTGTTTGGCTTATGTGGTGACTCAGTTCAGCTGGAACAACATTGGATTGTTTTATGGTAGATGTCACTGATGGACATTTTTGCTGTATTGGATTCTTCATAGGGAAGAGAGTTCCTCCTGGAGCAATAGTATGGAGTCTGCAAAATACCTCTTCTGTACTCCTTTCCCTGTTTTTTAACTTACTCCAGTGTCCTGGTTTCAGCTGGGTTAGAGTTAATTTTCTTCCTAGCAGCTACTGGAGTGCTTTGGATTTAGCATGATAATAATATTAATAACATACAGATGTTTTAGTTGTTGCCAAGTAATGCTTGCTACAGTTTCCCACAGCCTGCCAGTGAGCAGGTACACAAAATG
Source organism: Certhia americana (assembly GCA_018697195.1). Taxonomy (NCBI): domain Eukaryota; kingdom Metazoa; phylum Chordata; class Aves; order Passeriformes; family Certhiidae; genus Certhia; species Certhia americana. Next base: position 55,009,566 of record CM031857.1, read on the forward strand.
CTAGGAGGGAGCATGGCCAGAACTGGCCAAAAAGATACTGTGTACTGTAGAACATCATGTTCAGTGTATGAACTAGGGGAGTTGGCCAGAAGCATCCAATTGCTGCTCAGAGATGGGCTGGGCATCAGTTGAGGTGAGCAAGTATCTTGTGCATCACTGTTTCTCTTGTTCTTTTTTTTCTCTCTCCTTTGTTATCACCCTTTTCATTACTATTATTGTTACCATCATGATTATATTTTACTTTATTTCAGTTTTTAAACTGTTCCTATCTCAACCCACAGGCTTTACTTTTTTCCCATTCTCCTCCCCACCCTGTGGGGGGTGGGTGAGGGAGTGAGCGAGCAGCTGTGTGGTACTTAGTTGCTGGTTTAAAGCATGACATCCAGTGTTTTGCTCATCATTGCCTGCTTGTATCAACTGTTGTGCAAGGGAATATTAAGCAGGGAAGATAAAAGGGCCTTCTGCTAGAAGCAGGGAAGGGTATTTGAAATATTTTGTCTCCATACAATCCAATTTTGGTAACCCTGTGTTTCAAAATAATGTTTTCACAGGGAAAAATAAATATAGTCTTAGTTTAAAGACAGTAAGTCATGAAAATCTTTTGTCAGTCATATCTACCCCTGACAGAATTTTACATTGACTGCTTTGGAAATTTTTACTACTAATTCCAGGTTATCTGTTTCATTTGTGTGTGAATTGTCATCTTAGAGGAATGCAGGCTACTTGTTTCCTCAGGAACAGTGAGTTTTTTGAAGATCTGTTGTCCAAGTGTGGCTTTTTAACTCCCACTCTTCTTGTCATCTCTGGAGTCTTGTGAAGTAGAAGGGAGTTGAGAGTTAAGGACAGTATATATTTCATGAAAAAAGATACTTGCAAGTTACTTTGTTGCTGATAAGGGGAAAAAATACCTCACTACTGAGCCTCAAGACTTGGAAGTGTGTTTTTGTCCACGTTAGTCATATTATGAGGAAATGTTTTACTGTTCTGTAAATTTTCTTTAGTTGCTGACAGAATTTCTAGCATCAGAAATATTTTGTATACATTTTCTTATTCTATCAGATGTGAGTTTTCCATGTTTGTGTAAACATTCATGTTCGCTAACATTTTGAGTAGGTATGTATATGGTTTTTCTGAATCTAAGAATTGTTTAAACATCAATCCTTACAATAAAAGGTGTTAGAAGTGTATAAGAAGGAGACGCTGTTGCTTTGTAAAAAAATTTCAATGCTGTTGTAAACAAAAAATCTTTAAAATTATCTGTGTAATTTTATATTGAAGAAAACAGTGGTTCTCCTTTGGGGATGGGAAAGAAGATAATGATTTTTTTTTTCTGACTCCTCCTTTCCTTCCCCTACATTCTAGTAGCGATGTAATACAATTTTGATTGGACAGATTTTTCCTGAGCATTAAATAAACAATAATCACTTAAATATAAGCGTATTGTGAAAACATATACTTGGCACCCTAGAGGGAAGCCAAGTTTGATGTTTTATAGTAACAGCACATATTTACAGCAGTCAGAGTGTAGAGAATATATAAAAAAAAATTTTAATTTTTGTGTGGTGTATAAAGAACCTTTCAAGTCAAATTATTACACATGTGCATGTTTTAACTCTTCCTTGCAGGTCTGCTTCTCCATCAGGACAGCATCATTCTCCCATATCCTCCAGACATCACTCCTCATCTTCACAGTCAGGCTCCTCTGTTCAAAGACATTCTCCTTCCCCACACCGCAAAAGAACTCCTTCTCCATCCTATCAAAGGACAGCTTCCCCGCCTGCAAGGCGGTCATCTTCCCCCTATCCCCCACACTCTTCCTCACCACCTCAGAGGAAGCGAAGTCCTTCGAGACACCGATCTCCTGGAAGAGACAAGGGGAGACACGATCGTGACCGGACTTCGCAGTCTCATGACAGGCGCCATGAAAGGCGGGACGGTATGAAGGAAAATAGCACGTCAGGATTTTTTTTTATTTGTTTGCAAATTGCATCTTGAAACGTGATTTTCAAATTGTGGCATTGCATGCACCCATCCCATTGGCTAGGGAGTGAAGAAAATACTGGCTGTGTTTACTCTGCCTGTGGTGGTGCTGCTGTTTGCAGGTACTGTGTGTTAAGAGTACCCCTGGCAGAACTGCTTATGTAGGCTCATAATTTTAAAGGTGCTTGTAGGTGTTTTTTGTGTAATGCAATGGTGATGTCAGTAGGAAAGTGATTTTCACGGCAGGGTACACTGAAGTAACTATTACTCTTTTCTGTGAGTTGCCTAAATCCAGTCCCCACTGACTGCTGTCTGTTGTCAGTTAATGTCTTTGTAATTGACATTAAGTGAGGTGTGCGCAAAGAAACAGTCATTCCTTCTGTTTGGGCAATATGCGATGAGCAAACATGCTGTTTGCCTTGAGAGATTACAAAGAGTACATATGTCAGCTCTACTTTAGGCTGGCTGTAAACTTACCTTCCTGTAGCAGTAATATTATAAATATGTAATAGAAAAACCCCAAAACAAAACAGACCCCCAAACTCAAACCAACAGATTTTGGTAGGGCATTGGGGCCTTACAAGTGGTCTAAATATACCATAAATGTTTTGGATGTGTCTGTGTGTGTGTGTAGAAAACAAAAGGAATCTATGATTGTAGGAGTAATGCCCCTACCTTAAAATTATTGAAGTGCACTTGCTCTTTAGTATGTTTGACATTTATTTTTATTATGCTTACTGCGTTTTGATCAGGTAAATATCAGTAGAGATCTGATAATATTCAGAATAAGATTTTTACAACTTACTAAATATATAGATTGAAAACCCAGCATGATCTTGTCCTACTTATGTATTAATTTTGATTTGCTAAGTGTATTTTGAGTATGTTATTTTAATGTTATTTGTGTGCTAAATGTTTGCTTACTCTGATTAAGCCAGATATATAACATTATTTTAAATGTTTTACAGAAACCAGAGGGAAAAGAGAAAAAGAAAGAGAAACGAGAGATGATCGTGATTATGACCAAGAGCAGAGTACCTCCAGGGACCACAGGGATGACAGAGAGTCTCGTGATGGAAGAGATCGGAGGGACACGAGAGACACCAGAGATCGTCGGGAGCCACGGGAATCCAGAGATACTCGAGACTCCAGAGACACCCGGGATTATAGCAGGGATACCAAAGACAGTCGTGACCAGAGAGAGTCGCGCTCCACACGAGACTCACATGACTACAGAGACAGAGAGAGTCGTGATGCCCATAAAAAGGATGACCAGTATCAAGATGACTTGCGCAGCTATGGAAGATCCCATGGCAGAGAGGAGAGCTCTCGTGCTGAAACAAGGAATGACTCCAGAAGTGACTCCAGAAATGAGAGCAGAAGTGATAGAACTGGCAGAAGTCGAGGCAGAGGTCCAGAATTATCTGACAAAGGTATTGCATAATTTAAAAAATTCATATGTCCCTATCATTGAAGATCGAATATTTGCATTCATACTGCCTTTTTTGATATTTGATATGCAAGTACTGCCAAATAGTTCATGGTTTTAAAGCTGTGTTCAATTCTGTTGTCATTAAATTAAACCTGTTGAAATTTATAGCACTTTTGTGTTCTTCATTCATTAAAGTGGCATAGCATTGGTATTCTGCCATCCCATTTTAAAACAAAGCCAAACCCTTACATCACTTCAATGTTTCTGCAACCCTAGGTTTTCCTATTGGCTGCAAACACGATGAGAGGCTGATGTGTAGTGGAAAATTCATAGGGGGTAGTGGGCAGCAGGTTTCTTATGCTCTCTCAAGAACAACTGCATGTCTTAGGTGTCTGAAAACCATCTTTCACACACACACCCCTCTCCCTGCCTCACCACCCTGCCCAATCTGATTTCCAAAAAGTGTGACTTTAAAATGGTTTCTGAAGTCTGATGCACTAATAATAATAATAATAAACAACAACTTTTAATAATCTATAGTTTCTTTTTTTGCTTTTTCAGGCTTATTGTGACATTTTCATTAGAGAAATTGCATACAATTTTTACAGGGGGAATGATCTCTGCTTTCTCTGCCTATTCTTGCTGCATTGTCTCTTAGCATACAGCCTACACGGAGCAGTTGTGAACTGGCTTTTGGATTGAAATTTCTAGTCAGGAGACCTTGTACTGTGACCAGGACATGAGGATTTAGAAAGTCTTGATTTTGTAATTTGCAAACAATAACTTTACAGTTAAAACATATGAAATTTGAATTGTTGGTTAAGTACAGTTTGATGTTACAATCTTAAGTGTATGAACAGCTAATTCAAATTTATTAGACGTTAATACATCAGTTGGTATAAAATATCAGTGGATTTCCTTTCATGTGGAAGCTCATGTTTTGTGTTTTGTGCTACATCGCCATTAGGAAGTCGGGGGACGAGAGGATCCCAGGTTGATGGTCACAGCAGTAGTGGAAACTACCATGACAGCTGGGAATCAAGGAGTAGCTATGCTGATCGGGATCGCTATGACAGTCGGGATCAAGCAAGGGATTCCTCCTTTGAAAGAAGACATGGTGAACGGGATAGGCGTGACAACAGAGAAAGAGGTATTTTAATGTCTATTCTTACTCGTACATCTGTAGTCAAATGAACGTGTATGAATGTGTGTGTGTTTCCCTCCTTTTTCTGCCTTGTTCTGCCCCCATGCTGATTCATAAATAGCTCATCTGACACCACACGTTGACACTACTCCTGTCCTTGATATAAGATAACTTCTGTTGAGAGATCATTCATTGGCATTGTATGCACGAATGCTGTCACCTTTTCTCCAGCTCTGTGGCTAGGTTTTGGCATCTTCTGAGTTTATTCATCCAAGTATTGTTTAAACAAACAAAACTTAAAGGGTTTTCATTGTACAACTTCATTGTAAAATGTTTTTGCCTCCTCCTCCTCTTCATGGTACATATGCATGTTAAGCTTAGAGTCCATGTAAGCTTAGAGTCATGATTATGTTTCGTTACTGGTTCTGTTTATCTGTATGCTTTTGTACTGTAAATTGCTTGAGTGTGTTTTGGGAAAGGCCTAAACTAAACGGACAATTATGGACTACTAGCTACTAAAGTAAGTGACAGTTTAAATTTATGCTTAACCAAAAATTTGTCTGGTGAGTTTAATAGTGATGAGTGCTTTGGTGTTGTCAATAATAATTAACTAATAAGCATTGATACATATACCAATGATCATGAAAATAAGGTTGCAAGGCTTATTTTGAATAATATGTAGTAGTATGCAAGATGTGAGAATTCTGTACCAAAAAGTGTACTGCGTCAGCTTGAAGGAACTTAGTGCCAGCTTACACTCTGGAATATATTTGTATTGCTCACCAATTAAGAGGACACAAGGAGTCAGGGAAATGAAAATAAGCATGAAAATTAAAAGAGGAGCTGTGAAGACTTAACATAAAAGTACAGTGGGTTATTTTATGTCTTGAGTTTCGATTTACAGGTCACAGATGCATTCTAGCTGCTTTGTAATTTCAGTTTTTCAAAAAGATATTTTGTATGCCACTTCGAAGGATACTTTTTGGCCTATTGAAACAGATATGTTGTTGCTTGTTCTTGTGAAAGGCTCTGCTTCAGGTTCTCTCTCATCTTCAAGGCAGGATTTCAGCAGACCTAAACTCCAGGGTCCCTTTTTCATGTCAGCTGACAAATCCTGAAGACTGACTGTGCCCTGGGGGTTGTCTTTTGCCATCAAAAGCTTTCATCTCTTTCACCTCCCCAGCCAAAATAAATTTCTCGGAGGGAATTTACTTTGAATGGGTTGTGTTTCCCTTTGAGGGAAGAATATAGAACAAGAATTCAAAATTTATTGTCTTCTTCCTTAAAAATTTAGATCACGTTTTGTAATAGTAAATTCTCAGTTACAATTCAAGACAGTTTCCCTAATTAGACTACAGTTTTAATATATGTCATTCTGAGAAAAATTGAGATAGATTCTGATTCCATGATATGCAAGGAGTATGATTTTAAAATGCAAGCTTGCAAATTTGAGCTGTCTTTATTCAAGTAAGGCCAATATGGGAGTGTTCCAAACAACCTGGAAAAGTACTTCAAAAAATGAAGTCATATAAGAAGTGCTGACTATCTGCATTTAATTGTCTAATACACTTGCAGTATTTGATTCATATAAGACTTTCATGTGGATGCTTTGTCACCAAAACTGACATAACAAATAGGAGGTACAGAACTTCTTCATAAAATCTAATACTTGGTTTGCACAGTAAATCATACTACAGTGTTGTAGGCCCTATAAAAGAATGTGAAATCTGTTCATGGAACCAATTGCATGGATTGATGGTTTACCTTTTTAAAAAGGCAGAAATGTCACTCAACTTTGCTTTTAATTTTACATGGTAACAGGGGAGCACTAAATCATTGTTAATTCGCTCAGAGATGAAAATTGATTAAACTGATGGAAATGCACGTTTTATCGATTTAGTTCTGTCCAAACTCAGCCTGCTCACGCCTAGTGGACATTGTCTCAATTTGCAGCCAAGTGCACTCAGCCTCAGAGTAATGGACCGAGAAATACCAACCTCTGTTCATGCCATTTTTTCCTCTTTTGTATAGTGTTTTTGTATATATGTTGTAGGAAAATTGTTTTATTGATTTGTTGTGGCTCAAATACTACTGACATGAGCACAGAAATTGCTATGAAGTAGTCAAAACTTACAGAAATACTCAAAAAATATCCAAAATACGGTGAAGAATATGTAGATAAGTCTGGGGAGAGTAAATATAATTGGATAAAGCAGATTTAATGGATCCTTCTGGATCAGTCATTTTCTATGTGTTTAGTTTTCCCTGTGACTCTAATCCACTGTCTGAACAACAGCAAATTCAGATTCTAAACTATGAGATTCTGCAGTGAACACAAATGAAAATTTCTAGCAGCTCTGCTTCCCCTATCTCATCCTTGCCTCTCCCTATCTTGTAGATTTGATTGTGTGTTTCTGTGCAGGGATCACTTCTGTGATGAGATAGGCCAGTATTTCTAATTTTGCAGAAACTTTTACTCTGTGTTGTAAATAGCTTGAGTCCTTATAAAGCACTTGACTCCTAATAGAGTTAGGAAGTAAAATCTTCTTACAGAAGTGTTAACATTTCTTATACATGCCATTCTCAGCTTTTTAAGATTTTATACCAGATTTGGAATCATTGACTAATGCAGTAGTAATAGCTACATTGTGAGCCATACACTTTTCTTTCAAAGCCATTCAGAAAAATCTGGTAGAAAATTGAAAAATTTTTTGCCAACTTTTGGTTAAGTAAACAAATCCCACTTTCTAAATGTTGAAAAATTCTTTCAGAATTAGTTCTGCTTTTTGTCTTCCTTCATCCCAAAAAGGAATATTCAAGTTTCTGCAGGGAGTTGCTTTTCATTTAATGGAAACTGAGGTCTAGATTATCAAAACAAAGGCTCTTTTTGTGTTAGGGTAGTGGAAGCAGTGTATATCTGTTTAGCACTTAGTAATCAAACCTGCTTCTGTTTGCAGATCAGAGAGCAAGCTCACCGGTACGACACCAAGGACGGAGTGATGATCTCGAGCGGGATGAGAGGAGAGAGGAGCGAAGGGTGGATCGATCTGATGACAGGAGAGATGAAAGGGCCCGGGAGAGAGAGCGGGAAAGGGAGAGGGACCGAGAGAGAGAAAGAGAAAGAGACCGGGAGAGAGAGAGGGAGAAAGAAAGGGAGTTGGAACGAGATCGTGCTCGGGAACGGGAGAGGGACAGAGAGAGGGACAAAGACAGGGACCGTGAGCGGGACCGAGACAGAGACCATGACAGGGAAAGGGAACGAGAGAGGGAGAGGGAAAAGGAGCGGGAGCGAGAGCGGGAGGAACGAGAAAGGGAGAGAGAACGAGAGAGAGATCGGGAGCGGGAGCGCGAAAGGGAGAGAGGTCGAGACAGAGACAAAGACAGAGACCGCCAGAGAGACTGGGATGACAAAGAAAAAGGAAGGGAAGATCGCAGGGATAAGAGAGAAGATGTTCGAGAAGAAAGAGGCTCAAGAGATGTCCACGAGGAAAGAAAGTCCAAGTGAGTGGATCTAAATGTTACTTCAGTCAAAGAAAAGAAAAAAAAAGGCAGTCTTTAACTGTTGAATTTGGTAAATTAGTAGATGGGGGAGTATCTTAAGGAAGAAGACATCCTGTTTATGTGTAGGCTTGGTCTGGAGCTGTCTCCCCTGCATCTGTGGATGATCTTTAGGATGTCCTACCTGGCGCATGCTGTACATAGTACAAATTGGTAATGTGCTGGTGAAGTTATTCCAGTGTTTTGTTAGTGCTGAATCATGGAACTACTTGTGAGCTAAGAGTTGAGTTAGACATTGTAATTTGCCCTTTTATGTATGCTTGCATTGTCTTGTCTTTAATAATACAGTTATTAATGGAAATGTAGTAGAGAACTGTGATACATTATGAAGTCTGAAATTCAAATAGCAGCTATCTAGGTCAGGGTTTGTGACTTTGGTAATTAAATTTCTTTGGAACACGCGTTACCCTTTGCACTACCAAATTTTCAACACCAGAAGGCTACCAGTGAAGACATGAAAAATACCACCAGTATACATGTTGTGCTTCCTTTAAGTGCATAGCTGTTACTTGGAATGGCAACTAAGAAAACTACAGAACTTCATGACATCTTTAAATGTCTTCTGTATGAGGTGCTTACACTTCAGGGATTGTATTGATGATAAACTCAAAGGCTCCTGAAGAAATTTGACGGTGCATGTTCCTTTTTCAGGAAGCGTCACAGAAACGAAAGCAGTCCAAGTCCCCGTCAGTCACCCAAACGTCGCCGTGATCATTCTCCTGATAGTGATGCTTACAACAGTGGCGATGATAAAAGTAAGTAGGTGTGGGCTCTCTCTGCAGCTGGACCCAAGTCATCCTCTGTCTGCGGAAAATAACTTGCAGTTTTTACTAGAAAAAACGTGGGGAAAGTTTTGTAAGTGTTCCCCATCTTTTTATGACCACTACCATTTTTCTTTATTTGTCATTTATCTCCATTTTGTCACTATGCATTATGTCTGCCAGCTGACAATGGCTTCCACATCTCCTGATTAAGATGTGTATTTACCAAAGTGGAAGTTGTCTTTTGCTGCAGCAGCAGTAGAAAAAAAAGCTAAGAAATCTAACTGAAGTAGTTAGCCAGTTATGTGTTTTAATGACACTTTTTTTGGCGTGCAGAAGACAACAAATGCTCACATTTCTCCTTCCTACACAATAAAGGCATGTTCTTTTTCACATTTTGCAGATGAAAAGCACAGACTCCTGAGCCAGGTTGTGCGTCCACAGGAATCGCGGTCACTGAGCCCCTCTCACGTCACAGAGGAGCGGCAGAGCCGCTGGAAAGAGGAGGAGCGGAAATCGGACAGAAAGGAAAGTTCCCGGCGCTATGAAGAACCCGAGTTTAAAGAGAGGGTTTCTTCAGCAGATAAGCAAAGAGAGCAACCAGATGCTTCAGAAGGTTCCCGGTCCAGGGTTCAGGAAAATCTTGGACACCGTCCTTCTGAAGAAAGAGATGCGTCTGATAGAACGCATGATGACAGCAAGAAGAAGTCTAAGATACAGAAAAAGGCCACAAAGAAGAAGAAAGATGATGATGGTGGGGTCGAAAGGTACCCTAATGAACCAGCAACTGAGGAAAGCCAGGTCTTTTCCCCTAAGAAAGGTCAGAAAAGGAAAAATGTGGAGAAAAAGCGGAAGAGATCCAAGGGTGATTCTGAAGTTTCTGACGAAGAAATTGTTCCACATCATAAAAGGAAAAAAGGCCCAAGAACCCCTCCTGTAACTAAAGAAGAATTGGTTGAAGCACCACCTGAGAAAGCAGTAGCAGAAGTCCCCACAAAAAGAGAAGATACAACATTTAGTGACTGGTCAGATGAAGATGTTCCTGAACGTGGTGACATTGTTGTTCCAGAAAGAACCACTGAGGATTCCCATAGAAAAAGTCACAGGACAAGGGGAGAAAAGGTGGAAGCCCCTCATGTTACTATAGAAGATGGACCACACCGTAAGCCTGTGGACCAGAAGCGCAGCAGCAGCCTCGGTAGCAATCGGAGCCATGCCTCCAGCAGGCTTAGATCCCCCTCCAATGAGTCGGCACATCGCAGCGGAGACGATCAGACTGGACGGAAAAGGATCCTGCACAGTAGCTCTAGGGACAGGGATAGGGACAGGGAGAAGAAAACCTTAGAAATCACTGAAAGGAAGTCCCGAATTGATCAGTTGAAGCGAGGGGAACCCAGTCGCAGCACATCTTCAGGTAATGAGATACATTTTAATGAGACTGACCTATCATTCTGTGCACAAGTCCCATGTTGTTCTGCATGGCTCTAATTAGTGTAACCTAGGAGAGGAAGGTGCTGTCTGCCTTTTATTGTAAAACTAGAATGAATTAAGATTCCTGCAATTGTTAACATATTTGAAAAGGTGATTCTCAGTGGGCAGGATTACCATTTTGTTTACACCAAAATATTCTTTTGGATTTGATTCATGCTGTCTGGGGAATAAAGTAATTTGTAGGACAGAAAAACCTCATAGAGAAAATGCTTGTGCTAACAGAACACTGAGGTAGTTTTATCATCTAAATAATGTTCTTGAATTCATTATTAGTGTTAATTTTGGTATAGAAATTCCTGAAATTATGCAAAATGAGGTAAATTTTTTATGGTTCCTGTTAGACATACTTTTAATGCCCATGGAAATAGTCTTCATTACAAATCAAAATAGTCACTTTTTTAATGTGGGTAGATGTTGAAAAAAAAAAAAAAAAAGGTAAAATATTTTAAAACTTAAATAGCATCAATACAAAAATATCTTCTTCCCTAAAGCATTTTAGCTCTCTGTTCTCTGATAGTTATGTGCCTGAAATTATTTTTCTGAATTCATCATTTGTTAACTAAGGCATTCCTAGCTTTTAGAAGACATGTTTTAAAAATTCTGAATTTTTAGATGATCCTTTCTTCCTCCCCTGCCCCCCCTTGCCTAAATTTCTGAGTTAAGATTGTATATTCAGTTGGTTTCTCTCATAGTAGAAAGTAGCCACTAAAGTTCTTTTTTGGAAGTGGGAAAAGTTTCCTCGTTTTTTTTAAGTAAGGTTAAATCTTCTAAGGCCATCCCAAAGGATTATTAATTTGAAGACAATGCTTTTGAGAAGTATATTTCCATACCTGAATCTTTAAAATGCTTTGGTCTAGAAAAACGGTATTATGATTGTGTCATCATCATGGTTATATGTATCTTATCTTTTATCCAGATCGTCAAGATTCAAGAAGCCACAGTTCAAGAAGAAGCTCCCCTGAGTCAGATCGTCAGGTTCATTCCAGATCCGGGTCCTTTGATAGCAGGGAAAGGCTTCAGGACCGAGATCGACATGAACATGATCGAGAACGAGAGAGAGACAGGAGAGAGGGCAGACAGAGAGACTGGGACCGAGATGTGGACAAAGACTGGCCAAGGAGCCGGGAGCGAGAGAGACTCAGGGAGCGAGAGAGGGATAGGGAGAAAAGACGGGAGCTGGAGAGAGAGAGAGACCGACAGCTGCCTGATACTGCTGAAAGAGAGAGAGAGAGAGCTCTTGACATCTCTCAGAAGGAATCAACAAAGCACAGTGAAACAAAACTGGACAGAGATCATGAAAAGGAGTTTGATGGGATTTGCCGGGACTCAGCGGCTTCAGAGAAGGAAAAAACAGACAAAGATTTAGGACCTTTACAAGGCTTTGAAGATGGAAATGAGGCCGAAAAGGTAGAGAGTTTAGAAGGTGAGCTATTCTGGGAAAGAACCTGGACTAAAAAATATTTTATTCTTTCTCTTTTAGCATGGTGCTGAACTGAACTATGTTGGAATAATTTTCTATTGAAAGGCTTATTGGCTTCAGCTTCTCTGCTGTAGAAGCAGACAGTGAGAGAAATCTGATGAGCATCTTATTGTTAATTGTGTTAGTGCTGTTTCTTAATTTCTAGAGAAGTGTTGAGGCAAAGAGGCATAAATTATCTGAGATAATTTCACCAAAATGTCATGTTTCTGAATAGGAAGTTTACTAAAAGATAACACCAACAGAATGGCAGGTAATGAGTGAAAAAAAAAAAAAGGAGTGTGGATTTGGAACTGTTTCTTGGGTTTTTTTTCTGCCAGAGCCCAATTATCATAGAACTGTTTGTCTGATTAGTAGATGGAACATATGTGTGGCTTGGCACAGTAGTCCAAAAATAACTTTCCTGAGGTAATCTGATAGATATTGCCTGATCTAACCTTATCTGAGGTGATCTCCGTAATATCAGCTGAAAATGCAGCTTCGCTTTGCTGCCCTAATGTTACTGTGGGAAGTGTGCTTAGAATTGATAAAGTCTGTTAGGAGTTTGCTCCTTACTGCTTATCACATAGATTAGAAGCTTGAGCTTTGCAAAAATAGGGAGTTGGAAAGTGCTTTTTAATGAACAACATAAAAGAAACAAGAGTCTAAATCCAGAGTAACTGGTGTATGTTCTGGTTATGCTCATTGTGTTTGCTGTTCTTATTAAGAATTACCTGTAGTGTTTATTGTTAATTTGGGCAGTTAAATCAAATGCTGTCTCAAGAGGGTGGTGAGGAATATTTAGTACATCCATCTCCTACCTGATTACTCACAAAGTGGTCCTTAGAGCTGAGAGATCGTATTGAGGAAGTTTCATTTAAGGAGATTTTCTGTGGAGTGGAAGCACTTGACAAAGATAGTATTCGAAGTGAGCCTGGAAAAGTCTGCTTTTGGTGCAATAGACAGAACTAGCTATTTTTAAACTAGAGGAAAAGCATGGTGCAATAAATCTGAGAGTACTTTGTGGTAACTTGAGAAAACAGATGATGAGAGGCCATTCTTGGGATCGTTACCTGTTTCCAACAGGGCACCTATGACCTTACAGGCTGTGCATGTTAAGTGTGTTTTTAGGTCTAGCCTTTCAGCATACTTGCTTTAATGTATATCCTTTTGTCTGTTTTTCAAAGGTTGTGTTCTACATTCTCTGCAGGTTATCATCTGTAGGGAATTATGGAATATTTAGGATTTCTTAATTCTTCTTGGATGATCTATTTTGTAAAATATTAGATGGCATTCAATTTTATTAAAGCATACTCTAATATAGCATGGTTACGATTTTCTGAGGTTTAGTATATTTCATTGTCTTTTATTACTTTGTAACTCCTCTTTTCATTGCTCCATTCAGCTGATGAGTATGTTGAGTTTTTAATAGAATTAATATAAAAGTACACTTCTACATAATAGTGGTAAAAGATAGTCTAGAAATTATCAAACTTTTACTTGAAATTCAAAATATAAAGCATTTTTTAAAAAATTACGTTTTGAGAACTATGAATTACATTATTTCAAATTTCTTAATATACTTAATTTTTATGGGTCCAGGTATGTTGTACAAGTGAACTAGTGTATCTGGTACATCAGTGTGGATGCAGCAGATGGATCTTAGAGGCAGTGAATATTTGAAGTTGTAACACACAAAACGAAATCTAGTGCAGATCACCTTATTCTCCTTCCTAAAAAGGAAAAACTTGTTAGAAAACTAAGTACAATTTCTAAATGTGATGATAGGGAGGTATCTGGCATTTACTTGGGCAAATTACTGTTGTGTATTGTCTTAACAAAATTAGTCAGGCTCTTGTTAAATTATCTTAATGTTTTGAACCTAATGTGTTTGCTTTAGGAGTGGGCTTATATAATGCCCAAGATGGTATATGCTCCCTCCAAAGCATTGCCAGATGGTCTGAGTAGTTTGTTTATGCTCTACTGGCTTGTCTTTTACTTGCTTTTTCCTTGCTGATTTTTAGGTTAGTTGAGCTGACTACCTTTTCTCCCCCTGCAAAGGCAAGCCATAAAAAAAACCCCAAAGAACAGGGGGAAACTTAAAATGGGAGCAGTTTCACTCTGGGTAAGGGAGCTGGAAGGTATCAGAATAGTCATCCACAGAGGAGGATCCCTGTAAATTCTGTCCAATTTGTGTGGCAGAACTCATTGCTAGTACCCATGGTGGAGAACCATAATAAAGCCTAAATTTTTGAATGCTTGAGTCAGATCTTTCAGTCTTGGAGGTGAGAGGATGTCCCTTTTGTGAACTGCAAAATTCAGCGTTTGAGTGTCTTGTGTTCCCAGGTCCTAAGGAATATGTTTCCACATAGAGCACAGGTTTGCAGATAGTATGGAGATGGATAGAATAGGAGGGTAACAACTAAGAAGTTTGGCATTGTTTTCTGAAAGTTCTTCTTGTGACTGCTACAAAGAATCTAAAATTCTGTACATAATTGTTTCATTCAGGATACCTGTTATCTTTTTGTTTTAGAGTTTCGTTACTTATTTTAGGACCTTTGGACTGAATCTTGATTTTAGATTAATGTGCTAAAACATCTGAAAGACTCTGTAGCACTAATTTAAATTTTTATCAGCTATTACAAACCACATGTCAGATATGAGACAATCAGCAGGTATGTTATGAAAATGGCCTTCTCTGAGCGGTTTGACTAATAGTGCAGTAAAAAATTGACCAGTGCATGCAAGATTCTAACTGCCACATTGTGGATGGGAGGAATAACTTCACTGTGTTATTCTGTTATTATTTCTGTGGGTTAATACCAGTTTTTATGTTGAATATACTTGTTCCTAAAAGCTAATAGTTTAGTTTGCTAAACTTTTTTGTCTTTAAACAATGTACAGCATGTTTAGAAAACCAATACAATTGCTTTAAATACAATTGCTTTTATATATCTGTCTCTGTAGGAGGAGAGGATGAAATGAAGACCAATGATGTGCAGTCACTGGGGTCTGGTGCTGGAGAATATGAGCCGATCAGTGATGATGAACTGGATGAAATTCTGGCAGGTGATGCTGAAAAGCGTGAGGATCAACAGGAGGATGAGAAGATGCCTGGTAAAAGTATATCAACCCCCCCTTTGTCTTTATTCTAGTATAAAGATTAGATCAGTGTGCATATAATGCAGTTGTGATGTTGACAGTATTTCTGAATTAGGAGTGCAGTCTGTGAGCAGATTCTGTCTGTGCTTGAATGCTTTCCAAGCGCATTGGGAAGAATGGAATTGTCTAATTGTCCTAAGTTCAGCTGGGTAATCTGGGCTGTGTGAAGTGGCTTTCTGAGCATTTAATTTGAATACATCTTAGCATGTTCAGTTGTACTGTGACTTTCCGGAATGCATAAGTAATACGTCCAAACCTGCTGGCTAAGCAGGATCTGAGCAACCTTTCACAAAAGGAATTGCAATAAAAATAAAGCAGAATATTAGGCATGGTTTGGGTTTTATTAATACATATAGCTTTTGTGTCTATTTCTTTTTGTATTTCTCCCATTTTCCACCCATCCAAGTGAGTTTTGACATTCTTACCTGAAGGGTCCAAGAGGACTGCAGAACCATGTTCATCTAATATATATTGCTTTCAGGAGACAGCCATGTGTGCAGCATGTGAAATTAATCAGCTGTGGAAAGGCTGTGGTGATATTATAACTCATTCTCTGTCAATGTTTTTGCAGATCCAGTGGATGTTATAGATGTAGACTGGTCCAGTCTTATGCCAAAGCAGCCAAAAGAACCACGTGAGCCTGGGGCCGCGCTCTTAAAATTCACACCCGGTGCTGTGATGTTGAGAGTTGGCATTTCCAAGCGATTGGCAGGACCAGAACTCTTCACCAAAATAAAAGAGACGTGCCAGAGAGTTTTAGAAAAACCTAAAGGTAATTTCTATAGAAAATGCTAACACTCAGAAAACGTTCACTCTGGACTTCATGGTGGTATTTGTCTCTTTGTCTTATCCCTGAGGTTGGTGTTCCCATCTTCGTTCTTGTTGCAGAAAAAAATCAAAATATTTCTGGTAGTACTGGTAAATGCAGAAAGTAGGGAAATGAAACCTTGTTTCAGGGTGTGCTCTTTATTTTTTTTCTTTTAAAATCTGTAGTATGTGATGGTATTGAGATTTTTTAGCTGACTTGCCCTCTATTATATGCAATAGTTCCTCTAAGAATATGGACATGCTTACTTGTCAGATATGCTCAGCAAGCATTTGCCACCTGAGAAGACTGCTGTCTGTGTTACCTTTGAAGTGGCCTTTTTGTGTCTTGCCACTTATTTCCATTTTTTGATCGTCCATTGAGGTTGTCTTTGACTTCAGTGTAGTTATCTTTAACCTGCTCTTCATTTCATGTAACTTCCTTGTTTCTTTTCACCTGGTTTAAAAACTTGTTTAAAAACTGAGTGTCATCCAAGTTCTGAGGGGTTTAAAAAAATGCATCTTTGTCGTCTTTTGTGTTTATACTTCCAAACTGCTGGAGCAGTCTTTGCTTTTAAATGATGTATTTTCCCCAGGGTTCTTCATGACTTGAGTGAGCTGTTAAATTCTCTGCTGAACACCCAGCTTTACTATGTAGATGCAGCTGGGTTGGACTCAGCCACAAGTGTTTCCAGCCTTTTTTCTATTACATGATAATCTTCCTATTTATTGTAAAAGGGCTATAAATCAATGAACTCTGGTCCAGCCCTGTGCGCTCTTTCTATCTTTGCATTTCATAGAAACAGACTTGTTGCAGAGCTAGATTCACCACAGGATCCATCTTTTTCTAAAAGCGTTCTTTCTGCACACTGCTTCTTCTGGTAAATGTGTTGAAGGACTGGTCCTGTCACCTTGAGTTCTATCAAATGCTTCATGTGAGCTGGAAGGAAGGGATAGTCCATTGCCAACTGCTGACTTGCTCTCCAGGTTCATCCACCACAGATGAAAAAATTGTCCAAGATAATTGTAGTTCACTTCTGCTTAGCCATACAAAAACAGTGTTGGCACAGTTACCTGATATCTTGTGAAGATGTGGAACTTGGGCTACTTTATGATTAATGCGAGTGGTAAACAAACCCCCTTTTTGTCCATCACATGTCTGACCATAAATCATACCCTGTCTTCTGTCCAAAGCTGTCACTTGATTTTTAGGCTTCCCAGTGAGTGCTGTCTCAATATTGCTTTCCAGTACTGAAACTAAATACAAGGGTATCCATCCTTCCCTTTGAATGGTGAAGAATTTATTCATGTTGTTTTATAAACTCAAATACTCTTTTTTTTCCCCAAAACTTGAAATTTTTTAGAAGGCAGAAATACAAATAGTAAGATGTTAAGAAAATTCATATGACTTTTTGTTGTTGTTGAAAAACACCATGAATATATTATTCTTTCTAGATGCAGAAAACCTTTTTGAACACGAACTAGGAGCACTGAACATGGCTGCACTTCGGCGAAAAGAAGAGAGAGCAGGTCTTCTCAGCAATCTGGGTCCTTGCTGCAAAGCACTGTGTTTCCGCAGGGATTCTGCAATTCGTAAGCAGCTCATGAAGAATGAAAAGGCAAGTGGTCTGCTTACAGCACTGGGTCAAAGTGTGGGAACACAGATGCCCCTAAACAGAGCTTTTCTCTTGGGAGATAATTTTTGTGTTTGTTGTTCTGAAGCAGATCTGGTCCTTTAAATAATAAACTGACTTTTATTTAGAGAGATTGTAGGGTGTTTATTTTTTATGTAGAATGAGAGATTAATTTAAGTTTGAGACCAGAGCTAGGTCCTGTTTCTTATCATTTTGGGGTTTAAATTCTGGTGATGTATTTTCCATATTTAGAGAATATAGAAAAATAATTAGGTAAAATGTTATTTCAAAGGTAACGGTTGAATAACTTTCCTGCTTAAGATTCCATGTGCTTTTATAAGAATTGTAAGAATCCAAGTTAAAATTAAAACTTCTGCAGTAGGTTTTATGATTTTGTATGCTAATAGAAAAATTATTAATTCTCCAAGTCTTTTCTAGTGGTATGATTAGTACGATTAAACCTCTAATTACTGAGAGTACTTGAGGTTAATTTCCCAGCTTGCATGTTAAAAGACAATGTTTTCAGTTCTTTCTTTTTTTAAACTCCATTTCCAATTTCAACAGGGTGCTACAAAACAAACTTACACAAATTCCGCAGCAATGGACAGTGACTTGTTACGGTTGAGTCTACGGTTATTCAAACGAAAGACTGTGTGCCAAGTTCCTGGGCAGGAAAAGACAGAGGACAGCAAAATTCCACAGCCAGCTCTCCAGCAGGAAGTGTGTGTGACTTGAGGAGATGGCTGCAGTGGCACTTCCTTGATTTTGAGTTGATTTCTCATTACCAGTGTTGGTGTTGCTGTTTTGAACTGGTGGTTGTAAAACAGCTCTAGAAAATGAAAGGAAATACTCCATTTGTACACAGTTAAGAATATTTGGTTTAGATGTGAATAGGAGTGAAAAACTAAGACTTCTGTGTGAAGGTCTCTGCAACTTTTGTAATATTGAACCTTACACTGTAACATAAACCTGTTTTATGGTGCATTGAGTGTAATAATGTGAAGATGTCTGGGTTTAGCAGTTTATAACATCACCTGATATTAAACTGAGGAGAACTATCTGTGTATCTTTTGCCTTATTATGAATGGGTATTTTCACCACCACCTTGGTCCCTCAGTATACTTCTGAAATTTGTTAAATAGTTGTGAGTCTGTTTGCCTTCTTTTTTCTAAATCCCTTTCTTATCACAGTAGCCTCTGGTGTGGATTTGGATCAAACTCTAGCTCTTTTCCATCTTTAACATTAGTTTCCTTTAATGTCAAGGAAATTTCCTTCGATTCCTTTTGGACACAAAAACCTAGTCTAGTCAGTTAAGGCTCCCTTTCTTGTTGATTAAAGAGGGAGTTTGAAAAAAACCAAACTGAACCCAAAAAAAAACCACAAACAAACCAACACAACCCCATCCCTGCAAAAAACCAAAACAAAACCACTTCAAGAAATTATTCATGACAAGTTTTAGGTATCTGTATTTATAAGATGAACTGCTTTTTGGAAGTGCTGGCTGCTTTCAGAAAAGACTAACTAGAGCATATTGAAAATGCCTGAAGAACAGTGCAGTCATTGGTCACAGCCAGCAGGGCTTTGTGTGGTAGCGTGCTTTTCAAACCTGATTTCCTTTTACAGCAAGGTAGCCCACCTGGTTGATAAAGGCAAACCAGTTGATGTAATTAATCTTTGTGGATTTCGGTAACCTTTTTGATATTGTCTCTCAAATATCCTTCTGGACAAAAAGGATATCCAGCACACAGCTGGATAAACACATCATGCAATAGGTGAGAAACTGGCTCATGGGTCAGGTACACAGGGTTATAGTGAATGGGGTGACATCATTGTGGTGACCTGTCACTAGTGGGGTTCCACAGGGCTCCATCCTCAGCCTGTGCTGTTCATCATCTTCATTAAGGGCTAAGTAAGCTTGCCAGTGATACTAAATTGGGAGGAACTCTTGAGACCCTGGAAGGCAGATGGGCCCTAAAGAGAGACCTAGATAAAATTAGAGATGGGTAATCACCACTCATGATGTTCAACAAGGGCAAGTGCCAGATTGTGCACCTGGGGTGGGGCAACTCTTGGATGTATGGACAGACTGAGGAATGAGAGGCCTGAAAGGAGCCTCATGGAAAGGGACCTTGGGGGGTCCAGGTTGATGGCAGGTCAGAAGTGCCCTGGCAGCCAGGAGGGCCACCTGTGTCCTGGGTTACACTGGGCACAGTATCGCCAGCTGGACAGGGGAGGGGATTGTCCCGCTCTGCTCTGCACTGGGGCACCTCAAGTCCTGTGTGCAGTTTTGGGTGCCACAATATAAACAAGACATTTAGCTATTAGAGGGTCCAAAAGGACAGCAATGAGGATGGTGAGGGGCCTTGAGGGGATGCCATGGGAGGAGCAGCTGAGGTCACTTGGTCTGTTCAGCTTGGAGAAGAGCAGAGACCTCATTGTGGTCTTCAACATCCTAACAAGGGCAAGAGGAGGGGCAGGCACTGATCTCTCTGGTGACCAGTTACAGGACCAGAGGAAACAGCATGAAGCTGAGATGGGAGGTTTGGGTTAAGTATCAGGAAAACGGTTTTCACCCAGCAAGTGGTTGGGCACTGAAACAGGCTCCCCTGGGAAGTGGTCACCAAGTCTGACAGAGTTCAAGAAGCATTTGGACAAGGCCTTCAGGCATTTGGTGTGATTCCTGGAGTGTTCTCTGCAGGGCCAGGAGTCCAACTTTGAGGTCTCCTGTGGACCCCTTCCAACTCAAGATGTCTGTGATGGATTTTATGTTCTGTTAATTATCATGGCAGATCAATCCCATGCAGCAGCCTGAGGGTGTTTCACAGTTGCTGCATGTTTCAGGAGGTTTTGTATGTTAGCTGTAGAGGCAGTGACCAATGATGATTTTGTTGGTTATTAAGATTTCAGAGGCATGTTAGGGACTTTTCAAGCCTGGGCTCAATTTTATGAGAATTGTTTTATTACAAAATTGGTGCGGGATCTTTGGATCACACCAGTAAGGTATCTTTAGGTGATCTGCGTTGTCCTCCATATGAAACCAAGACTTCTAAAACCTCAGACTAAGTCTTTGTATACACCTCTATACTTTCCCTGGCTTTCAGAGGAGAAACTTGAACTGTTTCTTTGAATTCTGCTCATGGAGGATTGAAAAAAAAAATCCATAGCTATACCTTGAGATTGGGTTGCTGCAGAGCAACTTGCTTTTGTTGTTCTCACTCAGGTTGAAAATGAGTTACGAACCAGTAAATTTTTTGACAGGTTGGTTTATATCAGTTTCTCATCCTTTCTCTCCATGGGAACCAGCACACTGTGGTGGGATGTTGAGTGTGCTAACAGCAGGTCTGTCTCACATCTGTTGTGATTGCTGACAGTTGTATTGGCTTCAGGCAAAGGCCTAACTATGAACAACAATGCAGTTCAAATACAGAGATTTCTTACTATAATGCTTTCTGTAACACCTAGTACCTAAGGGTTCAGTAAGATGTTTTTGCACCACATTTAAAGAATTGTTGAAGAAGATATGAGGAGGGTTTTATTTCTGTTTTTAATCCTATTTTTTTAAGTGCCCACACAGCAGTGTATAGTACTCATGTCAAGTATAAACGATGTGAGAAATCTCCCAATTTTTTTTATTTCTTATTAAACTATGTGACTCAGGCAAAACTTCATTTTATGTTTTTCACTTGCTGGACATTTTTAGCTTGCTAACTATTGTTTGTGATGTCACTAATGATTTTATATATGCTTATAAAAAATACAATATACACTGTAGTCCCTGAACAAGAGTTAGCAAACCAGTTCTATTCAGCATTTGAATGTGTTCTCACCTGTTTTACAGCTACAATAATGCTGCCTTTAAGCTGAAAGCATTAGATCATTGCTACCAATTATGTTAAAGCCTATTTTAACCTCTGTC
The DNA here is from genome assembly GCA_018697195.1 of Certhia americana. NCBI lineage: Eukaryota > Metazoa > Chordata > Aves > Passeriformes > Certhiidae > Certhia > Certhia americana. The sequence goes on from CM031857.1 coordinate 55,030,904, forward strand.
TCTAAAAGACATAAAAATCTTTGACAGTTAGAAACAGCCTTATCTAAGACCACAGTACACAAAATAGATTAATGGTGTGGCATTTAATTACACTGTGCTTTAAAGTGTCTTCCTGTAAAACAGTCAAGGTGTATATATGCACTTAGTTGTGGAGAAGTATATTTCACATTACCCTAGGAAATGCAAAATAAAATAGGTCTGATGGACTGCTATGGGCATGTTCTGAAGTGATAGAGTCCCACCAAAGCCAGTGCTGACCTGTACCATCATTTGTTGGGATTATACAAAGAGCAGTGCTGAAATTGCCTCTTATGCATCTTTGCTTTAATTCAATTTGCAGCCCTTATAACTGCAAAAATATGTTACAGTACTGGCAGAAAAAATGTGTTCCTGTGGGAAGCACTAAGATATTTTTTCAAGCATTTCCCTTCACCTGGCAGGAATTACTATACAGGTAGAGTCCAGTAAGTGTGAAGTTCCTGTGTATGAGTATTTTGGTCTCCATCATTTTAACTAAAAGTAATGTTCACTTTGCAGGGAATATAAGTTAAATACTGTCATCAGGGAGTTTTACAGTAGCTTTAAGAAAAGCAGAACTGCCCACCTTCCAATTTCAGAAAAAGGCATGAGACCTTGTTTTAGGACCTCCCATCTTTGGACCCGCTACACTTTCCCTGTGTTAATCATCATTTCTGTGATGGGTCCTCTTGCATGTTTTCCTTCCTCCCCATTTCTCTCCTAGCTTGATTTTGTGTGGAAAGAGAATGGGTGGAAGAATTTTAGTCCATTCCACATTTTGCAAGGCTTCAGGAGGATACACAAAAGCCTGTAATGTTTCCGGCAGTGGGGCTAAATGTGTGGCTTGGGTGCCCTTTTGTGCTCTGGCTACAAGTCTGAAAACATGGAGAAGCATCTCTCCCTACTCAGTTTTTCCTTTTAAGCTGTGACAGCGACTTTAAAACGGTCCCCGAACCAGATTAGAGACATCTGCCCTCTCTGCTGCTAAGCTCATGCTGTGCCTAGTTGGATGATAAATTAGTTTTAAGCATCCCTGAGGTGCCACTGGCACATGGCGCTGCAGAACAACGAGTGGTGCCTGTGCTGGTGGATGAACCAGGCTTTTGTCCCAGTGAAACGCTGGGCCCAGCTCCTGCAGCCAGAACGGATTCACAGGCAGAGCAGATTTTTAAAGCCTCAAGACACAAATGGGACTATGACCTGTATCTTGGGGTAGTGTCACATTCATTATCCCAAACAGTACTTTAGGGCTATTGCTGCTTCGGCTAGTGGAGGGAGATAGGGATTTTGACAGTGAGCCATCTGCACAGTGTACTCAAAAGGCAGAGTTTAAACAATTTTGCTAAATTAAGGCTTTTATTTGAATTGCCTTGACACAGTTGTGATCTCCTTTTCCTGCTGTAGGGATGCCCTTCAGCAAGGAGCAGGCTATCTGGAGTTAGACACAGCCTGTGTGTTCAATTCCAGAATTTGCTACCAGCTAAAAGAGTTCAGGAACCTCTTGTTTAGCAATAGCAGTCAAAGTCTGTTTTTCAAAGGGTCCTTTTACAAAGCAGCTGTTTTTACTGTACAAGTCTTTGTTTTCATGCCTGTTGGAGGCCCAAAGTTATGGTATCAAATGCTTGGTCTCAATGCACACATTGTACAATGAGTAAGATATAGTGGGCAGTGTGGGTGTCCAAGGTGTTTTTGGATGCAATTTGGATTTGGATGCAATTGATAATGTCAAATGAATTGTTAAAATAATAATAAAAAGTTCTAAACAAAGCCCTAAACTCCAAAGCAAAGCAATGTGACCAAATGTCAAGATATGAAGAGTTTTTTCAACAAGTAGCCTCTAGAAAATTTGAAAATTTTCCCATTAAACTTTATAAAGGAGACCAATCATGTGGGAGAGACAAGTGCTAAAGCAGTATTTAGTGGCCAGATGCCCAGAGTTTTATGCAAGAAGACAGTTTTTGTACTACACAGCCAGTAGCACTGCCTCTGCCCTATCAGCAGGGATCAATTGATGAAAGGTAAACATCTTCAGAGAAAGCTTAGTTTCTTGATATCTGCTTTCACTGCTGGGGATGCATCTACCACAGGCTTGCTTTCTTTCATTAGTGATGAAGCTGAGGTATTATCTATAAAGACTGAAGTGTCAGAATACATGTTATTACAAACTGCTGAGGCACACAGCAATGTGCTGACAGATTTTAAGTGTAAATTCATGTGTGAAATGGCTGTGATGGTTGCAAGCATGCAGTTCTAACCAAGGGAAGACTGAAGCAATGGGTTTTGGATGAGAATTTTAAGCTCACACCTTTGAGTGGAATGAAAAATGTTCTTTCTCATCGACGTAACGATTTAGTTCATTGGTTATATTGTGGGTATGAGGAGTGCTTGGGGTACTGCCTGGAAAGTGCTTGAGGAAGGGAGTAACAGAAATGGGGCACAATTTGAGTAGCATAGGTTATGGTTTCCAGCTTGGGAGTGGGCTTCAACACTCCTAGAAGCCAGGAACTTGCTCATCAGAATGATGGAGACAGACGGATGTAGGTGTGCTAAGTGAGTGATGTATGAAGCACTGGTGAAATAGTTCTGGAAATAGACTACATGGCTGTAACATGGTTCTAGATGGGTGTGTCCAGCAGGGAGAGGAGTGGGTTTATGATTCTCTCTAGTACCTGCAGATTCTCACCTGGTCTGCCCTGGTCTGCTTCCCTGTGCTTTCAGAAGCTGGATTCAGCCTAGAGACTCAAAAGAGCCCTGAAAATGAGGAGAAGCATGGAATATGAATTCTGTCTTCTGAAATACTGACGAAGTGAGAAATGGGGAGAAAAAACTGAAAGTCAGGAAAAGAACAGGTGGGGGTCTATGCTGCTCATATGTACTTTTAAGATGGTTACTGAGATCTGAATAGGTGCACACAAAATTTGCCTTCTCTTTGAGTATCAAAGGTGCTTTGTGCCAGCACAAAACATGCAGTTGACTCTGTCTTGGACATCACGCCTGAATCTGTGCCTTACATGCTCATAGAAAATGTGCTAGCAAGAGTTTTCAGAGGACTTCTGAAATGTCTTAGACAAGGTTAGTAGAAAAAAATTAAGCTTTAGTGAGTGAAGAATAAAGAAATGGCATGAATTTATAATTAATGAGGATACAGAAGGTAAAATAGAAGATTAACTGATCACGTCTCATCCCAAACAGCTCACAGTGGGTGACCTCCCTGTGCATTTGTGATTTGGGAAGGAGCTGACTGAGAAGCAAGATGAGAAAATTTGCAAATCAAAGTTACAACTGGAGGGAAACCCAAAGAGATGTGTTTGTTGCCATGTGGCCCAATCACTTAGCTCATTTCAAGTCCTTCTGCCAATCAGCATCAAGATGTCCAAAAGTGACTTTATTTGGTTTGCTTGGCATGGTTTGGTCACAGGGGCTACAGGGATGGGTTCTGTGAGAAGCTGCACAAAACTTCCCCCGTGTCCACCAGAGTCAATGCCAGCTGGCTCCAGGACTGACCCTCTGCTGGCCAAGGCTGAGCCCAGCAGCGACAGTGGTAACGCTTCTGGGATAGCAGAGTTAGGAAAGGGAAAAGCCTCTACCATTGTAGATGGAGAGAGAACACTTGAGAGAAACAGTTCTGCAGGCATCAAGGCCAGTGGAGAAGGAGGGGCAGGAGGTGCCGCAGGCATCAAAGCCGGGATTCCCCTGCAGCCACTGGTGCAGACCATGGGGGGGCAGCTGTGCCACTGTGGCCCAGAGAGGTCCATGGGGAAACAGAGACACATCTGAATCATGTGGAAGAGCCCACACTAGAGCCAAGGGATGCCCAAAGGAGGCTGTAATCCTGTTGGAAGTCCATGCTGGAGCAGCCTTCTGGCAGTGCCTGTGGTCCTATGCAGAGAGAAGCCCACACTGGAACAGGCTTGCTTGCAGGACTGGTGACCCTGTGAGAACCCACACTGGAGCAGCTCTTGAAGAACTGCAGCCCATGAGAAGGAGGACCTCACACTGGAGCAGGGGGAGAGTGTGAGTCCTGAGGAGGAGGAGGAAGAAGCAGCAGATACAATAAGTGATGAACTGACCATAGCATCCATTCTCCATTCATTGGTGCCACTAAGGTGGGGAAGATAGAGAATTCAGGAAAATTAAGCCCAGGAAAAAGGGAAGAGCAAGGAAAAGGTGTTCTAAGACTTGGGCTTTATTTCTCATTATTCTACTCTGATAATAAGTTAAATAAAATTTCACCAACTTGAGTCTCTTTTGCCCATGACAGTAATTGGTGAGTGATCTCTCTCTGTCCTTATCTTGTCCCACAAGCCTTTCATTTTATTTCCTCTTCCCTGTTCAGCTGAGGGAAGTGAATTGAGTGGCTTTGGTGGGCACCTGGTGTCCATCTGGGGTCAACCCACCATATTGACGTAACACTGAAGCAGAAAATTTAATCAATGTTTATACATTGTAGTGCCATAAGTTTGTGGTATTGGTGCCAGAAGGAAACCTATAGTTCACAGAAAACTTCAATCTGCTGTAGAGAGATATGTGCAAAGCCAAAAATAGAAGAATATACAGAAAAAATTATGTATGCAGAGGTAGAAACTGCACAATGAGTAGGTTTCTAATGTAAGCAAGTTTATTGCAAAGCAGGTGAGAACTTGGGGAAGCAAGTAAGATCTTATATCAAGGATATTAAAATTCTTGGGATGGTGCTCTTAGAAAGGAAAGGAGTAATAGTAGATATTATTAAATTATGTGAAGTATTGGTCCAGGAGAAGAAGCATGGAAGTTACCTTTTTTCTGCTCCTGATGACGAAGCTCATTTGATACCCAATAAAATTGAAGACTGGCTGAACTGAACAATGAAATAGAAATTCCTGTTTTTCTCACAGGTTTAGGGCTCAAGCTATAGGACATGGCAAAAGCTAGAACTTACTAACATTTTCAAAAGGTGTGTTGTGAGCATTTACAGCTGTTTAGTTTACCTGGGAGATAAACTAAGACTGTTTCTAAACCAGCTGCTACTACATGAACCTTTACACAGTGGGGAAAGCTGGTATCCAGCAGTTTGTTTCTGTGTGAGGAAGCTGTCCTAACTCCTGAAATGGGATAGCTGCCTGTTGGGAAAATCCCTGACCCAGCTGCCAAATTACATAGGGCATTTCACTGGGAAAAATTCATATTGGGATGAGCCAGATTCCATCACACAGTTGTTCAGACTCAGATGCATTCCTGCACTTGGGATCCATCCTGGGTGAGTTTGAATCTTTCAGGGTGTCATTTGTGGGGGTTTAAACAGATCATCTCTTATAGACTAAGAGCTGCTGAGCAGGCTATGTCAGACTGTGTCTAACTCTGGTAAAAAATAGGAGACTCTGTCTGATGGCTTTTGAATTTCCCTTTGAGGTGTCTAGTTAGGACCACTGTAAGAGAGATAAATTGACAGATAACATGCCTGACTGTGACATTTTTCCTGCATGATCTGAATTTCTATTTTTTTTCTTTAGGGAAAGGGCTTTTTTTTCCCCAGCTTATCCAAAACCATGTTGTGCAAATAAGAAATGCACTGTTAAATCCACACTTAGCAGCAACTATTCTGTTCTCCACTTCCCCAAATAGTTGTACCCCTCTTTGAACATCTCATCTGATGCATGAACTGTCAGAACATAAATGGGCAACTGTGACTTCTCTACTGTCTGCTCTGGAATGATAGCATAATCTATTTGCTATATTCATGCCTTTAATTTCCATTTTTATTGCTATAATCTCACCCACTTTTTTTCCTTTCTTAGTGCACAAATTATGAATATGGCCTTGCCTATTCATCAGTAGAGTCCAAAGTGCATGCAGTGTGTGATGCACAATCCTGTCTTCTTGTTTGGTCTAGTTAATGCTGCATTCATAACTACACATAAAAAATGGGAGTGCTGCCTGATGACAGCTTGGTGTAAATCATGGCATCCTCTGGCCAAAGTGGAATCATGGAACCTTAGCAGATAGGAAGCTTAAAAAAAGAAAAAAGAAAAAGGAAAGTGATAAACAGTGCTTTTAAAACATTCCTAAGCATGGCATGGACACATGAGCTTTTTTCTGGAACACAGGACCAGTGGCATCACCATTTACACTGAAATGTCATCATGGGAGGTGGGCTACATAACCACAAGATTTGTTCATAAAGAAAAGTTCACATTAGGGCCTCACTGCAGCATCATTTTAGGAAAAGCAATTTAATCCTCTTCAAATTCAATAAGAGAATAAATCAGCCTGCTTTTGCTTAAATTGCTGGAGCCTATAACAAAATGTATTGGGTAGTTAATAAATAAGGCAACTGAATAGAGTTTGGGAGTCAGGCTTTTTTTCTGGCAACAGGCATATATCAATTCTAGGCTCAGCTCAACCATGCACATCTGGATAGAAAGGAAATATCACATTTATGTATGGGAGATTCAACTCTAATTTTCACCTGTATAAACCAATGTGAAGTGTGAAGAGAATGACATGATAAAATAGATGTACTACCAAAGTGATAAATCCAATATCTGGAAAGATGTTTTCCTTCCTTGCTTTCTTCTGAACTGTAGAAATTGGTTTTCAGCTCTTCACCTGAGAACAGCAGAGGAGGATTTATCACGTGGGGTTATTTCTTTCTTTAGAAGTATTTCATGTTGCTCTGAAAGTACTTAATCACTGTGGTATTGATTTCTGTATCAAAAAGGAATATTAGTTAAAGAGCAGGAGTTTTCTTGGCTTTTGTCACTGATTGTTACTGGAATACATATATATATTTTTACTACAGTTTCCAGAGGGCAATTTGTCTCATCTGGCCATGGGACACAGGCAGTGGAGTTACTGCCATCATGCTGGAGCCTGTGGGGTGGGTGCTTCTGCGGTGGTCTTGGTGCCATGGAGGGCCCATGGGCTCAGTGTGCTGCTCCTGGCCCTGCAAAGCTCCAATGAGAAGCACCAACATGTTGGCCATGGCCCCAGGGGGCTGTCAAACCTCAGGCTCCCCATAAGCAGAGGTATCCTAAACACGTTTGCAATCAGCATCTTTAGGAGGATTTACGTGATGTCACTGTTTTTACGCATGGCATAAAAGCACAAGGTCCGCAGCTACAAAAGAAATATTTTATCTGCAGACATTAATCTGATAAACGCTGGCATGGTCCCATAAAGGGATGGAGGAAAAATCAATCTAACCCTAAATTAATTTGAATTGTTGGGGTTTTTTCCTCTTCCTTTTTCGAGACTAGGTAGCTTTGTGATTCATTGATCAAGAGCTGGGAAAGTTTCTTTCCAGGCTTACAAAATTAAATTTCATGCAGCTTTTGACCTGGATTGGTGGTAGACAGAGCAATATATAGGCTGATCCCAATTATTTCTTAGCTGTCACCACTGGCCTGTTCCATCTCTCCAGTGCTGGCATGTGCTGCTGTTTGTGGGCTGGCAGCTGCAGAGAAGCTTGCTGGAAAAGGAGTCATGGAAGGGTTATTAGATGGCAATAGAAAACTATTGTAAACAAAAACATTCAAAAAGCCAGCGGAAGTCTTAGGCATGTCTTAAAATACATTGTAAAGAATATTGCAAAGAGCATTTTAGAGATATAGCTATCTTCAATATGGCTTTCCTTCTAATTGAGTCTTAGACCCCCACTGGTTAAATGACTCACTTTCTATCTACATGGTTAAATTTACTTTTTTTATTTTCCAGATAAAAATTTATGAATACTGCTCCTGTTACAAATCCTGAAGTACAATTTACATTGACAATAAAACCTTTAGCAATTACTAAAACAGTTAACCAGCACACTAGAACATTCCCCATCATAGATCTAGCCTTAGGAAGTTAACTAACAAACATGTTATTAACCACTGATGAGGAGCTGTTTGGAAGAGATCATTGCTTAATTAATCTTTGTACTGAGCTAATAAGAATGTTAAATGGGCCTCTCTGTTGAACTGGGTTGTTAGTACAGATTGCAAGTTCCCTCGGGGGGAAATCTGAGGCCAGTATGACATTAAAGTTAGCCATCCAACAAAGCAGATATTTTAGGCATTAAAAATAACAAAGCCAAACATCTCCATTAATAATGTCATAAGATTCAGTGGCTGTGTATGTATGATCAAGTGTATACGTGCGTGTATGAATTACTGTGCTCTTTCCTCTTCTGGTAAGAAAGCTTTGTCAAAATTCTTATTTAGATTCAGTGTTTTTCATCACTGTTCTGTTGTGGCATAAATTAAACTTGTCACACTTATCTGAAGGAGGCAGGTTCCACTGATCAGGAAGGCAAAATCTGATGCAAACTCTAATGTCATCTGCTTATCCTGAAAAGGCAAACAAGATCAAAAATCTCTTCATATTAATGAACTGGATAAACACTCTGCTTGATACAATTTGGTGCCACAGTAAAAGGCAATGCGACCAGACTGCCCTTGTGCTTCACAGCATTTTTAGCAGTGAGTACTCAGGTTTTAGTCATGGAGCAAGGTGCCCATACTTAATTTTAAACATTTATTTTGGAAGGCATTATAATTCCCCGCACGAGAAGTTACCTACTGCCTTGAGGTCCCTTTTAACACACACATTACATCTTTTGGGAGAAGAGAAAGATTATATAAAAAGAAAGATTGAAGAGGAATAATTTGTCCTTGAATGTCTGGTGTTAGTAATTCAGAAAGGATATCAGTCTGTCACATGAGTCACTTCCCCACTCAGAAGTGTTGACTCTGTGTGCTTGCATCCCATGATCTGAATATCACACTCAATGTGTGATTACATTTGTTTTGTATGAAATGATCTCAAAAAGGACTAGGCAGAGAATTTATAACATGGAAGTGGCAATATGACAAAGATGCATTCATGCATACCTATATTTTTGATGGTTTATCTTTCCTGAATTCTTGCTGGCTTCATGTTTAATATACTGCACACACCCCCTTGGCAAAGACTGGGCATGTCTGGACGAGATTAAATACTTGCGTACCTGACCCCCCTGTGACCAGCCTTTGACATCTCACAGGTTTCTTTCATGGTCTTTTGCTAGGCACACTTAATACTGGTAAGAGTCTTGCACTTTGGGAATGTGGTCATAGCCAAGATCATCAATTAGTGGTCCATGGACCACTTTCTCTAAGTTGTCTATGCTGTCTCTAATGCATCACATTGAAGCACCAAGGCAAAACCTTCTTGATTAGCGAAACCCTTGGAGACCTCTAAATATTGCTTCACTTCATTACTACTGCAAAATGATCAATATGCCTCACCAAAATTAACTGTACATTGGACATCTCCCTTGCCTGATTACTTTGCATATTTTATTCTTCAATGATAATGGAGGTTTGTTCCCAGCCAAGATGTTATCCTGGTTGCAGGCACAGCTGCAGAGTCTCTCTGTGCCTGTGGTCTTCTTAGAAATGGGCCTTAGCTGCTAATCAAAAATAGTACACATGCCCATGATTTCTCTTTGGTCAGTTTGAGCTGAAATGCATAAATGGTGAGTGATTAGAATAACATATCCCTGTGCTTTTTTAAATATCAGGATGAGGGTTGTAATAACTCACTCCTGACTGTCTACAGCACATGTTCACAAAGCAGAGATGTTTCATACCCTTTAATGCAGTAACCAAAGCTAAAGTTTCACGTACAGCATCATATTGGCTGCAATGCAAACATTGGTTTTGTTACAAATAATTAATATTGCTCTAGTCAGACATTTTCTCATTTATTATTTCCAGTTGCTTCATGGTTATTAAACAACCACATTTCAAGTGTGGACATGTGTCCATGATGATATACAGAGGTCTGTTAAGTGGAAAACTTAGAGGTGCCTTTGTACTACTCAGATCTCTGAGGAATACTGCTGTGGTCATGCTGTCTTCAAAGATATATTTGACCTATCCTTGGTAAGCACTGCTGAAGGTTAGAATAAATATGCATGTTTTCTATGCTTATTAAGCAAAACTCTGGACATTAAGAGAACATGAGAGGAGTTTCCACTGCTCTCCTAACTAATACAGTAAATTGCTTATGCTGGATGCTCCTGCCTGCCTCAGCTCTGCTCCACTCATCCATGCTGCTGTTTTTCCATACATGCACTCACAGAAATCCATTTGCATGGAAATACAGCTCACTAGTTAAGCTTTGCATTGTAAATCCAACTTTAATATTATCAGCAGTGCTGCTTCCTGCTGTGCATCAAGGTCCAGAGTTTCCTGCTATGCATCAAGGTCCAGTAAGTCACTCCTTCATGTGGGCTGTAGGACCCATTCCACATCCTGTGTCTTCTAGGCCCTTGCTTTCCATTGCACCTTCTTCCATGAGCAATACCAGGTCCCTCTTTCTGCAGTAGAGGCCAGCTGAGCTGCTGCAGTAGGTGCAGGAACCTTCTAGACACGAGTATACAAAATTTTCCAAGTATTGTTCTCAGTAAAATCTCCTTATCAATGTTATTCTTGCAGGATCCTTTCTGTACAGAAGGAGTTAGATCCCACGTGAGTGTGAACTTCAGTGTGGGGGTCTAAGTGACAGGGTCAGAGAGTGAAATCCCTCATCCCCTTCCAGCTCAGCATCACATCCTAATCACTGTCAGCTGGGTCTGAACAGTGACAGCGCTTGGGAAGGGAAGAAAGAAAAGATGAAAAGGAAAAGCAAGTGACAAGAGTACAAACAAATGTCTGAAAAAAGAAGTGCAAGAGTTAGAAAATTATAGAGTAGATATAGTGACATTTCTATTCATCAGGTACTAAAAATCTACACAGAGAAAAATAATTTTCTTTCCAGGACAGACCTAGATCCCAGCAAAGTTGTGTTGGTTTCAGGGACTTGCCTTTCACAAGTTTCTTTTTAAGTAAAAAAAATGCTGTGTCCCTTTACAATAAAAATCTGAACACCATGATCAGTAATCCAGCTGAGGATAATCTTCAACTCCAGTAGTCCCATTTGTTCCGGACAGGTCTCCCCCTTTTCTCCTTTGCTTTCAGACCCTGATATTTAGGTTTCTCAGTTTCTCAGGACACTCTTTTGTTTCCAGCCACAGTCCAACCACTACAACAGTGGTCCCCAGCTCACTTTTCCCTTTCCTGTTTGGATATGTTCCCACCACTGCTGTGACCTTCAAAACTGATGTATGAAGCATCCTTGCGTAGTCCCCTGACACTAAGTGTGAGGCTGGGCAATAAAATGAGGAATTACCAGGCATTTGCATTCTGAAGTTAATGATGAGGAGTGTGAGCCTTCCAAACATCTGTTTCCCCTGTTTTCAAGGGGGCCTTCAATTTACTCCTTGTTCTCACCCACGTGGCTGTTGCCATTAACCATCAGTCAGCAGTGCCCCACATCCCCTGGGAAGGGCTATGGAATGATCTCCCTCTAAATTGTGGTACATCTCAGTTTTGGGGGGATGATTGTAACAGTCATGAGGTTAGGAAACAGCTGGAGACCCCTGTAAGGATGATGAGAGTAACACAGGGAAGAGCTGTGCTCTCCTCAGGTTTGGAGCCAGACTCAGAAACAGGAAATTGTTCTCCAAGTGGTTGTGGTCTCTTCTCCAGGGTACCACTGTCCTGTCTCTTCTGCTGTGTCCTAGGCTGACAACTGTCACCCAGGGAAGAAAAAAGATCTGACCTGAAGGTGAGAGAAGAGCCAGAAACTACAGAAATATCAATTTCCAGAGGAAAAAGCAATAAGAGGGAAAATATAGTAGGACAAAAGCCCCAGGATTGCATGTGTACAGAAAAGAAAGAAAGGAGAGATGGATGAAGGAAAACTCTGGGTAATGAGCACTGCTTGGAAATGGACTTGATGGGCACAGGGACAGAATACTACTCCCCAGTAAAATGTAGGCAAGGGTGAAGCTACCACAGAGCAGCCATCTTCTGATCCCATGAGTGAAGAAGACAAATCAGGAACCCTGGGACATGGGCAGGGTGTCAGAGCAAAATGTAGAATGGACTCTTTATGGAATAAAATGCCTGAGTGGATTACAAAGGCAAATATAACAACAAATCTTCCTAATGCCTCTGCCTTTGACTTTCAAAGCCTTATGAGGGCACGTTTTTCAGCTGTTACACCCTTCCCTGCTTTAGTGGCACTGGAAGTAACCTTCCCCTCCCAGAGTTCTGCACTTTATTGCCTTTAATGACCTCATGAAAGGTAATGAAGCATTTTAAGTTTTGTGTCAAGCTGACTGGTATGGTGGGCGTGGGAAAGGGGGGCTTTGGGACATTGTGTCAAGGCTTTGAGATGTCTTTGAGCAGGGGCCTGGGGTGGGAACGTGACATCCCAAGGCTCAGCTCTGGGGTCAGGATTCTGCAGCAGTTTCAGCTGAGACCCCCTGACCCATTCAATGCCAGACATCTTTTCCCAAACTCTCTTTAGTCCCTCTATGACTTTTATGTGGAAATTTTGGGCTGGGATGGCACAAGGGTGTAGGACAGAGGGAGGGATGGCATGAGCCTTACATCTGCTGCCCACTCACAGGAAGAGCTAGAGGTGAGTTTTAGCATTTTCTCTTGTCAGAGGAGTTCCCCCATGCCAAAATCTAAGAAAAATAAGAGCTGGGAGCTTTAAAAGCCTGATGCCAGAAGTGACTTTCATTATGCACTGCACTGCTTGCAGTCATCCAAGTGCTTCAATGCTGGTGCACTCCTTGAATTGGATCTGTGACAGCTGGATTCAGGGTGGAGGTGTGGGAAGCTTCTGTGGTTTACCAAATAACAGGGAGAGACAGGGAAATCAACATGTCACACAGTGTCTGCTGGCAGTCTGATGGAATTAACCAGCTCCACATTTTTTAGCATTTGTGTTGAATTTGCTTAGCTTTCAAAAACAGGCAGACTTTCAGGCTTGCAGCCATTTTCAGACTAAATACTCCGCACCACTCTGTCCTCCCCTTCCTATGCTGAGATGCTTTCTTGACCTGTACAGGTTGTCTAATGAGGATTTGGTTCCAAAATGCTGCCTCCAGCATCCAATAGTGTTGTAGTAAAATGTTTTTCTCTTTTTTTGGCTGTTTCCCTTTTAAACAAGGTAACCAAGAAACCCCAATTTGCATCCCAAAATGCTGATTGCATTAAGTAGTTCAGTCAAGTTCCCAGTGACACCTTCTGTCTGTGGGTTTCAGATAAAGACGGGGAACTAAAGTAGCTTAGTGGATTAAAGGAATTGCCTTTCCCACCTAGACACCCTGTCTGGAATCCGATTTTGGTGCTCAAGTGTGATTGTTCATTTGCTTTGGGGGAGGGAGGTGGGGACAGACCACCTGAATTTGTGGGCTCATCTGGCAACCAGGGGTGGCAGCCACTGGGACCAGGGCCATTGCATCCCTGCAAGTTGTTCCCCTAACAGATGCTCTCCCCATATGGGATTTCCTCACCTCTAGATATTTAGTCCCCTTTGGCATGAAGTAACTACTCCTCACAGCAAATGTGGAGACGCTTTTCCCAGTAGGGAATACACCGTGACAAATTCTGCCAAATTCATGTTCATGGAGAGTAGTGCTCAGACAGAGGAGGTGCTAAATGGTTAACCTTTCCATCAGTCCAGGGAGAGGCTCTGGCTGTGAAAGCACTAGTAATTTACCTTCCATTAAGATGCTGCAGCTTCTCATCTATTTGAAGGCTGCAAGAAATTGTTTTCTAAATAATAAGACTTTCTCTGTAAAAAAAAAAAAATCATAGGTAATGGAAAGATTAAAACAGGGGTTGAGACACCACCAATCTATATATTCAATCAATGTCAAATGCTTTATGCAGTCATTCTCTGCTTCCTGATACGTGTTACAAGGACCATACCAGAAAGCTCAGGAAAATTTCCAGGAATTGCTGCTATTTTAACTTTCTTTTTTTATTATTATTTTTAGTCCAGCTTTGAGGTCCAGAACAGAATAATTGAAAGCTCTCCAAAAGACTGGGATCGGTGGAAAATCTTGAAGAGTACCCATGACTTTTGGTTTACAGTCCTAAGGCCACTTTCAAAGGAGCAACACAGTTCTCAGGGCTGTTCCTCTCATTCTTCAATGAGACTGTAATAAAAGTGAACTTTCTTAAGGGACTTTTATTTCTGTGTGCAGCTGAGGCCCATCATTCCTTATATACCAAGATATCCTAGACCATCTGAGAAAATGTGTCCTGAAGAGCTGTCTCCTAATTGTTGTGTTCTCCAAGGTGGAACATCACAATTCTGTCTGATAAGAGCACACTGCATTCTTCACAAGCAGAAAATTTCTCCAAGATAGTCAAGTTTTGAGTAGGAAGAACAGAAGCAGCCAAGCTGAATCTGGACAGTCATTATCCCCGTTTTGCAGACTTCTTTTTATCCCATATAGTATCTAGGAAAACAGTCTATGAGAGCAGTAAGGAAGGGGAAACCACTTCTTACTTCTGCAAACAGAAGCTGATCCCATTCTACTGGTTGAGGCACAAGTGAAACACAGTGTTTCACGGGAATGATGCATCCACGTGGCACAGGAGAGAGACAGAAATACCACTTAATGTTGAATTAATCCAACACGATTTAATAATACGTCACAAAGGAACATAACTGTCATTTGCCATCGGATTTAAAATGCTTTGTGTGTAAGCTGCCCATTTAAACCCTCTTAATGCACTCTCTTGTTAGCATTTGCTACTCATCCCAGATTTACTCCCCCTCTCTTCTGGGCTTTTCCTGACCCAACTTTCATGGAAAAGTGATTTAAGCAGAAAAATGGATTGAAAGCTGCTGCAAGGGGGGTCCACTTCTCTGCTTTCTCAATATTTTCTGTAGGAGTCTAGAAGAAGGCTTACCTTTACATAGGACATGATGTCATTTCCTTCTCTCTTTGCTCTGCGGTGTAACAGCTCCTCCCTCTTGTAAGGATGCAGAAGGAAGCCTGCTTTGCAGCACTAAACAAGGGAAAAGTTTTCCTTGACACTGAATTGAGCAAATAGGATGGGAGATTGTTCTTGGGTACTATCTGCAGGGTTGATTCTGCAGCCAGAGCTGACGGGGGGGGGGTCTTTTTTTCCCCATGGAATTAGAGACTTTTGTTGTCTGTGCTGATTTTCAAGTTTCTCCATGAGAAACTCATAGGTTACGAAATGGAAACATTTGGAAATTTCTTGGCAATTAAAACTTTTCAGATCAGGAAAAGTCATCAAAATAATTGCGTATTTGAAAATATGTATTGAGTGCAAAAGCTGTTTTTCACTGGAAAACATCAAGGACAATTTTCTTCACCAGTCTGGCAGATATAGTCACGCATAAGCCTTAGCTGCTTTCTTACCCTGTTTCATTTTCATTTGCCTCTTTCCTCAGAAATGCTCCTCTCCTTTTCTGCCAGTGGCAGGGGTGGTGCTGTGGTCAAAGGGTCAGTGTGTGGTCAAAGGGTCAGCGCTCCCTGCTGCAGAAGGCTATCAGCATCATTTAAATGTCCCGAGACCAGCAGGGTTTTGTGGGGCTCCGGTGTCAGGGGAAAACGAACAGATTCCCCACTGACTTCTGACTCTAGGAAGCAGGAGAAGGCAGGAGCTGGAAATGGGAGTAGAACACCGAAATGAGAGAGACTTCCAGGCCCTGCTCATGTTTCTGCTGTAGGCTTGTGCTCTACCCCTGTGTCCATCCATACTCACTATCGATCCACACCCTGCCCTGTTCCCAGCACAGTCGCATAAAGATCCCCAACATCCTCAGCTGAAATATCGAAGTGCAATGGCAATATTACCAGGATATGTTCACCTGCCTTACTCAGACCTGGTTAATTAGGATCCACTAGCTAAAGAAAATACTATTTACCCCAGTCAGCCACCGAATACAGTTAATTTAACTAGCAACTTGCAAATATGCTGGTGGTCAGAGGGTTAAGAGGCAGCAGTGACTAAGTACTTGCAAATTGATGTAGTGCCCTGAGGGCATCTCTGCCGGTATCAAAATGCATCTTGAACAGATCTGACTGTGCTACAGCCCAGCAAAGTGAAGTGGAGTGGATCTGTCCCAGGTTACCTGCAAATGAGGCTGACATTCTTATACAAATCAACACCCATCAGGGCTCCGATTACATTAATCACAAGGCCTTGGAAAGCCATCTATAAGGACTTTCTCCAGGAGAAATTAATTGACAGGATCTACAAACAGTGGAAAAAACAGATGTAAAAGAAGCAAAAGCCATTTAAGTTATTTTCTTTGCTCGCCTGTCTTAAGATGGAAACCAGTAATACTAGCAACAGCTGCTAATCATGAATTAATCTGAGTGCCTTGTTCCTCCTCCCCCACTTTCCTTGCCCTGGCCTTTGAGGTAGAGAAGCCCCTCTCACCCATTGGATGTGGCCACAGCCAGACAAGTGACAGGAGGCAAGAGATCACCACTCCAAGACTGGCAGTAGGAGATGAACGGGACTGTGATAGTGAAAAATGCACAGGCTGGGAAAGGTTGGATTTCCCAGGGGACTTGAGAACAGCCATGTGTTCTCTGAGTGCCCCTGCAGGTGGGATTAGGGTGCCATGGGTGCCTCCTACTCCTGCCTCACCCTGGAGTACCCAGATTCGCTCGGTGCCAAACCTTGACGTAAGGATGTGATCATGCTGCACCCGAGCCACACCTCTGCCCTCCTGCTGAAGGGCAGGCTCCACCAGGCACTAAAAGGCTGAGACACAGGGCGGCCAAGCCTCCTCCAGTGGTGTTTTGGAGGAGCAAAAGTGTGCTTGTACTCTTTGCCAAAAGGAAATGTATTCAGGAGTCAAGATCACCAGAGGGGTGAGGTTCTCCCTCAGGACTTTGTCCCACATGTGATTGTGCACTGGAACATCTCACCCTCAAGCACTGCAGAAATGCAGACTACCCCTGATGGCAAACCCTGCTGCACACTGCACACTGGATCAGGGGCTGAACGATATTGAAATTTAAAAAGAAATTGAAAAATAAAAATTTGAGGAAAAAAATTCCCAATATGAAATTTGAGACTGCAATTTGTCCCAGCTCCTCCTTTCTTATGATAGGCCGTGGGCCAGGACAGCTGGTAGGTGTTCTCTGAGGCAGGATGACTCCTCTCGGACTTCAATTCAAAGTCACCATACCAGAAAGATGCTCCTTCATGCCTTATCTCCCAGTTCTGATACTTTGCATTTCAGATGCAGCGGCATGGTTTATAACCTAATTCCAAGAAACAAAGGCTTGGCATCTATTTTTTAATGCTTTGTTAAGTAGCTGTTGTGATTTTTATGATTCAACTTATATTTGTGGGGTATTTGGTTGTGTGCAGCCATCCAACAGTAACATTAAATAAAAAGTGGAGTCCCTTTATTGATTTGCTTTTGGTTAAAAACAAACATGTCATATATAATCAAAATGTACAGTGCTTGTAGACAGTAGAGAAGACATTTATAAAGCCATCGAAAGAAATAATTAAACTGAATATATCACAGCCACCTTTCTGAATCATTCAAACAGAGAAGTTTACACCCATAAGAGGCTGATACTCCTTCTGGCACACTTTTAATACAATCATTTGGTTCCTGCTTTAAATGCCTGGCATATTTTAACCTTGTAGATAAATGAATCTCAGTGGGATTGCTGAGTAATTAAGAAAAGTGTGTCTGATGGGCTTGCTTCGTATGGAGAGGTGAAATAACACCGTGAGAGTCAGCTGATCATTTGATATCTTTACATTAAGAAAAAAAAAACAAAAAACAAGGCAAACCCTGAGGCATGCCATTGTTATGCTGCGTGATAGGGATTGCTTTCAGACCAGTCGTGTTTCCAGTGTTAGCTGTATCATGGTTTTTAAATTGCCATTTAAAATGTAAACCAATGTGTGTTCTGGAAAGAAGCCTCCTGAGACCCCCTGAGCCGGAGCATGATGGCCTCCAGGCCAGAGGTCAGGGCTCATCTGCTCACTGGGGCTTTCCTTGATTGGGAGCGACAGCTCGGTGGGGAAGTGGCAGTGGTGGAAGGGCTTGAGGAGGAGCAGTTCAGAGTCTGCTGGCTAATTACTGGCAAGAGAGCTTCATGAACTGTTTATTTTCTAGCAATAGGTGAAGACATAGTCATAGGTGAAGTCTTGAGAACTTGCTGTAGGGTTTTGTGTTGAGCCATCTGGATGCTCAGTTTTACTGAGAGCTTAGACTCCTGGTAAGAAATGAAGAAAAGCAGCTGAAACACTGAGCCCCCAAAGAAAGGAAATCAGGCTTTGAATGACTGCCCGAGTGTGGTGTCCCATGAGGGTCAACACACACAGTTTTTGTTCCAGTGCTACTGCACACAAATCATGCTGGGAAGGCTCCCTCTGCTATTACTGCCAGCAGAGGGATGTTTTCACATCAAGATGTTTCATTCAAAGTAGGCGCTTTGCTGGAGAAACCTTGGGGGGCAGGCTGTGGGAATTTTCCCTCCAGTGTAAAGCAGCAGAGTTATATCCCAGGCTGGAAGCTTTCAGCCTTGGTCTCTGCTGGCTGCCCAAGGTCAGGCTCCGCTCACCCCTTGGGAGTTGGCTGCATCACAGCCAGGAACACGTGGTGTCAGCTGGGATTTGTGCTGACAATATTGTTCTTGGTTTCAACAGAGTGTGCTCCAGCATGAAAAGCATTCCAGGAAGGAGGTGGCTGTATCCCCAGGGATGATAACTGATCTCGTTATGAAAAACATCAGTTGTTCTCTGGAAAACAGAGCTAACATCAAGACATTATGAAATTAGGACCATTGCCCCTTAAAATTATTATTTTCCACTAAAAGATGTTGTTATTATTGGTGGAGAAGTGTCTGCAGGAGCAGTCCACTTGACAACTGTGTCTGAAAGCATGGGGCAGAAGCACCTGTTTATTGACTATATAAATCAAATTAATTTAGTTAAATTTACAAACACAGGAAGAAAAGCAATAAGGTCTGTCATGTGGCTGTGCCCCAAAAGAGGCAACACTGTCAGTATTGAAACTGCTCTCCCCAGGGAAACCAGCAATGTGATGTGACTGCAAGTATTCATTTGGTTGTTGTCATTTCCAGTACTACATATTTTAAATTTACTTCAAGCACTGTTGAAAGCCTATAATGGTGAGGAATTATATTGCCCAGAGGGACTCTGGGTGATATGCCCACCAGCAGAAAGGGAAGTTATGCTGTCTTGCTCCACGGAAATAGTGAATTAAGGGTTTATAACCCAGGTTAGTAACTCCAGATATATCTCCTTCTACCACACAAGGAAAATGAATTATTTATAGGCACAACTCCTGCCCCCTAACTCTCACCTTCTGCCCTTCTCCACTGCTTTACCAACATCCTTTGCCCTGTCCATGACTCCAGCCATGCCTAAAGCACAGCACAGCATCACTCTTCCACCTGGGATACAAACAAGAGGTTAAAAAGAAGTCATATCTGGAAAACCCTCCTCATCATTTCTCACTGTGGTATTTGCCACATTATCCAAGCCAAGATGGGCTGTGTGATGTGGATCCTGGACACCTCAGCCTGTGTCTGACTTGTGAGACAAGCTAATCCAGGGGCACAGGGAGACACAGCCCCAGCAGTATGTAGCCCAGAGGGAGCTGGGTGACTTTCACTGCCTGGTGATGGCAATCATCGGTCTGCTTCATCTTCATTCAGCATAATCAAAGGGTATATTGACCTGAAGGACAGCCCCAGAATTTGTTTCAGGGAGGACTGAAACAGAGGGGAACCACCTTGGTTTTTTACCTCCCGAGATTATCCTGAGGGTGAAATAAATAGTCTAAGAGTGAAATTTTGCCATCAGATGCTGGACTACAAATGCTACTGGTGTCATAGATGCACCAGTCATGCATCGTGATCATGTCATGCTTACCACATGTGAGCACAGGAGGACGATCTGGTCCTCCAGGTGAGGTCCTTCTTCTTCAGCATCTTTTTTTGTGTACAGTTTCTGGGCAGATGAGTCCCTGCACTATCTCCAACCTCTGTGGCCTTAACCTAAGCTATCTGCAGGCTGGAAAGATGCCACCAGCTGCCAGAACGCCTTTGATACTTGTGCAGATGTGAAAGGACACATTCCAAGCAAGCTGTTCCTGGGTGCAGCTCATGCGGGATGGGCACCTCTGGTGACATGCTGGGGCATGGTAATCATCTTAACAGCACTTAGCACTGAATACTGCCTCTCATCCTCATCACTCCCCAGTCTCTGTGCCATTAGCTAATTGAGCTTTGCGGCAAAGCCTCAGAAACACTGGCTTTGGCAGGCACACTTTTCAAATCACTAAATACAGATTTGGACAGGCCACATGTGCCTCTTGGCCAGTGGTCATCTGTGGGATCTGTGAGCCTTTAGATGGCAGGAGCTGGTGAGACCCTCTGATAGTGAAGGTGGCCCCTGGTCTCACCAGGACGACAAGGGAAGATACTGCTGTAATCTGTCCCAGAAACTCTAATCAAAAGTGGTTTGAAATTTAGAAAAGGGGTCTGAAATTTAGACACTTGTCCAACTAGCCTGAATAATTTATCATTCTTGTGACCCAGAAGAGCAGGGACTTAGCATTCTGTCTTGCTGAGTCGTTTGGATACAGCCCTCCACTTCTTTTTCTCATGCCCTTCTCCTTGGTGGGGGAGAGGGGAGCAGCAGTACCTGGTTCATCAAGGTTCCTCTGCAGCCCCAAAAAATATTCTCACCCTTTGACGCGACCACAGTGAGTCTGTCTCCTTCCTGTTACCTGTCCGTCCTCTGCACATTCTTGTGTGTGTGTCTCTGTGGCTGTTTTAAAGCAGCTGGACTGAAAAAAGTCCACTGGGGCTCTGGCAGGCTCCTAGGGAGGCCCCCAGCATCCTGATTACACATCAGCACTGGAGCTGAGAGTGCACTGCAGAGATTAAAGGGTGGCAGCTGTGTTGCTGACTGCCACTTCCCCCGGCTCAGCAGGGCTCTGGGAGCAAAGAGATGGACAGAGGCAGCGTCTCAGGCAGGCCCTCCTGCCATGGAAAAGCTTCTCATCCCTTAAAACCTCCTCAGAGTTAGAGGCTGCCTCTGAACAAGCTGCTGCTGGCACTGTCGGCAGGGGAAGGAGCCTCCTCCATCCATCACTTCTGGCTCTATGAGCTTTTCTCTCCAAGACAAGGCGACTGAGGCAGACACAGTCCATCCACCCAGCCGGTATGGCCTGGGGCTGCAGAAGTCTCCGGTGGGCACTGTTAGGCTGGCAATTGAAAGCAATAGGTCTTTATGGTAATTTGGGCACCAAGCAAGCACTATGAATAGGAAATGATGGCAGTTACTTTTTCTAGTAACAGCATGAAAATGTGAAGTGCCTTTATTGAGCTGCTGGCTTGCTGGTGAGAGTTAAAGGAGGTGCTCTCTCGGGTATAACATTTGCAGAGAAGTGGCATGAGATACTGCCATAAACTCCTCCGTTAATAAGTGAGAAGAGGAAGGCAGAGAATGCCTAATGCAGTCGTGTGAAAGGACTAAATTAAGACAGTAGAAGCAGCAACATTTTTCCCTGGGCAGCAGATGTACCCCAAGGAGAAATGAAGAATTTCCCTCTTGACCCAATAACTAAAAAAATCATGTAGGGCTAATATTAATATAGAAAGGATGGCTTTGAAAGGAATAAAAGAAAAACACATCTTGCCATGTCAGTGCCCTCCAATACCAGCGAGAAATTTAAATCTCTGACAAAGGAAGAGACCATCTCAGCAGCTGTGCAATGACAGTGCTCTGCAGGTGCCCGGGGGTGCAGAAACGACTTCTGCTCTGTGATAGATGGGGGAGACGTGGCCCAAGTGTGTAAAAAAATGGCAGCATGCATCCCCAGTTATTCCAATGATGGTGTTGGATTGCAACGCTGCAAAGCAGCTCAGAGGGCAATGACCATGAATGGTTGAAGGTGAGCTGCCCAGAGGGAACAGAAAGGCAGCACTCAGGAAACACTGGGAAGAACCTCAGAATTACAAAATTGGCTACAGTTCAGCAAATTCTGTTTTCTCACAAGTTTTGTAAGATTGTCTGTGGCATTTATCACTGATATCTTAATTGGTGTGTTATTTAACTGCTTAAAAGGCTGCTTTTGGTAGTTCTTGCTCAATGAAAGCTGTTCTTCTGAGAAAATAAAAACTGTTGAGGCATTTAGGATCAGTTGCTGCTTAAAGCATGTATGAAGTTCCAGTGCAGCTATTGCTTATATCGATGAATAGAGTAAAAATGGATTTCTGAAAACCTATTTGACAAAATAGGTTCATCAGCACAGATAAAGAAGTTTGGTAAAACAAACAACTTCTGACAACACTTTGCTTTTGAAAAAAGACAGATGATTATTAAATAAGAGAAAAAAAATCTGCTTATACTCTCACCTCCCATCACTGTAGTCTCACAAGAAGATGCGAGGAGGGAGTACCTCCCTGCATTTTTTTGAGATCTCTGTGATTCTCCTCTATGCCCACAGGCAGGTCTGGATTCCTGGTAGCTACACTGGTGTTAAATCTGCCCTGCAAGTGAAGTGGAGGTGTGGAATGGAAACACAACAGAGTGGACAGGTCATGCTTGTAACTAGAGCACTGTCAGGAAAATTAATCCACAAACACCAGATGTTTATGTCCAAAAAGGAGACAGAGGAGTCCTTTTACTTTATTCAAATAAAGGGAGAGACAATGGGGTATTCCCCTGGAATTTCTCAAATTTTTGGAGGATGTAGCCTCCCTTTTATCTTAATTTCCTTAATTTCCTGGCAGCATTTCCCTCTCTTTTTCCCCATTGGCTGACGTACTTGAGAGGTACAGAGTTCCCAGAATGCCTGATACCTAGGACTCCCCTCTAATGTATAACCCTCTTTTTTAATTTTAATTGTTACAGAATTTATGGTTTCTCCCCATTGTTTTTTTTTATCTTTCAATATACAATTTCATTTACCAGTAAACATACAGCTTGTTTGCAAGGCAAATACCTTTTTTCCATTCATCAATCAGTGGAATCCTTCCCATTCTCTCCTTTATCTCTCAGTGCTAGTTTTATCTACCAGCAGACCCACAGCTTGTTTGTAAAGACAAATTCATCATTCCTCTCAGCACCATGGTGTCTCTGTGCTCCTGTACTCATTGATGGTGAGAAGCAGATCAGGTTCAAGAGGAGAGGAGGAGGAGCAGGAGGAGAAAGCAGAGAAAACGCACAGAGAAGCTGCAAGAGTGACCTGACCTTGGGCAAGAAAGGTGCTCTGCAAAGGAAACACTATCTGTCTGTTGGGTTTGGTGGAGGAGATTTTGGGCAAAAACTGTGTCTTCACATGGAGAAAATCTGTGATGGCATAGTCTGCCCCAGCTCAGTGAGGGAAAGCACAATGACTTTCTGAAGTCAGAAGCTCATGCAGGAAAATAATTCAGACTGAAAATATGATAAAAAATGCTAGTGTTGAAGATAAATAATCTTTGGAAGAACTTAGCAGAGATGCCACTGGTCTCCTTCATGCGAATCTTCAAAGTCGGGCTTTTTGGAAAGAAAGGACAAAGTCAAAGCACAAAGCAGTCAGTGTGATGCTTTACAGGGGCCAGGCTGGAGGGCTGCAACTCTTGTCCCAGCTGTAAAATTTGTTGCTGCTTCTAAAAGGCTCTGATTCCCTATGGATGTGCCCTCCTATGCCCCAAGATGACAACTTAGGTAATACCAGGAGAATGGACAGCACATGGTGATTCCTGTCCAGGAGTCAACTCAAAATGCCATCTCCTGTAGTCACTGCAGGGGACAGGGTGCTGGGCTGGAGGGGTCATTGCACTGAGCTAGTGAGACTTTTTGTATGTTCTTGCCTAAAAGGCAAAACAGAAAAATTATAACAGTGCAAACACCTCAAAACCTGCTGTGAGAGCCAGGACAGCACATGAAGTTTTGTACATTGTTTGTATCCAAAGGATGTAGAAAACTGCCTGATGTCCCAGCCAGGTGGCAAGTTTGATTGGCCTGGTTCCTTTCTTAGGGAAATACAGAGTGGAGCCAGAAGACATCCTGCATCATCCAGCCTTGCCAGAAGTCTTACCAGCAGGGTAAGATTTTACCATGGGCAGGCTGGTAAGGGGCCTGAATGGACAGTCATGACACCCAGAAGAGCATCTGCTCTCCTGTTCTTGGGATAAAGACTAGTGGTGATGTCCATGGCAGGTTAGATTTCTCCTGTGGCTGTTGAAGAGAGAAAGCAGCATGTAGGAAGGTCACTCCCAAAAGTGCCCAGTCAGAAAGACAAGCAAGTCTGGTTGAAACTCAAAATCTCATGTTGGGTTTGGACAGAGCAATGCATCTCCCAGGCTATCATCCAGCCAAGTCACACAGTGCCTGGACACCTGAGGTTTCCCACAGGCACTCTCCTTTCACCTTGGCAGCTTGGACTGAAAAACTGGGAAGTTATTGCTGCTGCAGTAGGTTTTTTGTGTCTGGCTGATCCTATCACCATGCAAACCTGATGCAGCCGCAGCAGCAGCTCAGCTGTTAGAGCATTATAATCCCAAGCCTGCTACTGTGATGCCATTTGAGCTGCTAATTTGGCAAAATCTGGATCCTAATGGAGGTTTAGCTCATGGACTTCTGTCACCTCCACTTGTCTGATACAGAATTAACCATCTTGGAAATAACGGCTGCAGTCACCAGAAATTTGCCGCCAGCAGTGAAATGGGATTCACCAAATGCCCCTTGCAGGTGAACTCATTTCTCCTCTCCCTGGCTGCATCCATACCGCTAAATAATGACATTAAGGACCCACTCCATGGTGTGAGGCCAGGTGGGGCAGCAGACCTTGGATTCCCAAGTCTGGATGAGACTACTGTGAACTCAAATTAATGGAGTTATGCTGGTCCAGAGCCTCTGTGTGAGAAAGCACAAGAACTGGATCCACAACCGCATGCCAGATGAAGCTGCTAGTCCTTTGTTTGCAAGAGAAGTTGTGCGCACAGCCAGCTGCTGTGTCTTGGTGGGTGTAGGGTGCCTCATCAAGCAGGTGCCAGAAGGCCTGTGTTGAAATGCAGTAAGCAGGTGTTATGTGGGGGTCTCAGGACAAAATATAGGCAGTAAAATATTTTCCAGATGTGCCACCATGAATGTGAGCTCATGCACTGAGCATGAGTTACCTTCAGAAGCACTGAATGCTCATTTTCATCCTTCCCACAGATATTGGTGGAAGACAGATGGCTCCTCAGAAGGTCACATGTAGCAAGTATGATGGGCAAAGATGTACACAGGGATTTGGGCACTGCAAAGGTCCCTCACCCATCCTTGAACATGGTCTTTTTTTGGAGAACAACTGCTTTCGTATACCAGCCCAGAACACATTTTCCAGAATGAACACATTTTCATGTTGAAGATGATCCTCTGTGCCTGTGGAATCAGGGATACCTCTCCTGCCAGCCCTAGAAGGCAGCTGGGTCTCAAGGAGGGGTGGACCACAGAATTTCCAGAGCCCTGAGGGTTAGCAGGACTACAGGGATGGGGGGTTCCATCTCTGCTGCCCATGGATATGGTGGTGCTCCCCAAGTCTAGGCATTTAGTCAATAGTCAAACAGAAATGATCTCCAGGGATTCAGGCGGCAATAACCAGTGTAAATAGCAAGGACCTTTAGCTCATTTATGGCTTTGATGGCAGAATACTTGCACTGGTAACTTGCAGACTGAAATTTCCTGGTATCAAGATTTGTGCAGCAACTAACTGCAAATCAGGAAAAAAACAAATAATAAATTGCTGGAGGCTCACAGTTACTTTGGGAACAGAGAGAAAGAATACGTTTAAGCAAATCAATTCACTCACTTGTCCTCAAGTCTGTCTGAAAATATTCTCAAAGTGTCACTCAGCACTGCAAAAATTATCTTCTGTTCTCATTTACAACCAAATGTTAGGAACTGAGGGATACAAATTCCTCCCATCCTTAACGTTTTTGGGGGGTTGTGGAATCAGCTGTTCCAGCATTCACAATTTTCACTTATTTATCTACTCAGATCTCTTTTTTTTTTTTTTTTTTTTTTTTTTTCATGCACAGCCTCTCTGCAGTCTGGCAGAGGCAGGATTGCAGTATTGATTTAGGAAGAGGCAGTTGTGACAATACAGTCCCAGGCTAATTCCCATGCTGTTCGGGGCTGCACTGTCCGCAGCAGCAGGCTCACCCCCAGCATGGGGCTCACTTTTAAAAAGAAAGAAAAAAATGAAAGAAAATCTACTTTTCTCTGTTCTGCTTTGAAGGGAAAAAGGATTACCAAGGCTAAATAAGCCATCTGAGCACTTAGCTAGCAAGCCTAAATAGCACCCTGATAGGAAGTTCTGGCAGAGAGCTAATTAAATTAACTCTCTTTGATTTATTAACAAGCAGAGCCACATATCACACAGGATTGTCCCATGAAATGAATGTGCTTTCTGATTCCCTCAGCTGCTCCAGTGCTGTCACCTCCCAGAAAACCCGGTTACGGGGACTCAAGTTTAATGAGACTCAATGGCTCGAGAAGGATCCCTGCCCACCAACAGAGATATGCACTGGTAATAATACCTAAAAGCATGTTTATTTTTGTTGCACTTCCCTAATTCCTTTTTAATGCCTAGGTCTATCTAATAGCTAACTCATAATTTCCTGCTCACTGATATGCAGATGAATGACAAGGAAAAGCCTTCTGCATGTTTAATTATTCTGTTGATTTAAAAGCCACTTTTCCCTCAGTGCAAGTTTCTCTGTGTGTGTGTGCTCTCATGCATCACGTATTTCATTATTTTTAGAAGCATACTCTGTGCCTTTTTATGCTCTCATGGTTCCAGCATCCAGTAATTACCGTGTTTTGTGTCCAAACAGAGCTGATCCACCAGCAAGTGTAAATCAGGAAAACATTGCTGTCTCTAAATGGAGTTGTTCCAAGTTACACCAGACCTGAGACCTGACCTCCCCTACTTTCAATGATGGGGAAAATGTTATTTGTGTGCTGGGACTCTTGTGAAGTAGCAGGATATAAAATTTAGAAAACTTGAGAGCAGTGAAAAACCAAATTGAAGCCTGTGAATGCACAGACGAGAATCTATTTATGTAGCAAGCTCTACTTCTGCTTAACCCCTGCAAGGAACTGTAACTCTCTTTGCATATTTGATTTTTCTCCCTCAGTAAAACATAGTCTGCTTAACCTATTTTTGCTACTTTCCAGCAGTTTCACTGGAGGGGTTCTTACTTACGCCTTACATGTAGCTTTGCTATCCGAGCACTCCTTTGTTAAATTAAGGCAATTAATAAATGGAGATGTTAAGCAATCAATTTTGCCTGCATATCTCCACAGCCTTACGTATGACTGGCTGTAATCACAAGATAAATGCAATGTGCTGATGTATGGTAATGTTCAATAATACATTCTCCACCAGGCTCAATTCATCAGGGAGTTTCTGGAGGGGAGGCATTTGTTATTGGCTGTCTCCGGACCTCAAGGATAACATTCCTGTCCTTTCCATTGGCCGCCCCGCTGCTGCAAGCCTCTTCCCGTCTTATTTTGATGATGAATATGAAGGCATGCTAAGCTGTGCCGGAGAGTAGCTCTCGCCGACTACACTCCCACCCCGGGCTCAAGGACTCCAGAGCTCCCCGGCTGCTTCCCCTGCCCACTGCCAGCAGCAGCAGCAGCAGCAGCAGCAGCAACAGCAGCAACAGCAGCAGCAGCAGCAGCAACGCCAAAAGTTGTGATGCTTTTCTTCACCCAGTGCTTTGGGGCTGTGTTAGATCTTATTCACCTGCGGTTTCAGCACTACAAGGCAAAGAGGGTTTTCTCAGCTGCCGGGCAACTTGTCTGCGTCGTCAACCCAACACACAGCCTCAAGGTAAGTTAAAAATATTTTTTCTCTTCTAACGTCTCCTAGTCTTCCCCACCACCGCCACCCGTGACTCTCCACAGGGAATGAAATTATGCTCTGGCAGCAAGGGGAGAGTGCTGTTAACATATTGCAGCCCTGGCAGCGAGGATGTTTGCATTGTCTGAATGCATGATTCCCTTTGGAGCAAAGGAGAAGCAGCCCACTGCTCCGAGCGGTCGTGGGAAGTCGCGACTCCCCCTCCCCAAAGTTTCCTCATCCATTTCGCCCACATAATCAGCACGCATGTTGCAAGCGTTTAGCAAAAATTATTGGAAAAGTTAGTTGGATGAATTAACATCCCTTTTTAGTCGAAGGATGTTGTGTGGTCTCCCAGGCTGACACCCCAGCACAGAGGGATGCTGCCAGGCAGTGGGGAACAGGAAGAGGAGGGGTGGCAGTAGAGGGTTCTCCTCTGCCGTCGTTTGCTCTTTCAGGAGGAAAAACGGCTGTTTCTGTCTCCTGGGGGGAGTTGAAGGCATTCCTCTGGTGCTGAAACTGTCCTTAAGCTGTTTGCAAGGTGAATCTATTTTAGGAGAGAGAATGCATTAGCTTTAATTCAAAACTATTTATAGTCCCCATAAAAACATTTATTTTACTTGCACATTTCTGAATTTTCACTAACAAAGTGTCAACAGCTCCATCTATACCAGAGCCTTCATGTATATAGTAGAGAGAGAAGGAGCAGCAGGGGGAGAAAGCAATCAGGAGGATTTAATTGCTTTATCACACTAGTGAATGACCAACTTCAATGAAGTGGCTTATGTTTTGTGAGAAGTCCTTGCTGATCTGACTTGTGAAGTAGCTCTGCTCTCCTGGTGCAAGCTTAGAAATTAATTTAATTCAGGACAACTTATTTTTGGCTCTGCAAGGATCCCTGTGAGGTTCTTGGAGGGGTTGCAGGAAGCGTCTTTCCCGAGCTCCTGGTCGCTGGGGCGTCTGTTGATGGGGTAAATCCCTCTTCAGAACAGCACCACCTCACAAAAAAGGGGCATGTTTCCCACAGTCATCTTTCCCGTCTCAGGCTGTGCTCAGGCAGGCAGAGATCGTTTCTAGCAGGGTGCCGGCTCCCGGAGGATTTTCCCGCAAGGCTGTGCTCTGAGCACTGCCGGCTGGGACAGGCACTCCGGGGGAGTGAACCCCTTGGGTGCAGGCTCGCCTCCCCCGGCACCACGCTCCTCAAAAGAGAAGTTAAAAACACACAGCCCTGTCATTATCTGAAAGGGTCCGGTTGTCTGAGTGGGTAAAAGAAATAGCTGCATCCCCCAGTGCATGGGAGGATTTTGTAAGCGAATTCTTCTGTGTTTAACCCTTTTATGTGACTGTCTCCTGCTACCTTAATTTATAATTTTAAATATATAAAAAAAAAAAAAAAAAGTGAGCAGAAAAAAGGCTAACGACACACAACAGATCCCGAAACAATTTCAGGTCCAGTGGAACTGTCTGATAAGGTCCCATAAGCACACAGCGGGGTGACTATTGCTCCACTGTTGCCTAAGACTAGATCCAAGTTTATCATTTCAGGTCCTGCTGAGTTGCAGGTTTGCTATTGCAGGAGCTGCAGCTGTGTTAAACACATAGGACATTTCATTTTACTAAAATTCCCCATGGCCAAGCTCTTTACTGCTCAGACCGAAAGCCTGACAGAAAGATGAACAGTCTCTTGCCTTGGCAGCATTGTAATGTAGGCATTGGAAGCAAAACTGTCCTGGAAACAACAGGACCCTCTAGGAAAAGGTCTGGTGTGTCAGTGAAGCTCCAGCAAGAATTGACTCGACCTGAGTGGGAATTGCTCTCCCCTGATAAGGCTGCACTGGGAGTCCAAGGGCACAGGTGTCTCCACAGGAGCCTCTTGAGACACCATTCAGATGAACAAGCTGATGAGAAACCCTCTGCTCAGATAAACCCCTCTGACTGGAGAGTGAAACATGCTGTGCAAGTGCTCCCAGGTTACCCAGCTCACAACCAGCCACATAAATACGGTGGGCTTTAGCTCCAATGTGCTCTCTAGGTGTTCAGCTTCCTTCCAGCTGGGTAAGGAATGCATCACCACTTTTTGGCAGCATCCAGAGATGTGGGGATTGAGTCCCTTTGTGCCCAGCATGACACAAACAGTTGTTCACCCATAGCAGCCTGCGAGCCAACTGGAGCAAGGCACCTTGTCCAAAACCTGGTGTCAGAGTCAAGCCAGGTAAATCTGCTTCTCAGGGTGCTCATTTCTCCCACAGGGATTCACAGGGAGGCTGTTGTTGCTCTCAAAAAATATCTAAGGGACCATGAAATGTGAAAGGACCAAACTTATTCTTCTGTGGTGGTTTACAGTATTACGATTACTTTGGTGTTTCTTAGTCTATTATTTCTAGCTGTGTCTTTTCAATTGTAACATTTTGTTGACAGCCCCCAAGTCTATCTTAACAATTGACAAGTGGAGTGAAAACTGTATTAAGGTTTGTGGTTGATGAATACAAACCTGCTAGGAAACAAGAGCTGGGAGAAATGACATTTCTTTCCCTTTTCCTCAAGGCTTTAATGTTTGTGCTTACTCCAAAAGTGTAATCCCTTTGCACAGGGATTACTTTATTCTGTATCTCCACAGTGCTGGTGCAAGGGGACTCCTGGCTGATTGGTGCAAATGACAAATGACAGGCATCACACTCTGGTGTGATTATGCACGTTGACATCCTTCACACGGGTCAGGTCTTCAATCAGTGCCGACGCACATAACTTCATTAAAGTCAACTGCTGCAGGACCTCCATTTTCACTCCTTCCACCCAAGGGAGTGCTCAGGGGTGGTAGTGGCATTCAGTCCACACAGGAGGATCCATGGCTGGTGATCCTGTATATGCGTCAGAGATGTGGCATTGTGGAAAGCACTCAGTGAGCTGCAGAGGACAGGAGAGACCTGGTACCCTCCAGGGAAGGCTGCACCAGCTTCTGCTGTCACAGACCCACAGCGAGACCAAGGGGGCACTCTTGTAAAGTTATGCCAGAACACTGTCAACATCATCACAGCCTGGACCTCTGACAATGACCAGAGCCTGTCACTGACCTCTTCTTTTAGGAGAGATCCAGAGGTTGGTAGAGAAGCACACACTTAGACAGAAACCCGTGTATTTCTTCCCGCTGAAAGGCTCATTAATTGGGAAGGCTGATGAACATTTCTGTGTTTCTTAAAGGGCAAGATGGTAGAAGTGTCAGCACAGACACTTCTATTGATCTGCTGCTATTTTCCCTGCACTCAACAGGCTGACATGGGTGACTCTAAGAAGGAAAGACAATTTTGCAATTGTCCCCATCTGTTTTGTCAGTTTGGCAGGAGTATGAATGGAACAGAGTGTCTGTTTTGGAGCCTTTGTCCTTCTTGCTGCTTTCTGCTCTTTGTCCTCCTACAAAGCTTCCCCAGATGCAGCAGCATCTCACAGCACAGTACTATACTGGGATCAAAATTCACTTGCCAAGCAGAGAAAACCACTTACTTACCACACTTCTATAGGTCACCTTTGTCCTCAATCATATTATATCCATTGCTTTGTAACCTGTCTTCTTTCAAGCATGTTGTCAACCTGACATCTTCCCTTCGAGAGGCACAGCTGGGTAACAGAGGCCTCTAGCCAAGTGGCTGCTCCCTCCAAAGCTATACTAATTAAAGGAGCAACACTTACACTCCTGGCTGCAGGTCCCAGCATTCAGGGAAAATTTAAAGGCCCTCCATTTGCATGGAAGAAATGGGCAAGATTTTCTGATCCTGCAGAGGTGAGGCTCAGTGAATTCCTGTACATTTGCCCTCTGTCAATAACAATTCTCCCCAGAATTGCAAACTGGAAAGAAGGTGAAACTGGGGGGGCTATCCTCACTCCTTAGCATCAGTCCCTGTCCCAATAGTCAGCCTCACATGGCAGGGACAGCAGTGCAATCACATTTCAGGCAGGTGTTGGTGCTCTATGAGATGCTGCAAATGGCTGGGTAAAATTGAACTTCTTCATTCGAGGGGTAACTAGCTTTTTACACACAATTTTTAACTCTTCAGGCAGTGTGAAAACTGTTCTTTTAAATTAAAAAAAAAAAAAAAAAGTGTTTACAATATTTTTGTAAAAAACACCAATCTCCACCTCTGTAGGACTTCAAGGAACTTGTTGAATTACAAAAAAAAAAAAAAGAATATTTAAACAAAGTTATATAAATAGTTCAATCTTATATTCCAAAAGGGTCATAACAAGGTTTATGGGTCCAAGCTGCCTTTCAGATAGTTTTTAAAGCAACAAGCAAATCTGCTCTGACTTAGGAAAGGGATTTGAATCCTGTTATAACAGTTTGGCTCTGCACCCAGTGGCCAGCCAAATAACTTTGTAATCCACTTTATCCCCAGGAGGATTAAAATGCTAGGGTGCATTACACCATTATTATTTATTTGGTGCAAGGGAGGAGAGTGACTCTGAAACCTGCTGCTAGCAGCCCCCAGGCACTACTGTCTCAGCCCAAACAACCTCAAATCTCCCATGTAAGGCTGTGATTTGGGGAAAGAGTGTAATTTGGCCCCAATGTCCAGCAGAATTGTGACAGCTGCGGTGAGAGGGTCTGTAAAATACTCTGCTACCTGCAAACCTGGGCTCCTGGCAAGGTGCCTGTTTCCCACCCCTGCTGTGGGCTAGGGCTGTGTGAGCACTAGGTAACTCAAATTTGAAGTCCTTTAGCAAGGATGCTGCAGGCAAGGCTTTGTCACACCTCCTTTAGCTCTGCCTCTCTTTGAAGGGATTCCAGTTGACCTGAGCACCCGGGGCCTCAGTTTGCCCCGAGATGTGACTTTGAGGGTGCCCTGCAGACAGGATGCACAGCACGTTCAGGCAGCTCTCCCCAGGGAGTCTCCACTTGCTGCTGCTTCCTGGCCCCAGGAACCCCTCTCTCCAGCAAGCCATTAACCTTGAGCATGCAGATCCATTCACCTGCATGACCGTGGACCACGGCAAAGGGCAGCACGGGCTTCACTCTGAGCACACTGCAAGGCAGGACGGCTCTGAGCTTCTGCATGTCTTACAGAATAACAACCACCCTTGGAATAACAACCTCTCCTTGGGTGAGGGAGGGAAAGAGCCTCAGAAGTTTCTGTGTTAATAGGCCAGGGCTTCCTTCTCCTCACTTCCCAGCCCAAACCCACTGTGGAAAGTTAATTCCCATTGTTAACTGGTTCTGCGTGTTATGTTAGAGCTCGGGAAGTGGGATAGAGTAGGCAAGCCCTGAGCCCTTTCCTACCCATGTTTGATTTGGAGAGTGAATTTGAGGCAATAGCACAAGGGGTAATGGTTTTAAAGCGAAGGAGGATCGATTTAGATCCTTAAAGAAGTTTCTTTATGATAAGGGTGGTGAAACACTGGCAGTTTTCCAGAGAGATGGTTTATGCCCTGTGCCTGGAAACATTCAAGGTCAGGTTGGAAAAGGTCTTGAGCAGCCTGATCTCATTGAAGATATCCCTACTCATTGTGCTGGGGTTGAAGTAGATAGCCTTTAAAAGGTCCCTTCCAACTCAAACTATTCTAGGATTCTCTGATTCTGTATTAAATCCAACCTGGTTTCAGGACATTTGAAGTCAGCTGTTATCAATGGAAGACAGTACTGTTATTTTAGTATTAGAGAAATGTCTCTCCCCTTGACAGGGTGTTTGACAGCAGGGTGAGGAGTAGCCTTCAGACACAGCCACATATTGCTTTGTAATCCACCCCCTCTGATACAGCTCAGTATATCAGGAATTTCTCAGTGCAGGTATTTGGGTTAGACATAATAGCCCAGGTAATTCTCTTGGGAGAAATACTGTCCCAATGGAATTGCTGTGACTAACACAAAGGGTGCAGAGGAAAAAGGGGTGTTTTAATACAAGGTTTGATTACTGATGGAATCAGTGGTAAGGTCTGTCTACTTCCCAGCAAATCAAAGTCACACTGAATATGGTCCTGCAAGATCCAGGTGCTAAAATGTCCTCAGTCACCAGACCCCATGACACCGTGAATTTTGCCTCAAAGTCAGAATTTATAGAGAGTATAATTTTTTGTTTAATCATTAAGATTCTAACCTGGTAGCAAAGAACTCCCAGCATGCATAGCTGGGTGACATTTAAAAGCTTCATTTTTTTCTCAGAAACAATTTGAGGTTCTTAAGTAATGCAAGAAATTGAGTTTAAAGATAGTGCATTGGATCGCAAGAACTCTGGGAAAATAAGGGAGAGGAGCAGTTGTGTCTGTGCCCTGCCTTCCTGGGACTTTGGTGCTTCCTATGCTGTTAAAAAGCCCATAATTCCTGTTCTGTCTGGCTCAGAGTCAAGACTTCATGTGTCTTTTGGCACCCCCAAAGTCTTCCCATCACAACAGGAAATTGGTGGGCCTCAGCTGAGCGCACAAGAGTGAAAAGCCAAATCCTGCAATAATTTCACAGGGTGTCAATGGGGGGGAGGACAGTCTTTATGCAGCTTTACTGGGAGCTGAGAGAGGAAGTGAGGAGCAAGGGAGGATGCAGCCATGCTCCCCTGGATGTGTGGGGTTGGGGTGTCGAGGCCTGCTGCTCCCCTGGCTCCATGGTAACCATGGGAGCAATGACCATGATGGGCTGCCCTTGGCACCGCCCGTGGCATTGGCACTGGCACACATGGCACTGCACGGAACAGTACAGAGCCATGGTTCTCTTTTGAGCCCCTAGAGGTGGGTGTCAGGCAGCACGAGCCACCAAAAAGGAAATTCCTTTGGAGAGCTCAACAAGGTTTGGGCAATGTACTGGACCTGCTTTTGCTGTGATTTTTGCAGCAGGACTGAACAGAGCTGGGCCACTTAAACTTCTGATGGAGCTAGGAGAAACCTCTTTGGTCTAGCTGAATGCGACAGCAACTTCCAGCCCACCTCTGTATGCATGTGGTGTATTTGGAAATGAAAAGTACGGTTGTTCAGTCATTAAACACCTTATCAGACTGCATTCTTTTTCTTTCTTCCCGTGGCTTGCCTCCTTTTGTTGAGTATCTTTTCTTCTCTGCTCTTGCTCCTTTTCATGCTTCCCATTCCCTGCTGTACCAAAGTCTTAAAGCAAAAGATTCTCCTCATCTGTCATTCAAAAACCTAATTTGGGGCTTTTCTTGCTCCTGCTGAAAGGAAACCATCACCAGCTTCACTGCAACTGTGGAGGTCTTATTTTTTCTCCAAGCTATTTCAGAAGAAATTACAATCATTCAATCCTTAATGCCTCCAATTTCATTATTGATAGATGAATTTTCACTTCAACACCATCACCTGCAAGACCAGGAGAGTTACAAAAAGCAGTGAACCATTGTGTCACCAGCCATGGATTGCAGCTGGCAAGGAAGCTGAGGGCTATTACATGCCTGGAAAACTTATTTGCCATCCTGCACTGACTAGAGCTTGAGCAAGCAGGTTCAGCTGAAGTAGCCACAGCCTTTGTCTTCCACCCAGCATAGTGAGACATGGAAATGATCCCACCAGCTCCCAAAAGAGAAAATCTGCCCGCTGCTTTGGTGTGGCAAAGCAAATCCACTTTCAGCAGGGATTTAAGCTGGCGGTTTCGTGTGCGCACTGCCAAAGTGGACGCACATCCCTTGTGCTTCTACGCTGCAAGGGCAAGCAGCTGGGCAGGACAGTGGCTCAGCTGTTTTTCAGAACCTCACACAAATCTCTTATCCCTTGGGGTTGATGAGAGCTGTGCTGAACAGAAGAATTTCACTTGTGCATGGAGAATTCCTGAAAATTGCTCTGGGTGACCTGCTGCTAATAACCACCTGCAATGCTCCTGCTCAGCTCTCCCACAGCATTCTCCAAAGAGGGAAGAGCATCTCAGCACCACAAAAAATTTCCTGACACATGAGCAGTGCACAATTTGAAATACTTTTATTTATTTAGAGGCATTTTTGAGCATCTTATATAAAATTAATGGATTTTTCTTTAGCTCTCCCCTTTCATATCAGCAATACCATGAAAGCATCACTGGAGAAGAACAGCAGAGACCTCTGAGTACTTTGTAGGTTTATTTTGGTGTTCTTTTTTAAAAGACAGAAGTGTTTGAAACAACTTTGGGAAGAAATTAACCACCTATTTCCATACCAGATGCAGTGCTTTCAGTTCTAATCTTTTCTTCCAGAGCAATTTCATCCTGAACTGATCCAAACTGAAACATTTTTTCACTTCCAGATTGGCCTCCTCAGTAAAGCATAAATCATTTGAAAAGCTTTAGTATTTCACACATGGAAATACTAGGGTTCAGAGTAGTTGATGAAGTGCCTACCAGCTCCTAGTAAATGAGGAGCTGAGGAGAGGCTTGGGTCCTTGTGAATATTTTAAGCACAAGATCACACACTCTTTCTCATCAAATGCCAGCTGAAATATAAAGAGAAACAGAGAAATGGAGCATAAATAAGACAGAAAAATATTAAATTGGTAAGATCTCTTTGTGCAAGAACACAAATGCTATAGAAGAGCAAGGGGCAGATGCTACAGAGCAGAAAACCACATCAGCACAGGATGAAAATGTTCTTTCACTCCTGGGAACTGCCATGTGGAAAATAATCCAAGTAATAAGCGTAAAAATGGAGTGAATTACCATCACACAGGGATTACATAGGGCAGCTGGGGTAAGGGAATGGCTACAGTCACCTTCAGGCTTTGTGAAAATGAGAGGCTGAAATGGGAACTGCAGGATGGTG
Source organism: Certhia americana (assembly GCA_018697195.1). Taxonomy (NCBI): domain Eukaryota; kingdom Metazoa; phylum Chordata; class Aves; order Passeriformes; family Certhiidae; genus Certhia; species Certhia americana. Next base: position 55,067,356 of record CM031857.1, read on the forward strand.
GCAAGTGGGGTGATCATGGGTGTACCCCGGCCTCCATAGGAGCACTCAGGCTCAGTGTCAAGCACATGCACAGATGGAAAAATAAGGCTATTTGCAGGATCAGACACTTACCCAGACATACTTATTCTGAAAATTATCAAACTCGATCCAGCAAAGGACCTGATATGAAAAACCTGCTGGGGTTCAGCATATTTACCCACCTCTTTTGAAGGGTGCAGGGCAGACTGAAGACATCCTCCTCCTCAGTAGGGATGTCTGAGTGCTGCATTGCATGTTTGCTCAGCTGAGGACACCCGGTTGCACACAGGGATGTGCTATCTATGTTGGTTGGATTCCCCTGTATGTAAAGATACAGAGCCAGGCAGTGTCCCATATAAATATTTCCCTCAAGACATCAACTTAGACTTAAACTTCTCATTATCTGTGCTTCAGGGAGTGGCTGAAAATACAAGTTTTTCACAGCCACACACCAGCCTCAGCAGAGTGCAAACTCAAAGAAGGCAGCAATGCAGCAGGAGCACATTCCTTACAAATAGGTATGTGTCTACCTCCCACAGGCCAGGGGAGTTCAGGGAAGTCCAGGTATCACTTGTAAAAGGAGGGCAGTACTGTGAGTACCCTGCTTTTTCTGCCTGAGAGCTGAGGTTCTCTCTGTGGTACAACATCCCAAGGAGTCTAGGATCAGCAAGATTTTTCGTTCTCAAAGAAATACTGTTTTTCTTGCCACCAACAATCAGCAAAGCTGGAAGGTCTTGCTTGGGATAGATATGTCATTTTTGTCTAGCTGAACTTAAATTATATGAACCCCACTGATACCCTACAATTCCTTTGACTCATGCAAAAGAAATACCAAGCAGGATAGTTGTTTCCTTATGACAAATCCAAAAGTTTGAGCACAGTCACACCAAATATTATGTTTGCTGTTTAACACAGGTACAGGTAAGACAATTTCCTTTCCACTCCAGAAAAGAAAGTTTTTAGGTAGATTTCAGATACAGTAAAAAAAAAAAGGTCTGGCAATATAACTGCATGCTGAGAGCTTTCAATTTATTCCTAGTAGAAGGAACTGATCACCAGAAAAAAAGTAGGGAATTACTTTTTAGGCTAGTTGACGACAGAGACTTTCAGGAAAAGTGAGTGAATAAAGCATGGATTTTATTACCTTTGCCAGGTAAGACAGAGGGACAAAGGGCACCTGCCTGGTAGACAAGATGAACATGAGCCAGCAACGTACCCTTGGGGCAAAGACCAGCCTCATCCTGAGCTGTGTTAGCAGGACTGCAAACCAGCTGCAGTGCAAATCCTGAGATTGCATCTCATCCAGAACTGCCCAGAACTCCTTTCCCACCTGAATTGCTCTGACCCTGCAATACTCTATAAAAACAGATCTTGATGTGAACAGGGGGCTGCAGCAGTGTAAGGGTGTCGAGAGCAATCTTTGAACGTTTGCCTCAGTAATGACCAAACCAAACTCATATCAGAAAAATGTATCTGAAGAGAACAAAGAAAGCAGACAGAAAGTCATGTGGGATGCACTTGGGAATCCAAGGTTCAGCACAGGAGACTGACACCAGTGAAAAAGTATGGAGCTATGCCAGTTACACAAGTATCTGGCAATTAAAACTCGTCAGAAATGCAAATCCTCATGGTGGTCCAAAGCCCAGAGACATCACCAGCTAATTAAATCCATCTGGACTGGAAAGAAGGTCACTGTGGCAGATGAGGGATCACAAAAGAGAGTAAGACATACTCCAAAATGCACTTTGGGATAAACCCCCTCATTTGCAATTACAAGCAATAATAAATAAATTCTGACAATGAGAAGACAGATTGTTCCACATCTACCAGAAAAATACTTTGCACCATGGCACAAGTATAAACCTATTCCTAAATAGTGCTGAATAGAGAAAATAATATGGAGCAAGTCACATGGAGAAAATAATCCACTTGGACAAATCCTTCTTTCATTCTCCTTATTGGATGTCTTCCAGCATGAAAAAAATTTCCTGGGCTTATTCAATTAACTGCTTCATGATTACTTTCCCCCTATGGCAGAATCCCTGATGCTTCAGACCCTGATGCTTTTGGATGTGCAAGCTGTGTTTATTCGCTGTGCAAAGAGGCACAAAGAAGAGAGGTTACATAGGTAGTGTTGTTTCTGTTCCCTGCCTGCATTCTGGGTCTGCTCACAGGCTCAGAGGACTCTGTTTCTGTTTGTCTTTGATCACTAACAGCCAGAAGTGTAGCACAGGATGAGATAGCATCACTAGAGGTAAGGAAATGCTGACTTTCCCAGCCTTTTTAGGCCAGCTCATGTTTTGCAGTATGGAGGTCTGTGGGTGACACGTGCTTTAATGGGAGGCTTTGTTGGAGTTAAATATTGCCATTCCCCATGACTTTGTTGGTTCCTTAAAAGCTGTCATGGCCCTGGCACAGTGGCAGCAGAGGGGGAAACAAAGCTTGGTCCTTAGGCCAACACCAAACCCATTTCACAGGCTTTTGTGGGTTTATTAAAATAGTTTGTGTTTTTATGTCAGACTAGAGACACAGCTGAAATCCAGGTATATGTTCTTCTTTACTGCCTTGGAAGTGGCTGTGTTGGTCCTGGATTCAGGAATGTCCTAGGCTACCGTAGCATCCTTCATCATAAGGTGCCTGACAGGAGCCCAAGACACAGGTCCTTCAAAAATGTTTTGTTTCAGGTTTCTTGGCTTGGGAGATATGTTCACATCTTATTTTCTCTCTTCAAATTCCTAGAAAATAGTTTTGATGTAGTCGTGGTATTGACTGGCTCATTCAGTTTCCTCTCTGTCATCATTCTGGCAAATGCATTTTGGGGATTTATTTAGCCCTGTTGAGCCAGGCAGTGTCCCATATAAATATTTCCCTCAAGACATCAACTCAGACTTAAACTTCTCATTATCTATGCTTCAGGGAGTGGCTGAAAATACAAGTTTTTCACAGCCACACACCAGCCTCAGCAGAGTGCAAACTCAAAGAAGGCAGCAATGCAGCAGGAGCACATTCCTTACAAATGTGTTTACCTGCAGACAAATCATGGCTATGCCCAGGTCAAGATTTAAACTGTGTCAGGAAAACAGACACAAATGCTTGCAGTAATTCACCATTGCTTCTTCTGGATTCCCCTATACTGCCAAACTGGAACACACTGTCCAATTACTGTTCTTGCCTGGAATCTCAAGAGTCTAAATCACATGGGAAATGATACAGCTTTAAAAGAAAATTAAACTTTTACTGACTTTCTTCTGTCATAGAAAATATTTCAAAAAAGAGACTCAAAAATATCATTGTCGTGAATGGTTGCACAAACATAACCACTGATTTGTAAATAACTGATTGAAAAGACTGAATTTTGTTTCAGGCTGTTGGTAAAAGATGAAGGCTCTATCAGAAAACAGATCTGAAAGCAGCTTAATCTCCAGAAGTTTCACAAGGCGACTGGAGATAATTTATACTTGCAGCTAAACACGAGCTTACTGGTGAGGTATCTCTTAATAATTTTTAAGCTTTTAATGATTTTTTAATAATATACCAGTGATTAGAAAAGAGCATCCCAGTTCACAGATAAATCCAGGCTATGTCTGGATATTTTGCTTATTTTCTGCTTTAATTAAAGCAACTTCAATTTGCCAGAGGCCAATGAACAGCCGGTAGCAAGAGAACTCAGTCTGATGAAGCAGATGTTGGGAAAGGGAAAACCTTTCCATTTCATCACTCATAGGGAAAATCTGCCAAAAAGCAACCTTTCAGCATTTTTTCAGAACAGTAAATTTTGCTTCTTGGCTTTTAGAAGAAGCTTGCAGATCAAGTAGCTTCTGAGTTATTTTTTATGGAAAAGGACCTTGACGCTCTCTACAGGTAAGTCACACAGTGGGTTGCAGCCTCCTTCATTTCTGGATGACCCAAAATTCCAGCTCAGGTGCTCCAGGAAGACCTGCACCATGTGGTTCTTGCAAATGGCTGATTGTTAAAAGTTGAGCAAAAATCTACCCCTCTTCAGACAAGAAGTCCTACAACTTAGGTCTGGTTTTTGTGGGTAATTTGTTTCCCTGATGGGGAACAACCCTACATCTTAGTGGGCATCACCAAGGTTTCCCCAAGACCCATCCATCTGTTCCTAAGTCCATGGGCAAAATCAGCCTGAGCTCCCTAGAGAGCCCTCAGGGATGACTGTCTGGGCTCTGAGCCCAGGTTACAGGAAACAGTGACAGAATTTTTTGGGCTTTTCTCTGTACCCAAAACTGCCTTTCCCCTCCATGTACAAACAGAGCTTTTGGGCACACCAACAGCCCTGGCAGGCTGTCTGTCTCCCACTCCTCTAGGTCTTGGAGCTGGGGTGCAAGAATAGATGGAGCAGCAGAGGCTGGATACAAGCCAGGCTGAGCCTAGAGGATAAATAGATGCATCAGGCGGGTGCTGTGCCTGAACTAATCAGCCTTGCAGGAGACAGGATCTGTTCAACACAACATCCTTCCAAGGCCTTGTGGTCTATGTGCCTCCAAACCTGATGGGCCTACCCATGTGCTGCAGCCTCCATTGTGCTGCTGCAGCTGTGGGAGCCATCATCTAGCTGGGGTGTTCTACAGGAATCTGTCTTTAGTTTGTGTCTCTGAAAATTAGTGAGGGATGATATTCTCTGACATCAATTAAGGGGTTTGGGGTGGAGGCAAATATATTTAAATCATCTGTGTAGGTTTCATGTGTGTCCAAAGGGCCCATCTGCAAAACTGATGCTGTTGCCATAAATACTGTGTATTTGCCAATCTTTTTGGTGTCAGTAAGGCCAAAGGATATGCTTTACTGGTCTCACTGCTGTAAATAGTTAAGAAACAAAATGAGGATGCTGAAGCCTAACTGTAGCCATCTAAGTTTATATTTTTTTTTTTTTACCTTAATCCCTTAATGATGATTACAATGTAAGAAGGAAATATAAAGCATTTTAGGAGTATCAAGTAACGCTTAGAGGGCTCATTAATCCACAGTTAATATGCAGCCACCACTGAGAAAGAAAGAAGCAATCATGCCACCTCAACATTGCACAGTGAGCCATCACCCCCTGCTTCAGGAGGGAGGCAGAGGATATCTCTTCAGCCTGGCACTGCAGGAGGAGGCAGAGCTGGGCAGAAAACAAGGGTCTGAAGTAGACACCACAAGGCATATACAGGCCCCTAACCTCCCTTGTCATCGTGCATTGAGGTTTGGGGGCAGATCTGTGACAACAGCTTGAATTTTTCCCCAACAAAACCAGCGAAGTTGGCATCTTTTTCTTTCAGCTCCCAACCAGAGTAAAATTCAGCCACCTAGATCACAGCTGAAGACTGTGCTTTGGAAAAGTGTATTTCAGTGCAGCAACCTCTGTGTTTTTCCTTGGCAAAGGGCAAGACCCTGGGGAGATCAATCATAAATCATCTTGGCTTCACCACACCAATGACTTGATAAAAAAATAAACATGTGGAAGTATTCACCAGCCTTATCTTCATCAATAAACAAAAATGGTCTTCATCATGTTGGGTTTTCTCAGTGGTTCCCTGTGCACAACAGTGATAAGACTGTGTTTTGTTCAGAGTTGCCAGACCTGAAGAAGAAGTCTCTGTCTGCAGTGCAGTCTCAGTCTCTGGGCTTTAGTTATGGGAAGGGGAATTAATTCTCATGCACTATGTCCAAATATCAAATGGAAAATATAAAAAAAAACCCCAAACTTGTCAGCTAAGTGATATTCAGGAAGTTCTTTAATGGCAGAAATTTCAAGGGTGTACTGTGTACTGCTTTAGGACAGGCCCAAATTAGAATGGAGGGGCATATCAGGCTATAGTAGGTGTACTACACAGTCAAAGACAAGATCTTCCTTTGTATTGTCAGGGAATGTGATTTTCCTGATATCTGTCACCACAGCAAATGAGTAGTGAGGCTGTTGCAGTTCTATATGATATCATTTCTCATGGATTATCTTCACTTTCAGTGTGCAAGATAAGGCTAAGTCTGACTGTGATGCAATATAATGTCACTGAGATGCTGGAGCACTTCCAGAAGAGGGCAATGAGGCTGGAGTGGGGCTTGGAACACAAGCCATGTGAAGAAAGACTGAGGGAGCTGTGGTTGTTTAGCCTGGAGAGAAGGAGACTCAGAGGTGACTTTATCACTCTCTACAACTCCCTGAAGGGTGGTTGTGGTCAGCTGGGGGTTGGTCTCTTTCTGCAGGCAGCAATGACAGAACAAGAGGACACAGTCTCAAGCTGCACCAAGGGAAATATAGGTTGGATATTAGGAAAGTTTTTTATGGAAAGAGTGGTAAATTACTGGAATGGCCTGCCTGGGGAGGTGGTGGAGTCACTATCCATGGATGTGTTTAAAAAAGACTGGATGTGGCACTGGGTGCCATGGTCTCGTTGAGGTGTCAGAGCATGGGTTGGACTTGATGATCTTGAAGGTCTCTTCCAACCCAGAAATTCTGTGATTCTGTGATTCTGTGATTCATGGCCAAATCTCCAAACTGGAGGTGGTTGCCCTAGCTGTAAAGCAAAGACAGGAGCAAGAACAGGAAGCCTTTTGTTTTGATGGACTTACCCCTCAAACCCTGTCTCTAAGGTGAAGGAAATAAATTCATGTGCTCAAGGGGCAAATCCTTCTCTGGACAAAACCAGCAGAGGTGCAGGGCCCCTTGATGTCTCAAACCTGCTTCTGTGCTCTGTGGCTCACACATGGGTGCTATCCATGGTGGTAAGAGACCTGTGGTGTTCTGCAGTATGGGCAACCACCCCAGACATTGCGGCCAGGGAACAGGGAGTGTGGACGGGTCATCTTCAAAATATAACAGCTTGCTGCAGATCAGACCCCTCCTTCCTGCTCTGTGCTGCCCTCATCACTAGTGTGGATGTATCTTCTGTGCCTACCCTAATCCAGGAGCTATGCCCAGGGAACCAATAAATGCCATACCTTTATGTGATGCTCCTGGTTTTCCAGGATTTTTATCTAAGCATAATCTATTGGTGTTATTTAATTACCATAAAGCAGCTGCCTTATAGCATCCAAAATATATATATTTGCCTTTATTTTGCAGTTTGGTCATTAACTACCAACAAATGATATAAAACATATTTACAGAGGAAAATGTCAGAGATGCATTATTTTTTCATGCCCAGTAAATGCACTCACAATAACCAATTTGGTATTTAATTAACTCGCTTATGAGCTCACCTATGAGAAATATTATTTGAGGGAACATGTTGGCTATGATGCTTAGGCAGGTTCTCAGAGGGAGAATGCACCAGCTGCAGGTCAGCAACAATTTTTTGCTTTATTATGTTGGAGCATTTTGCTGTTTGCAAGGGCTTAATGTAGTTATGGCCTTCACATCATTTCAAAGTTAAACTATTAAACATGCAGAAAATCAATATGTAATAGAAGAATGTTCATTAAGCGAGCCATAAATCAACTCTTTTGTAGACAGAGCAGGTACCAAAAGCTTTCATAAAGCTGCTGGCCCATCATGATCAGAGGACAGGAGATGGTTACCATGAACAGCTCAGTTCTGTGTTTTAAAACTGGGGTAAGTAATATGTACACACTAACAAATATTAATTAGGAAGGGAATTTTCACCCCTCAGGACCTAGCAACAATGTGGTCCTTCTAGTGTTCCTTCTGCTGTGACTCCCCAGATGAGATGGAAATTGCACAAGATAAAGGGCTCTTCCATTTCTGTTCCTATTTGAAATTTCACTGGCATAACACAGGGTGAAGCTTTGGTGGGGTACAGTGAAATTTTTTTGCCTCGCAGACATAAATTCACATCCCTTAAAGCTAGAAGAGGCTCTTATTGCAACCTAACCAGGCTAGCTGCACAAATCCAAAACCAAGATCCTTCCTCAGGAGCTCAAAGCCATAACTTCAGCTCCCAGATATCTTTTAGAAAGTCCTCTGGTTTGGACATGATGACTTTAGTCAATAGAGATCACATTTATATGGGTAAAATACGATATTTTTAGAAATGGTACTGTCAGCAGAAAAAAAGGCTACACTTGATTACCTCGGAAGGCTCTGGCAAAACTGGGAATGCATTGTTCAGTGTTTTCTGACTGTTAACAAAACAGCAGCAAAGTTTGTATCAATTTGGTATAGCTTTGCAGTAGATTTATATTCCCTCTGTGTTTATTTTGCCAGCCTGCTCCCTCCACAGTCCCTTTTCCCTGCACTCTTCTCCCTACCAGCTTTTGCAGGTGCAGTTACAGCTCATCTTGACTGCTGGATCAGCACTTTCTGCCCTCTGAGGCTTTGAGAAAGTCACCCCAGCTTGCAAACCTCCTGACTGATGCTTCAGCACTCTGTAAAAGCCAGAGATGTCTGCACACACCACTTACCCCACAGCAGAGCCCCAGTTCTCCCCACTGCTTTCCCACGTAGCTGCAGCTTCCTGCCCCTGCCCCATTTTACCAGATTGCTCCTTTACTTTTCCCCCAGACACCTCCTGACCCATCCAGCTGGCTACCCCATACAGAGAGGTCAGAGAGCACTCTCCCTGCAGAGCATCTGCTCCTGCAGGTCCCTGGTTCACCCCACATCCCTATTTCATGGGATCAGCTGTGGGCTTTCTGCTCCCCTTGCCCTGGCCTTACCAGCCTGGCCAGGTAAGAATTAAAGAATTAACAAGAATTAAAATGCCTTAATGCTACTTCTATTCTAATAAAGTACTGAAGCTCCTGTTTCAGGGGACTGGTACTAGATATTCTTGTACTTTTTTTCCTTTTTTTTTTTTTTTTTTTTTTTTTTTTTAACCTGCAGTATAGAGTCTGTGGCTCATTGATCTGGAAAATATTGTGCTTGTCTTTGGCAAATAGCTAGGCTTCCATAAAATGTCCCTCAAGTAGAAACTCCCAGTTGGCTTATAAATATTGTCACCCGCATTTTAGAGCTGGAAAAACCAAGGCCTTTCAGAGGTTAAAGTAAGATCTGCGACACGGGAAAAACTCCAGTCTCTTTTCATTAAGAGGTTCTCAGTAATTTTGTGGAATGAGAGATGAAACCTCTTCTGAAGTCAGAGAAAGTCTCACGGGCTCAGCACTTAGAGGTTCACACCTCCCATTAGCTGAAAAAAGGGGTTTTTTTGAAGCTGATCAAAATACATTTTGATGTTGAAGTTACAGAAAGCCATTAATTATTCTGGTTTTGGAGATAATCAGTCCAGGCACCTGTTACATACAACAAACAGCAATACAGTGCTAAATAAAGGAAGAAAAGTAAATCTAAGCTGATGGCATTTAAAGTGAGGAAAAGGTATCCTTTGAAGGACAAACACTATTCTTTATGTCACCCCAAAGTCCATGGGCTTTGTGAGAACATCCCACCTCCATGTGTTCAGATGTCAGGGCTGTTTTGTTAGCCCAAACAATCAAGAAAATAAATTAAGAAAGTTACTTTCAAGTCTGTGCTGCATTATCTCAAGAATGTACTGAACTTGTTATACAAAATAGAAAAAAAATGAAGACACTGTTGAGTGCCTGAGGGTAAAAGTGCAAATTTCATGCAAGATGCCTCTGTTTGTCCTTAAGGGCAGTGCTTGGGCAGTGCCTGTGGGATGCTGCCTTCCAGCTGTGCCTCTACTACTACTGGTCATGCAGAGCAGACCTACAGCAAATGCCCTGTGCTGATTATTGAAGAGGAAGAGAGAAGTTTTGAATCAACTAAGTCTGTGGTAGAATTTATTTGGGATTAAATTGCAGCTAAGTTTAATGTTCCTTTTGAACAACTGGGAGAACATTGTGCTCATTTCCTAGAGGTTTTTTCCACCTTTGATTCAGAACTGGAGAATGAAGAGCCCAAGTAGGAGATGGTTTGAACGCCAAAATGTAGGGACTGGGTTTTGTTCTCTCCCCTATGGATGGGCTGGTAACACTCCCTGGGCATGAGATGTGCATGGCATCAGCTTTGAAGCTCAGCCTGGTTCTTTGGCCATTCTGCAAACTGAACTCCCTAGAGAGCAACAGGGTAATTGCCATGGAAGTAGACAAACCTGCTTTTTGCTCAACACCCAAACTCACAGAAAAGTTGATGATAGCGCAAGGCTTGTACTTTTCTCCTGTCTTTTTCTTGCTCTTAGTACAGCCAAGTGGTGTGCTGTTAATGGACATGCATCAAACTGCTTGAGACAGCATGTTCAGCACTGAGAGCAGGAAATAATCATTTCAGGGCCACTGCTACGAAAACCTGTCGAAGTGTCTTGGGGCAGAGTGAATATCTAGTACTTGGGGATTAATTATCTGGAATTTAATGAGGCCAAAAGCTAGGTAGCAATTAAATGTCTGTAGATGGAAAGAGTAGTTTCATAAAAGACTTCAGTGGTGAGGCTGGCTTAAAAACATTTTGCTCTCCAATCTCAGGCTGTTACCAGTATTACTGACTTTAGGGATGTGCTGTGAACCAGATTGCTGAAGGCATCTGCATTGCAAACACTTTTGGGGGATTATATGTGAGGTGTGACATTTCAAAATTAGACTTAGTTTTCTGACAAATTGGAGGAAAGAAGGAGATGTGTGTGTATGTGCGTGCAGCACATATACCCTTACACACATCAACATAAAAGTGTTGCAGAAGTGAAGTTTGCACAGTATCAACATCTAAGACTGGTGGGTTATGTATAAATAAAAGAGGGGTGGGAAATAACCTCTTTCCTGAAGTTAAATACAAATTACTTCTTCTGCTGATTAGGGTTAGCTCTTGCCACAGCAATTTCACCTTGGAGAGATGTAGCTAGGGTGTTGCAAAGAGAACCAGGCAGCAACCTGATTGTTCAGATGTGTGGATGATCAGGAAATTTCTTTTCATATGTACATATATGCATAAAAGGACAGGTTTTTTTGCAGTAAATTATACTTTGATAAGTCAACAGGAAGTCCTATTTTCTTTCTAATTTATGTTAAGCCATGATCATATCCCTGTACGCAGCACTGGTGAAGCTGCACCTCAAATCCTGTGTTCAGTCCTGGGCCCCTCAGTATAAGAAGGACATTGAGGGGCTGGAGTGTGTTCAGAGAGGGGCAGTGGAGCTGGATAGGGGTCTGGCTCAAGGCTTACGAGCAGTGTCTGAGGAAGCTGGGGGTGTTTAGTCAGGAGAAAAGGAGGCTCAGGGGAGATCTTATAACTCTACAACTGCCTGAAAGGAGGGTGGAGCCAGGTTGGGGTCAGTTTCTTCTTCCAGATTACAAGAGACAGAACAATAAGAAATGGCTTCAAGTTGTGTCAGGGGAGGTTTAGATTGGATAGCAGGAAGAATTTCTGCCTAAAAAGGTAGTCAAGCATTGACTGCCCAGGGAAGTGGTTGTGTCACCACCTCTGGAGGTGTTTAAAAGAGATGTAGACGTGGTGTTTAGGGACATGCTTTCACAGTTGTCTTGGCAGTGCTGGGTTAATTGTTGGACTTGATCTTAAAAGTATTTTCCTATTTAAAGAATCCTGTGATTCTAAGAAATAATAAACAGTTCCCATTTACTGTTTTTAAGAAAAGCATGTTGGACAGTAAACTCCTGACCACTGTATGACCCACTGTACAGGTGTCTATGTGTCTTAGCCAAAATCCAGTCCTATTCTCTGTTTCATCCAGTCCAGTTTTTCTGCAGAGTTCGTGTTTCCCTCTGAGTACAATAACGATATCACTTCAGTTATTGCTGTTGTAGCAAACAGATCAGACGTTCTCCCTGGCATCTCCATACAACATATTAATTCTGATTATGTAAAATATTACAACAATTATTGTGTCAAACAAGATGCAGACAACAGGATTAAAACACTATGGCATGACACATATAATATGAAATTATAGACACATTACTTGATTAGGTATTATATTAGTTTGCATATGGGACCTAGGAAAAGACTTACAGCACCTAAGATAATTTTATTTTTTAAATCAAGAATCAGAATATAGCTACTCTGGGCTTGAGCAGAGCCCTTTCTTGCCACTTATAAAAAGACTGATGGTTTTCTTACAGCCATGAACCACTCTCCATCACATATTTTGTTTTTTAAAGCTGCAATGAGATCAGACATAGCTCAGCTTTCCTTAACTCTCCGTGGGCTTGTATCAACGCAGATGTTCATTAAGAAGAGATAATGGTTTAAAAGCTCTAATTTTGTTACCCTCTCTGCCATCTAAACTGATCCTAATGTGATTAGGAAAGTCCTTTCTTACTTAGGCAGGGTCAATTTGTCTCCGAGGAGGTAGGGAAAGGAGACATTGAGGGTGCCAGTGCTGGCTCCGTGCTCAGAAATGTTATCGTGGCGACAAGCAGACTTGTTTATGCTATGTCCTTCATCACATCCTAAGGCAGGGGAGGGCAGCCCACTTTAGTTTTTCCTTAGTTATCTGCATTTATCTTGAAGCAATGGCTGCCACATTTCCACAAGTGCACTTTGTACAAAAAGAGGCTCCCAAACCTGGTCACTGAGGCTGCACCCATCATATCTTATTTATCATAGCTTCACCTCAGCGCTGTGGAGGACCACAAGAAACCCAGTGAACCAAGAGCAAGGTGCAGAAGTTTTGGCACAACAGGTTTGGTTGCCAGATCTCCTAAGTGTTTCGTTGAGCACAGAACCAGACAAGAAGTTAAAGCAGTCTTGAGGAAGTTTCACCTAAGGTCAGAAAACACCAGGGTGCTCCCACACCATGAGGAGCCTGTGTGAAATAATAAGAACAATCAAAAAAGGGAGGGAATTCTAAAGATATGTTGGTGCAGTGTTGGCCAATGGGCCAAGATTTGTCTGCAAGTACAGGGAGCAGCAAGTTGCAGGCTGGAGGGTCGTTGTGGGCAGTGGGGTCATGAGAGTTTCAGAGCCATAGAGTGGGGAGGGAGCAGCAGGGGGGAAGGGCAGAGCTGTAGGATGAAGCCATCAGAGGAGATACACGTGATATAAGTGATGCTGAACCTGCCTGTGGTCAGGTCACATCTGCTCTTTTTGGGACAGCCTCACACCAGGGATGTATATGGAAAGGTTAAAGAGCTGATCACTTCTCTCCTTCAGTCTCCTACAGGAGGCCTGGGTGGAGAGAAACACCACTAAGCTTTCATATGGCCACTCTCATCTGGCCCTGGGGTGTAAATTACCACTTCCCTCCTATCTAGTTCCCCATCAAATGTCACAAACAAATTTTCAAAAGATGGTGTTACTCTATTCCTACGGCAGTTGCTCCACCTCTGGCTTTTTTTTACCCTTTGTGGTGAGTTAACCCTGTCCAGAAACTAAGTACCTGCAATGTGCTTGCTCACTCCTCCCCAGCAGGATGGGGGAAAGAAACATAATGAGAAAAACTCAGATATTAAGATAAAGATAATCTAATAAGAGAAAAAAGAGAGAAAATAAAGAATATGTGATGCAAATACAGTCACTTGCCACCTCCCACCAGCAGACCAGTGTCCAGACAGTCTCCAAGCAAAGTGAATTTTTGATTATTATGACATTTGATTATTATGACATCAATAAATATTTGATTAATATGACATTCCATAATATACATTTGATCAGTTGGGGTCATCTGTCCTGGCTGTGTCCCTTTCAAAGTTCTCAACCAACCCCAATAAACTTGCTGGATGGAACCAGAGTGATAAACATAAACCTTGATGTTGTGCAAGAACTTCTCAGCAATAACTAAAATGTTTGTGTTCGACCAACAGTTTGATTTGTGTTCAAATCGCAGATCTGTTGGTCACAAGTCCATAGTCCAGCACCATAAGGGCCTCTGTGAAGAAAGTTAATTCCATCCAAGTCGGACCCAGTATCCCTTAGATTTTACTCCACACCCTCAGTGACTCCTCCCTTCTTGCACACTGCTCTTTTCTGGTGCCAAATACAAAGGAATGCCTGACTAAATGCAGAGCCCCATATTACCCAGTGGAAGGAAATAGGCATCCCTAGAGCAGATGGAAAAGCAGATCACAAGGTGAGTCCATTCTATTTACTCTGACTCTTGGGTGATCCTGTATTGACTAGGTAACGAGCAGATGTCTGTGAACCTCAGATGTTAGGTAAGGTGCATCAAACTCGTTGTCTTTGAATCCTTACAGTGATCTCAAAACTTTGAGACATAGAACACAAAACTTTAACCAGACTTCTATTTTTGATATCATGGACACTCTAACCCAATAGACAGTTACTTTCCACTAACCGGAACGGTTCACATCTTCAAAGGTATTTTGCTGTGGCTCTTACTAAAATCCGGATTTTTGCTCTTAAAAGGAGTCCACACCATTATATACTACATACATCACTTTCTACTTGTGTACAGGTGAAATACAACTTTGGCTGTGTTTTTTAGCCATATGCCTTTGTGGTAAACTTCAATACCAACAAATAACAATGAAAGTGTTTCATTCTCATTAGCTGGACAGATGACAATTCAGAGGGAAAACAAGAACAAAGAAAGCAGATTTCCTTCTATTGGTCATGTTGGCTTTATGTGCTGGAGAGAGGAAATAGTAACTCACCTTTTCTAGTTCACTTTGTTCAGGCACCTTTTGCTATGCACAAAGAGATTCTGTAAGCAGGACATCCACAACTTTGAAGTGTAACACAGTTATTTATTGGTTGAAACAGACAAGGGATATCTGGGATTTAATGTGCTGTCGGGCTATGCATTAGAATGCTCAGTGCCTCCATCAGATACCTGAAGAGTCCTTGCTAGGCAAGTAGTCAGCCAACAGGCCAGGAAGGTTTGCACTTGTGCTGCAGAGTTTCCAGTTTCCAAATCTCTTTGTTGCCATATAGGATTTTATCTCCTCCCAAGCTGATGTTTTTCTTCTTGAAACCTGTAGTTGCTACTATCTGCCTGTCCCTACAGAACAGAGTAATTCTCTGTAGTATCTCTATAGACTGGGATACCCCAGGTTTTCAATGGGCCCCCAGTAAATAAGGCATGGATAAGTTCCCATGAGGGATGTTGACTTAGCCAGTGTGGGAGAAAATTGTGCTATTTCCTTTACCTGTTCATGAACATGTCCTGCTGGGGACTCAGGGCAGGATCCAGCTCCTAAAATATAATCAGGTGCTATTTGGTCTTTGACTCCAAAATACTCACCTGATCACTTAGAGACAGTAAGAGTCCCTGTACACCAAAGCTGCCACTGAAAATGTGTAAATGTACCCAGTGTGCCTCTTTACCCTGGGCTGATGTCCTTGGACCATCTTGCTCAGCTCTGCATCTCCCACTTATACCTCCCTCAGTGTAAAACCAGATAGTGCCATGCTACCCGATGGACTAGATCCTGTATTTAATTTGTGGGTGTACCCAGCACAGACTAGAGGACAGGAAAAGCCACAACTTCCTAGCAGCAGCTTTCAGTCTATATTTCATCCATTGTTTTTACAGAGCAACTTTACAAGTAAGAAGCCTCTCTCAAAAGGGAGGGAGCTACAATCTGCTGCTTCCCACAGGAGTGCCCTAGTGGTGGAACAGATTGAAGCAGGGATCACCTTCCACTCTTTCTGTTGAAGCAAGGTCATCATGCAGGAGAAAACACAAGCATCTTAGGAAAGAAAAATACGATTCAATACCTATGTCTCTTATGGAAACAGTGAACCACAGCCCAGTTTTTCTCTCTCCTGTAAAACACAATCTACAGAAACTAGGGCTTAAT
Organism: Certhia americana; assembly: GCA_018697195.1. Classification (NCBI taxonomy): domain Eukaryota; kingdom Metazoa; phylum Chordata; class Aves; order Passeriformes; family Certhiidae; genus Certhia; species Certhia americana. The sequence goes on from CM031857.1 coordinate 55,082,998, forward strand.
CCTAAATTTATCTTCCTTCACGTCAGCACACAAACTGTGAAAGCCTCTTCTGTCCCCATCTTCCTGCTCCTAGCAGCTCAGCTCTGTGGAATGGCTGCAGTGGAGCTGTCCTGGCTCTGCTCATCTAAGAATTTGGGTTTACAATGGTTCACTTTTCTGTACAGTGCTTTTTGAAGGTACCTGTTATGCTCAGTGCTGGAGAAAAAGCAATAGCAGAGATAGAGAGGGTGGCACAACAGTAAAGCAGCCAGGTGAGAAATGTACCACTCCAGTGCAAACAAGACTCATTGTGGCCACTCAGCACCTGCTCTTCTCCCTGCAGCCGCAGCTCTGCTACCAGCAATGTCTAGAAAACCTTGAGGTGCCTCCACTGAATCAAAATGTCACCTGCCCACACCTGAGCATGCTCAGCTGAATGTGACCCCTCACCAGGGGTACTATCTGTCTGTAGTTGTGTGGCTGGGATTTGGATACACAGCAAGAAGCCAAGTTTACTTGAGATACCCTTGCTCCAGAGTGCCAATATCGGGAAACAAATGACATGAAAGGAAATAATGCACTCCTATGACTACAGTATACACTTAAAATTAATTCCCTGTAACTGAAACTGATTGTTCACATAAATCTCACTCCGCTTTTAAGCTAGGACATAACCTCTGCTTAATTGATATTCGTGCCTGAAGATAAAGAAATCAATTTGGCATGTCTAAGGAGACTTTAGTTTTTTTGTATAGGAAGTCTTTCCCTGGTAAAGGAGTTTGTCTTTTTATAGGCTCTGGTTTGTGAAATGGAAGATAAACCTTTAATAGTTACACGCATAGATGTAGCCTTGGTAGGTTTGGAAGCCAAAACACATTCTGGATGCACCTTTCCACGGTCAGATGTCTGCGCATATGTAATCTTGTGCAGTTAGTTCCCATTCTTCTCTCACTGTCTTACTACACTAGGGTAAGGTGTCCCTTTGTAATTGTTTATCACTGTGCATACAATCAAGTCCTGCAGTGGCACCTGCTGAAATGGGGGTATGATACTTCCATTCCTGCTTTATTGTTCTTTAACCATCGTCCACCCAGTAACATCCTCAGATTCAGGTGAAAATGAACAAATTAGGTGGGAAAGCTCATTTTAGCACCAAGCCTGCAGTGTGGGAATATCAGCATTAAAAAATACAATGTGTGAGAAAGCTCAGCCCCGTTTCTGACTGACTGAAGTTGGGATGTGGTTAGCAATGCATACTCACAAGCACGCCCTTCCTTAAAGCTCTGAATCAAGCAAGTGGAAGAGCAAGGAGTCTGTGCTAGATTTTGAAATGAGCTTGTACAGCAGGTTTGGTGCATGGTTATCATGCCTTGTTACACACACTGCCTCATGTCCTACAATTTATGTGGTAAGTATTTCTAATACAGCAACCGCATTGATTTCAAGGGCAGTTTGCAAAATGGTGTCACTCTGAAGCTGACAGAGAAGGTAAAACCTGAATGTCCTCTTTTAGACATAGAAGGGCTGCAGTACAGTTGAGGAGTTGAAATCAGTCCAAAAGCTGCTGACAAAATGTGCACTTGAAGGAGGAGAGGCTTTTTACATAGTGCCTTATGAAAACAAACACGTACCTGACATGTAACTGCATCTTGACATAAGATGCCAAAAGAAAAAGCCTTTCACAGGAAAGTGCTTATTATTTTCACTTTCAAATGACCACGTGCTTAGGAAAGGTGTCAAAACAAGTCCCTGAAGGCTGTCAGTCTCTGTGCAGCCATTAACCTTCAAAGGTTTGGGAAGCAGGACAGAAACTGATGTGCATTTCTACCTCTTGCCTGCACATGCTGAGCCACCTCTGGGTGTGGGAAATTCAGATGTGGCTATATCTACTAAACCACCCCAGGCCAAGGTCACAACACCAAATTGCACTTATCCATGCAGTGTGATGGGCAGCATTCTCCCCAGATTTGGCACATACCAGCAAGCATTCGCCTTAATCGCCTTGGAGAGACCAGGAACTGTTTGCACCAGACACAATGCAGAGGCCACTCTGTATAAGAGGTAAATTAAACCATATGGACTAAAGAAGTTCCATTTGGTCTTGGCCAGGAAATGACCCCTGGTTTGTTTTATTCATTTTTATATAGGTAGTCTCTGCTGATAAATTCAGGCTAAGCCAGTGTGGGGCCAGATGGATCAGGAAAAGAAAGACTGAAAGGGATCGAAGGTTACCAGGGAACCCAGAGGCAGGAGCAAAGTGGCATTCATCTCACCTGAGTGTAAGAACTGAAAACCTGATATCTGCATCTGAGCTCGGCTTAGTAACCCTCAACTCCCCTTGCAGGCAGTGGAGAGAAATAGCCAAGTGAAATCAGAATTAGGGCAATGCCAGTCCAAACTGGGAAATTTAGCTGTAACTCTGACACTCTATGGCTACAGGTGATTTACCTCAATCCTGATGCTATTTCATGCAGTCTTTTCTCAATTTTACACTTGCATCGCTTTAACTGTAGTCAGTAACAAGGAACTGTGTACGGTCAGTAGCAAAGAACTCCAGCAAAAGGGCATTTTCAGGTCAGTTTAGGTTAATACTACTGTCATCGATGTTCATTTTCACATGTGACTGTTAAGAAAGATTACCTTGCTCCCTACTTAAATGCAAAGAATTCTTCTTAAGACTCTTTTTAACCTCAGTTTCTCATCCTGAAACATTCACTCTCCTCTCATCTTCTACTAGTGTCACCTTAATATCCACCACCTGGAGTTGTGACTATGCTTCCCCTTTGCTGTACTCTCTCGTACTGTCCTTTCTACTTCACTGCCTGAGTTACACAACTTGAAAAATAGTAGCCAGCCATCACTGTCACCCGGGCTTGGCACCTTTCTAAGTACAAAGGAAATTAAATATTGAGCGGTAATAAGTGAAAATGAAACATGGATCAGTATGGCAGATCATGAGAATGCTGAGGGGCCTTGAATTACAGGGTTTTTTTCCTTAAACCATTCTCATTTCACAAGACCATCTATGTACTGCATACCCAAGGGCACTACCAGGCCCACAGCATTTAACACAGCACTGAGTCTTCTCCACAGTCTATTAATTTGGATGATCTCTGGCTGGTTCAAGCCACAGCTGTTGCAGACCCTGTACAACTCTGCTGCTGCTGATTGCCATTCTGGTAAAAGGAAGAAAGCAGCATGGGCCTGCTCCTCCATTTACTTAATGTATCCTCACTAGCATTGCCCTGTAATATATCTGTTACCAATCGATACTTGATATAATTTTAGCGAATGGTGCTGGAGCAAGCCCAAAAGCTAAAGCAGATCTTCATGTAAAACAGGCAGCAGAAATAAATGGGGAGAAAGCTCATGTGGAAAGCAAAGTAGAGATGATATTTTCTGTGTCTGCAGATTTACTCTGTGGCAGAGTGTGTACAGACCTCTAGGAGTGAAAAACAATGGGACAGTTTTCCATCTTAGGACTGGAACAAAAAAAGAACAAGAAGCAAACTAAAGACTAACTCTTAAGATGATTAAGTGGCAGGCAATTATTAGAATTTTCTTTCCTTCAGTGCATGAGACAAGGCCAGGACACTGTGTCATGCAATTGGGAAAGACTGGAGAGTCAGGGTAGCTTTCAGGGAGTTTCAGTGTTACTGAATCAGGGAAGGCTGACCCAGGCTGCAGCTGGAGCACAGGCTCAGACCAGGATGGGTGTTGTGGTGCTGAGCCACTTGGGTGTGATGGCCCCACAATCTGTCTAGGGGCAGGAGGGGCTGAGAAGAAGCCAAACATGTGTGTCTTGAGTTTGAGACTTTACAGAATTCTAGAATCAATGTATGCCTTTGCACAGCTCAAAGTCAGGTTATCTGTGACATTCTTCAATATTTCCCCTAAAACTTGGAAGGTATTGGTTTCCCTGCACTGAGGGTGCTTTTGAAGGAGACCGGCTTTGTTACTTGACAGCAGAGAATGGTCTTCAATCAGCATCAGACTAAGAACACAGGAATCTGTCACAGTGGCTGCTGTTGGGAGCAAACTGTCCTACGCATTTACCTCCTTTTGATTCAAAACCTCTCTGGTGGGCAATGTAGCTGCAGACAATGACAGGGAAAAGAGCCAAGTAAGCTCATGGCTAACTGCTCCTTTGTCTCTATGAACTCTGGGATGTGGCAGCTGGCTTGCACTTCCAGGTAGCAATGGGAGGAAGACCGTGCATGTGGAAAGTCCTACTAGGCTCAAAAAATGTGGGCCCACAGCTCAAGGTCCTGATGTCACTGAGCTTTTCCCGCATATAATTCTAGAAAAAGCCTCTGGTAAAGGCAGTGTTCATCTCATTATCAATTCAATTTTTGTCATAGCCCTGCTAGGCTCTTAATTTCTTGTGTTAAAACAACAAATGAGATGACCCAACTTCGATCTCTAATAGGTATCATGGGTCAGTAATCATTCATTTGTTATAGTGCCTCTCATCCAAAGGACAGAGATGAAAATTTGTCCTCTTAATGGCAAGAGCTGTAAATTAGTTTTATCTCACTGTTAAATCTAGATGCCTGAAAATTAGGATGACCAGCCCTTAGCTGGGAAGAAAATGTGTCAGCTCAAGGGATTTTCTGCATTAAGCAAATAGGCAGCTCATAATCACCCATTAAACAGTCACAGTGGCTGTGTCCTGACACCCTTGCTACTCTGAGTCTGAGTGACTCTGCTGATATAATGAACACGGTGAAACTTTGCAAGCCTAATGCCCACTTCTGGGCCAGCAACCCCAGTTCCACTTCTAGCTTAGGAAGAAAAGTGAACATATGGTAATTTCATCTTTCACAGAAATGGACATGTTCAAGATAGGGATGATGAATTTCACTGCAAAGGTGCATCTTATCTCTGTTATTAAGGGAGCTTCATATGAGCAGGTCAGACTTGAACATGTTGATTTTTTAGGTATATCCATTCAGATGAAACAAATCCCGCCCAAAATTTAGCCATTAGTTTGTACATTAGTTTGTAACTGGTGTTTCTTCAGGTTTGCAAACCCTTTGGGACTAAAAGATGTTATTCTGAACTAACATGGACTCACTGTGGATTTGGGAATTACAGGGTAAGCCATCACTGCATACTTATGGGGAGCAAAGGAGGAAATGAAGGGGTTTAAAAACAGATGGAAGTTCTGTTGACAGGGGCATGAAGGTGCCTAACAGCCTTCACTGAGCAAGTAGCTGCTGGTGAAGTTGTAGAAACACTTGAGTGGTTCCTCCTGGGAGTGTGGGTGTCCTTCTAGCAGTCACTTCACACATTATTCATGCTTTTGGCAAGACAGACTGCACAAAACACCACACAGCCATTCCTGCTTGTTAAGCTTGATTCCGGAGGGCTGCCCGAGCTCTCCCAGCCCTGTCTAAAATCAGCAGGGGATATATTGCTCACCCCGACTGAGGCAGTTCCTTGCAGCAAAGCCATGCTGTTCACTGCAGGGTCACATCCCAACAGGCAGCAGGGATTGCAGCAGGCATCTCAGTGGCCTGAGGGCACCCTCAGAGGGCAGTGAGGGCTGTTGCCCTCTCTCACAGGGACATGGCTAGGCAGCATTGCACTGTGAGAGATGGGGAGCAGATGTTCCCTCTGCCCCATCCCTGAGAAACCATGCTTGCTCTGTGCAGCCCTTTGGGAAGAAGGAAAGAAGTTTTGTCCTGAGAAAGAATGGCAGAAACACCTTTGATGTGATGAAATGAGTGGTTTGTCATCTTGTCCAATGATGTGTCACACAGAAAGCTCTCTAAACAGCTCTCTATAGAAAACTGAAAATAAATTTTTAAAATCTAGCCTACTGTCAAATCCTCAAAACTCATAAGTATTGGTACAGTTGTAAAATTATTTACTTTTTTGATGTGCCAGTTATAGAGTATGGTAAAGCCAGTCAAATTTACAAGAACATGTATTAATCTGCCAGCATGGGGAGGACCTGGCTGAAGTTAAAACATAAAACCTTGCCACAAGACAAGTGAGAGTGTGAAGAGAGACAATAAAGAGTGAGAATGGCTTTGGATAAGAAATGTGGTCCTCTGCCCCCTTCTCCTGGTGCTCCACTTGCACTGAAATAGGAAATTTTAGAATGGAGAACCAGAGAGACCAGAGCTGATGGAGCCTGTGGTGCTGCATCCAGAGCAGCATAGTTTATGCTAATGGATTTCTGACTTTAAAAATAACTAGACTCTAGGGACTGCAGCTCTGCTGGATAATGGGTCTCTCACCTCTGATTGTGCCTGTTTTCCCCATGAACAACCTCGTTATTCCCTGGTGATATACAAGCAGTCAGCCTCACCTCCATGCCTGGTAAAATCATGGAGCAGATCCTTCTGGAAGATGTCAAAACATGTGGAAGACAGGGATCTGATTAGAGACTGCCTACATGGCTTCACCAAAGACAAATCATGCCTCATTATTTCAGTGGCTTTCCTCAATGGAGTGACTGTATCAGGAGACAAAGGAAGAGCTACCATTACAGGTTACCATCTACTTCAACATCTCTAAGAGTTCTGCTACAATCCCCCACAGCATCCTTACCTCCAAGCTGGAGAGAGGTATGGGTTTGACAGATGGACTGTTAGATGAATAAGAAATTGACTGGATGACAGCATTCAAAGAGTTAACAACCAATGGCTTAATATCCAAGTGGAAACCAGTGACAGCTGGTGTGTCTCACAAGGGTCCCATCTTGGGACAAATACTATTTAATGTCTTCATCAGTGGCTTAGGCAGTGGGAACAGGGCACCCTCAGCAAGTTTGCAGATGACACCAAGCTGAGTGCTGCAGTTGGTTCACTTAAGGGAAGGGATGTCATCCAAAGGGACCTTGACTGGCTTGAGGAGCAGGGCCTTGTGAATCTCATGAAGATCAAATGCAAGGCCCTGAACCTGGGTCAGGTCAATCCCAGATATCAATACAGGTCAAGTGATGGATGGGTTTGGAGTCCTGTGGAAAACGACCTGAGGGTACCTGATCACATAAAATCAGCTATGACTCTGCAATATACACCTGCAGCCCAGAAAGCTGACAATATCCTGGTCTGTATAAACATAAACGTGACCAGCAGGTCAGAAGAGGTGATTCCGCCTATCTACTCCACTCTCGTGATCCCCTACCTGGAATACTGCATCCAGCTCTAGGGCTTCCCAGCACAAGAAGGATGTGAACCTGTTGGAGCAGATCCAAAGAAGGGCCATGAAGGTGACCAGAGGGTTGGAGCAATTCTCCTATGAAGGCTGAAAGAGATGGAGAAGAGAGTGCTCTAAGGAGATCTGATTGCAGCTTTTCAGTTTATAAAGAGGTCTGATAAAAGAGATAGAGAGACATTTTTTACTAGGGCAATTATAGATTAGAAATAATGAAGAAAATCTTTACTGTGGGGATAGTGAGACAGGGGAACAGGTTACCCACAGAAGCTGTGGATGCCTCATCCCTGGAATTATTGATGGCCAGTTTGGATGGGACCTGGTCTAGTGATAGGTGTCACTGTCCATGGTAGGGCATTGGGACTACATGATCAAAGGTCCCTTTTACCCCAAACCTTCCGTGACTTGGTGGTGCTACATCCCCTCTTGCTGTTGGCCCATTAGGTCAGAAGGCGGATGCCAGCAGGCTAGGGGATGCTAGAGGATTCTCCCCCAAAACAGCAGAGCTGCAGGAGGCACAGAATGGAGACTGACTGACTGAACCTTTCCTGTACAGGATAGACAGCAACTTTCTGTAAGCGGGAATATTAACTTAGAAGATTGTTGTAGATTTTGGTTTTCATTTTTTCTGTTTTTTTTTTTTTTTTTTGTTTTTTTTTTTTTTTTTTTTTAACAAAACCATTTGAATTTTCAGTCTATTAATAGCAATGGAACATTGGCTCCCTTTCTGTTCTTTCTTTCTACCTGCATCCTCCCCACATGAAGAAAACTTGTAGAAGATCTATTCTTTGAGAATTTGAGGAGGAGGATGAAGAACAAACAGGCTATGATTTGCACAAAATTAAAATAATATTTGAGACACAAAATAAATGTTCCCAGAGAAATGCCCCTTTCCTTACTGCAAAGAATATGTGAATGAAGCTTTTGCATACATTACACAGACTAAATTAGTTTATCCAGAACTTGCCATTTGTTTTTCATGCCCAAACCTAACAGCTCACATGGATTTTCTGAGTTGTTTTGTGGACTTTTCTCCCTTTCTTAAGCCTGACTACACAAATTTGAGACACAATTTCATCTGACAGTGGAATGGGGATGAATTTTGGGTTGTCTTGCTACAGGAAGAATTTTCTTTCAGTGCCACACTTACATTTCAAGGTACCAGAGCAAGGGCAAGCTGAAAGTCACTAATGGAGAAGGGGTAGAGATGTGCAGGGGAATGGAGAGTTACTCTGGGCTAGAAATAATTTATTTTCCCCTCTTCTATAACCTGAGCATGACCCCCACCACACCAGGCCATTGTGGGTGGGTTTGGGGTGCTCATTGCTTGCTGGCACCAGCAACAGCCCAGCGAAAGGGAGACAGGCACAACTTTAAGATACCTTTGCATTTCCTCAGAAACAGCTCTCAGGAGAAAGCCTTAACTAAAAATGTGGAGTGTTTTATGGCTCATACATTGCTCAGTGACTGCTACAGATGTGTAGGCACAGGCAGAGCCAGTGAGTCAGGAGAGGGAGACAGGGTTGGCAGCACTGAGAGCCCTGTGCTCCCCCCTCTCTACACCTACCTGGCCCCAGCCTACTGTCTGCACTCCACTGTGACCACCAGTCACCAGGCTTAGCTGCACATTGCCCTGTGACAGTTGTCAGAGCAATGTGACATAGACCACAGAGCAAATCCTTAGCCAGGAGGGGTGCATAGATGGGATTGGAGACGCTGGGCCCACCAAGAGAGGCCGTGGGCTTGTTCAACAACCATCACTTCATTCCTTCTCCCTTCCAGCAGACCAGTAATGTTTGTGCCATCCTTTGACACTCCTGGGGTGCATCTCTGAAACAGCAGCTAATGGATTTACATGTCATATAATTGTGATAGCTGGAGATCATCTGATGGAAGGGGAGAAATTCAATTGTCTCAGGGTGGATTTGGTCTAATTATCTCAGACGACACCAGCAAATCTGCTTCTCTTGGAGACATGCTGTTACTGTAGTAACTTGTAAATGAATATCAGATGATGAGTTATTGAGAGACAGCCTGAACTGTTAAGTTTATGAGCACAGTGGGCAATCATTTCTTCTTTCTTTCTCTTTTTATTTTTTTTTTTTAATTCTTTTCCATATTAATTTCTCTTTCAGTGTGAATGTAAACCACAAAATCAACAGGTCAGATAGAGGGCTCTTGTGAACTCTGCCTTCCCTATCAGACAGAGCAGATGCCGCTTGGAAGCGCTTTATCACTTTGCTTTTAATTAAAGCCTATAATGGTTTTGCATTTTGCGAACAGGCTTTATCCAAAATACAAAGTGGATAAAGGATGAAGCAAATCTTCAGATAACTGCATTTTTGATTATCTCTATTGTACACATGCAGGCTGCTCATTCCCTCACCCAGATCCAGGATCAGTAGCGTCTCATGAACAAGCTGCTGATAAACAATGGTTGCACCCTGCCCTTGTGGAGAAAGAGCTGTAGGGTATGCCTTGGCTTCTGATACTTGCCTTGTGTGGCCAAAGGGGATGCCATTTAGAGGTGTCACTCTTGCTCAAATCAAGGCATAAATCTTCTAGTCCAAAGAGAAGATGGCAAATGTCTGCACACCCCAGTGCATCAGCAGTTGCAATGCAACATCAGATACACTATGCTATGGTTTGCTGTCAATGCACTGCACCCAGTCCTAAAATGCAGCAGAGAGAATGCAAGTTGCAAATCAGGTCCCAAGTGCATGTTCCACCCTCCAGCCTAGCTTTTTATTTTGACTAGCAAGCAACTGACAGATGCTCCACAGGAACTGCCTGTGCACATGGTTTTGCTTGCATCTAATCAGTGTATTTTATTTCTCAAAGAGAGCATGGAAAGTGACCTCAGGTGAGATCCATCAAACACAGCAGTTAAATCGGGATCATTTTCCTGTGTGTCCATGACCCTGCTGCAGCTTTGGCTAAGGGTCAGCAAGGGCGTGCATCTCCCTTCAGTTTGGAACATGGGAAGCTTTGGTGTCCATCTGGGCTTGGAAGGGCTCATCAAATTTAGGTTTGAAGTAGAAGAACTGGAGAGCATGACCTTGCTCCATCCTACCAGTGTCCACATGGGTGGACAGAAAACATCTGTGGACTGAAATGTTTTATTAAGGATCCTGTTTATATTTCATTATAATTACATTATTTTCAATATATTGAAGAAGGTTGAGTTTCTCAAAGTTTTTTGCTTGCACTTCAAGAGTGCATAACAGTTAATGCTCAAAAAATTATTTTTGAAAAGAAAGCAAGGGGATTTAATTTGAGAATAACATCTCTCTTTTCACCTGGGATACATTTAAAATGATGAATCATAGATTTGCTAGATCTACCACAAAACCAATGGGGTTTTTTTCCAAAATTCCTCTGTATATTTGTGGATTCATCTAAAATTCAGGGCTGTCTGAGAGAGAGAAGTGTGTGGTACAGTGTGGACATGTACTAAAGCTGCATTTTCTCTGCATAGTCAGAGGTGTGTAATTAGCATGAGGACAGCCATTAACACATCCCCTGTGCTGTGTCACCAAGTCACGCCTGATTATGTTGCAAAGTGAGATTAGTAAAATGAGCTTGAAGTTGTCCTCTCACTGCCATTTGATAGTAGGGAAAACAAATCCTTCCACTGCCAAAGCTGCAACTAATATTCAGTACTTAAGAAATTCAACTGATGCATTCATAATGAACAGGATTTTGTGTAATTAAAATTTTAAATAAATCCCCTACATGAGCCCTGACTTGGATTTCTTAATTTCAGATATGAAAGTACAGCTTTTGACAAAATAGGCTGAGGGGGTTGGGTTTTTTTCTTCTCTTTTCTTTCATCTGAAAGACTTAAAAAATCTCATTAGCATATTAAAAAAGAGCAGAAGATAAATTAAATGAAGACCAGTATTAAAAGACTCACTACTTTTTTCATGTCACCTTTATAGTTCTTTTGAGCTTCTGTCCCTGTGAGGTGGGTGTAAGTAACGTGGAGGTGGATGTTAGTGGGTGGCAAAGCTTTTGTGAGACAGAAAGAAGCTGTGGATTAGAAAATTATTGGAGGCAGTTTCCATACAGATGAGAAGAAGCAGTCAGACCCTGAGAAGCCAAGAAATAGGAGGAAGACACCATGAAAACTGAATAAATGGCACATTTCACTGGCAAAGAAAATGCCAATTTGTTTCAGCAGAAACCCTAAAAATTGCCATGGTTGCTGAAAGTTGCTGAAAACCCTGGAAGTTGCTCAATCAAAGCAATCCCACAGCTGCAGGCCTGGGTCCCTCCTCATGTACAAGAATCTATAGGTCAATGTCAAAAATCCACTGGGTTTTTGCAGTTCATTTCCAGTTGCTCACCTACCTCCAGTGTGACTGCATTCCTTGTCACAGGCAGGTTGATGGGGCTATAACAGGGGGGTGAGCACACCCCTTCTCAATCCCTGGCTCCCATCAAAGGTTGCAGCTGCCATGAACATGTACAAGCTCCTACCAACCTCTGGTAATCCAGCCAAGAAAGCTCAGGATGAAGAGTAAAGAGTTTGAGTGCATGGAAGGAGTAGTTTCCTCCCAGGAGGTGGTTTAGTTTGCAATGTCTCAGGGCGTGCTGAGGTTGGGCTGGGGTAGAGAGGGAGCACTGTCCTCTGTTTTGAGCTGGCTGGCATGTCTGCTGGCTTTGTTTTCATCTTTGCAGTTTTCTGTGTGACCCTGCTCAGAAGCCCCACCATGGTGGCCTTCAGACCACACCACTGATTGCCCCAAGCAAAGGGCCTAGCAAATGGGTGAATGGATGAGTGTTTGCAAAGTGCATGTGACCACTGAAGAAAATGAAGTTGCATGGGTGTGAAGTGTCTGGAAAAGGATGATTATTTGCAGCACCTGCTTTCCTGTCAGAAATACTTGTTTACTGGGCAGTAAACCAGTCCTCCCTCCTTAGGATATACTTGGCACGCATTGGCACTGTTCACCAGTGCAAAAGGGGAACAGTGGGATTGCAAAAGGCTGATTTTTGCACATTATATGCATTACAGTATGTAAAAGTATGAATGAGGCATCCAAGCTTCCTGGTATTACACTGAGGAAAGTGCTGAAAGGTGACACTTAACCTTACCTCTGAAGACCTGAGCAGTGTTTATTCTCCTATAATGTTGTGGTGCTACTCGCCCTCCTTATACTCCAGGTCATCAGTGTCCAGGCCCTCTCCTATGGGATAGGAGCACTTCTTTCAACTCTCCCTTACCCTGTGGGGTTTATTTTGAACAAATTCACCATTTTTAAGTCAGAACTTCAATGGCAGGACATTTAGCTGCTCAGGGCAGCAGCTGCCCTTGCTCTCCCTGCTGAAGTTGTGCCAATGTCCATCTGAGAAGCAAGGCTTGAGGGACAGTGGTGAATCCAGTGCCTCACCCCACAGGGCCATGAGCTCAGCCGCAGAAGTGCAGTGTGGGTTGCTGCCTCTGTTTCCACTATTTTCACCATAACTGATCTAAAGACTTCACTAATTCAAGTACAAAAGGTCCCTCAGAGCATAAGGAGCAATAGCAAAGCCCTTTCTCCCAGGTGGGTACCTCAGTTTTGCAGCTGCAGATTCAGAGATGTGTTTGTGTATTCTTTACCTCTTGGAGGTCTTTAACTCTTGGATCTACCCTTCATCCTTCCCCTGAATTTTCTATCAAGTCACTGGAGTTGTAATGATGGTAGGAAGCCATGGATTTACACCCTCATGTGAGCAGGCATCCATTTCTCTCTCCATGGGCTGCATTGTCTCCAATGCAGCAGGAAAAGCCCATAGCAGTACAGCTCTTTCCTGACTAAAATAGGGTTGTCCTTCTTTTTCTTGCCTAGAAACCAGTAAAACCTCTGTGGGTCTGGGCTGAGGATGGCTTTGGTCCTGTCTGCATGTAAAGAGGGTGTCCAAGGGATGTTCCTTCAGCACCTCTTGGAATCAAGTGAATGGCACTGCTGGGCTCTTCATGGGCTGTAAAAGAAGATGACAGTCTTCAGAGTTAGGGACCTACCCCTCAGACATCAAAGGTAGAACAAATGTTTCACTTCTAAAGCAATTTGCTGCATTTTTAGCAGAAAACCTGTGTCCCAGTCTAAATCTAGTCATGGTTTGGTCAGGGGTTTTTTCCATAAGAAAACCACTGCGCGTTTATAAATTGCTCTTTGCCAAATTACTTGTTCTTTAAAAGAACTGCTCTGTAATAAGCTGCATCATTAAAAAGAAATTTTTCTGTGAGCAGCAGAGCCTGGTTTCCTGCGGCTTGGTGCCTCATGGTGGGATTATGTTGCATCTAATGAGGAAAACTCTGGCTAAAGCCTTTTCTCCTGTTCATAAAGACAGTGTCTCATGTGAGTTCTCTGGTGTCTATAATCCATTTGGGATCAAACTGCCATTGTTCAGGTTCTCTCCTATCTGTCAGTGTAATGCTGCCCACGTGGCCAGCTGCTCCTCCCTGAGGACATGAAAGGGTCATACTGCTCTACCCTGATGCCGCTTCTCTCAGAAATGGTTGAAAATTAAAGCATTTGAGAATTCCTTCCCAGTTCCATACAGTTCAATTTGTCTGAAATCGGCCAACAGGCTAAAAGATAATTGAGAATAGTACTCGACTGACACAACAATATAATAAATCTAATTTTATTAGGTAATTGATCAATAAATGATAGAAAGTAAATACTGGAGCAGCTTAAACATGGAAAACCTGTTCATAAATATTTATTCAAACATTTAAATACACTCAAGGTGACCATTTTTTGCCTGTTTTGCATTTCAGTTTTAGCATTTCCATTCACAGCCATATGGATGACCAACAAGAGCACAACACCCAGATAGTTACACTCATAGCTCAAAAGAAAATGTAAAATAATATTTTTCTCTGAGACTTTTTTTTGAAGGTGACAGGTAATTATTAAACATTTCTTTCAAAGTACTACAAATTTAGACTTTTGAAACAGGAATGTCAAACAACTCAGAAGCCAGATTTTGAAAATTGTTCTTACCAAGGCAGAGAATAAAACCAGATCACATGGTTTGTGGTTTGTGTTGAGTTTCCAATATTTATTTTCAATAAAATGAAATGAAGAAAGTTAGACCAGAAATCCTTTGTTGAAGTGATTCATGGAAATATTTCAGAAATGTGAATTGTAAAAGGAAATTCATAATTATGAGCACGCATACAAAAATTTACAAGTTTAGATATATTGTGTAAGTTGCTCGTTGTAATTTATTTTTCCAGTTCCTGAGCCATAGAAATATGTTTGTCATAAAATTATTTTTGAAAATACTTGTATTTTCTTACCTTGGATATAGTTTAGATGGATGAGCTACCACTGTTCTCCATGTTTCTCAAATTAGGAGAATGCATTTCTAAATTCAATTTCATCCTCAGTGGAAATGGTTTCTCTCACTCTGGTAATCTTTGGAGAAGAATTATACACAGGCTATAAAGCTTCAAATTTCAAAACCTCATTTTGAATGTTAGTCAAGAGGTTAATTTAAGATTCATCTTCCAAAAGGGGAGTTAAATAAAACTGATAGAAGGCTGGAACTTGTCAAGTGGTTGAGAGGTTTATCAGCATGTGACTATGAGTTCATTAGTTTTAATTAGTATAATCACTAATGTTGCATTAACAGTTTGGTGAGAGAAAGTAATTGCTCAAACCCAATGTATTAGATTGGGAGATTAGAATTCATTTTATGAGGCAATTAGCATTTCAGGAATTTTTTTTTAAAAGGTTTTTACGATCTGCCATTGCAGTAGCCTCCTTCACCAAAAAAGAGTTTAAATTAACCATAACTTTCATCCTAATGGGATGCAAAAATTAATGTAGAATTAAGTGTGAACCAGTAATCCCACTGCGATAAGCAGGCAGCTAAAGCCACAAACCTTGATTAGTTTATAATGACCTGTTTTACTTCCCAGACAATGATAGTCATTTATCCGTCCTCAATTCATTATCTTCTCGGAAAGTTTATATTCTTGAGTTTTATACAGCAAAACAAATAAAATATGAGGAAGGGAAAAGTAGAACAGTACTACTGAACTAATAATTCTCAAATGAAAAGGCTTCCAATTTCAATAGTAAGGCTTAACTTGTCAATTATTCTTCATATCAAATGCCAGAGGAAGAAGAAACAGCTCCCTTTGACATCCAGTGCCTTGGGAAGAGCTATGAATTTCACAGCAACAGCAATCACAACCCTGCTCTATCCATCACAACCTTTGGCAGCTACTGACACAATGAGAATGGATGGAATTGTCATCCTGGCTGGCAAGGAAGCCCTGGTCATCTGAGAGTTAGGAGAGTTTACCCAAGCAATTGCCTTCCAAAACACCCTGTAAAGAAATGTGCAGGTTCTGGTGGGGAAAACTGCTTACAGCAAGGCTGTTATGAAAGCTTTCATAATATCCATAACAAGGCAAAACAGCACACCCTCTGCAGCAAATCTACCAGCCATTATATGGCATTATGCTTGCCCCTGGATAAAACAAATCTCTGCTCAAAAATCCCATATCTGCTAGGAGTTGGATGTGACATGGAGGAGAACAACGGTTAAATATTAGAACTATAACGTAGTTCATATCATTTTGGGTACATATATTAAAATAAGGGGATATGGGACACTATTTAGGGAATTACATTAATCTTCCTAGGACATATGTTAAAGCAAAATGCACGTATATATTAATGGATGTCAGAGATGTACCTTTGTAAGAGGAGTTCAGAGAGAAAAAATATTTAAACAGCAAAAATTCAGGCACAACTAGGCAGACTGGATCTCAGGCTCTCTGGCATCAGTTGGTGCCACCTTTAGAAGCTGAGCTACTTCAGCTAAGATCTTAATCCTGTGCTCTAAGGGCTGCCTTGTTCTACAGGCTGCAGAGGCAGTCCCAGGTAACCAGGTTTCCATCTTGGGTGGGTGAAGTAAATGCTTAAAAATGGGTCAGATGAATCATGACCAGCATGCCTGTGCCTTAGGGCTTGTCTATGCACACAGTTATTGTGGAGAGACATTACTCTTCCTGAATAACATTACATATGAATACACTTTTGGCTGAGCAAGACTTATTTCTCTTCCACAACATCCACTTGAGAGAGGCAGAGCAGTTTACTTTTTAGTTCTCATGTGGAATTCTTCTGAAAGAGCTGTTGCCTTTTTAGCAAGCTGCTCTACCTTAATCCAAATTTACCTTAGTATAAAAATGCCCTTAATCTGCTCTATCCAATCACCTTTGAGAGCAATTTAAGATTTATGGTGGTAAGGGCATCAATTAGGCACAAATACATTGACCAAAAAAATCATGACGGTATCATATACAATAAAAACTGACATTTATTTCACAAATTATGGATGTAATAAAGCCTATTGTTTCAGGAAAAATGCCTGTATTTGCCCGTATGTTTCATTAAAGAATAATAATGCCATACATATTTCATTTCCTTGTTCTGGGCAGCAAGTCTTAACTATATAAAATGCCCCATGCTGTCCTTGCTTGGTTGTGGTTTTTTTTCCTTCTAATCAGATTCTTCCCCCTGAACTACTGAAATTGCTCTTTAAACAAATACATCATTTTCATTTGCAGAGACTTATCTTGACTCAAACAGTTTGTCTGTTCTCCTGGAGAACAAGGCAACAGCCATCTCCTCGTGCTGTGCAGATCCAGGTCAGGAGTGCCTTTGATCCCCAGTGTGCTGAGTTCTCCGTACCCCCACTGGTGCTGCTTTAGGTGGAGTATGGGTGACTGATGTCCGTGGGGTCTGCACCTTGCATATCTGCCCTAATTTTTGGTCCACTTGCTCTCACATTTAATTTCTCTCTTCCCGTAGTATGCACCGACCCGCTGTGCAGCTGCGCAGGTGTCCACGGAGCAAGGCACCCTTCCTCCCTGCCATCACCATGAAGCGGCGCACGACTCCCAGCTGGTCCCCTGCACGTGCCCGCTTTTCTCCTGCCCGTGGGAAGGGCACCTGGAGGTGGTGGTGTCCCACCTGAGGCAGACCCACCGCATCAACATCCTTCAGGGCGCAGAGATTGTCTTCCTGGCCACGGACATGCACCTGCCCGCCCCCACGGACTGGATCATCATGCACTCTTGCCTTGGCCACCAGTTTTTGCTGGTTCTCAGGAAGCAGGAGAAGTATGAGGGCCACCCCCAGTTCTTTGCCACGATGATGCTGATCGGCACGCCCACCCAAGCCAACAACTTCACCTACCGGCTGGAGCTCAACAGGAATCAGAGGCGCCTCAAGTGGGAGGCGACCCCCAGGTCGATACTGGAGTGTGTTGACTCTGTCATTTCAGATGGGGATTGCCTTGTGCTGAACACTTCCCTGGCTCAACTCTTTTCTGACAACGGAAGCCTAGCGATAGGAATTGCGATAACCACCAGCAAAGTTCACAGCTCTGAAGCTGAAATGTGAGGAGGAAGAGGAGGAGGAGGGGGAACAGCAACAACAATGGTGCTCTAACTGCCTTCTGAGAACCAGAACTCAAGGACTTTTTTTTTTGGGGGGGTGGGTCTCAGGTCTTTTATGGTATTTAGTACTCGTCCACAGTGGGCATTATGTAAACATCCCGTGGTTACGGTCCCTGTGTCATGTATTTACCGTTTTGCTAATACAATTTTATGAGAAATTTTAAAGGGCTAATCAATTTATTGTCGCCCTCCAGCAGCACTGGAAACAACACTTGTTAATGAAAAGTGCACCCAGGGTCACTTGCAGAAACCTTTGGTCTGACCATGCTATGCAAATACGTTTCCTTCATTGCTTGCCTAATGGACCAGAGGCCCCTGTGCCTGAAGAAAGGTCAGGTAGTCCACTATGGGACAAGAGCACCCAGGTTTCCATATTAGTGATAGTGATTTAACTCCTATATTTCGGGCACAGCCAAGCCCTGTGGGAGCTGGCAGTTCCAGAGCTCCCTTCAGCTTCTGAGGAAACAACTTTCTCACCCAAACAGTGAAAATTTAGAAGAAGAAGTCACCTCCTCTGCTGAGCAGAGGGCTGTGAAGCCTCATCCTGCATTAAATTGGGAATGACAGCTAGTGGGTGACCACTGCAAGCATGGTTAAATCCCACTCTTGTCTCATAAACAGCAGAGAGAGGTTGCTAGATGATCTGGCCATAGGATGGATATAACCATACCCAGCCATTAGGGCATTCATCTTTGTAGCTGCTGTTTCCTTAAGTATTCAAAAAGATATTTTCAGAAGAAAAAGCATAGGAAGGGTCCTAAGCTGGGTACTGATCTTGCTACTGAATTCTGTGCCAATTAGACCCTCAGTTTGTGCTGCTAAATATTGATTATTTTACTGAAATATAGATAGGACACCTGTTTGCAAATTGGCTTTGAGATTTGACATGCACTCCTTTGGAAAAAAACCTCCATATTTTTTCTTTTGCATACATTTTGTGAGGCAGTGAGGAGTGACTGTCACTTTCTTCTCCTGAGGGTGTTTCGCAAATAGTGATGGCCACAGAAAGACACAGGCTTCTCTAAGAGCCTCTCCCTTGGATGATTCCTTGGGGGAGAGTTGGAGGCTGGTGCTGGCCATCTCCTGTCACTCATTCCCATCTGCAGTCAGGCCTGTTTCCTCCATAGCCAACAGCAGCAGTGAAATCCCACTGCAGTAGGTGATGTGTAGAAGGAGGGGGCTCACAACAGATAGTGTGACACATGAGAAGCATGGGAAACTGTCTTTTCCTGTTTTCCCTTCTGCCTGTGTGTGGCTGTGGTCTGGCTGCTCCTGAATGCTTTTTCAAGAAACATCTGGTGGGTTGGGTCAGTTAGTAGCTAGAGAGACTGAGGCTCATAGCTTGAGCCCCTTGGAAAACTGAGGACGGGGGGTGGGGGGGGGGGAACAAGCCTTCAGTGTTTCAAAATGCATCTCACTCTAGCTTTGGTAGGCAAAAACACTGATGCTGATCTTTCCCACCCGTTGTTCTCCTGAGGATTATTATAAATGATGCATGAAGTAAAATGAATTGCAGTTTTCCTGAGATGAATGCCATGCAGATAGATGTCTTCTGAGGCACAGATGCACCTCACCCCCTTACCTGGACTTTCACAGCAGGTCAGAGAGGGGTGAGGGTCTCTTCAACAGGTTGCTCATGACCACACAAGCTGAGATCTGAGGAAGTCTCAGTCCCTGTAAGAAGGCAGTGGAGCATAGTTTCCCAGCTCTCCCACCTGTGAATTTAGGGGGCCAAGGGTGGCATACTGATTTGCAGAGCCTCACTGGAGTAGGCAGGCTTTTTCCCTGCAATGTTAAATATTCAGGACCAGCAAATGCT
Organism: Certhia americana; assembly: GCA_018697195.1. Classification (NCBI taxonomy): domain Eukaryota; kingdom Metazoa; phylum Chordata; class Aves; order Passeriformes; family Certhiidae; genus Certhia; species Certhia americana. The sequence continues at coordinate 55,102,440 of CM031857.1, forward strand.
GCCCTTTCCCTAAACGATAGCAATAAATAAATCATTGGTGTTTTTGTGGACTGAAACTGGCTTCTCCAGCTCCTCTAACAATTATTCTGCTGTTGAATTAAAACAAAGCAAAAGCAATAAACACTCAATAAAACCAGTTCCTCTAGCTTAAACTTCCTGAGCTCTTCTGGGATAGAGACGAAATATAATGATGCTTTTGTTGCCTGACCACAAATTCTAGGGGGAGGTATATTACTTAGTTATTAATTTTTTCAGTCTCTTTACTTCTTATTAGTTGGCACATTTTTTTTCTTCTGAAAAAAAAAATGAATACATTTAATCTACTGAAATGTAGGTATTTTGGGTGCATGGTCCTTGCAAAAGGACCAATGTATTTCTGGCAGGATGAGTATCAGCTCTCTGGAATGGGTATCTCCATCTCTTTCCAGCACCCCAGTTTTGAAGGAGGCAGAGTGGAAATGTGGCCTTCCCAACATAATCTTCCACACACCCCATGTGTTCTTCTCCCAGTGCTTTCTTGTGACCACACCAACAGTTCAGCTTTTCCGTTTTGTTTTCAGTCGTCTCCCCTTATCTGATAGCTGCCTTTCTCAGCACAATCTCAAGCCCCAACTGTGGTTTCACCCTTTGACTTGCAGAGCCCATGGCACTTCTTGCCTTCTTACATTTGTACCTCTTGGATGTCATTGTTTAAATCATTCTCACTGCTTTCTGAAGCCAATCAAGTTACCCCCTTCATCAGTTTTCTGCACATCTGCAAAGACCCAGCTAAGGCAGGGATTTCAGAAATTCAGATACATTGGAGTACAGATGAAAATCTGTCCAGTAAGACTCCCAGTAAAGAAAAGGAAGACATATTCTGGGGAGAAATGAGATATGGTTGCCTAAACCCACCTCTCACAAGCATCTCTACATGAAGTGCAAATATTTTAAGGTATACTTCAGGACTTTCTACCATAGAAGACATTCTAATTCTGTCATAATTCAAAGCCTATGAGCAGCCTTATACTGCCATAAAGCAAAAGTGAAGTAAATATTCCACGTGGTAGGACATAAATCCTAAAATACTGGCAAGTAGGATCAGCAATTAAATTCAGTTTGCAAGCATTCTTTCAGTGCTCACGGTATAACATTTTTTACAGCGCTGTTTATGGTAGAAAGGCAGCTGAGGCTTGACTTCCTAAATTTGATCTGAAATCAGGGCTTCTAAAACTAATTTTCTGCTAATATTTTGCATCTTTATATTGTATTAAATCTGATTTCCTGCCTTCCTGTGAGGAACACAGCTTTACATCTCTTTGATGTAAGGAAGTAGTATCCTCCATGTGGTGCATGAGAAAATTAGGTTTTTCAAAATTGCTATGCAGCTGTTGCAATATTCTGTTTTCCTACCTACCTAAGAGTGGTGTTCCCTTTTTTTTTTGTTGGGCTTTCAGTTGTTTTTTGTTTTTTTACACAGACAAAGTATTGGCTTTGTGTTCTTGGCTTTATTTTTAGAATTTTTATGTATCTCTGTTCACAGATGGATTTTCTTGTGCTTAGTTTAGTAAATTGCAATAGTAATTTCATCAGGCTGAGACAGATGGATTTCTACCAGACCCACTAGAAAACCTACTTTGGTTCTTCTGCACTATCCATCAGACACCGTGTGAATGTAAATGTCAGATCTGCAGTAAAACAGCATTAGTGCTTTCAGCTCAATCCCATTATGAATTAAGCTCACATCATATATCCATGACTCCTTATAAATCAGCTGAAGCATCCTGAGTCTCATCATCTTGAAGATGACAAAGGATCTTGCTGTGCCCAGTGCTGGCTGTAGGGTTTGTTGAAAAGCAGGGCAGTAGTCCTCACTGGATTTGATATCACACCCTCTTGTTTGATACCGTCCTTATGAACAGAGGCCAGCAAACTACTGAAGAAACAAGAGGTGGTAAATCCTGGACAAGTTAGGGTTATAGCAAAATGAGTCACTTACAGTAAATTGCTGGGTGCTACTGCATGGCTCTCCCTTTTGTGCATCAGAGGAACTAAATCCAATTGACAGTACTGTAATACAGGTGATTTATCTTTTCTAGCCCAACACACACCTGAAAAACACTTTGATTCGAGAAGAGTCTGTCAGAACAGATTCAGATGTGTTTCTTCTGCAATTGAATCAGAAACACCTCACGTGGAATAGCCGCAGATTTTGAACTGTTCAAACACAAGCATAAGTTTTAAATTTATCTCTTTTTTAGTTCAAAAAACTCTGCCTGCTCACACCATCAGAGTGGATGGTGGAAAATTAATATTGCCATGTGTCATCACCAGAACCCTTAACACACAAGTACGGTTCATCTTCTGCAGGGATTACCATGCAGAAACAGAGAAGGTTTCACAGCAGGGTGAAACAGCACAGGGCAGCACCTGCAGGCTCTAGAGGTGTGCACACAGAGCTGAGGGCAGAGCTCATCGTCCAGACCGAAACTACTCAGCAGGAATCCCTCGGAGTGCAGTGACAGCAGGGCTGCCAGGAAAGCAATGGGACCTCTTGGGAGTAGTAGACACTGGGAGTTAAAGCTCTGTGTAGAGAGGTTTCTCTGCTCATCAGCACCTTCCACCCAGCTACAAGGTCTCTCCTGAGAACCTTGTCTCTGGAACGGTGCAGGTGATCAGATCAGCTGGGTCTGTTGCATTCCTTTTAGGGAATGATCTCTCCTCAAAAACCCCTCCCTCAGAGACTGTAACCTGGCCTGATTTACCTGCCCCTTGACTCTGACCTATGGCTTTCGGCCAGGTAATCTGACCCCGACCCCAAAAGAGATAAAAAACCCTGTTCCTCCATGCTCCTCCCTCCTTGCCTCCTGGAATCCCTTCATTGAAAATAAAGCTTTGGAATACATCCTGAGGTAAGGGGCCTCTTTTGAATCTCTTCTCCCTATCCTGAAGATCCCCTCTCCCAATCCCCCTAAATCTGAGCTAGCAGCTTGTGGGGGGGTGGAAGGAAAGGGGAAATCTTCAGGGTCTGCATGTGAATGGTCCTGCACAGGGATTGCTGCATTGCGAGTGCAAACACCCAGCCCCAATCCTGCCTGGCTCCTTTGGGCTTGGTGGGTACTCATCCACCTGCAGCTGCTGCTAATTCCTCCTGACACCTGACAGTTTTGCTGTCTTTCATCTGCATAGCTCCCGCCAAGACAGTAAAGTACTTGCTGAAAACCACACAAAAAATCTTTGGCAGAGCATTGCATTAAACCTCTACCTCATACCCCTGGCTATGACTACAAGCACTCATTCTTTCTCTCTCCACACAGGCAATAGACTAATGCATAGCTTTCTTATCTCCCTTTGGGCTCTGCCACTCCAGAAAATACACATGAAAGATTAGGAGGCAGTGATCATTTTCAAGGGAAGACTAAGGACTAACTTTCATTGCAAAGATGAAAAAAAACTTTCACAAAAGGACACCAGGCTCAAAGAAAGAAACTATAGTGGAAGGCAAATAGGAAACACCAATTGCAAAGCCTGCTGTCCTTCAGCCAGAATGAGCTTTATGTCTTCCAGGTAGCAAAATTCCTCCTGAGACATTGCCTATCTGAAAACATCACTTAATCTTGTAGAAAGCTCCAGGATGGAGAGGTTCTTCCTGTTAGAAATTGCATCAGGTAACCTTATTGAAGATAAATGGCTTTGAACTTTCATAGCAACAGTGATGAAGTGCTTCAACATCCATGCAATACAGACTGAAAAATCAGAGCTTTTAGACAAAGAAATAAACTTATTCAAATGCAAATATGAGATTTAGAGTTTCCAGGTGATCTTAAAAGCACCTTTCTTATTGCTGAGACTGGAAGTCTGCATAGCAAGAGATATTTCACTGCCAGCCAGGTCCTATTGGCTTGAGTTCAGGAAAAACTCAGATATTGTTTGTTTTTTCCAAAGTGAGACCACTTAAAAAAGCAAAGCAAATACTGTAATGTATGAAACAAGTCTGGAAAGGATCTTTGTTTTCAGATCAGACTGCCTGGTGAGCAGACTGTGGGGAAAGCTCTACATCTCCCACCTGTTCAAGGTGAATCCAGACTGGCAAGCAGAGTCTATGTAGAAATTTTCTTCATGTTGCAATCTCTGCTTCAGCCACTGAAGACAACAGCTGCCAAGCAGCTGGCTTGAAGGCTTTGATGACTCTGAGACTGTCCTCTAAATATCTACTAATATCGACTTTTAGGCTGAGATGGTTTCGGAGCATGAGACAGCAAGGCTCCACAGAGGCTCTGCAAAGCTCCTCAGCATGAGTGCATGGAAGGGATGCAGGCAAGCCTTGCATCTCTGACTCTGCCTTTCCCAGCAGGACCACTAGATACATCCACAGGGATCAGTCTGGGTCTTTCCTAACAAACAGTGGCAAATAGCTGGGCCACAAAACTGGATTCTACCATCCTAGAGTAGTTCAGTTTAACAGCAGCCAAAATTAATGTGAGTTCCTCCCTTAGCTTTGAGGATTAAAACAGGATCTGGCACACCAGAAACATTAGGCCCATTCTTATCACCGTCAGATATTTCCTATTACAGGATACAAACATTGTCTGATAATGACAATAAACTACAAAACATGGCTGGGTGCTAACTTCCATAATACAGTTCTGATCCAGAGAGAGATCTCTAGGAACTACAGTAACACAAATGAATAATTGTATAATATACTATATAAAATAATAACACAGTGAGGGCTGACAACACCTTTAAAAGTAGCAGCTGATATTGAAAGGAGTGATTACTTAAAGTGTGCTTCAGGGGAGGCCTGTGTTTTTCCCTAATTGAGATATGCAGGGAGATACGCAGAAGTGTGACAGTCTCAGGACTACCCTGATTACTCAAAGAAATGCTGAATTTAAAAAAAAAAATCAGCTACAAGAATCCTGAGTGAAACAGAAATATATTGCTGTTGCCTCTGGCCAGCAATTTCCTGTGGCATGTGTCCTTGGAAAAGGAATTCCAGTAGGCAGAGAGGGTTGAACTTCAGCATGTCACAGCCACTGCATTGTCACTTCCAGAGTTTTCACTAAGAAATACTTAATCAGAACAGCAAAAAAGCGAGTATAAATATCCACTGGATGGTGTGACCAATGTGAGAGCTGCCAAAGAGATTTATCCAGCATCCTCTGGGTAAGCCTCCACACAGCTCCTCTGCTGGATTGGCAGAAGACAGGGACAGCCCCAGGTATGAGGAGGATTGTCTGGATTCCTGGCAGACTGTAAATTGTTGTTGCAATCATACAGTGGCTGTGTGTGATAAACTCCCACCCTGAAAACCGGTGAAGATTAAACCTGAGCCCCCCAGCAGTGTATGTCTGCACTGGCTGATGCTGACAGCCAGGTTGTGGATTATGGCAAACTCATTGGCCTTACAGCCTACATGCAGGACTGGCATGTGTTGGTGGTTGTGTATACACTGAGAAGTCACATTGAAAAAGTATTTCTTCATGAGGCATATCCTCAGTGTACTGAGGGCAAGCACATAATCATAGTGTTTGTGCTGGATCACACCTCACCTGTGCCTCCTGATTGCTCTTCTCTCCTCTAAAACCTGGATGAATCAGAGCTAAATCATCAGCCATGGAGATCTCCAGGCACGGAGACCTGCAATGACCACCACAGGGTTGTCCACCCTGGAGGGCCCATGGCTGTGCACAGAGAGAAACACCGAAGACCGCTGACTCAAATATGGAGAAATCTTTGTATGTGAGCCCTAATGTCACTATTCCACATACCAGAGGATTATTTCTGCAAAACTCACTCATCTTCACTCAAATGGAAATCTAAGTGAAAGCCCTGCCATTATTTATGAAGTTCCCATATGCAGTGGTGGTTGCACTTCCCTTTTGGCCTCCAAGGCTGGCAGGTGAGATGGGCTCTCAGTTCCTCAGTGACATAACTTTCCTCTATAGGCACAGCATAGCTCTTCTCTAGACTTAGTGATACTCTCCTAGGTGCAGACTTGCTGCAGAAACCCCCTCTGCACCATCTGGCCACGAGATCAGAATGTTCCTCCCCAGCCCCAGACCTGTAAAGCTGTTGCATTCACACTGCATTTGCTGTGAGGTCTGTGATCTGACTGCAGCACAAGCCAGCACAAGCATCAGAAGCATTCCTGCCATAACTGTTCCACTGTTTTGTCAGGTTCAGACATTTGCTCAGCCGTGGTGGGTCAGCTGCCCATCCTGGAGCTAAATTAACCCTACACATTGCACCCATCTACAAGGCTGATATACTGTATAACAAAACAAACCCCATCCTCCTCTCCTGTTTGCCTTGAGCAGACACAACAGCCAGTTCTAGAGACAGGTCAGAACCATCACAGTTAAGTTAGAAGCTAGTATGCAGGTGAAAATTGACAGTGGGGCAAGTGATAGCAAAATTTAATTTGGGTGCTAGGACTAGTGGACTTCAGCAGCAGCTCAAAACAAGAATGGGAAGTGCTGATACTGATTATGGTAAATGGGGATTATGGTAATATGTCCAAATGCAAAGGTGACAGGAAAAAGACACTCCTAGGTCAAGAGGATTTTCTGGAGTAACCTTTAGTTTTGGTGTTAATGCCCTGGCAGAAGGCTGACACAGCTTGGCTTTTAGACCAGTCAGATTGGGCAACAGCCAAGAACAGCTTTTATTCACTACATATAAACTGAGCAAATTGCTCAGGGAAGGGAGTCAATAAACATGGAGCCTCATGGCACAGTTTTCCCAGAGTGACCTTTCAAAGTATAATTGCATGTTAAAATACTTGATGGGAGTTGTCTCTGATCAGAGAAGTTCTAATTGAACTGGACTGGGGACTTGGACTCAAGCAGGAGCGTGTCAGAAAAGGGCTGTGTAGTTAGAGACTGCTTTTGGCTAGCTCCCATGTGAGGCTTGTGATCAGGAGAGCTTCAAAAATTTTTGGCCTCAGGCTCTCTGGGGAAAGGAAGAAATAACAGTGGTGATGCTGGGAAGCATCTTCATTATCACTAAAATCCCTGCGGCTTACTGCTCTTTTCTCATCTGGTGGTGATAAACACATTTCAGATCACTTCATCTAGGAGAGATTTTGATTGTGTTTGTGGAAATGCATGACCCTGAGCATGATCCTCAGTTCCTCCAACCACACCCTTCAGGCTGCAGCTCCTGCTCAGTGTCATGGGGTATGGGCTCACCACTCACAAAAAGAGCTGGCTATTCTCTCATTACCCTACCCCCACATTTCTTCTTCACTCTTCAAGGCAAGCTGCCTTGCCCCCAGCCCAAACACCCTATTAAACTCTACTTATTCCTCCACAGGTGGCAATCTCATCCCCTTCCAATGCTTAAAGGCCCTCTCTTTAATTCCTTAAAAATGAACATTTTTCAGCTGTTAAAGTGAACTCAAACCACCTTTGTATTATGTCAACATAATTGCACAAGAATTCATATCCCCAGAGGGTTAGGGGATCCTGGGCTTCTCTTCAGCCTTCAGTGCCACATGTCATAACACAGTGTCATTTCCTAGGACGGATGCATTGTACCCTAAGGCAAACTAGCGCGAGGCATCGCAAACCACACAGCAGTCACAGAACCAGCAAGAGACTGAGAGAGACTGAGAGACCCTTCCAGTCCCAGAAGTTAGAAAGAGGCACCAAGGAGTGTACTAAGGAGTGCTTGGAGCTGGGCAGGCAAGGTGAGCACTCCTGTAACTTGGCAAAGGACTATGGAGGAGAGGGTTTCCTGGAAGATGACTACTGTCTTATTAATGACAGTTTGGGTCACTTAATCCAAATGTTTTGATTATCATCTGAGACACTGAGCTGTCTCCATCTGTGAGCATCAGTGACAGAATTGCAAAAGCCCATTTCCTTTTTTAAAATTCAAGCAGTATCATTGTATTTCTATGTCAAGAAAACGAATCCATTGAGAAATTGAAACTGTTCTTTTTTGGGATAGAGAGTGCAAGGCTGATCCTTACAGAACCACAGAATTGTTTAGGTTGGAAAAGACCTCCAAGAGTCCTACCACTAACACAGCATTGCCAAGGCCATCTCTAAACCATGTGCCACATCTCAAATCTTTTAAATAACTCCAGAGATGGGGACTAAATCACTTCCAGTGGGCAGCCTATTCCAATGCTTTACCACCCTTTGCATGAATTCTTCCTTATGTCCAGCTGAGCTTCCCCTGGAGTAGCTTGAGGCTTTGTCCTCTCATCCTGTTGCTGGTCACCTGGAAGAAGAGACCAACCCCACCTGGCTTCACCCTTCTTTCAGGCACTTGTAGAGAGTGATAAGGTCTCCCCCCTGAGCCTCCTTTTCTCCAGGCTGAACACCCCCAGCTCCCTCAGCTGCTCCTCACAGGACTTGTGCTCCAGACCCTTCCCCAGCTACATTGTGCCTCTCTGGACACACTCCAGCATCTGAGAGTCCTTCTTATAGTGAGTGGCCCAGAACTGAACTCAGGATTTGAGGTGTGGCCTCACCAGTGCCAAGAGCAGGGGAACAATCACCGCCCTGATCCTGCTGGCCACACTAGTGCTGATGCAGGCCAGGATGCCATTGGTCAAGCACAGACTTGAAGACATGCACAAATAACCTGCCTGAACTCAGGTATAGTATGCCAGATTGGAATTTAAGTAAAGAAAGTAGCATAGGAATAGATTGTTTACTTTACAAATCCTAAGCAGTGTTTTTCTTCACATGTATTTTGACACGTATTTGTATTTGTTTTCATTCGTATGCCACAGTCTCCCCAAATATTTGACTTTGACTTAATGCATTACATTGCATGAAGTGCTCTAATTTAGCATGCAATGGTACCTCAGAGAGAATTTCTTGATCTGAACCAATGTACATAATCTTCTAGAAATCCGTATGATGATGTATTACATGAAAGAGCAGCAATAAACCTTTCTATGGGTATCTGTAAAACATTTCACAATGTGTGCCATGCAAATCCTATTTGACATTCCCAGCTTCTCATCCCCCACTTGCATTGGAGGGCTACTTTTATGAAGAGGGTGGTGTATCATGAGATAGTCAAAATTAAACACTAAGAAGAAAAGAAAAATTGCCAAAACGCACTGCCTGATAAAGCTTGTCTTACAATTTGTTTGCTGCATTTAATCTTCTACAGGCACAACTAGTTTGAAGTGCCATCACCTCCACCAAAGGCAAAACAGAGGCTCCTGTACTCCTGCTTGGACTATCCTTCATGAGCTGGATTCAGCATCACCTGCAATTTGTGGCAGGAGCTTGAAAATTCACATAGGAATCAGAGTTTTGGACCTGTGTCTAGCCCAAAGCCGGTCCTGTGGGGAAACAAAGAAAAGGGCTCTTGGCACTTTCTAGTCTTTCTGTCATTTCATTAAATGGAACCTAAATGAACCTGCTCCTCATTTCTAGCAGGCTTTGGGGATCAATTTTTGTCTGTTTGGGGTTTTCTTCTGGAAATCTAACAGGGACTATACTTTAGCATTATCACATAAGTTATCTAAGATCTTCATAGACTAATTACTTAATTTCAGGTTGGTTATTTGCAAGATTAGATTTGGGCAGGATCTCTAACTCTGTTGCTTGTCAATTCCTTTTAACGTAATTTTTTTTTCTTTGCTTTCTTATTGCCAAAACGTGTTTTAGGCACTCATGAAGCTTGATAGGAATTGCCTTGAAAATTCCGCAGAGTGATCAAAACTGACCAGACATGCAAAATGAATATTCAAGGTTTATTGAAGCAACCTCCACCCTCTTTTCAGAGCAGGATACCTTCAGCTGACCTGTTGTCTATCATACAAATTACTGCCTCATTACCATTCATTCCTCTGGAACCTAGCTGCAAGGGACATCGAGCTCATGTTAAATAATTCAGAAAAAAATGAAAGAGAACTGTATAGATCCAGAGTGCAGGCACCTGAAATTCCCTGCTGTATCTGCAAAATGGAAGTGTACATGGAGCATGGGTGTCACCCCCTTTGATTTCAGACAAGTGGAAGGTAAGTGTCTGCATTTGCTCAGGTGACCTATGGTTTCTCTTGTGGAGGGTGGTGTACCACATCCTCAAAGTGGTAGGGAACTTTGAGGATGTGATGTACTCCAGGTATTTAAACATCAACATTGGGAGGCAAGGAAAAAAATCCTTACATTGTTCACATCAACCTCCACTCTTTGGGGCTCAAATCTCCAGGAAAACCAGACTGAAATCTATCCCAAACACCACAGGCTAGGAGCAAAGGGTGCTTACATTCCTCCCATATGATAAAATTGCTGAGGAAGGTCATTCATTTACCAGCTGGCAATAACAAAATGTTACCAAAGGAGCACCCTGGGCTGTGGGTTAGCACTGGGCTCCAGTCCAGTGGCAAACAGAGAATTTGGGTTTCATTGTCCTCATTTCCCTGGCCTGCCAGAGCAATCCTAGCCTTTCTTTCACCAAAGTTCAAACAGGAGAGCTCCACCGCTTTCAGGATTAACAACTTACTTTACAACAGACACATAAAAAAATTGCTTATGATGGAGGAAGGAGATGTGAGAGGTGATTTTCTTCCATTTACCCATGAACAAAAACACTGATGGTTGCAGAGAAGTAAGTTTTGCCTTAAAACCCCAGGCAGGAAGGCAGAGTGCCTTTTGTGGACCAAAATGATGTTTGGGGAAGACATTGTGGTGACTCCTTTAATACAGCCAGATTTCATGTGCAGCAGGAAGAGGGACTAAATATAGAGCAAGATGCTAATGAGGGCCTGGCACACACCATCTGCACAATGAGATGATGATTCTTTTTGAAAATGCAATAATTTAAGGGCTGTTTCATTTTGTTTCTGCTGCTGCAAAATGTTCAGAAACATGAGGCTGTTTGGGTCTTCAATTTTTTCTCCTTAATCTTAGGAAAACGAAATTGTAATGGACAAAGAAGAAAACAACTAGAAGCAAGAGTTGCTTTATTTTTCCCGAGGCTGCTCACATGTGATCAGCAAACAAAGTGGGTCAGAGCAGGCTTTCATAACATTTCAGGTGGATTTCCACACAGCCCAAGATGGGGGTTCAGGATATTTTTTTACAAAGAAGGGCTTTGACTTTTTTTCACTATTTGTTGCCTGTGTTGTAGGCACCACTGGGAGCTCCCTTCAGCTTGGTAACCTCTACACCCAAAACCCATCTGGCAGCAGCAGGTTAGCCTGGGACACTTGTTTTGTGGCACACCACTGATTCCTTCTCTGTTCCTTTGGTTCACACACAGACTTTCCCTGGGAATAGACATCCCAGTACCCTGGGAGGGACACAAGGCAGAGGGAAGGACTTGCTGATGTCTGTTAAGACCACAGGTACAGTAGAACCCAAATCCAGGCTGGGATGCAGCTGCAGGTGGTGAGGCTGACCCATCTCCAACTCTGGTGCACCCAGGCAAAATTGCTCAATGGGCATGATAAGGATATTGAATGATGCAGACCTGTGTAAACTACACCTCTGAAGGAAACCAGGCTGAAAATCACAGCAGGAAGATAAGTGCTCAGTAAATGTATCTTTTTTTTCCTTCCTGTAAGAGAAAGCCAACTACCGGCCTGTTAGCTCTCTATGGTGGTGGACCGTAAAAACACACAGCAGATCAGGAGCTGTTTTCTGTGCTTTCTGGCACAGGCACACTCATCTCACACACTCAGTCATCCTCCTTATTTATAGGAATAATTGCTACTCTGGGAGAGAACAAAACAGGTATTGTCTCTTAATGTTCCCATTAAACAGAGCACACAGATGGTAATTAATATATCATAGTATGGCTAAATTTGTAAGGAGAAATTGCTGCAACAGGAAGTCACCCCAAGAACAGCAGGATTCAGATTAGTGTTCATTTCAAGATCAACTACTTCTTCATTCCTTGAAGAGCTAGGGACCAGCTATTCCACATTATGGAAGATTTATTTGTCTGTTTTCATGACTTTTGTGTCACAATGGAGCTTTGTTATCTTTAATAGATTCATGTACTCCTTCCCTAGTGCTTTGTCAAATAATAATACTTACAAGGCAATAAAAGGGAAAGGAAAACACAAAGTAGAGAACCTGTACCATAAGTCCTGGGCAGGTGAATGTGTGTGTGTATTTGTGTGCACTTCTCTGTGTGTGTGTGTGTGTGTGTGTGTGTGTGTGTGTGTGTGTGTGTGT
>CM031857.1:55122682-55249251 GCA_018697195.1 Certhia americana
TGTGTGTGTGTGTGTGTGTGTGTGTGTGTGTGTGTGTGTGTGTGTGTTTGTCTACATATATAGAGCTTGTATATATTTTATATATTTATGTGTAATAAGTTGGAATTATGTTCGAAATGGATGTTTCAGAAAAATAAGTAACGAAGCATGCACTGTGCTTCTTCACCTTCATTTTACCTCTGATACACGTATTTGCATAAGTGCCTTGTTTCCACTCTTGCTGCCTGCTTTAGTGCCAACACAACCTGGTAAAATAGATGTGGGACGGTGAAGCTGTGATGCTGAGGAAGCAAGAGAATTCAAATGGCTGGGAAAACCCCAACCATAGTATTTCCTGGGGTATTTATGTGGCACACATATTGATTAGCTTATTAACAAGAGGGTCAGAGGCCAGGCAGAAAGAAAAGTTGTGGCTGCAGATGAACAGCCCCCAGCAAAGAAGGTCATCCCAAGTGATGCTCAAGCCCTGAGAGGCTGCAGTGCTGTAGTCCAAGCCCCTAAACTCATTTCCCAAGGCTGAATGCAGCAGACAGCTAAGACCCTTTCTGCAGACCAAGGAGCCTGGCCATCTTCCAGGGCATTTCAAGCCCTAATGTAAAATGGATAGGTCTTCAGACTGTTTCACACGTGTTTAAATCCCTTTCCTGGAGACTGTTGACTGTTACTGAGGATAACTTTTATTAAAGCATTTAAAAAAAAAAAAAAAAATTACCAGGCAGCTACCTTTTGGTCTCTGCCTTCACCCCATCTCTTCCAGAGCAAGTGGGTGCTAACTGTCCCTCTGTCATAGCCATCAGGAAGTAAATCCTAGGGAGGACCCAGAGTTCCCTCCCTGTCCCTCTCTCCTTCTTTGCATTCTTTCTCTCTTGAAAACCATGTGTGTTCCTGTCCAGCAAAGTAGTGGAGCAGCACAAAGCTGTTACTGAGGGCTGCTGTGGTGGACCAGTCAGGGTCTCAAAGGAGGAATTGGATGAGGTAAAGTTTTGAAATCTTTGAGTTGACATACTAGGAGGGTTCAAACCCTGGGAAAGGAGCTTCTCATCAGTTCTTTTGCCTAAATCCATACCTCCCTCACAAATCACTCCTTGCAAGGCCAGAACTTATATGCCTTTTGTCTTCAGGGGGAAGGACTCTATGGGTCTGCAACCCATAGTGAATCACAATATAGCAACTTTTCTAACATGATGTCGCCCTTTTCATGAAGAACTCATCTGGGTACCGGCAAACACAAGGGAGTTCAGCCATACCTGGCTGCTTTTTCTATTCAAAAATCAGCACAGCTCCATGTCTGAGCAAGTCTGTGCTACTGGGAACTAAGGAAGTTTAAAAGAAATTGGTAGATTTTATTAGCATAACACAGCCCTCTAGACCTATGCACTTCTGAGCTACATCTACATCAAGTTCCACTGTGTTGGAGTGACAGCCCTGTGGCTACACTCACCCTGCAGATTTGCCAAAAGTTGCTGTGGTAGAAATCTCAATGCTAGATTATTAAGAGGAAATGTTTGAAATAGGGCAAGGCCTGACCTCCCTTTTGCCTGTAAAATTTGTATCTTCATGTTTGCATTTACAAAATCCTTCTCTGTGTACTTGCATCTCTCCCCACTCTCATTTATCCCAGCAAATAGCTGAAGGTGGCAACAGTTTTATCTGAGCTTGCTTTTCAATCCCAAGTAGAAAGAGTCCGTGCAAATTGCAAGGTTGACCTTCTGAAAATGAGGCCTTGAGTTACCCCTCTCTTGTATTTAACTTGCAATTTACCACACAGAGGGAAGATAAATTAGATAGGTTAATTAGGAAGCTCTCGAATACTGTTCATCATTGTGCTGTGCAATCGTAGATGCACCTTGCCTTTAGGACCCTGAATATGCTGACATGAAGCCTTTTCTGCATGCCAGCCTCGTGGAATCTCCATCACAATAAAGGAGAGGGAGGGGAAGATGGAGTAGCCAAGCAAATCAGGAAAAACAACCAGCTAAATTGAGTGCTTTCTAATCTAATGCATTTCAGTCATACTCAATAAAGCTTGCCAACAGTCCCTGGCCTCTCTGCTGCAGAGTTCACAGAGGCATCTGATTAGAATAACATGTGTCTTCTAAAAATCCTCTTTTAAAAAGATTTTCATTCTGGATAAGGAATATGTAATGAATTGGAAATGTCCCTTTGGGAGTGTGGGGTGAAGGGGGGCATTCAGCAAGCCCACCCAGCCCCAGAAGGATGACTGCTCTCTGCCTGCTGCAAGATGGAAAACCCATAAGCTACAGCAAGTTTTTTGTTCCCTGCCAAAAATAAATAAATACAACAGAAATAGCCCTGATCAGTTTTGTATTCAACTATCTTCCTGAAATTATGTGAAATCCAAGCCCAGTTTCAAATACCAGCAATGGCAGGGACATATCCAAGAGTCCCCAGGAACCTCATTTTTCAGAAAAGTGTCAATTTCAACATGTGTGTTACATGACTTATGGTAACTTGTTCCAGGTAAGGCTTTTGAGGTTTAAGGGATAAGAGTGGACAAGAATTTGAGGAGAGATTAGGAATATGGGGAGAAAATGGATAGCCACAGTAACGTATCATAAGCAGAGGGCCAGAGCCAAGTTGTGACATGGGTTGAGTCACAGAGTAAGAGGAGAGAGATGTTTTTTCCTCTTTTTTTTTTTAAAGACAAGTTAAGTTTTGTGTCTGGCTCTTGAAACCAGACCATATGATATGTTGTAAAAGAGTACAGATTGTGCAACAAATGCTTTGTCTGCGACTGTATATTTGCCTGGAGCAACTTCATGGACTGTGCGCATCCATGCTCTCTCTTTTTTTTGTACTCCCTTGAAGAGTCTGAGCTTTTTCCACTTACAGAATAGTTGGTGTCAGTGCCAGAAAAAGAGTACTTTCCTGGGCAGTCTTGGTCAGGATAATGCTAAAGCTCTGGAGATGTTCCCTAGCAGTGTCACTTGCTGCTTCCCCCACTGCCATCCTAGCAGAGCACATCAGCCTGAATAGTGTCATAAATGGAGTGTCAAATCTTCTTGAGCAGGATTGTGTTGGCGTGTTGTATTTCACACAAGTATGAGAGCCAAGAAACCCCTCAGGGTGTCTCAGATCACCCCAAGCAAAGCTTTACTGGCAGCGATGTTGCTCAGTGTACCTTCCCTTATTACAGACCTGTTTCTCCAGATTTCTGGTACCTTTGCAGCCCGGAAGTCTCAAAGGACATATGATGGAGAAGCTGTTTCTGTCCAAGACATTCCTATGTGTGAAGTGGAGAAGGGGAGAGATGGGTGGATATTCAAGAAAGATCCATACTGGCCTTGATTGGACTCAATGACCTTAGAAGTCCTTTCCAGCCCAAATGATTCTATGGTTCATTGCCCTTATCCAACAACTTCCTGAATTGCTGAAATACAGCAAAGCTCAGGGCCATTTGGAGGTCTTTATGCCCAGTCAAAGATCTACCTCTGGCCTGGTGGGGTGGGACAACCTTCCTTTTATAATCCAACATCACCTGTGGGAGGTGATCAAATCTGCATGACCCTCTGCTCCTTGCCCAACACTCACACCACCATAAAATACAGTTGATGGTAAAAATGTAAAGTAGCTGCAAAAGGTACAGTCAAAACAGAATTTCTGTGTACTGGTGCGTGAGAAGAGCCTGTGATATCAGCCGTATTCTTCAGTCGCATCTACAGTCCCCATGACCTCACAATTTCTTTGGAAAATTGGACAGGAATGAGGATATGATAGCTCATGCTATCTGATACCTGGAGGACCACTGAGATGTCTTGGATTTGCAAACACACTTAAAATGAGCAGTAAACCGTTCTTGAAACTTGGTACCAGACTCTGGTTTTATTTGCTCTGATAAAAAGGTTTCAATGTAGTACTGGTTTTCTCAGGAGTTAGACTGCCAGCTTTAGTGTGGCATATGGCATTTTGTTGTATCAACAATTAGGTATTAACAGGCATGTCATTTTACGCCTAAGGCCAGCTTCTGCCAAGGAGGATTTGCACATATGGTGCAGATTTCCATAAACAAGGAGCTTAGATAGAATAGCAGAGGACTGGAAGATAGTGCTCAAGTCTGATTGTACCATGAAGAATTGTAATTTCTCCCTGCTTGTTCCGTCTTGGTACAGCAATGCACTAACCCCTAACCATTCCCTACTGTGTGTGACATAGAAAATAATTTTCCATTCTCTTTATGGAATTAAATTAGCACTGTTACAATTCCTCCTTCAGGATGTTTACGAATATACAAGGAACCTGTTTCTCATCTCCAGTTGACACATGCACACAGTTTTTTACTTCCAGCATAAGTGAAATTTGATCCAATCCCCTGGTTGCTTCCTTGTCAAGTGCTCTTTTGCAGCACATATGAAATCTATGACTTTTAAAATAGTTAAAAATAGCTATGGGTTAAGAGCACTTGAACCTTCTCATACTCTTTGAAGACTAATTTAGGAAACCTGACAGGGTTCATCATTCTGTTCCTGATCAGTACAATCTATTAACAGCATTGGCGGTGAAGTACCAGCTAGACCAGGGGAAAACGATTGCTCTCAAGTAAGCTGTTGAAATAAAAAGATAATAAGCAAAAGGCTTGGACATAATTCAGTAATGACCTTCATCAGCTGAAATGTTTTTGTCTTTTAAGTGAATTAATGAGCTATAATTATTAGTAATCTTGGAGATGGTGATCAGAGAAAGCATTTTGCATAATGCAAACAGAACAACACAAATGGAAGCCCTGTCTGTCTCAATCAGACAAGGTCTCTTTTGTTATAATTTAATGTTATCACTTTCATTACTTCTTAAAATGTGCTTCACAGTTTGTACTTTGACATCCTTATACCACTACACCATTGCTATTTATGGTAAAGTCACATCTGCCGTAGCAATGGAGGTTTTGAAAATGTTTTACCTGACTTTTAACAGATGGATGTTAATGGGATATTTATTTACAGAATAAAATTAAATTGAAACTGAATCTTAATGCACAATTTACATAATCAGCTTTGTTCTGAGCTGGTGAGCTGTTTTTCCAGCACTTGGGACCCTTCAGTCACAGCTGCATCAAAGAAACAGCCACTGAGAATGGAGATTAAACAATTTCCGAAAGCTAGAAGTCTTGATGAGAATCTATTATTCCATATTAGAATCCCATAATTTCTCCAGACACTGCCATAAGATCAAAGATGTATGTTAGAGCTTTGGCATTGCCCATGATCAAAAGGAAGATGTTAAATTTGCATTTAGAAAACATTTCTGCTGATTGTATTTTTCTGATGATTTGAAAATTTTGTGATTTTATGATTTTACCTTTTGCACCAAAAGCATAAAAAACAATCTATGAAATCACAGGCATAGAAAGGCTGAAAAAACCAAAAGATATTTATTTGCAACAAATTAGGGGAGATTTGCTCACACTATTTGTGCGATCTACCTACAACCCTCTGCCCTGCTGATGCTCAGCTCATCTGGAGTTTTGGCACAGGCTTCAAGTGGCACAGGACAGAAGCCTCAGACGCAATGCTAAAAACTTGGTTTGCGCCTAATCCCTACCTCTGAGGCCTTGTGAATGGCTGTAGGGCTGCATGGGATTGTTCTGAACCAAGTGTAGGACCCAGAATTCTTCCTTGTTGCACCTCACACAATTGGCCTCAGCCCATTGATGCAGCCTGTTCAGATCCTTCTGCAGAACCTTCCTGCCTTCCAGCAGATCAACTTGGAAGGCAGATCCCACCCAACTTGGTATCATCTGCAAACTGGCTGAGGGTACACTCTGTCCCCTCATCCAGATCATCAGTGAAGATACTAAACCAGACCAGCCCCAGTACTGAGCCCTGGGGATATCATTAGTGACTGGCACTAACTGGATGTACCTCATTCACCACAACTCCCTGGGTCTGGCCATCCAACCAGTTTATAACCTGGCACCCACCCAAGCTGGGAACAGCCAGTTTCTCTAGGAGAATGTTGAGCAAAACTGTGTCAAATTCTTCACTAAAGTCAACAGAGACAACAGCCTTTCCCTCAGCTATTAAGCAGGTCACAGTGTCACAGAAGGGGACCAGGCTGGTCAAGCAGGATGTGACATCCTGGCTGGGCCTGATCCCTGGGTTGTTCTGCATGTGTCATGTGATGACACTCAAGAGGATCTGCTCCTTAATCTTTTCCAGTACCAAGGTCAGGTTGATCTGTAGGCCTGTAGTTCCCCAGACCCTCCTTCCAGGCGGAAGGTTAGCTCTCTAACCTCCTTGTCTGGAGGTTAGAGAGTTAACTCAGAGTTAGCCAGGACTGCAGGTAAATGTTGGGGAGTGCCTTGGTGAGCACTTCCACCATCTCCTTCAGTGTCCTTGGGTGGATTCCATCAGCCTCATACACCTGTGTGTGTCTAAGTGATGAGGCAGGTCACTGACCATCTGCCCTCGGATGATGGGGGCTTCATTCTGCTCCCTGCTCCTGTCTTCCAGCTCAGAGGGCTGGGTACCCTGAGAACAGCTGGTCTTGCTGTTAAAACCTGAGGGAAAGAAGGCATTAGGTACCTGAAGTCTGTTCTTCAGCTTTTGTCACAATGTTTCCTCCCACATCTACTTAAGGGGCAAGATTCTCCTTTAACCTTTCTTTCCTTGATGATGAATTTATAGAAATGGTTTTTAGAACAGTAACCAGATTAAGTTTTATTTGGCATTTGACTCTTTTCATTTTCTCTATATATAACCTCACAACATCCCAGTGCTCCTCCTAAGTTGCCTGCCCTTTATGTCATAAACTCACATTTTTTTCCCCCTTAGCTCCATCCAAAGCTCTCTGTCAGCCTTTCATCAAGTGATGGGACCATCTCTCAGTACCCTCTGGCAATCCTGCCTACCTCCACCAGTTGCAAAGTGACCTCAGGTGGCCATGGGTCTCAGTTACTGCTTTTATTTAAGTGTCTCCACCTAGCTGAGATGCATACATTTGGAAAATGCGGTAAAGTTTTAAAACTTTCTGCTTTAAAACCAGCCAACAGCCACTGTAAGAAAGAATTTTTTATGAAACTTATCTGAGTAGTTACTCCCCCTCTTCTTTGCACCTCACTGCAGGAATATTTTGAGTAGTTTGTGCTCAAATTGGATGCCAAAAAAAAGAAGGTGACTAGTCCAGGTTCAGCCCAGGTTGAGTGAAAGACTTCCACTATATCCTGCATTTAAATGTACACTTATGTCTAATTCTTAGCTAAACTGGAATTGGCTGGGAACTGGCTGGGAAAGAACAAACAGGGCAGCTGAGAACATCAACAAACAGTCTGCACCACTATGGAGAGCATGGATTTTGGCCAGCACAACAGCTTTTGTAGTACATGAAATCTTCATGAAATCACAAGCAAAACTCTGGTAATACTGTCTTCAGCAGTTAACAGGAGTAAGCCAGGGCTCAAGGAAGCTCATAACACTGAAAAAATTCCAAAATTGCAATTTAGGGATGAGAGGATGTGGTGGGACTGCTGAGATGAGCACAAAAGGCCAGGGTGGGTGTTCTATGAAGACAGTAAAAACCCAGATGTCTTAGACTGTCTAGTAAGAAAAGAGAACAGGAAAGTCAGTGCTTCTAAAGAGCCCAGCTAGAGACAATAATCCAATTTTACAGGGAAGCAAGAAGCTGATGGTGACCTTGCCAAAAATCCAGCTAGTAGTGATAAATGAGTAATAAAAAATAAGGACCTAATCAGCAACAATGAGAGAGACAGAAAGTTTGTCCCTCTGCAAAAGGTAAACTATGCACATAAACTATGCATATAAAGAATTACATCCATCCATTTCATGCCAGAATAGCTACCAATTTCCAGGGACTTGTAAACCAGTGAGCAGACTAGAAAAATGTATTAAACTTACTCTTTTTTTTTTCCCAAACCTGCATAAATGTTATGGTAATTAATAAGTTCTTCCTGTAAATGCCTGCTGTTGCACTTTTCTTCCACTTGTACCTGAAATAGTGTGCAAAAGCTGTCAGTCCAACCATTCTCATCAGCACACACTCCAGAGACAGAGACCTGTAGGATGGCCCCCATTGAACTGGTAAATGGCACTGGCTGGGAACATGGAACAATGCAGAAGTGGGCAGTGCTTAGGACTCTGCCCATGCAGTCCCATGGCACTCTGCAGATCACTTAGTCAGACCTCACCATCTGTGCCCTTAGCATTAACAGATCGAGCAATACTCATGATCATCTGCCTTTCCAGCACCACCCAGAAATGATCCTCCACTGTCTCAGGTTTTTAAATTTGATGATTCCCAAGATGCAAAAATCTTTTTTCCCCAGCCAGGTGATGGAAGAAGTAGTCGAGAGTCGTCTCTTCTGTTTTTCAAGGATGTTTATTCTTTCTTACCTGTTACATTCTTTCCCTGACTAGCCAAGGTCTGCTCAGTAGGTCAGCTTCAGTCACAATCCCACCCCCTCAGGGTGGTGCCCACTATTTTACTAAAAACTATGTACACAGTATATACAACAACTTTCCAATACCTGTCATGTTAGAAAGTCTGTCTCTATTCTAAACCAACCAGAAAGTGCCACCATCACAGCAGAAGATGGGGCAGATGAAGAAGAAGGAAGAAGCCTAAAAAACCACAAGGTTTCCTCCATCTTGTCTTCACCTGCTTGCCATTCTAGAAACCCAGAAATCTAAAATTCTCACCCTGTGATAAACTATTTTTATGCTACTATCTAATCCACATTCTTGAAAGTTCTGCTTCATCCCAGAGCCTAGGAAGCCTTTTCCATGAACAAAGGTTAAAAACAGTGTTTGCCAAAGGGTTTGTATCCCTTAAAACATGCAGAGAAATATTTCTCAGAATTCTAGACTCCGACACCACTGTTGTCACCGACAGCACTCGTTCAGGTTTGTAATCAAATAAGCACAGACTGGAGATTTGGTACCTTCTGGGATTATGACAGTGTCCTGGAGTGACTTTATGATGTTTGTATCCCAAATGGTCTGTTCTGTTTATGCTGGATATTAAGTTCTGCCCCTCTAAGACTTGTTCCAAGAGCGAAGGGGGAGAAGAAGCACAGTTTGTTTTCAGAAACTGCCCTTGTTCCCCTGCATCCTCCTCATGGGCTGTGCTGCCTGCAGCACAGACAGCGAGACAGAGCTCTCCTTTGCTTTTAGTTAGCTTTTTAGCTAGCTGAGGCAGAGAAGTTCCCAGGACTGCAGCTTTTTAAAATTTTTCCTTGGAACTGTTCAGCACTGCTCTGGACCGGAAATCCAGAAGAACACCAGGAGCTCACAACTGTGACCCACCAGGGCCTGTGACGCGGCATTTCCCAGCACAGGAGGGACTGAGAAAAGACTGAGTGAGCCAAGCTACAGTCCATGACAAGGACTCTCTCAGAATTTGCCATTTCTTCAGAACAGCAAGAGGTCCCACTGTTAAATATTACTAATTTTTACATGTTTGTGAGTACTTTGCTTGTTAAATAAAAAGGTTTTTCCATTTTTCTCAAAGGAGATTTATGTCTTCCAAACCAGTTGGGGGAGGGGCCGCTTGAATTTGCTTTCTAGAGGGACCAATTTGGAGGTTTCCTCCCAAATTTGCCCTAAACCAGAACAGGGAGTTTGAACAGCACAGAGTCCTCTGCAAGACTAAGTGCTGGGCAGTCTTTATGGACATTATCATCTCACTTAACAGACTTGAGAAAACTTGAAGGAATGAGAAATTCAACTTCTCTGTGAGAGATGCCAAGAAATATATGCCAGGTACAGACTTTTTTATAGCCAGGAAGATTAAAGATCCAAAGAAGTGATCAAAGTGCAAAGGACTCACTAAACCTAATTCCTTCCAGAAACATCATTAGCATTCAAGAGAAGTAATGTGCTCCCCTCAGGATCCTACATGTGTGCATGATATTTAAGCTCTGCCCAAACTAACTCAATTTTATTCACAAAGTAATAATTTCTCCACACAATAGAGAGATCTGAGTCAGCTGCTTAATGAAGGCATCTCACAGAAAGCAAAGCCAGGGACTGGGACACATTCCCAAGCTTGTGCCACTTCACCACTTGATGAAGCATCTCCTCTGCCTGGAACTGCCAAGTTTCTCACTCAGAGAGCTCCAAACCAAATGTCTAAGTTGGAGTTAATTGTCCTCGAAGTAATTATAGAGGCAACAGAGAGAAACAGGAGACTCCAGCTGGTGACACAGCCCACTTTTTGTCTAATAGGAACCAGATTAATCATTGCCTGAACGTGCCCATTCCTTCCTAGAGGATAGAAAGGAAGCCCAGGGAGCCTAGCTGAGATCTGGATGTCCTGTTCTGGATGGACACCTGACATTAGGTGAGATGACTCCTCCCAAACACCTGGTGGAAAGATGCACTCCCAAGTGTCTTTCTTGCCCATGTATAGGGACATGGCAGGAGTCAGTATTCTGACCACTGGCAAAAGAGTGGTTTATTTCTTCTAAGGGGACACAATTTAGTTTGTTAAGATATGAACATATTATCAGAGCTTTTTACTGCTGCTACCCTCCTCTGAACTTCTACATTAGGGTCTTCATAGTCCTGTTTCTCCCTCTTACCAAACATTATATTCAAACCCAGTGAGGGATATGGCAAAGAGAAAAGTAGTGTGTTTGAAGGCACAGAACATGAACATGTTCCTCAGCACAGTGCTAAGGTATTTATCTATTAATAGCTGTGACCCAGTCAGTAAGCAGGAGCAACTTGCTGTCTGCACATCCACCTATTAATGAACATAGTTCCTTTTCTTCTCACCTGATCTTTACAGATGCTGTCCTACCCACACCACTGAGAGCCAAACATTTAACTGCATGCATGAGATTTGCCTCAGCATCCCAAAGCCTGAACAGAGGATGAAAATACCTATTGTTTTATGCCTCTGAAGTAAACAGTCATCACTTGTAGTTGGCATAGTGTTTTCTGAGTGAAATACAAGGTTGAAAGATAGTTCATGCTTTAGGTAATTTGGTGACAAATCACTTAGAGACTTTTAAACTAGAGTGACAGCCTGCTTTTGGGGTCCTGTTGTAACAGATAAACCTCACTGTAACCTCTCCTTTGCTTCACAGTAATGCTCCTACAATTGCTCTGCAGAAGTCTCCCTTCATCTATCTTGTCAGATTACTTAAAGGCTCCCATATTCTGCCTGAAAGATTGTGACAAAGTGCACTGCATCCGGATCTGTCCAAGGCAGAGGAAATGCATTTCCAGCCACTCTGGCCACACAATTGAGACTAGACCAGAATTTCAAACCTGAGAAAATCAAAAGGCTCTCATCTTCTGTGTCAGCAGATCAATGGAGACTGGCTTGTCCATTATAGTGTGAGTAGATGTCCTAAACACTGGCGTAAGCCATGGAATAGCCACCAAAATGCTGCTTTTGGAGACCTACTTTCTTGCTCTGGGGCAGCTAAAAACCAGCTTTATCTGACTATCCAAGAAATCAAGAAGGACCTCACTGCTCTGCTCAGGAGAAGTCTTGCTGCCTGCTCCATTCTCTCCTGCGACCCCCACCATGATGTCTGGGAGGAGGGATCCTCCCTTTCTAATCAACGCTTTTTTAGCAGAGACTGTGAATATGTCCTTGGACTACAAGCTGGCACACTGTAATCAGGGTTGAGATCCTCAAGCAATTACCTTCTGAAAATCTAGGCCTTATTATCAGAAACTTTGAAAAAAAAATGCTGCAAAACATGATTCCATGACAACCACCTACACCATATAACCAGAAGGTGAAATATATCTAAGTAGTGCAAGGAAGTTTCAGAAAGGCACGATGTTCCCCAGTTGTCTTCAGGCTCTATTGGGATTTCATTAGGCTTCCTAAAAAAAGGAAAGAAGCTTTCTGGGAACTGAACTAGCAGTTCTTAGCCCCAAGCTTCACATCTCTAAGCTGATGCTCAGTTGCCAGCTTCTGCCCTGCTTCTTCTTACATTAGGGAAGTGATGGCAATGATCTCTTTTTCCAGCATATCCATTTGAGCTGTAATGTCTGACACAGTGTTTTTCACAGCATTCAGCTGCAGCTTCAGTTTATTGTAATCTTCTTGGAAGGATCTGTTCACTTCATAGAGATTGTGACAGCACTGTTTCTCCCCAGGAGGAAGGTTCATCTTGAGGAAGGTGTGGAGGAGCTCACATAAGTCCTGGAGAACCCGGAAGATTTCATGCTCTGCCGGCATACTTGGGGCAGACTCGATCTTATTCTGAGTTGGAGCAGTGCTCTTCCTTTTCCCTTCATGTTTCTGCTGGGGGACTGGGCCAGGGCTACCCTTTTCCACAGCTGCAATGGTGTCAGTATTCTCCTGAAGATCTGAGCTGGCATCTTTGCTCTCTTCATGGACTGTGATGGCTTTTTGGCCTTTCCAGGGAACAGGAAATGCTTTATTCTCCTGCTGGAAATCCTCAAAGATTTTATTCTTTTCCTGGACTGCCTGGAGAGCTTTGCTGCCGAGGCTGAATTGGAAGTCCATGTTTCTCTCTTGGAAGAGTGGAAATGGCTTATTTTTGTTATTGAGGCTTTGCTGAACAGCATCAGTGTAAATTACCTGGACAGATTTGTTCTGTGACTGGAGATATTGTAGGGCCTTGTTTTCTTCCCAGAGCAACCTGTTTTTGATCCAGAGGACTTGGTTTTCCTGCCAGAGTGCTCTGTTCTCCTCCCACATGCTCCACTCATTCTGTGCCTTCTTGCTAAAGAGTTTCTGGCGGGAGGGAAAGGGTGGCTGGCAGTAGATGTCATTCACCCATTTCCCATCAATAAAGACTAACATCTCACCCCTTGGCTTCACCCGAGGGGTGATGTAGCCTGTCTCAGGCTCCGTGTGCTGCATGCTCTGGCTCCTCTGATCAAAGGCAGACATGGCCCTTCTTTTGAAAATTGAGGAAGACTTGTGGGAAAAGGCTTCTTCCAGGGCTTCTACAAGACGCCACTGACCACTGTCAAAGAGCAGGTGACACAGTGGGGCTGGAGAAGCTTGATTATGACTGAAAGAACAGGGAACACAAATGAGCAGATTTACTGCCAAAATTCCACATCATAATTAAACTACATTAATGACAGGAACAAGCAAATAAATCAGTCCTCACAGTTAACCATGTTGCCCCTTTGATGCTGAAAGGTAAAGAATCCACCAGATACTTACTTGATAGAAGCTGAAAAAATTGGCATTGGTAGATAAAGCAGCACTACAGCAGCACTAAAAGCTTTCTTATAAAAACCTGGACTTTTCCTTTATCTTGCTACCTCATTTTTACAGACCTGTAAGGGAGGAAAAATGCAAGAAATACTTTCTGCCTCCTCTGCAGAAGAGCCTGCTCCCAACTGTCTGATGCACAAACACATTAAAAATTGTTATGAGGCTGAAACAAACTTTTCAAAATAAAGCATTTTTTAAGGTTCATAGAAAAAAATCTGGCCTTGAGAGCAGGCTTTCTTGCTGATGCTGAGTAGCCTGCATTAACAAAAATGCAGTGACAGTTTTGCTTTTTGATCTTAAAATCCACAATATGTACAGGTCATTTGAAACTGCAAACCAAAGCTTTGGGACATCAGGACCAAGACAGCTCTGTTGCTGTTTGCGTGTTTTTTTTGACAAGCTCCCATCACCATGGTCCAAAAACTGTCACAACCCACAGATAATTCTCCACCTTTCATTCTCATTTCTCCCATCACTCTTCCTCTTTGTGTCCTTTGATAGCTCTGTTATTTTTCTTGCTTTCTAGCCCTGCAATAGTGATTGCTTATCTTTTTCCTACAGTCCATCTGCCTCTTTTTCACATCATCAGAAAACTCATCTCTAAAATCCACCGTGCAGGGCCAAACATCTAATGCTTCTCATTTCAGGCACAGAAACCTCAGACTTATCTGTAGAACACTCTCCCCTCCTTTCCTCTACCCAAAATATTGGAGCTTAAATCACTTTCTAACCATGAGTGAACTGGGGCAAATGAAGGATTTCAGTCTTTTACATGAAAAAAAAAAAGAAAAAAAAGAAAAAAAACCACATAAACAAACAACAAAAAAACCCACCCTGACCAACCAGACAATCAAAAATTATTGTGTTGTGCCAAAGAAAAGTTTTTTTCTGCAGCTTTAGCAAAAATTAAATTTACGTGATTTTCATGATGAAGTTATTTGATCTTAGGTTGAATTTTTTTAACCAAATGTTGGAATTCTCAGGGTTTCTGCACCCTGCACCCCCTCCCCAAGATTGTCCAAACACTCATAAAATTACTGCTTCATTTAAAATCCAAAATTCCTTCATTTAGTGGAGGGCTATTGCAATACAGGTCTGTTTGCAGTAACATTTGATTTTATTGCGACCTGTTTACTATCTGAATTTCAGGGCTGTCTTCCACGTCATCTGCTGCTTTATCTCATATCAAACTTGTGTTTTCATCATATCATTCTTCTGCTAAAAAGATATTCCCCAAAAACTGGTTTGGATTTTTTTTTTTTTCCTTGAGCCATGCATTGCTCTCTCCCTGACACCTTTTCCTCTGCAGCCTTTTCAACACATCCCATTCCTATGGCGTTCCCAGTCCCATTTTTTTCCCCAAAAAGCCCCAAAACTGGGGGGGGGGGGGGGGGGGGGGGCGTGAAGGGGCCAAGGGCAAATCAGCCACAGGGAGGGAACAGACCCCTAATTATCCAGGGAAGATGCAGAACACATCCAGCATCAGGAGCCCAGACCCACATGCCTATCATGGACAAGGAGCTACAGTTCTGAAAGTCACTTACAGATAAAGTGTTTAGGTGGCACATTTTCAGGATAAACAGAAATGTATAATATATATGACTTTGAAGGACATTATCTCAGGGACAATTAAACTTGACAACGGCTTCTGTCAGCTCCTTTGCACTGCCAGGGAGACATCGACCCAAGCTTTAGAGAGATACTTCAAGTTCTCAACGCCTCCCGTATAATTTTGTTCCCCCAGCTCTGAACAATCCCCGGAAATGCTGGGCAGCTGGGTGGATGGAGCCACACCAAACCGAGACAGGCTGGGTGGTTTGGGAGCATTCCACTGCACACCCAGCACATGCTCACCTTCCCAGCGAGGCCAGCGGTGTTCCTGCCCTCTGCCCAGAGCCGAGCGCAGCTGTCCATTCGGCGTGTCCAGCGGCGGCAGGAGGTGCAGCAGGACACAGGGGACTGAGGCTGATGTGAGCACTGGCAGGGACCTTGCCCCAGAAGCAGCCACCTGCCCCACGACCCTCCGGGGACTGGGAGCTCCTGCACACCCTGCTTGCACACACGGCTCACTTCTGCGCTCCTCCCCTGCTGTCCTCACAAGACTGGCTTTGACTTTTCCCAGCATTGCTCTTCTTCTCATGGAAATGACCTTTCTGCTAGCTCGGCTCCCATGCCCTTTCCTGAACCCAGACTTCCCGATCTCCCTTTGATGCTCATAACTGAGAACAGTTTGGACAGATTCTTTTTCCATCACACCCTCTTATAACAAATTTTGCTTTTACTCTGAATCTTCAAATTCTGTTTGTTGCTGATATTGATATATTCAAAAATCACTTCCTTGCACGCGCTGTGAGTGTTGAAGTTATATTCCAAGGACAACAAAAAGTTGTTCTTTGACTATAAGTTTAAGAGCAGACTATAGCTGAACCCTATTAAGAAACTAGAACATATAAGGCACTCACAGTTGCAGGTTTAGATACTGTTTGTAGCAACCATTTCCACTTCGATGTCTTTACATTTCTAATGAAGTCTTTCTTATTTGCTACATCTTTCAGAAGTAGAAAAGTGGAGGTTTTTCCTAATCAGGGTTCTTGAATAATAAATACAGCATTTAATTTCTTTTCCAGTGAAAATTACCAAGTTGACATCAGCCTCAAGGTGACTGCTATTGCTTTAGGAACTTGGAGGTACAGCTTAGCTTTGGTGTTATATGAAAATTATAAACTCAGATATAAAATCCTTCTCTGTAATTGCTCCCTTGCTTATATTTAATCTTAGACAACAAAAACACATCACAGGTTACTATGGCAACTCCCCGGGGAGCACCCTTCTATATTTGAGCTCCAGGATCCTGTACAGAAAAACAGAAAAATGTCTTCAAAAGAAAAAAGATTTTATCGTGGTTTGCTTGTGCTTGGCCTGCCATCAGACGGGAATTTAATGGTGCTACCCAGTGCAGACAGTTTTTAGGAGAGGTGACTGAAATGCCCAATCTGAACTTCTGCAGAACTGGGACTATGGACACTGAAAGTTACCTTTGATTAACATTTTAAGGTCTAAGAGCTGACTAGAAACTGAATTAATTGAGAGAAGTGCAGCACAGGACTGATCAGCAGGCAGAGAATGGAGAACTAACTTGGCAGTGAGTGTACCTTTGCATTTCTTATGCAGTATTTTCCTTAAAGTTTAGTAAAGTTCTTCTGCCAAGTCATTTTTTGGTTGAAAATTATGGATTCAAATGCTGATATATTTGGATCAAATTTAGTGAATATCATCAGATGTGTTTACGGACACATCAGAATTGGAAATGCTGCAAGAGCTCACAGCAGAATTTTTTATAGCAGCTACACTGATTTCTGAGCTGGACTTTCAAAAGGACTGAGATGTCATTCACAAGATTACAAAGGCAGAAATAATGCTGAGTGTGTTCCACTCCCTGCCAAAAGACAAGTAACCCCTGCTCTGTAAGAAGGGTTTGAACTAACTTGCCAGCTGCATGCTTTGTCCACAGCTTCAGACCACTCAATTTCTCAAAGATGTTTCACTATACAAAGAATTAAATATTAATTGGAACCAAAGACTTTTTCCCCATCCTACCTGCACACTTTATAGCAGGCTGCTCAGCTGACTTTGCTGTCCTTCTTCTTGAAGATTGTCTAGTTCTAGAAAGGATCCTGAGTGAAGGAGTCTGTGATCCCAGACACACTCATAAAATATTCCCCATACTCCGTGCTGGGGTGCAAGAGGTCACCATCCAGTGATGGGTTGAAAGCCAGGGGGAAGAGCAAGTACGAACTGCTGCCCTGAAGATTTTGCAAGAAGGACCCTGAAGATCCCATACCAGCCTCCTTTCGATTAGATAGTGGCATGTATCTGCAGAAAATGTCAGCCCTTTCCATCCTTTGCTTTTAGGTTAGAAGATCTGGTAAAGTATCTGAAGTCAAAATAATCTGTGTGTGGGTTTTTTAGTAAAAAACCATGCTATATTCCCAAATCTTTATTTGATAAAACCAAGAGTGTCTGCTGACACTCTCTACCATGCCAAACACATTTGTGCTTTTGAAAAGCCAGCCTCTGCTCATGTCAGTGCAGGCTGGTCTCGCCACACACTCATCCAGTGCTCTCCAGGGCATTAAGCCTGGATGTGAATCCCACGTAGTCACTACAAAGACTCTTGCATCTCTGAGTGCTCTTGAATCATCTCCTGGCCTCAATAACTGGGTAGGAAGTAAAAGTTCTGTTTCTTCAGTTTTTGAGGCAGTGAAGTGTCTGGAGGGAGAGGTGGTGGTATCTCAGCATTGTATTCTGCCCAGGAAGAGATGGTCAGCAGTGTGAAATCAGTAATGAAAAACTCCAGTTTTTTTCAGGCAGATAAATAGCTTGAGTAACACACCTGTGTCATCAGCTATTTGGACTAATTGTCCTTCCAGGGACACTATCACACTGCTGCTGCCAGTGTGCCTCACTGTATCCCTCAAAACACACAATGTTGTGCAAACCACCAACCCTGCATTCTCCTGTCAGCACTGGGTCAGCTGAGAGATGAAATGAAAAGTGAAAATATCTACTTTCATGATATCTACCCTCTGACCCTAATTTTATTTTAGACATTGGGCAAGTCATCATTTCCTTAGGTTCTCACTGTGTTTGGGATGCTCACTTTCTGATGCAAGCTGTCAAGATAATTTAGTTCTTCCTTGTAAAGTGCCTTGAACTTGAAAGCATGACAGCAAAGAAGCCCCACACGCCATTCTAATTTATCCCCCTGATTGTAATACACACACGGTTTACAGGGTGAAGCAAAATGTTTGACTACTGCTAGTAAGTGACATCTTACAGACATGTCAGGCTTTGTGTTGTTCCACCTTAGATCTCATCTTCATTTTGCTTGCTTTGTACTTTAGCTATGAATATTTAAAAATGAAAATCATCAAAACCCATGTACAATCTTTTGGTCAACTCTAAGCCATTTCCTGTCAATGCTGTTCCTCTGCAAGCCTTGCCAACAAAAAACAGCCCAATTACCATGTCACTCTCCTAGTTCTGTCTGAACAGATCAAAATTTACAGAGCAATTCATGCTGCTGAAACAGCCCATTGTTCACTGTCGAGTAAATACGAGAAGAAATGATCACTGGTGCACTTGCTTCTGTTCTGAGGGCAGAGGGGCAGAGCTGGCATTGGCCCTGGAGGACCTCTCTGGACTTTCTGTACATAGGCACAATTTGGGAGAGTACAGTCAGCTCAGTGTGCTGTGTGTGAGCATGGGGAATCCCACATGGCCACCTGGGGACATCTGGAGAGGCAGGCCTGCCAGCAGACTGTGCTGGACACACTGTCCCTGGTCTCTGATATCCACAAACCATAAATAGCAATAGGCAAGAATGTTCAAGAAACAGGCTTGAGCCCCTGGTGACTTGTCAGCCCTCACCACTGCTCTGATTAGGTCTCTGCTGACTGCACTTGAGCTCTGAGGCCCTGCAAACAGGTGCAATGTTTGGGAGTCATGGGCATTTCAGCTCATTCTGAACACAGAGCAGCTCTTTCGTGTGACAAGTTTCTCTGGGTGAGAGGAAAAGTCAGTGGCTCCGTTCCTGATTGACAGGGAGAAAATTAAGGGTTCAGGCTTATTAAATGGTCTCTAATAGTGATTTATGAAGTCCTGTACATTTTAATCTAACAAAAAAAATTAAATCATCTAATTAGCTAAGTGTGTAATTCTGTATATTAATTGTCTATTAGCCACTTCTTAATTATAATGGAATGCTTATTAAATAACATGTGATGGCCACGTAGCACCAATTTAAGTCATTATCAGACTAGCACCTATTTTAATAAGGATCTGTTTAACTGGAGTCTAACCATTTCACTTTATTTTAGAAGCTCTACAGAAGAGGAAGCAATCACCTTAGTAAAATTGTATTCCATTACGACTTTCTAGACCCTTTACTGTAAACAACACTACATGAAGAATCACAAAACCAATGTAAAAAATCCTATCAAGGAACCTGGAAACGCAGGTCTTGGGTTTAAGTTTGTCCAGGAGTCCTTTGTTCATGCACACAGGCCTTCCAGCATTTTTACTTGACTTCCTCTTTGTTGGGATGCATCACTCCTGAGCTTGGAGGAGGTGATCCTTGATAATTAACCAGCTTTTCTGGGCCCATCATTCTTCCAGGGGATTCTACCAAGCAGATCCCTGAAGAGATCAAAGTCTGGCTTCCCAAAGCCCAGGTGAGTTCGTTGTGTGCTCTCCTCAATGTCTTAAGTATTCCAACTCTATAATTTTGTGGTCACTGCTGCCAAGATTACCCTTGAGCTTCAAATTCCTTATCAGATGCTCTTGCACACACCTTATCAGATGAAAACAAGGTCCAACTTAACTCCTCTCCTCCTTGGCTCCTCTATCACTTGGAGAAGGAAGTTATTATCAGTGCATTCCAGGAATGTCCTGGATGGTTTATGCCCTGTTGTGTTGTTCCCCCAGGAGATATCATGGTGGTTGAAGTCCCCTATAAGGACCAGAGCTTGTGAACATGAGATTTCTCTTACCTGTCTACAGAGGAACTAATCCTCTTCCTGGTCAAGCAGCCCCTAGCAGACCCTTAGTTACTTGTTCCTGCTGTCCCTTTAATCCAGAGCCATAAGCTCCAAGGTGGCACCTGATCCATCCCCAGGAGGAGCTCCTTGCACTCCTGCTGATCATTGACATGGAGGTTGACACTTCTTCCTCATCTCCACACCCTGTCCTTCCTAAAGAGCCTGTATCCCTTCATTCCAACTCTCCAGTCACAGAACACCCTCATCACAGCCCTGCAGGCATGCACAAGTCTCTAATTCCTCTGGTTTATTCCACATTCTCTTTGCATTCAATAGAGACATTTAAACTGGGCTTGTCATTAAGCTGATTTACTGTCTGGAATCACACTGTGCTGCTCTTTGGGTGCTCTCCTGCTAACCTGTGACCCCTCTCCAGGCTCTGAGCATCACACTGGCTGGCACTGACATCACATTTGTAGGAGTGGGATGGATTGAGGTTTCCCTCCCCTGGCAGCATTAGTTTAAAGCCCTCTTCACCAGCCTGGCACATCTATGGGCAAAGACACTCTTGCCCTTCTCTAGCTGATGAGCCCCATCAGCTCCCAGACCAGGTTTCTCAAAAAGAGTCCCATGATCTAAGTAGCTGAATCTCTGGTTGGGGGACCAGTGCTGTATCCATCCTAAGATTTTATACGGACTCTTCGCCCGCTGCCCCTTCTGATTAGTCATGCATCATCTTCCAAGAAATTTTGGAATATCTTACTCAGAGTTGTACCCAACTTCTAATGGGCAGACAGTGCTGAGAACATCTCTCTCAGTCCTTATAGGCATGCAAGATTTCTTCTCCCATTTTTTTTATCACTAGGTCTGCAGGAGCAGATCTTTCTAAGAAGTCACAGGACTCATCTGGAAATCTTGTTAAAAATCAGATTTGGCTTTCAGAATCAATCTTTACCCAGTGGCTTTCTCAAATGGTAGTGTTGTCACCTGGTTTTTGCAAAGAGGTCTGCGCTCAGCTCCCAGGACTATCCTTCCACAGAATTTTTGACTGTTACAATGACACACAGATTTTTACTGGAGCTGATCGGCCTGTGCAAAGCAAGCATCTTATGAAAGATATAAATATCTTGAAGGATGTCTGAAGCTTAGTGCTAGACAGTGTAATTTTTGCCAAACTAGAAATGCAAAAAAACACATTAAAAAAAAAGGCAATATAGGTTCATAACTAAACTTAAATGTGGAGTGGTACTGAAACAAGATCATTCCAAGACCTGTGGAGCATTGGTTTACCTTTTCTAGCACGTAACATGCTTTGATGGGCCATGGCACACTTTACTTAGAGGAACACAATTTTAACATCTGCTCATCCCAGGGTTTAAGTTGGTGCCAGAGTAGTCTTTTAATGGTATGCCAGAAGAAGAGATATTTCAGCAATGAAATAAGAGAATAAACAGAACCCAGGTACTATTGTTAAGCACACCAAGGAACAATTAAACAGGTATTTTTAGAAATATTATGTAACCCCCAGGAATGATTTTATGCCAGAGAAGCAGCCCCCTTTTACCCATTTCCCTCAACTTTTAACCTGCAAAGTTAACCTGTCCTGAGGTGAGTGGAGTTATCTGGTTTTCCAAAATTGCCTGCAAGCCTCTGTGTAAATTTAGGGTCACTGTTTGTCCAAGTGCTCTGTGGTGGCACTCGAAAAATAGCTGGAACCAGACCACACATCCACCCAGAGTAATGCAATGAGAAAGAAATAGGTTAACCTGTGTTCATATGTGTCCAGAGGATATCATTAACATTAATGTAGTCATAAAGCAGCACCTGCTGGCTCAATGCAGCACATCTTTGCCTGCTACCAATTAACTCTTCAAAAAATAACGGAGAACAGTTTTTGCCCTTCTGCCCCAGGCGCAATAACTTGTTTCCTGTTAAGCATTATTAATTATAATGTCCCTGCTGCTTTGCCTCACTGAAACGAACAGTCCCATTAGTGACATAAGCTTCATAGCAAGGTGCATCTCAGCAGGACCAAGTGCAGAGTTATTGGGCTTTAAAAATATTACACTGCTTTTTATTATTACTGTTGTTCCTTACTTGTTAGAGAGCTTTCACTCTCAACCATCCAGAAGGAATAAAATCCCACACATCTCAGTCAAAGCACAGATCCCACCTAGGTAAAGGCACAAATTCCACAAAGATATTCATGTTACGGTAATGTCAATGATTCAGTGAGCAAAGCCCAAGAAAAGCGCTTAGGTGTGGCAAGTTGTGTGATGAGATGGGCAGAGGCACTCCCCAAAAACAGCTGTAACCATGTCCTGCACTGCTAAATGTGAACTGCAGTCAGACTGCTGATGGAAAGAGCAAAGGTGAAGGTGACCCTTCCTCTGCAGTCAGGTGTGAGGTGCTGTGACCATGTTGCTGCACATCAGCTGGGTGCTACCAGCTTTCACAGGCCCTTGGAGCTCCTTCAGGGTCCTTTTAGGACCAGCTCTCCCCCAGTGCACTCAAGAGACCCTTGTGCAAGGTTTCTGATATGGCGTCCAGTGAGGTCACTTACACATACACAAGCTTTGTGTCTCTGATTCACAGTGTGAAGGTCACTGTCTCTTCTGCAAGGTGTCTCTCACAGCCTGTATCATGTTCTGTGGCTGAGCTGCCAGCTTTGTCTGAGCAGACACCACCAGGTCTGAGCAGAGCTGGCTGTAGAAGAAGCAAAGCTAAGCCTGTTCTACTTAGGGAAATGACAGCTCTTCCCTTTCCACCTGTATGCAGGGATGAGGTGACAGATATATGAGATTCCCATTAAAATATTTTGCAGGGTATTTAACCCGAGCATTTTGGGAGAAACCATAATCCATTTGAGCTGTCTGCACAACATAAACATAAAGTGTATAGCAGCCAGCCCATTAACTGAAGTGCTCTTTTGCATAACACAAACACTGAGGTTACACACTGTGCGTGTGTTACCCTTCCTGTCTTACCAAAGTCACTTTCTGCATAGACAGGATATCAGGAATATGATTTACTGTTTTTGCTTGTCAGTTCATTGCAGGTGATCGCAGGTATTGCTGAATGGACAAACACTGGTTTCTGTATTTAGAATAGAAAGACAGCAATGTGCAACTAGTTTCTGTCTAAAGCCAAGTTGCCATTAGTAGCTTGTAGAAAGCTGCATGATTGCTCCTCCAGAAGTGTGCCTGATTGCATATTCAGTCACAAGTTTGAACTGCCCAGAAAAGTGCAGTTGTTCTGGCTGCCAAATCTCTGTCAGCCCTCCTTTTATGAGACAGCCAAGCCTTTCCAGAGCCATGAAATGCTTTGTATTATTTGCTGCTGGGGTTGTCACATCTTCTGTATCTAACAAGATACCTGGAGACCGTCCTTCTATTTCTAGCTAAGATTCCTACCTGACACTAATAAGAAGACAGCATCCCAACACCACCTTTTTGAGGCAGAAAGGGGCATGCCAGTGACCTGGGAAGCCTCATCTGAAATGACTAAACCAAAGCCTGCCATCATCTTACAGACAAGGTACCTGCCATCAGCCCGTATCTCCCTCACCTTCCACCTTAATGCTGATTAATTTCTCCAAGTTTCATCCCAAGAATTGCTGAATGACAGAAAAAGAGATATTTCTGTGACTCACAGGCCAGTTTTTTGCAGTGCATCTTTATCTGCTTTGCCTGATTGATCAAAGATACCATTATCTGCTGTACTCTGCAATCTCATTGACTAGGTTCAGCCTTGCTAACTTCTAGCCTTCAACGATCATAAAGCTTGCTAAAAATAAAGCTTAAAAAAAAAGAAAGGGGCTTTCATTTTTGTACTGGATTCTGGATCTTTACAGAGGTCAGATTTCCTTCCCACTGCTCAGAGAAGTTACTTTCTGATAACTGTGGATGATCTCTTGCAAATAATGAAATATCTGCCTAATTATTTGTCTTTGTTTTTTCCTTCTCTTTGCATCAGCTCCACCCCACCAAACACAGAACCCTCAGAAACCATAGCCAGCCATCTCCATTTATGTCTACATATATCCCCCATATTTCCTCTTTTGGGGAAGCCCCAGGCTTGTTTAAAGGCAAAAATTAAGAAGCAATAAACACACTTGAGCAAACGAGGTCAGAAATTGCTTGCCTCATTGTTGGAACCCACCATCCTTGATGCACAGCTGCCACCAATGCACAGCCATACCTGGGTGAGGGCAAAAGCTGAGCTGCTCCCCTCCTGGGAGGCCTGCTAAAGAAACTGCTCTGAGATCTAGGTGAATGGTAATGCCAAGTGAAACTGTTATCGTTCTTGGGATACCCATGTTCTTTGTGAGGAAAACATAGAACAGGAAGCACAGGCACTCACAGGAAACTGAAGCAGCATTCCTTCCATATTTTGCATATGAAACATCAACACCTGAGAAGTGACAGTCCACAACCTTTTTCTTTTCCCAAACGAGAGAATCACTGCAAAACTTCCTAAGTAAAGAAAATCAGATGTGGCTAAAAAAAAAGAACTAAAATATGGTTGGAACAAAAAGTTTATTAAAAAGATAGTTCTTCTAAAAGCCCTGTCATTTTCAAATACATTTAAAATAAATGACAGAGATAGGAGCTCTTCCTTATACTGACATCTTTTGTACAGTGTCTGAGAAATCACAGGTACAAGTTCACATACATGTCACTGTGCAAAGTGCTTGGGGTAATCATTTTCATGGGGAAAAATAAGCTCCTGAAGGATCATATATTTTATGTCATGAATTCAGTTAATGCACACATCAATCAGATTGTCAAAGCTGTTTACAGTCTATGACTGGATATTTCCAGCTTTTGACATATTATATCAAAGAGGACCAGAATCCTTGAAACCTAATTTTATAGCGCTCTCTCTCTCTCTCCTCACAGCTTTCTTCCCATATTCAATTTTTTTGGTAAACTCTTTATATCATTTGCAGCTGCTTCAGAATTCCACTGTCATCAGCTTATTAGGAGCATCAAGATCACATTACTCCTCTTCTGAGAGCCTGCCCTGGGTTTCCCCCAAAACTTACAAGGAATAACATTTGCAATATTTAGGTAAGTTCAACTACCACATCTTTATAAATTAAATTGCTCTGGTATTCCTTCATGCATCCGCACATCACTATCTAGGTTCTTCTATCCAATTTCAAAAATGTACTGTTATTCTTTTTTCTCCATGGTCTTCTTCTTTTCTTTACTTTTGTCCTTAATGACTTTATGTCTGGCTGTTCGTTACAAGCTGGGTCTCTCCTGGGATTTATTCAAAGTTTAGAACTACTCTAAGATATATTAGTCCCAAAAGAGGGTGTGAGAAGGAAGAAGGGTTGGAGGACCTATATTTTTTCTTGTGAAAATTTACAACCCTGGAATTAGAAATTACCCTTTCTTCTATATTTTTCCCCCAGATTAAAATCATGAATAAATACCAAGTTTTCTCTCCATGTATACCACATATAGCAAAACAGGGATTTTGGAGTCAAGTATTTCAAGCCACGAAGACACAACACTCACTAACTTAGTGAGTACCAGCACAGGAAATTTCTTGCAACATGCACTGGAAAGATAAAAGTTCAGATGTGCTTTACACCCTCACCAAATGAGATCAGCTCCACCTGATGGACTGTCTCTAAGAGACAGACACTGAACTTGACAGCAAGCTCAGGCAAAATGAAGAGGTGTGATTTATTCAAAGGACTAAATATCTCACAAAACTGAGCAGGCAGAAGGGATGAAAATGCAGGAGTGGAGAGGGATCAGAAACAGTCCAAAACTTGTGCAGGCAACTGCAGCATACAAACAACCAAGCAGAACTACTCCGAAAACTTGGTCATAAAGTTTAATGGCTTGTTATCCATACGAAGCCTTCAGCAACACAGTAAGAAGTGCCTGTTTTCCCTCACCTCACATCTTTACTGTTGAATGCTTTCCTTTCTCTCTGTCTCTCTCTCCATTTTAATCTAAACAATATATCTGGTTTGAGTGTGACTATAAAGCAGACTCTTAGCAGGGACAGCGGTGTGTGCCAGCTGGAAATGGCTCCACTCCCATCCTTTCCCAAGGTCATTTTCCACCAGTCACACCTGAGGACAACAAGCCTGCAGTGCTGTGCTCAGCCAAGAATATGCTCTAAGGGTAGCAAAGAGACAGCATGCCCCAGTAGCTTGCTGGGTTGTGCTTGCATGCAGCAGGATTTCAAGTCTTTGAGGTGTTGTCAAACATTGTTTTCCTCCAAGACATTTATTAAACACTGGATTACAGAATGCCCTGATAGGTTTGCATGAAGGACATTGTTAGACTGACTGACAGACTGATGGGATAAAGATGTCAGGAAAACATTCAAAATTTACTTTTGGCAAAAGACGAGAAAAAGAAATGGAAAGCCTTCCAAATCCTGCTACAAATAGGCTTTGCCACAGATTTAATGGGGAAAATAAATGTGCAGATTCTGAGACCCTACTTTGAATCACATTAGTGATTTTAGATGCTCCATCATTCTCTACATCATATGAAATGCAGACTTTTGATTT
This sequence comes from Certhia americana, assembly GCA_018697195.1. Lineage (NCBI taxonomy): Eukaryota > Metazoa > Chordata > Aves > Passeriformes > Certhiidae > Certhia > Certhia americana. The sequence goes on from CM031857.1 coordinate 55,148,957, forward strand.
CCCAGACTCTGCTAATAACATGCATAACAATTAGGTATCTGTCCTTTGCAATCAGCACTACAGCTTTCAGTTCATAGGAGAAAAATTGTAGGGTGGGAGAAGCACTCAAGAGCATAGGAAAGCTGTCACTGGTGTAGTGTCGCTGGCTAATGACTTCAAAAATGTTCTTAGGTATGTAGCATGCTAATAAAAATGTTCTTGCTCATTTGTCTGTCTGATTAAACCCACCCAAGTTTTGGGTGCAAGTCCATTTTCTCAGACTCCAGTAGTTAAGTAACATATTTCTTCTGATTTCCTCCTCCCCTGTACCCATGAGCCATCTGCTTGGATGACTGGCCACAGACTGTTCCTGCTCATTAGTCAAGGTTTGCTTTCGAAGTTGGATACAACAAGATGATGTAGAAAGGCATGATGGGAGATGCTGCCTAGGGATTTACCCGCCTACTTCACCCTGTTTTTTATTTTACCCGTGCAGTTTTCTGGTTTCTGTTCTTTGACGTGAAAAGAACACAAGCATGAGAGCAGGCAAAAGTCAGACTGCTACTTGACTCTCTTGGAAAGATTTGAGAGGCAGCAACAAGGAGGCTTCAGCGTAAAACCTTGACCTGTTGAAGTCACAACAACATCAAATGCGTGAGGGATTTTACATCCAAAGGCAGAGATATTTCACCAGTCTTATCACAGCCATTAGAAGCAAAAGAGCGAAAATTAATCTGATTACACTGCCTACAGTAATGGCAAAAGTCTGCTGCTCACTGGATTACACTGTTGAGATCACAGCAACTCCACAAGCTGTTCTGGTGGAGTTCTTCTGGACCCCATTTTATGCTTGGAGAAGTAAATTTCCCCACCAAGTTGTCTCTGACTACATTTTTAAAATTAATTTAATACCAGTGCATCCCATTCCTCACTCCAGCAAAACTGCCTTTGGAGAAAGCAATGACAGCTCTCAGACATAATTTTCTGCCCTGTACTTGCCCAAGAGTCTCTTCATCTCTAAGGTTTCCAAAGCCAGGAGCGTTATTTTCAGGGACACACATATTAAAATTAACGCTAAATCCAAAGGACCACATGCTGTGGGGCTTGATTGGATTTGGACAAAGAATGTCACTTTCTGAAGTCAACCTGCACGTAGATCATTTTTTTTCACCAGCTAATCATGATTGTGAGAACGTAAATCATGTGAATTACAACGAGCAGAGTTGATGAACGTGCGCCACAGGAACTCCGACTTCAATCCCCTTCGAGGTCACCACTGGAGAAAGTCCCCTCCCTAGGGCTTGATTTCTACTGCCTGGCACATTCCCTCCTCAGCCACACACTATTGAGGGTAATGAGAAGTACACAACATTTGCTTCTGTTTTGACTACAACCTGTCTCTCCTTTCAATGGGAAAATGAAACCCACTGTCTGTAAAGACTTCCTGTATTTTTTCTACATTCACTTACAACTGGGCTCTTAATAATTGGATATAAAGTGAAAATCCTCAGGAGCACAAAAGTGAAGTCTGCAAATGGACGGGAATTCAATCCTCTCAATATTTATGTTTAGCATTAAACACTTCATGCAAAAACAATGACTTTGACTCCTAAGGCCTTCCCTCTCTTATCTCAAAAACTGTTCATACATATGCTGCAGGATCCCTATGCAAATATAAGAAGGGGATTAAGTTGTATGTGTGGTAAATCCTGGTTTTACACTGAATAGGCAAGAGCTAACAGAGGGCCTTTAGATTAAAAATAGGTCCCTGTTTGCTGAGCAGACTGAAGTATTCTTACCTCTGGCTTCCTCGCCATGCAGGAATTGACTTTTTCCTGGTGAGAAATTAAGGTGAATTATAAAATCTATAGTGTATTAGAGGTATGTTCTGTAAAATAAACGATTTTGATTTAAGTCACTATATATTAGGGAATGTCCCTTGCCTCTGCAAAACTGCTCTTTGTTTTGCAATGGGAATCAGTGCCCCAGCCCATGTATGACAGTACCACTGCATAAGAAACTTCCATGCCCTTAAGGAAGTATTGGGAACACAAGGAGAAAGTTGCCTTTGCCCCTGAGAAGGAGGCGAGCTTTGCCCCTGGCCCCAGACATCATCTTTGAACACCATCTGGTGTTTTCTCTCCACACTTTGCAGCAGGATCCAGGAGGAGGAAAACTCCACCAGATTAATTGTTATTTCTTGGACCACACATCAAACACATTAGCATTTTGGTTCAATTTTTATGGCTTGTCCCATGATGAGGAAAATTGGTCTGCAACATTGAGCTGAAGGACACAGAAATCATAGGGCTCAGCAGACAGCCCAGCTGCATGATCACTGACTGGTCATGTGGGTTTTTTTACACCCGTTTTCATTTGTTCCCTTAAAACTTCTTTAAAAATACCAAAACTGTGGAGCACAAGGCAAATTCCTCTCTCTGAGACTTGTAAGACCAACCCCATGGTCCACAATGAACATTTCCAGAGTGGAAAGCACCCCATAGAGTCTGATGGAGGAACTTAAAGCAACTGACTGCAGAGGGTAAAGCACAGCTGGAGGAAGCAGAGATGGAGCCACAACTTCCTGACAGCACCAGTACATCTCACAGCTGGACTCAGGCAAGCATTCCCTTTAAACCTGGCTTTCCTTCTCTTTCAAGAAACCTCTGAGAGAAATGTAGAAGCAGTTTATGCCCAAGTCATTAGCCTTTGCAACTTCCCCAAGCCCTTTCAGCTCAGACACTCAGCTGCTAGAATAAGCAGCAACCTTATTTCACCTCTGGATGGTAGAAAAAAAAAAGGTACATACACAAGAGACCTAAACGCAACAAGCTGGAGAGCCCTTTTTGAGGACAGCAGGGGTTACTGACACATTCCATGCCCCAGCACTGGCCGATGGATGATGTGTGATGTCAGTGGGGGCAGCTCATGCCAGAGAAGGCTCAAGATGCACCACGCAGCAAAAAAGAACAGCAAGGAACACTTGTGTGGAACCTGTCCACCATGGCTTAGATGAAGAGATGCCCAGACTCTCCTTTTGGAGAAGCACAGAAGGGCAGTTCACTGCCTCCCCTCGGGGCTTGCCGGGGCAGGGTGCCTCAGGTGTTGGCAGTATGATTTGTCCTCCAGAAAAGCTCACAGGCTGGCCTCCCACTTCCAACATGCCAGGCCAGCGTGGCATTCATCTCTGGATGTGCTCACACATCCTCCACCACTACAAGTCCCTGTCCCCTCCATCCCCCAGCCCTGGCCAACCTCCCACAGCCCCACCAAAATATCCAGGAAGGGCTGCAAGCTGTCAGGAGCCCTCACCTCCTTGACTGAGAAATGAGTCATGACAACGTGGGAACTATGGCAACAGAATCCAAACAGAACCCCAATGAATCCCCAGCAGCACCTCTCAGCAAAACAGTGGGAAGAAGAGGCCCATCAACACTAAGGGACAAGAGAGTGCCCCAGGTGCCTCCCAGCCAGCAGATCTCTGCCTGGTCCTTGTGGTGAGGAGTCTCCTGGGTATTCCTGCCCAAAGAGGTAAGCCTGTTCTGGGACACCTGTGCACGGTTTGATGGGGACAAAGCTTTTTTTTTGTGGCTATCAGAAGCTGTTTTACCATTTATCCCCCATATATCCTTGTTGAACCCAAATTTGCTGTTCTCCTTTCGTGGTTTCCCTTTCACGTGGGAGATGAAAACCAAAGCACTGATCGATAAAACCCTATCCTGTATGGGATTTAGGAATGAAGGAGGAGGAGGAGGAGGAGGAAGAAGCTGCAGGTTGCCCCAAGGGCCATCACTTCCCTGCAGCTGGCATGGGTAGAGACACAGGAGTGGGTAATGGGAAGTGGAGAGACACAGAGCCAACCTCCTCCCTCAGCCCCCCACCATCCCTGAGATGTCCTGAGATGTAGGAGCAACAGTTCACCAGACCACACTATAACATACCTTAATAAATTTTTTTAAAAAGAAAGGGAAAATTAAGAAAAACATTTTCAAATATACCTTGAGCCAATCCTTGGGAGAGCTGAAGTCAGTGCACCCTCTGCCCACTCCTCCCTGACTGCAGATACTGCTGCAGACCCTCAGGTTGGCACACCCTAGAAATGGCATATTGGGACAACACATCCTGGCAGGTAGCTTCTTGTTGAGGTTCCTAAGGACAGAGCACAGACAAAAGGTTTTTATGGCATCTGGTAGGACTGTGCCTCAGCAGAGTCAGTGCTGACAGCATTGTTCCTTGGTGTCTTTCTCATTCTCCATGTTCTCATCATAAACAATATTCACATTCCTTTATCTCTTTATTTTCTTCATCATAAATTTCTACTTTAGAAGTTGTCATTTTAACAGAGAGTTCTGTGAGTATATGTATTTTTATCTTTGACTTAACACAACATTAAGGTATCTGGATGCGCAGCATAAATAAGAGACTCTGTTGAATAGTGTAAGGATAGTTTATTCCATCAGGGTAAGGAGGAGACACCAGAGAGCTTCTCAGCTCTCTCTCTCAGTGCAACTGGCTCAGTATAATTGTGATTTATTCTGCTTTAAAGCTACAGCAGTTGTAGTTACTCGGTATCTCTGCAAATGGACACCACTGGTGTTTGACTGGGTGCATTTTAACTAAGACCTTTAGTTCTACATTTAGGGGCCAATGGACTAGTTATGCATTTTTTTTCCACCTGTTAGAAATGCTGTTCTCATCTCTGTTAAAATATTTGGCTGCTGCAGAGGGCAGGACAAAAGGCAAGGGAGCCGGGGCTCCCCTTTTGCACGGCAGGACATGAAGCAGGAGAGACTGTACTGCCACACTTTGCGTGGATGAGAGGATCAGGACCTGCAAGCCAATATGAGGAAAAATGTTTCTACCTGCAGTTCACTGCAGTGTTAGAAATCAAAACCACAGCCAGCAGCAACTCCAGCTCTATGTTACTCAGAGCCAAACTCAATAAATCCCTGGCGTTGCTGTCAGATGAGTCCTTTACTCTTCCAGAGCATGAAAGCGACGGAACCACTGGCAGTTAATCGCGAATTTCTGAGCTGTCAGACAGTCTAACTTCAGATCCCTTCTTGTGTCCCACGCCACAAGTCCCAGTACACACGCTAACAACCATGATTTACAGCTGAAGCTGCTTTGCTTTACTGTGTAGTGTAATTCTTGTGCTCTTGAAGTGCCAGGCTTTCTGAAGAGCATTCATGGCCTCTAGCTCCTCAGCTATGTGTCCTGCCTGCTCTGTGGCCCAGGCAATGGCATCTGCCAAAGTCAGGTTTTAAATCCCAACAGCAGAAGTTGTTAGTCTGATTCTGCATACTCCTCTTAAGCTGTTTATGCTTAAATGTTACAAATGCATTTTTTTCTTTTTTAATAATTTAATAATAATAATTTTACCAAAATAAATGTGTTCCATTCTTAATTGTGGGTGCTACTGGTTGCAGGCAGAGGCAGATGGTCCTCATCCCTGCACCTGCAGAACTATCATGATCTTTAAACCTTGAGGCTGAGTGAATTCTCTGGGGCCTGGATCATCACATACTTGCCATATATTTCTATATTTCTATAAGCCTGCTATTAGCCACTGCACGTTACAGAGAGGTAATCAGTCACTCAGTTGGAGCCAATGTCACTTCCATGGTGAGACCCAGATTTTTGGATGCAGCCCTTCAAATGGAAGGGCTGAGATGAGTATTGCTGGCTCTGCCAGTGGTTACAGGACTGGTAGCATGCAACAGGCACAAGAGCTGCACAACAGGAGACCACTCAAGAGCCTTCTGTGTGATTTACAGCGACCAATTGCTTTCCAAACCTCTTTCAAAGTGCAAAGCACAGAAACAGAGTTATTTTAGGAGATTGTTTTCTCTACAAGAGTTGTGGTTATAACTCAGAATTTGGAGACCTACTCCAGACACAGCTGCAATGGCAGAAATAGATGAAACAATAGGCTTGTTTGGCAATTAAAGTCCATAAATGTGTTGGGTTTTTTTAGAGAGATATCTATTCAATTGCATTATGTTATATTTATAAACAATGTGTGTGATAATAACAACAGTACTGTGTGCATAATGTGCACACTACTCTCTATGAGTCTGTAAGTATATCCATACCTATAAGTACACATACACAAAATATCTGCCCCTTTAGCATTTAAGGAAGTGTGGAGTCCACCACCCCAACCTGCCCCTGGTGAGTGGGGTCAAACTGTAGCTCTGAGCATCACAGCACCCACAGTGCCAGCAGGTCCCTCCACCCCAACAAAATGGGGAGACTGCCGTGATGCTTTACTGGAGACCCCAGTCCCTGCTGGACTGTGGGTGTGACAGCTCCTGACATCAGCCATTGCATTGGAAAGTCCTGCCAGTCACTAAACAAAGTCTAGGCACTATCAGATGCCTTTCATTGTAGTGGACTATAAACTAGAAGATTATAAATTCCATAGGATCAAGCAGGCATTGCCCAGAGGGAAAGATTCCCTCTACAAACACAAATATCTTGAAGATTGCAATGGAAAGCAGAGGTTGACTCAACTTTTATTTACATAGTACTCTCTCCAGACCTGATGTGGTGCAGAAATTCCACTGCAGTGTCTGGGTATGGATGTCTCTTCAGTCTTGTGTACACAGCACTCCTCTACATTTTGGGATAATGCAGGGTTCTTACAGTCGGAATTAATTTAGTTGACATTTTGCAGTATGACACAGAGTTCAATTCTCATTTGATGGCATTGCACTCTCTGTCTTCTGCCTCTGCCTGGGGAGTTACAGGTGTGCAAATAAAACCATTTCCCCTGAGATGATCCTACAAGGAAGTTGTCTCTTTTGCAGCACCCTGCAGAGCTGCATGGGATACTGGGTCCCACCAGGTACTGTCAGTGAAAGAGCTTAGCAATATTTTCCTGGCCACCCTTCCCTCAGTGGGAGACCCCAACCCAAGGGATGTGGTCATAGAAAGGGTCAAGTCAGCTTGATTTTTAATGGGGGATGATGGGAAAGCTCAGAGTAAGGAAAACAAGGCTTTGACAGTGAGCTGGCAGTTGTGATGGGAATACCCACATGGGGCTGGGCAACTCAGTTTGCCTGCTTCACTTTGCCCAGGAAAGTGCCACAAGATGGGGATGGCAGGAGGTGCTGCTGTGGCCTCCCCTGGACAGACCCAGCCTGGCTGTGTCTGAGAGCACAGGAGCGGGGGGCTGTGAGATGAGGCATGACAACAAGAGCTAAAGAAATATCAGGGTAATGGTGCCAGGGAGGCAATTCCACTGTTATTAACACAAACACAGCCATCACTCTGCCTTTGTCTCCTGATGAATCAGAGGAAATTGCCTCCCAAGCCCTTCGCCTTCCAGCTACTTCAGCTGTGTTTTGTTTCTCTAAGATTCAAATATTCTGACTAGAGTTCAGCATATTATTATGAGAACACAAGAGCTATAGAGAAAGTGAAGCCTCACAGAGGAAATAGCCAGTAAATATTGCTTTGAATTCTCTTGCTTTTTATGGCAAACTCTGATGTCAGGGACAGATATGGCTTTGGAGAAGAGTTGTTGCAGTGCTGCAGATGTGTTTGTGAATACTTAGTGACAATCTCCTGTGACCTTGCAGTGGGCAGTTTACCATCATCTATGAGATTTTTAAGCCTGCCTTTTTGATGTAGCTGATTCTTCTGTTTAATGCCAGTCCCCATGAACTATGAGCTTACAAAACCAAGACAACTCTTCTATGTGTGCCAATCCTATCTGGCCAGATTAGTAAAATGTTCCATTTGCATTTTGCAAAAATATTGGATTTTGTAACAAAAATATGCATCCAGTCAAGTGAAAAATGTGACAGTTTGATATAAAAATCCCAGAATGGCTCATGATGGAGAGGGTGAGGCAAACTTCCAAAGCAGGAATATTTAATTTTGGCACTTTCAAAATGTGGCATTCCATCCCTCTAATTTGCCATAGGCTTTTTGTTTCAAACATTTCTTCTGATGAAAAGAAGCACACAAACAAAAAAAATACCTACTCCATATTTAGAATTCAATTAAATGTTTCATTTGATCCTCTTCATTTTCTTTGAAAAGTTCAACATGAGCAGTCAAGTGCTGCATTCCTTCAAACTGAGCGGAAGCTGCTGATCCGGGAGTTGTGCAGCTTTCATGTGTCAAGTGCCAAGAGAGGTTACTCTAAAAGCTGCTGTAATTCAGATTATTTGGTGGGACTGTCCTGATGGGCATGAACCTCAGTCTGGCAGGTACAGTACAAGAACAGAGACAGAAATTGTTTGTTGTGAGGGCTTTACCCTCCTGAGCTATGATTCCCTTAGGCTCAGGTATATGTTTTTGTGTGGAATGAGACAGAGAGAATGGGATAATCCATTCAAAACTTTTTTCCACCACTTGAAGAGTAGCTCTCCACACTTCTTGTGTGGGGTGACTTTTCTCTTTTGTTTTGGAGAAAGTCAGGATATGAAGGGTGACAAGGCAATGTAGACAAGATTTATACGAAGGATGAGATCCTGCCCTTGGGCTCTGCTGCTGCTGCTGCTGCATGGGGCCAGGCAGGGACCTAAACCCTCAGGTTCACGGCTTGTGCTCTTCCACTGGCTTTGAGAAATGCTCAGCTCAGTTGTGTTTTTATCTATTCCAATTCCCTATTTTCAAGGTTGCAAGAGAAAATGTTTTAAAAGCCTTACTAATAATACATTATGAAACATCCTTTAAAACATTCATGAAGAGGAAGAGTTCAAGGAGAGCAGTGTTAAGTGATGACACACTTGGGAAAAACACTAAGCACAGACACAAGGCCAGGACAGCACTTGCCACACAGGCATTGTGGAAGTGGCACCAGCTCACCTCAGAGCAGACTCTGAGCTTGCCCAGATCCATGCCATCTGCAAACTGCAAATTCAGGCAAATGGCAATTACTGGGCATTGCAGCAGGGACACGGGAGGTCCTGAGTTGAAGGAAGATGTGGCCAAAACAGCCGGGTTAGATAATGACTTCCAAACACAAAGTGGAGAAACACAATTATTACCCTCTGCTTGGGTGAGGCACATCTGGAACATTGTATCTTGTCTGGGGCACCCCAGTGTGAGAGACAACTCACTGGGCAAGAGTAACTAAGACATGTAGAAGCTGGAGCTTATGGGCACAAGAGGAGGTTGAGAGAAATGGGTCTGTCCAGCTTGGGGGAGAAAATAGTCAAGTACCTCTCATTGCTGCCTGAAGCTGCCAAATGAGAGAGTGAGGACAAAACAGGCTTTTCAGAGCTTCAGTGTGGTGGGATAAGGGGCAACAGACACACACTGGAGTATGGGAAATTTCAATTAAATATTAGCAAAAATATTTTCAGCATAAGGGTGATTAAATATTGGAGTTGGAAAGGTTGTAGAATCTTAGCTTTTGGAAGTACTTAAAATTTGCCTAGCCAAAAACCCAAGGACTCTGATCTAGTAGACTTGCTTTGAAGAGAGTCCTGGACCCTGGTGGCCTCCAGAGGCACCTTCCAGCCCTACTTGTTCTACATCTCTGTGACCATAAAAACTTGACAGGGAAAGAAGAATGACAGCAGTACAAAGATCAGCAGAGCTAATGTCATAGAGATGTCTTAAAGAAGCAAAGGGATCTTAAAAGTCTGTTACAAGAGAAATGGCAGAATTGTTCATGAAAGGCAGAAGTGACAGACTTCTAAATTAGCTCCCTAAGGAGATTAAAATTAAGAAACATAATTAGATTACATGATAATCAGATTCTTTGTGTCCCCACAATGAAGGATGCAGTGTAAAGCATAGGTTCTTTACAATCAGACCAAAGACCAAAGAGTAGTAAGGGAATCCTTTGAGGGTCTTTCTGGGTCACTTGAAATTGGTTTTCACCATTACCTCAATCGGAAGAAAATTTCCAGAAAACTGAAAAGAAAATTATCCCAAGAGAAGGATAAGAGGAGAATTGAAGGTCATCATTAATGTGAGTTCAACACAGAGTTATGGAATATGACTTTTGCCAGACCATCTAACTCAGTGATTTCTTTTAATAGACATTGTATAAATTTGATGCACAACACTGAAAATACTGATACCCCATGCATGTCCTTCTCTGCAGCACTTGAGTTCATTGTGTCAGGTACTTGTATTACACAAGTAAACCAGCTTAGCCTTGTGGATTCAAACATGCTAAGCACCATGTCTCAGACTTATGGCCTTCGGTACACAAGAAATGGCAACAGAGGACCATTGCCAGAGCTCCTCAGAAACAGCCCTGGCTGGGACCTTGCCTGGGCAGTGTCTTCACCTTGGACAGTGCTGTGCTGGTCCTGATTGATCCTTCTCCCTTCTCAGAAATTATTCCACTGGGGAAGCCCAGTCGAGGGGTGAGGAGCATGTCCCACTGAGCCATCCCAAGGGCACCTGCAGTGCCTGAGTGTGAGTGTGTCTGTGGGCTCCCACAGTGCTGGCAGAGACCCCTCTGCCCAGGGAAATGGAAGGGTTTGAGTCTTCTGTACAGATAAAACAACTGGAAACAGCCATCTCAGTTTGCAGTCAGACAGAGCAGAAGAGCATCATGTCCAATAGGAATTGACAGGGAGGGGCAGGCCAGAAAAGAGGAGGTTGCAAAGCACTAGTTCTGCCAAACTAACCTTATTATTTTTTCCCTACTTTATCTTTGACATTAAACAGACTGAGTGAGTGAATGGAAGAGGCAGACACAATTAAGCAGATATTGCAAACAGGAGGGTGAGTTGCTTTTTATGGCTAGTTTATGTTTCGGACATACAGCTATACAGAATAATGCAATAAGAAAAACTATGCAGTATTTACCCTGGGTTTACTCACTGCAGGTCCTCTGAGAGCTGCTTTTGTTTGTCTTTATTTAATTGGCATGGTCGGATGGCCACCAGCAGGTCCAATTAAACTGATTCAATAGATTCTACTGTACATTTTTATTTTTTTTGTCCATCACTGTGTAGCAAAAACTGTCCAAAATAATTTGTCTGAGTACAAGTAATGAATATAAAATGCACTCTATTCCAGCCTGCTCACAGTAAGTTTCAGCTGTACAGCATTTTACAGCCAAAGCAAACTGGGTTAATAATGAAATCACTGATGCAATCTTTAGTACAGCCTTAGTGGGGAAGAGGGTAACAGTGTGTGTTATGATATGAGATATTTGGTTGCTTAACTTCGGGCATATCTGAAACACAGATGGCATTATGTCATCCTTTGTAGCTATCTTAAGCTTTGGCCTTAAGTGTTAGGTGGGAACAATTTAAGAAAAATCCCACCAATAGGACCTGAGCATGCCCTTAATATCAGGTATTTGTTTAAGTGCTTTGTTGAATTGGAGCCTACTAGATCCTCTTGAAGAGAAAGTGATTTTCAATCTAATAAGGTTATCTTAGTGTGAACATTTTAACTACATCAATCAATATGCCCATCAGGAATAAATGACTAATGGGATTTCTCTTTTCTTTCTTCTTTTGTTACAAGAATGATGAATTGACTTTGCCTGTTGCCAAAGATTCTCATCTCCTTAATGCATTGCAGATATGTTTAATGGACACAAGCCGTCAGGGTCTTGCAGAAAGCAGTTCCAACCAAAAATATTTCCCCTTCGGATTTGGTCATCATATCCCAGTTCTGCTCTCACAGTGGAAAATTTGAAAAGGCTGGAAGAGGAATATGAGGCTTCTAAAGAAGTCTTCAAAATGCAGAGAATGCAAGATTATATTGAGCACACTAATCTTGCTCTCTTCAGCAAGGAGGCAGCTAGGAGAACCAGCAGAGATTTTGTCTGTGATGCAGAGCCTGAGGGAGCCTCCTCATCCCTTCCTGCAAAACAAGCAAAAATTGCAATCGAGTTTCCTGAAAGATCTCTGAAGAAAGAAGATATATTGACAGGTATTTTTTAGCAATCTGTTACAGGGAAGGAGAGAGATTAAATCAACTGTTCTGGAGCTTTCCTACTTTTCTCTCTGCATGTCATAGAATCATAGAATGATCCATTATAGAATGGTTTGGGTTATAAGGGACCTTAAAGATCATCTCATTCCAACACCCCTGCCATGGGCAGGGACACCTTCTACTAGACCAGGTTGCTCAGAGCTCCATCCAACCCAGCCTTGAACAATTCCAGGGATAGGGCATTAATGACTTCTCTGGGCAATCTGTGCCAGTGTCTCACCACCCTCACAGTAAAGAATTTCTCCTGATATAAATCTAATATAAATCTCCTCTCTTTCAATTTAAAACCATTCCCCTTTGTCCTGTCACTATCTGACCATTTAAAAAGTCATTCTCCTGCTTTTATATAAGCCTCCTTTAAGTACTGAAAGGCCTCTAACAAAGTCTCCCTGGAGCCTTCTCTTTTCCATAATGAACCACCCCAACAGTCTCAGCATGTCTTCATAGGAAAGGTGCTCCCCCATTCTGATCATCTTCACAGTCCTCCTCTGGCCTTAGTACAGCAGGTCCATGTCTTCCTTGTGTTGAGATCCCCAGAACTGGACACAGAACTCCAGGTGGGATCTCACAAGGACAGAGGATCAAAATCACTTCCCTCAGCCTGCTGGTCCCACACCTTTTGGTGCAGCCCAGGATGTGTTTGGCTTTCTGGGCAGCAGCAGTACATCTCCAGGTCATGTCCACCTTTGCATCCACCAGAATCTCCAAGCTCTCCACCACATGGGCTGCTCTTATTGAGTTCTTCCCCTGGGACTGCCCCAAGCCAGTTGGATCACCTTGCACTTGGACTTGAACTTCAGGAAGCTCTCATGGGCCCACTTCTCAAGCTTGTCTGGGTTCTTCTGGATGGTATCCCACCCTTCTATTGTGTCATCTGTATTGCTTAGCTTTGTTTCCATCTGCAAACTTGCTGAGACTGCATTCCATCTCACTGTGTCATTGATGAAGTTGTTAAAGAGCACCAGTCCCAGGACAGAGCCCTGAGGGACACCACCTGTCACCGGCCTCCACCTGGACTTAGAGACATTTACAACAACTATGGCTGTGTCCACCCAGCCAATTCCTTATCCACTGAATAGTTCATCCCTCAAATCTTTGTTTCTCCAAATTGGAGAGAAGAATGTTATCTGTGTCAAAGGCCTTTGCTGAGTGTGGCAATCGTTCCATCGTATGAGTGCCTGGACACCTAACATGGTGATGGATTGTGAGGAGCAACACATGCCTGCCCTTCCATCCAAGTGAAGGCTGCACTTGTGTGGACTGCTGGGCTGATTTGTACCAAGTTTTGGTCAAAAAACACTGAGGTGTGAGAGCATGGTAAGGCACACCAACATCCAGACTTTAATCCCAGCCGACATCACAAATGCAAAGTACTAATCTGGAAAGAAATAAAAATCAGAATTAAACAAAAAAAGAATTTAAACACAAAACTCACCCATCCATTTTAGGAGCATCCCTTTTCATTTTGTCTGTATCAGAGTTGTTCTGTTGCATGCAATGCCAGCAAATTAATATTAGACCATCATCTCTCTTACAAGACTCTTCAAGCTCTGTTTACTTCAGATAGACAGATAAATAGATAGACAGTCAGATAGATAGGTAGATATATACATCCTGCATTTAACCACATTTTACAGCTCATTAAGTAATCCAGTCAGGACTGGGTCACAGCTGTCCCCTGCAAGTGGGTGAGGAAGGGACAAGTGGCTCCATGGAGAGTCATTGGCAGGGAACAACACAGCAGCCCTGGGGAACCGCAGCTGGTTGCCTACACAGGGAGAGTCTGGCTTTCTGCAGCACAGACTGGATCACAAACTGGGTCCAGGTGGGGCTGCTTGGCCTTATCCTAGGTCTAAACCATTTTTTTGGAGGAAAGATTTGGACTTTCTCCATTAATTCTTCTTTGAACATTTTATGAGCAGGGATTCCACCTGCTATCTGAGAGCCCCTGGCACAGCCTTTGGCTGTGCTTTGGCACAGTCAGAAATGCACAGCCAGGCTATTCCTTGAAGTAAAGGGTTACTTATCTCCTAAGGAATTCATGCATTGGTCCTCCTTGGGGGTTATCAACAGGAGTGTTTTCTGCTCACTTTTGTATTTTTTCTCAACACAAATTTGCCAGCTCCTAAGAATGAGGAAAAATAAACTGTTCACACATGCAAGGGTAATGTTTTAAAGAGCTTTCCATGTGGAAATCAAGTATTCTTATCAGGGATACATGTGAGATGATCCTGGAGGATAAATCTATCCTGGCAAGAGGTTGAGAGTCTGAAACCACCACAAAAGACAGGAAGCAAATGCATGCAGAAGCCTCTCTCAGTGCTATCCTAGGCAGTCATTTCTTGGATTTGCACTCTGCAATTAAAATTCAGGTGATATATGAAGTTTGTTTCAGTAGAGAGCTACTATGTAGACACAGGAAGATTTACCAAGGAAAATCAAATATGGGAATGCCTCATTAGGGACCCAGTGTCAACATTTAATATGTCTTCAAGAATTTGTACACTACAGTGGTTCATGGGGCTTTTTTGGCTTCTTTTGATCTCTTTTCTTTTTCTTTATTTTGTCTTTCATAAGACTGGTTTATGTAATCTGAGCAGTAACCTGCATTTTGATGCTTTTTCTGGCTCCCTGTCATAGCTATCTATACCTCTCTTTTTTACCGTGTGTCCTTCTCTTCTACATTTTCTTTTCTGCCATCTCCTCTGCCACCCTAGTGCCCTTCCCAAATGCCTCCTTGTCCACCTTCCTCCCCCAAAACCCCTGTGTGTCCACAGGCACTCTCTCCCACCTCCTTCTGCACATGCCTGCCCTAAATCTCTTCCCTCTGTCCCCTCTGATTTTTTGGAAATAAGAACACTTGGTATGGAGAGCTATATGACCTGACTGAGCATGTGAGACAATCCAAGATGTACAAGGGGCCCAGTAGGTGTGGGCTGTAACCCCGGGACTGCTGTGCTCAGCACAAAGAGGGAAATGTGCAGCCTTTGGCCACTGAATTAAGGCAAACCTGGAGGAGAAAGGTGCTGTTCTGGCAACAAATCCCTCATGGCACCACACCTGGATGTGTGGCATGCTTGGGCCAAAATCACCATTCTGGGTTCACTGCCCATTCTGGTAGCACCATGGCCTTCCCACAGAGGGGCACCCCCAGTGCTCTTTGTCCCATTGCCCCTGGGCAGGCCCAGGGAAGGTAAAACACCTATATTCTGTGGGAATATGCTCTTCCAAAGAGTCTCTAAAGTAAGGAGACCCAAGCTGTTTACAGATGGAACCTGAACAGAAAGGCAGAGTAAATTAGCTTGTTACCCTTGCCTCTTCCTCTGCAAAGCCTGCCCTCAGTCTCCAGCAACTTTTTTTATGGTTCATTTTCAGGAGCCTTTTCTTTGCTCTTCCTCAATTTATTATACCATTAAAACCGATGGGGAAAAATGTTCCTCATTAAAGTGAGAAGGTTTTATCTGAAATACAAAATAATGAAATGGCAAGAAATCTCAAGGCAGGAAAAAAGCCAACCAACCTGCTGTTCTACACAAAAAGAGATTCTTTTTTTTTTATTTTTAAAGAAAGCTCTTTCTCTCCCCTCCAGCACCAGCGACAAATTCTCCATCAACTCAGCCCACAGGACCTGTGCCAAAGGAATCCAGGTAAGCAGAGTAATTGGTAACATTTTTCTATATAATTCAGTCACGTTAGGCTGTATTTATGCCATACACAGGCAAGCAGCAGAAACACTGAGGAACTGGAAATTTACAGTGTGCCTGAGACACTCCCAGCCTGGCAGCCTCTGCTGTGCCCTTGCTATTAATAAACTGGAAGTTATGTCTGTCCGAGGGGCTGTCTTTGGGCCCCTCAACATCACCTGTATTAAAAGGGATGCTGCCAGCCTCTGCAGAGGGGATTTTAAATTTTTTTTTTTATTTTATTTTGTTAGACAGATAAATCCTACACAGCATCTCTCAAATCAACTGAGATGTGTGATTCTTATTTTACAGGCTGCTCTTCCAGCTGGGGAAAAAAAATAGGTCTGATTCCCCAGCCACAGTAAATCAGCATAATACCACCCTTCCCACCACCGATGCTGCTGCAGCAACACGGATTTACACCATCTGGAGACGTGGCTCCTTCCTCCCGTCTGCCCGATGTAAACATAGAGACATATCTAATCTGCCTTGCAGAGAGAAGGCAGGGGAAGGAAATTGAATAGACACTCTCTCTCATTAAGAGGCAAACAAAAACCAAATTCTATTTCAGTGACTTTAAACAGCACTAAGTTCATTAATAACAATCTTTATAGGAATATCCAAACAATTTTTTTTCCCTGACTTCTTTCTTCTCTTGGCACCAAGGGAAAGAGGTATAAGCAGCTGTTTTAGGGAAAGCTGTTACATTGTTACATGAGCACGCTGCAAGGTGGGTTTTGGATTGTATTTTATAAATCACATTCACATAAATTTTAAACATGTTATAGATTTTTAATAAATTTAATTGTCCAACGTTTATATAAATAACTGTTCTAAATTCAGAACTTTCACCCTGAAAGAGTGCAGACTCTATTTCTTCCCCAAAATTTGAAAATATAAGGGACTGAAGTAAAATGGCAAATCAAGGGCTTAAAAGTTTTCTCGCTAAAGTCACTACACGAATGCAAAAAAAAAAAAGAAAGACATTTCCCCCCATCTGAAGGTTTGCAGGAGGGCACCCTGCAGTTCCAGCTCCCTGCAGGGCCACCCTGAGCTGTCCTGAAGGGGCTGGCCATGATTTGGGGTGCATGAAGAGAGCTGCCCATGCACTGCTGAGGCTGCACCCCAGCCCCTCATGGGCAGGCGGGTTGCTCAGTCTGAGCACGTCTCATTCTCAAGCAAACACCAGCTTGACCCAGGGAGCACCCCAAGTTGCCTACCCACACCCTGGTCCCAGGAACAGGGGTTTCCATGAGATTTGGGCTTGATACTGGTCCCAGTTAACCTGCACATAGTCCTGGGCTTTACTCCTCATGTGCAAGGCAGAGATGATTGCACTTTACTGACTCAGGAGAGCGGGTAAAGCAAGCACACAATGGAAGCATCCCCCTATTCCTCATAAGTTTTCATCCACGGATGCCTTAATTTGTGTGTGCCCTGCCCAGAATCCTTTACAATTCATAGGAAACTAATAAGAAAGCAGTGATGTGTAAAGGCCTTGTTGAATTACTAATAGATATAAATAAATAAATAAAATGTTCTCCTGACCTTTACTCAGATCACAGTCAAGCCCCAAACACAATTATTTCAGTATCTTTTTTTCATGATTTTGTGGTTTGTTTTTCTCATTTGCCAAGGCCACAGGTATCACAGGGACTGTAAAAAAATTACCCCTACATTACACAGATAGTAGAGGCTGGACACCTTGATAGTTCTGTGTTGTAGTCTCAGAATGACCTTCATTCATGAAGAATGAACTTCAGGTGAAAGCAGAGAGTGGAAGGATCCATGGAAAGCCTCAGCTGCTGCTGGACATGCTGTGGTGAAAGAGGAGTGTCCCAGCAGGTCCCAGCCCAAGTGTGTGCAGAGGGATACCATATTTTCAGCAGCATGGCGGTCACCTACTGCCATTTGCAGAACTCGGTAAGCTGAGATCAGCAGAAGGGTGATTTTAGGACTGATTAAAACCTTGTTTTGCCCAGTGACAAGGAAAGCAGTAAGACCATAGAAGAGCCTGCACAGCTGCTACCAATACTCCTTGTCCATTCTGGTGTGCTGGCTGTTAGCCTTCTCCTTTGCACTGTCCTTAGCTTTGTGAGGGCAATTCTCTCCTCTGCTTGCTGCAGAGCTAATTTCACAAGGCTAAATGCCTTTCATGGCCTGCATTCTGAGTTCTGTTCTTCTCCTCTTAAGCAGGGTACCCTCCTGGTAAGCCAGGGCAATGCTGAGCCACTCACCTGATAGCCCAGAAGCTGAGGAGCATCATCAAGAGTGCTCTGAGGAAATGTGACCCCAGTCCACTCTGTCAAAGAGCAGGGATTAGATAATTCTGCTGTGATATGCCCCTGGAAGGCGGCTCCCCAACACCCCCTTGATGCCACAGCTGAGAGATGACACCAGCTGAGGTGGGAGCTTGACCAGAGGTGCTCAGTGTCTCCAGCCTAAGTGTGTCAGCCTGGGCTGTCTCAGCCCACAGAGATGGCTGTGACCTAGAATGGAGGAATATTCCAGTCTTCAGCTTCTTGATTTTAACAGGCCTCCTCAGGCTGATGGTTCCTTCACTTTTTACCTGAAAAGGGGAAGCTATTTCACTTGAAATTCACCAGCAGTTCAACAGTGCTGTCAGTCTACCATCAATGTGCAAAAACTCTTTATCCTCTCCCTGTCTTATGCAGTCCTCAGGCTGTGCCTCCTCCCTGCCACCAGTGAGGTGGACTTCAATGCCAGCATCTCTTTTTAGGCTAGTACAACTCCTCCATCTCCAGACATCCAAGTTTCAAAGGACATTTGAGGGCCACCTGAACCATTCACAAATGTGATTCAAATTCAATCACATTGATTTTCAGCTCATTAGACAGTGTGTTTTTAGGGGTTCTTAGCCTAAGGGTTTCTCCATGAGTGAAGCACAACATTGTCACCTGGCTGTCTCTACCCACAAGGGTTTATGAAATGCTTAGCTGGCAAAACAAAAAGCATTAACTTCTTGGCTACAGCTTTCTGCCAAAAGATAGGCAGGTCGTGCTTCAATGCAGATGTCTCAGGGAAAAAATGTGCAGTGCATTAGAGAGCTGTGACTCATAGAATAATTATCCTTGTTTCTCATAGTTTATTAATAATTTAAACCCAATCTTGATGTTATTGATCTATCATTGAATTGGAGATTTATTTCAGATCTGTAGTCACTGAAGCAGTAAATTTAATCCCCCTTTCCTCCCACCCTTCCATCCACTATACTCACTTTATAACTAAAACATGATGTTTAGGCTGTTTCAGTAATAGCACAGGAGAATAAGAGCTCAGAGGCAGTGGGTGGCAGGAGCAGCCTTAAGCCCACATAATACCAAGGGGGGGCCATATCAGGTTCTGGATTTAATACACACCATTTTGGCCAAACCATCCTTTTCATATAGTCTCAGGGATATCAAAAGGACCAGAAGCGACTTGGTGGAATGTGCATCACAACCAGATCCTGGACCGATTTTGCCTGTTTTCATCTAGATTTGATTATCCATGCCCACGGTTAACCATCAGTTTTGCACACATCATCCCGGTTGTGTATCCCACTCCTACTCTTTGCCTCAGATACAAGCTCACTGAGGTAAAAGTGCCCGCAACATGTGGGCTGTTGCAGGGCACATAAGCTCTTGGGCCCGATAATAATCTTACTTAAACTGGCAAAAACCTGAAGCAGATGCCTGTGTGTCCCAGGAGCACCATGAGTGTAAAATCCATTTCTGTGCGTGAAGGATCAAGCCTAGAGAGCTATAATGTGAAGACTCCTACAGCAGTGCTCACTGGGCTGTGCCATGTGTCAGGCAAATTCAATAACACAGCAGCAAGACTTGGCCTTTTAAAAGAAGCCAGGAATAGAAAACAGCATCCTTTATGGCTGTAATGTGCCCGGAAGAGTGATTTTTGTAGGCAAATGAAATACATTTTTATTAGACCAATTGTAGTGTGCAGTTGGGTAGGAAAAAGTGTCTTGGCTGTACCAACTCTTTCTCAGGTCTGGAAGAAAACAAATGTGCCTAAATGCTTGTCTGTTCTTTTCCATCTATATTAATGGATACAATCAAATGCATTTCCATCCTTTGTCAGCCTATCCTTGCTGCTGACCTTAGACCCTGCAGCTGAAACCACAACAAGTGGGGTCTTTTGGCCACCATAAGGGTCCCTTCAGCTATAGAAATGTGTGACAGGGCCAAGCTGTCATAGCCTTGCTCTAAAAAGCAAACCAGATGGATGTCACAAAACAGAGAGGATGTGTTGGTGTGGTTAGTGCTGCATGTACCCACAAGTGTGTGTGCTCTGAGTGTGTCTGGTGTTTCTTGCCCAAGTAGGAGACATTTCTAGAGAAGAACAGCAGGAAAACAAGGCACAGCAAACTAAACGTAGTTTACGTTTTCCAGAGATATAATTTTAATGAAATATTCATGAAGCTCAGCTTTCCTTGGTTTTTTTGGGGGGGGATTTGGGGAAGTTTTGGGGTTCAGTTCATGTTAACTGAACCTGGAATAAAACCAGGGAAAAGCTGCTATTTCTTTAAACCTGCAGGACAAGGGATGGTCCACCATAACACACCAGGGTGGAGGTGCTAGGTATTGCAGGGCTGTTGGGAAGGGAACAAGCCTAGGGAAGTCCATGTCTGGAAATGCTGCTGGATGGCTGTGTCACTGGGTCCTCCTGCACTGATGGGACTGTTGTCATTGGCAGGTGACAGCTCCTGCAAGGCCCAGGCTCAGTGGCATTAGACCTTTCTCTTCTTTGAGGCCTGAGAGCCTTCTACAGTGAGTTCTCACCTGAAGCCATGAATTCCTGGGAATTGGGGCTTTCCTGCAGTTGGAAAGGAGTGACCACCCTTCTTTCCTGTCCTTGATGAAATGGGTGAGAGCGATCGCAGGCACAGGTACCCATCACCAGTGCAAGTCTGTTCTGAGCACCTGCCTGTGATGGGAGCAGATTTGGTGCCTCTCTAAATACATAACCTCAACTCCCAGTTTAGTCCCACACCAGGCAGTTAGGAGGGTGTTTTCAGTACTGAGCAGCCAAGTAGAGAAGCTGAGCACCACTTCAGGGCCTGGTCCCCCCCAGAATATAATGTCTAGGTCTCCCTGCACCCTGGTGAGGTGAGCAAATGTCTTTTGCTGCCCTTTTAGGGTGGGTAACTAGAGAGATGTGTCCACCTCTCTTTCCCCCCAGGCTGCATGCCTCCTACTCCGACCTGTTTGCTGGAGGCGTCTGTTCTTTGCTCTTGACAGTATTAGGCTCCTAATTCAGGTTAAGCTTCACTTAGGATGTTGACCTTGGGCCTTGGTTCAGCTCACAGAGGACGTGTTTGGGCTGCAAGTGCACATTGCTGGGTTGTGGTGAGCTTCTCCTCTTGACCAACACCTCAAGTCCTTCTCCTCAGGGTTGCTCTCTGCCCAGCCTGTATTTGTCTGTAGGGCTGCCCTGACCCTTGTGGAGGACCTTGCCCTTGCTGAACTTCATGATTTGCACATGGACCCACCTCTCAAACCTGTCAAGGCCCCTCTGGATGGCATTTATCAGGTAGACAGTGGTTGTCCAAAACAGAGGATTGCACTGCAATGAAGTCTGATCCAGCATACTCCAGAATAAATACCAGGCAGCAGGAGTGACACAACAGTGGAGCCATTGCCTG
This sequence comes from Certhia americana, assembly GCA_018697195.1. Lineage (NCBI taxonomy): Eukaryota > Metazoa > Chordata > Aves > Passeriformes > Certhiidae > Certhia > Certhia americana. Next base: position 55,170,212 of record CM031857.1, read on the forward strand.
TGCCTCTTCTCTTTGCCCACCCCAAACCTCTCAGTCTCCCATTACTGGGGTGCAGCAGCTTGAAATCTGCAAAGGGAAAATTCCTGGAAATCTGGCTCTATGCCTTGTCCTGCCCTGCAGCTTGTCCCAGCAACCCTACTTTTGCTTGCCAGGCATTTGTATAAATAGGATTAACATCCACAGTTACACTTAGCTAGGTTGCAAATTACACAGGCTATCAAGGCTTGTGCTTCAGGGCATACACTGATTACCATCAGAGGGGCAAAAATGAGTTTTTCCAATAACGGAATATTGCGTGATTGACTGGGAACATTACAGGGCAGAGTGGATTAGCCTTTGCCATCAGTATCAGTTATATGTCATTGCCACATCAAAGCACCAGCCTGCTCCCATTCAGGCAGCGTGGAAGGCAGCTGGGTCTCGAGGAGCAGGGCTGGCTGTTAAACCCGACACAGATTTTGAAGCTGCTTATAAAATGTGCCCCCAGCAAGCTGTGCTCCCTGCCTCTGCCTGCCTGCCTCCTGGGCTGCACACCTTCAGCTGGTCAGAGAAGCCTGCCTGCCTCTCCTTTGCCTCCTGGAGTTTCCTGGCTCTGGTGGGAACACGGGCTATCAGCAGGTCTGGGACTCACTGAAACAGGAGGCTGGGAGGCACCTTTACTTCTTACTACTTGACCATCCTTGTGGTGTTTCCAGAGTCTTGCAAGAGGAGCTGAAGTCCTTGTTAGTTTTTTATTATGGATGAAAAGCTCTGCCCACTTTCAGGTCATCTTATTTCCTTCATCCTGGCAGCAAATGATTGTCTCATTTGAATGGAAGAGCTAGAACTGACAGAAAATCTAAAATAAGAAACATAATTAGCAGCAAAACTTTTAATTCCTCCTTCTAAGCCATTTCTAAGTTGTGTTAGTGCTTATTTATTGAACCTGGCTTGGCATTCAGAGAGTCCCTTTTAGTGCTAGTAGGGTTGATTACTGGGTTGAATACTACAGCTTTGAGGAAATGGCTGCTCAGTACACAGAGATGCCAAGTTCCCTCAACACAGAAATACCCATCTTTCTTCACAGGAAATGTGTTTTATTCAGCACAAATATATTAAAATTAGGCTGCCACAGGAGTCACAGATGCCACACCAGCAGCCCATGCAAGAGGTGTGTGGCTGTGGGATGCCAGGACTCAGCCTTTCTGGGGCTAAAAGCTCCCTCCAGCACAGGCAGGACAGTGCCAGCCTTCGTGATGGAAGCTGGGCTGGGGTTTGCTCCAGATCATTGGCTTGGCTCTGGTGCCAGGGGGCACCCTGGGGGTGATCCATGGGGAGATCTGAAGAGGAGGATTAGGGGAGACAGTAAACAACCAGAGAAGAGGAGAAAGATGAGGAAGAGGAAGCTACCTGGTTTCCCCAGGTTACAGTCAAGATCTGGGTCTTCCTACCCTTGCCCACTTGCAGTTGACAGTGAAATCCAAAACTCTTGTCTTCCATCCAGAGGCAAACAGAGCAGGGCCTCCTTCCTAATAGAAATCTGGAAGAAATGTGGGTGGAGATTTTTTTCCCATAACAGTCATTACCAGAGTAGTTGTTTCAGTGTGTGTAATGGACCTTTTTGTGTTCTCTCTCCTGCAGATCAATCAACAGGACAGATGTCTGATTGTCCTCCTGTCCCAATGTATATCATCATTACTCCTTTGGAGCTGCTGCAAAATAGCACAGGTGTCAATAAAAGTAGAATTTGGACTTTCATCTACTTTCATTTAGGCTTTATAGGAGAAAATGGTAGGTTTTCGGAAAATAAGCCTCACCTTCACATTACTGAGCATGTGATGTCAACACAAGACTGCTTGGGTAATGCAGCAGCCTCCAGAAATAGGGCAGGCTCCTAAAATCTCAGAGTCAAGCCAACCTGACTTGATAAGGCTTGCCACTGGCTAGCCAAGTGCAATGAGATTACCCTGATCTGGGGAACAGAGATACTTGAGCTCAGGAATTTCTCCCTGGGTGTGATTATCTTGTAATAGCCACTATCACTCACTCTCATTTCTAGCTGGGAAGGAGATGCAGAGTGCTTTGTGTCCACCAGCTTGTAAACTGCCAAGGCATGGCTTTTAAGGCAACCTTGGAAAAGTGTACAGGAACACAAATGTCTCTGTCAATAAGGCACTGAGATGTCAACCAGAAGGGTCACTTGTCAGCAGCCAAGTGTATGTTTTTAATTTACTGGGGGAAAATTTAGCAAATCACTCAGATTTGGACTGACCATTAGAGCCACTGCTGCAATTTCTTTTCCCTCCATCTCTTGTTGCTCATATTGCTCAACAATAAACCCAGGGTGACCCAGGCCAGACAAAGTGAGATGCACAGGAGACATCTGCATGGAGAGCAAGGTTGCATTACAGAACAACTTGGCCTCCAGCTGAGGAGCCTTGTCCATGCAGGTAAAGACTACTTCTTTGGGAGCTAAAGGAAAAAGGGATGCACCAGCCTGTGGGTCTTGGTGGAGGACTATTTAAGGTGAATATTGTGCCTGATGTGGGAACAGTGACAGACAAGAGCATCAGACGCCTCAGGGATCATTTTAGTCATCCTCTGTAGTGAGATACATGGCCTGGTGTGAAAAGCAGGACAGAGGGATGACTGAAAATGATCAGCCCCCAAAATACACCTGGCACAGCATTCTGCCCTGGATGAGACCCAGCAGATGCTCAGGAAGTATTACAAAAATAGAGCAAACATTTGTTTTTACTTCCCAGAATACTTTCCATTTCCCCAGTGGTCTGTGACTCAGGAACCTCCTGAACCATAGATGCCATCTCTGCTTTTAATAGCCCTTGATGTATTCCTCTTCTATCCACCAGCTGACACCCTATTGAACCAACACAAACTTTAAACATCCACTGTACCCTATGGCAAGGAGTGCCACAGCTAAAAATCTCCTTTGTTTATTTTGAACTTGCCACTTGATAGTTTTCTTTGATGTTCACTCTCTTCTTTTGAAGAGCACTGAATAATATGAACAGCTGTTCCCCAGTCACTTCGCTCTTTCTTTCACAAAACTCGGTCATATTTCTTCTTCAGTCATTTTTTTCCTCCAAGATAAAAAGTCTTAATCTATTCAGTCATTCCCTGAATGGAGGCCCTTTTGTGCTTTTGATCATCTTCAATTGCCTTCCTCTGTAACTTTTCTATTTCTTCTCTATCATATTTGAGATCAGTGAATCAGAACTGCACAACAGCATTCAAGAGAAGGGAGTCCATGGAGTTACAAACCAACATAATGATTTCCCCTGTTTTGCTCTCTCCTCCTTTCCTAATAATTCGAAGGTTTCTGTTTGCTTTTTGATTGCTACTGAATCTTGAGATGACATTTGCATAGAGCTATCTATTATAACCTGAGGATTTTGCTCCCAAGTGAAAATATCCAGCTTGGAGACCATTATTTTGTATGTAAAGCTAGGATTGTCATTTCCCGTGCACATCACTTTACATTTATCTACATCAGATTTTATCTGTGATTTTATTACCCTTTCATTCAGTGCCACAAGGGTCTTTCTGAAACTATTCACAGTCAGCCCTTTGCCTCAACTACCTGTAATATCATCAGCAAACTTCTCTCCCTGCTTGCTGCTATTTCAAGATTATTTCTGAATATTTTGAAAACATGGGACAATGTTTAGGCTAATTCAACAGCTTTCTCTCTCAAATTTGAAGTGCCAGCTCCCAGAGTGAGGGGAGAAATGCCACTTCCTGAGCTCTTGGGGTGTCACTGGAGAGCAGTTGGGGTGAAATGGCATTGTGCCTGAGCAGGACTTCTACCTCTCACCTTGCACAGGTAGGATGGGGGGTGATGGTGCTTGCTGGGATGTGTGTCTGCCCTGTACCAAACCAGCCTAAGATGGGCCCAAGCCCAAGGAGGTGAGCAGATTTTCTGGGGCCCCAGGAAAGGGTGCAGAGCAGAAGCAAAGGATGGCAAAGCCTTTCTCTGAGAAAACGTCTGCAGGCAAAGTTGTGTTGAACAAACAGGAGTTAACTGGGAACTCTTCCTCACTAAAAGCAATTTGGGAGCCTGTCAAGCTTGCCCAAAAGAGTCCAAGGCCAGAGTCAGACAAGGAGCCTCTCTCCATGGGAGGAGAAGACAAGGATGATGGAACAGTCACTGCCCTCTGCCAAGGCAACGTGAGAACCAGCTCTGGTTGTATGGTGAGAAAAAAACAGAAATAACCAGAGAGCAGCACTTTCCCAGTGGTGTGTTTTCTCTGGGAAGCAGCGCCTTGCAGCAGTCCTGGCAGGGGGTCAGTGTTGGGTAGAAACAACAGGGGCTCTTCTTTCTGCTGGGAGCATCCTCATTTGGGGGAAGAGGCTGGACATTTTGTAGACAATTACCATTACCACTTGTAGACAAAGGGTGACAGATTAAGCACGTCCCCAGCACCACAGGGGAGCATGAAATTAATTCACCTAGAGGAAAAGAACAGGAGAGAGGTCCTCATCCCTGTCCAGTGGCACTACTCAGAGCCACAGGATCACACAGAATATGCTTCCTTCTGCTCTCGGGTCCTAGTAAATTCATGCTGCAGCCTCTAGAGCCAGGCAGTGCAGGATTTTCCAGCTCTTTGGTGAGATGCCTTTCAGAAAAGGTATGCGACTTTCAGAAAAACACTCTGTGGAAGTGATTTGATGCTCCTGCGCCTGCAAGGGGAAAAAGAAAATGTCTCTTCTCTGATGATAGAGCAAGAATTGTTTCAAAGGGCAGAGGCTCTCCCCTTTTAAGAGCTTTAAGCTTGACCACCAGGAAACCAGAATCCTTTTGATGACAAAAGAGCAGGCATCATTGATTTAAGCACAAAGTGTTTCTTGAGCTGTGGGAACAGTTTTGTCTTATGGCCAAAAGATGTCTGTGCACATAAGAAAAGACCAACTGGTTTCACAGATCCAGGGAGCAAAATAGAAATTGGAGAAAGCCAGTGGCAGACCCACTGAAATTGCAGCCATCACCCCCCTGCTCATCCCAGTGGGGAAGACACTCAGCCACCAAGGCAAAGTCCTTATTTCCATTCCAGCCTTTCAGCTCTGGCCATGCCAGGGACTGAAGCTGAGGACCAGCAAGAGACCAGGGCTCCTCCACAGTGGCTGAGGATTTCAGCAGTGCCTTCACCTCTTGTTTAAGGGTGAGGTTTGGGGAAGGAACTGTGTGGTGTGCCCAGTGCCAGCCCAGCGCTAGTGAACCACACTAGCATGGCTCACACAGCACAGCCCTGTTGCACTGATGATCTTTGCCTTCCCCTCTCAATGGGAGGTTTTGGGGAGGAATGAGCAATAAATAACAACTCTTCTCACCACCAGAAAGGCAGATGTGCATTGTAGGCAGAGCACAGCTTTTGGATAAGCAGCACTGGCAGCAACCTGCGTAACTCAGCCAGCACAAACCCACAATGACTGCAAATAAAGCTTGAGTGAGATGCAAAATTCACAGGTGCCATTCATTGGTCCTGGCGGCACCAGGGTTTGTGCTGCCAGCCAGCCCACCAAGCCCTGGACCACAGCTGGTTCACAGATAAGAAAAACCCATCTGGAAAGAACCCTGGGGAAAGATGGGCTGGGTTTAGGTGACAGGACTGATCACAGTAGAAGGCACCAGAATGGCTATACTATAAATACTAGACAGGAAGAAGGCCCTCACTGCTTTTGAGCCATTATCATAAAATCACAGAATGGTAGCATGGTTTGTGTTGGGAAGGGACATTAATCATGTCATTCCAATCATCTACTTCCAATCCCTTCACCATGGGCAGGGACACATTTCACTAGACCAGGTTGCTCAGAGCCCCTTCCAGCCTGGCCAGGAACACTTCCAGGGATGGAGCATCCACAACTTCTCTGGGCAACCTGTTCCAAGTGCTTCATCACCCTCACAGTAAAGAATTGCTTCCTAATACCTAATTTAAATTCACTCTCTTACACTTTAAAGCTATTTTCCCTTGTTGTATCACTACATGCCTTTGTCAAAAGTTCCTTTCCAGCTCTCCTGATCCCCCTTTAGGTACTAAAAGCTTCTATAAGATGTCCCTGGAGCCTTCTCTTCCCCAGGCTCTCTCAGCCTGTCTTTGTACGAGAGGCGCTCCAGACCTCTGACCATCTTTGTGGCCTTCTCTGGAACAGATCCATGTCTTTCCTGTGCTGAGGACCCCAGAGCTGGATGCAGCACTCCAGGTGCAGAGCAGAGCAGAGGGCAGAATCTCCTTCCTCACCCTGCTGCCCACACTGCCTTTGATGCAGCCCAGAACACCTTTTGCTTTCTGGGTAGCAAATGCACATAGCTGGGCCATGTTGAACTTCTTGTCAACCAACACCCCCAGGTCCTTCTCCTTAGGGCTGCTCACAATCCATTCTCTGCTTGGGAAATCCCCAGTCAGGAAGGAGGAGAGCTGACCATGAATGTTTCCATTGCAAATGCTTTGCAAGTGCAGGCTATTTTACTTTCAAAAGTGCAAATTTTCTAATCTCCCTTGAAGATTCTTCATATTAGTGTTGTCTTAAAAACTGAGTGCGTCTTGACTTCTAATGTAGTTTCTCAGGGTTTTCTTTTAAAGAAGAGACAGGAGCTTCTTTAAAAATTGTTTTTAAAGTTTTAAACCTTTTTAAAAGGCATAAAGCCTTTTTTTTCCTCTTTTTTTTCCCACTTTCTCAGTGCTTCACAGGATGTTAAAAGAAGGCCCAATTCCCAAGTTGTCCATATATTCATATGAAAAAAAACCTACAGCTTTCCACTGAGCTCTTAAGAAGGAAGTGTAAACATACCAACTGTGTTTATATGGGAGCACAGATAATTAAATATAAAATATAACCTACATTTCCTGAAAAAAAAAAAAATATATATATATATGCCTTTATGAGAACAGTCTAGATCTACCATGGCTGACGAGAAGGAACAGACCCAGGAAAATGTGAGTCTATCTGTACTGTGTGAGCATGGCTGTAGCACAAGCTTCTTCTTCCTGGCAAAAAGGGAGAGTGACCATTCCATGGCAGTGGCAGGGAAGCAGACTCTACCCACTTCCATACCATTCACCTTTCTTGCCCTTCAAACCAGGCTTCTCCATTCAAATTACCCAGTGGGGTCAGATTCAGGCTCCTTAACTAGGAATCACAAGGAGAAGTGCTCCTGGTCCCAGGTCAACAATTTAACAGCACAGGCAAAAGTTTTACAGGGTTGAGGTAGCCTTGAATTCATGAGTAAGGACATCCCCACTGTGTCCAGCAAGGGATGGGGTATCTGGGAGACCCCCTCCAACCCAACTGCCAAGAGAAGCAGTGCCCCAGGCTCTGTTGTCCCAGCTTCTCTGACCCTGGAAGGTGAAGCACGGACTGGAGTCCCACGAGCCAGGGGCTGGAAGGGATCTCCCTGACAGCTCAGACCCCTGCAGCATGGCTCCTCTCTTCCCTGACTGCTTCTCCTCTCCCTTCCCCAGTCAGACAGCATTGCAGTTTCTGCCAGCATGCAAGAAAATTACCTGTGATTTATCACACAATCAGTGATTTTGTTGGCTTTTTTATTTTGGACATAGAAGTGCATTATACTGCTCTCCCACACTGAAATATGGAGGTAGCAAATCCGCCTGCCTGGGACCGTCTGTCTTTCAGCCTCATAAAAAGCCTGAAAAAATGAAAGCAGAAACAAAATCGTTAGTTTGTTGCTTTTTTGTTCCACTCCATCCCTTCCAAGCAGGAAGGAATTCTTAGCTATCCTGCGGAGCCAAAGCCTGCACCTTCAGGTTATTAAATTGGTGCCACAGCTATGGCTGGAGTCACCCACTTCAAGAATACAAAATGCCTCCGCCGGGGAGCAGCTGTGGCCAAGTCCCTCAAGTCCCTGCCACAGACACAGCCCGAGCACAGACCTTTTCTGTAAGTGAGAATTGGCTGCTGCATGAACCATGATCCACCCTCTCCTAGCTGCTCCCCATTCTTCCCAGAGAAGCAGGTGGTGGTAATGCCGCTTATTTCTACTAGAAAGTATTAAACCCTGCTGGCTTGTAATGCTGGGAGCTAAACCGTTAGCAAAGAAATGTTTCTCTGTTCCTTGTCAGTATCTTGCAGGATAAATTATTTTGATGAAAAGAGGGCCCTTAGCAAATTATACCATCAGAGAGCAGCTAATAACATAGAATAAAAGAGTTATCTTTGTATATGGAATGTGAAAACACAGAAATGAAGAATGAGGTTTCCTCAGTTATTTGAAAGTGTTTAATTAAACACCAAGCAAACAAACAAAAATACTCAAGGCAAGGTAGAAAGCACAGAGTGTGATGGTCTGACAGAGCTCTGGAATTGGTGGAGGGGGAAGAGGGCCTGGGGCATCACAACCCAATCCCCTCTGTCCAGGCAGACATCTCCACCACACTTCCACGTGGAGACCCAGGTGGCTACAATGGAAAAAAATTGGGCTTGTTACCTGCACCTGTGAAGGGAAGCTGCAATCGAGTTGGTTAGCTTTAGGTCAACATTGCTGCTGGATTGTTTCTCATCTCTGGTGAGAGTTCCTCACTAAAGAATTACTTAGGTGACCAATTTCTTGCAGTCTAAGTTGTTACATGAGATGAGTGATGACTTCAGTAAAAGCTGCAAGCATCTGAGCCATCAAATAATAATTTTTGACATCCCATTCCCAGTCTCCAAAGTTTCCCTTCAGAAAGCTGATATCTGGGGGAATCACTAAATCCCATCTCAATTTTACAAGTCCTCCCTGTGCTGAGGCTAATTAATGGACATCTTAAATGTCTAACCGGCTATTACAAATCATTTTAAATAGCTTTTGCAATAATGCTTCCATCAGACTCCAGCAGTCCTGCCATTTGCCTGCAGACATGTTGGTGTTCCATCCATCACACAGCAGCCAGGTTTTACAGCCTGACACCAAGGAGAACCTGAGCAGCTCTAAACCATTGCTGATGTGCCACAAGTCTCTCCCGACCTCACCGGACCGCACACTTCCCATCGGAGTCAGCCACGTGCCAGCTGCTGGCTCACCTCTGAGCTGGGGCTGCTGGCTGCAACACACCCAGCCTCACCCAGCACCTGCAGATTAAGGGCAGTGCTAAGTGACCGCTCCAATACCTGGGAATAGAATGTGATAGTTTTGGTGCCAGGAAAAGAGAAAACTGACAGCTTGTCCTGCTTATGGACAGGTTCAGGCTTGCCCATGACTGGTGCTGTAACACATCACAGACGCGAAGTTAGATTTTTTTTTTTTTCCTGTTGTTTTTCTGAGCTGCAGCACAAGGTAACGCTGAGGGAGACCAAGCCACCCTTGCAGCCTTGTGAGAATCAACTTCTTCATGCTTGGGCAAGAAAAACTCAATGCAACACATGATGTGAATGATAAAAGCTCCCTGCATGCCACAGCTGGGGGGATGCTCCACACCCAGAGCCATCTACCCAGGCTGTCATGAGATGGGGAGCATCAATTTGTATTTGTATGTGTAAATATGGGCTGTTTTCCCTCACATGCTGCCTTTCCCTCTCCTCTGTAGTTTGGCAGAGCCATTTCCCATACCCAGCCACACACACAACCATACACATATGCAAGGATGACCTTTATTAAGGGACTTTCAGCTGTCATCGTGCAATAGGGAGAAAGGGATTGGGGAAAGATGGCCAGGGTAAAAAAGATAACGACGTGGAAGTTGCTGTGAAAAATACAGCTGCTACTCCCTGAATGGAACATGGTCAGCATACCTGGCCTTCCACACAGAACACAACACGATCTAAGGGAAACTAAAGGGAGGGTGGAATAGAGACACCATGGCCAGGCTCTGTTGAAAACCTTGCAGAAAAGGGAACTCAGCGGTATTTTCCAGCTGATAAGCCCCATAGCAGCTGGAAACCAAGGGAGATAAAGGAAGATGTCCGGCTGTATCAGCAGCTATGGCAAAATCACTCTCCTTGGACTGGCACATGCCCCATCACAAGGGCCCCAGCTTTCTTGGGGTGTTGGCACACCAACCAAAGACAAAAGGCTTGAGTTAATCTCCCCTTTTTATGTGACAGGGACTTATACACACAGAACCTATATTCCACCCAAGGGGGTTTTCTGCCCTGCAGGGACTCACAGTTCTCCAAGGGGCCATCCAATTTCTGTAGTGTGCATTTACCAAATGACAAAAACTTAGCAAAAAAACAGCACCTGGCTTGATGCATCAGGTCCCAGAAGCAACTCTTGAATGGAAAAATGGAAGTTTGGTCCAATTGCAGCAAAATGTGGTACCTGGGGACCAGGAAGTTGTTGGGTCTAAATTCACCCAGCAGTGTATTTCTCCCCAGCACACACATACTGAGATCTACTTGGGGCAGGAAGGGGCCACCAGAAGCGCTGGTCTGGCCTGACTTCAGCCAGCACTCTCACAGCTCCTTTCCAGTCCATTACCGTGGAACAGAAAGGCCACGTCCCCATTAAATCCCAGACTTAGAATCAAATTGACTGAGTGTTCCTCAGGCACAACAATCCTGTCTGTTTCAATGTGGGGTCCCAGTTCCTGGTGAGTGGTTGCTGTAATATCCCTGCCTAACCAGCTCCTGCCTAGCAGCTCCTTGGAGAGCAGCAAGGAAAACATCCAGTGGAGATAAACCTGGGACTGCTGCAAGGGACTGGTCACAAATTTTCATGAAGAAAAATCCGTTTCATTCAAAAGCAAATTTCCTGCCTGTGTGACTCTTAATGAATTTTTCTGCCGGCAAAGCATTAAGAGGAGTTGAAATCGTAGTGCTAATAAGGTTCGCAAGTCCATTTTGAAACACTGTTTCTTTTCAAAGACTTAATATTAACTCAAAGACTTAATATTAACTCAATCAAAGACTTAATATTAACTGTCAATATAAGCTCAAAGCTTCTGATTTTATCTAAACAGCATTTCACTTAACATGAAACAAGTGGGGAGAAGAACACCACAATCCTTTGGTATTCGTTGTTACCTGCTCAGGTTTCCCACCTCTAACAGTTAGAGGTGGAAATGCTGTTTTGGGCAGGGTTGAACCCAGTTCTGTCCCAGTGTGACTATCCCAGCCTACTGGCATGCAAACCTGTCCCTTACTAGAAGCAAATACAACTGGCCAGCACTGAAATCACATATTGCCCGTGCTTGGGTGGGGGCTGAGTCCTCAGGGGGAAGGATTCAAGTTGCCTTCCCTGGTGCAGGCACAGACAAAATGTTGCCAGCCTGCACAGCAATGGTCTATACGAGGTCACAGGTACATTGCTCATGGAAACAATCTCTGAGGTGGCTGCTCAGGAGGGCGGCAGTGAGCCAAGGCCCGGAATGTGCAGAACCATAAAGTTCTGCATACTACTCTTTGGCCCCCAAAATTCAGACTTTTTCTCTTTTTCTCGGGACTATCTGCTCTGTTAGATAAGGAAGTCATCTTCCTTGTCCCACTGCTTCTGGGCAGCCCACTGCCACCCGAGCTGGCTCAAGTCATGACTTTAGTTCTTTGCTCCTCAGTCCCCTTGTACACCTGCTGGAAGAGGATCAGCTCCCGGGGGAAGCTGTAGGGTTAGTGTGCCCCAAGGGCATGAAGGGAAAGGGCACCCATGGCACATTGCATGGTGAGAAGTTGGGGTACAAACCATGCAGGATTCTCTCCCACTTGGTCCCCCCTTCAGAGAGTTTAGCATTAACATCCTTCACTCTGCACAGGCTCTCTTTGTAGCTGAAAGATCCAGAGAAAAGTCACCCACTTAAGTGGCCAGAAAGCAAAGAGGAGCTCCTCCTTCAGTCTAAAAACATTCAGCTCATGAGCCTGCTCTCCAACAATCAGTGATGCAATACTTTTGGCAATCTCTTTCTCAGTGATACCACTCCTTGCATTTCATTATCTTCTACCTGCATGAAATACTGAAACTCAAGACATTAGTGCTCACAGCAAGCTGTCACATCAGCGTTTCAGACCAGCTTTTCCCTTATCAGGGTGGTAACAGCCACTTTGCAATACTCCTTTCTTCAAGCTCACAATGCCCACCTGTACACCAGGTCCTTGTAAGCAGGTTTGTTTCAGCTGACAGCACATGATGGATCCCAGTCTGATCAGCAGGGTTACACACCAGACACGTGCCTTGAAGTACATGGCTTCTGTCCTGCAGCTGAGGAAGGGGAAATTTGGGAGCAGGTTGTGCCAAGTGTGACCGACCAGCCTGCTTTGGCTCTTAGTCAGAGACACCGGGGCTGGTGCAGAGGGCATAGCAAAGAGCAGCCTGGGAACAGGGATCAGGGGCAATCCAAGAGAGGGAACACAATGTGTCTCTTGGGTCTGTGGGCTCCAGCTGATGGCAATACCCCTGGCTTAGTGGCATGGTTGGCCCCCACTGAAAGGGACCAAATGATTCTTTTATTCCTTTTGCTCTATTTAGAGGTCTTTATATCAAAGACATGACTTGATCCACATACTGGCTTGGGTTTAGGGCTCAGTGGGGATGAAAATGCACAAGAGTAGGAGAAAACAGCATTTGTGGACAGAGCTGGAGCTACCTGCAGTTACCAGGATTTACTTCAGCAGCAGACTTTTCCCCTTTTCACACCCACATCACTTTGCCAATACCAAATACGCAGTTTGAGAAAAGGACTACTAAGATTTGCTTGGAAAACACATGGCATAGTGAAAGATTTTGCTGCAGGCAACACTGTTGTCCAAAAGCTGGCCAGGCATTCACCTCATTTACAAGATACAATCCAAAGGGCCAGAGCCCTAGAGGAGGCTCCAAGTGACAGGAAGCTCTAGTCACACATCACTGCCCCATACCACTCAGATAGAATCTGAATTCCACAGGGAAGGAGAGCTTCTACTCTGATAGTTCATTCAAATGACATTGTGAAAGCCAGAGGATTTCAGAAGCTTCAGAGGGAAGCTTCATGCTGACACTACAGGGGACAAACCACAAGCTTCTGCATGATGTGTTTTACACCACCAAGGGCCAGAAGAGCACTACAGGGTAATGAGAAACTCTGGGTAGGTAAGTCTGTGAGTAACCAAGCAAGAACAGTCATCAAACACAGTAACATTTGTGTTTTCTGCCACCAGCTCCCAAGCTTTCTTAGTTAAAATATGTTCTTGTGTTACAGTTGTGGTTCACAGTTGTGGTTTCTTCCTCCTAATATAACTTCAAGGAAAGAGACCATTTAGTCACACAAGACTGCTTGTCAGTAAAGAAAATACAAATTTACTTTTATTATAACCATAAAGAGGCATTAATTTAACAATTAGCTGTACATTCAGCACTCAGGTATATATCTGTGCCAAATAAACTCAATTCTCTTACTGCTAAAAAAAGATCACTTCTCAGCAATGCACAACTTGTGCTTACAGGATGTTTATTGTCTCTGTGTTACAGTTATCTTGACAGACAAGCCTCAGGATACAGAATAAAGCTTTACTCTTGGACCAAAATAGGAGGCAACATTTTTATTTAAAAAAATTAAAAACAGCAAGTTTCTAGTCAGATAATATAAAGCATCTTAAATTAATCTTTTGAAAGTATTTACACTATTTGTAAACGTAAATATCTGAAACTGTACATGTTTAAACAAATGTTCATTTAGCAAACAGGCTGTATAAACTGATTGCTCTTCTAATCCTTCCACCAGCTGTCCTAGACCTGTCTGGGTACTTTAGGAGAGAAAAAGATCCCAAGCACAAGAGCGACTACTGCCATGGTTTACCCTTCACATCTCTTCTGTACAATGTCTGTATTAAATCAGTCATAACTCTGTACAGTGTCCATGCAGTCCTTCTGAAAAACTTTATAAAAAACAAATATACATATATTACAATGCACTGGACATTATTTTACAGCCTGTATTTCTACGTAAGTAAAGGGAGAGGGCAAGTTTTTATCCTTGTTAGTTCCTTTACTTAATTTTTAAGGAGTCGTGTAAGGTCCTATGAGTACCATTTATGTATCTCAGCACCACTTCTTGTGGCAGCTTTCAATCCTACCATCTTATACTGCAGCCTTGTTATTTATAACAGGAAAATTATTAAATCAAAATACCACCGATGTGCAAGGAAATTTCTTCATATTCCAAAGGACAGAACAGGTTTTATAAATAAGTTAAAAATTTGTGACATCACCCACTATTTTCATTTTGCTGTGCTGCACAATGAAGATTTACACACCGAGACACTCTGAAGTGTTCATTCCATTAAGGGCAGGCATTTAACATTCAGCTCTCCACACTAATGTCCAATTAATGCTCACTCAACAGCAAGTACTGTTTACCAGTTACTTATCCTCTCTTTACAATGTAGATTTGACAGCCTTGCATATCTGTCCCCACACCCCCGATTAACACTTTCTCCATGGCACAAAGGCTGTGCAAGTTTCAGATCCCCTTCCCACTGTAATCAATGTGACATCACCATCTGATCTTGAGAAAGACAAAGAAAAAACAACTCTGCCCTAAAATTAGGTAACTGAAAATCTCAATGCTAAGCACTACTGTAAAAAGTGTCTGGAAACATGTGGTTCCCTCAGAAACAACAGAAATTATGTTGCAGAGCTTTCCATTGCAAATCCCAGGGATCTGAGACTCTTCACCTGGAGAAAGGCTAGAGTATGACATTTCAGGTCAGACCTCACAGCTCTCAATCACAAGAGTGTAAGAAAGACAGCCCATCCAGGGTTTCAAGAAACACTTCACATGTGGGAAACAAAATTTCCCAAGCAAGAACCTCTGAGTTACTTTCAAGCACATGGTAGATTACCAGGATTTTCAGGGAAGTTAAAGAAAAACTCAGAGCATGCCCACTTAAGTCAAATTGTCATACCAATGCGGTCATCTCCCAAGTCTCACAAATATCTCTTGCTGTTCTCATTTGATTCCCTGCACTGTATTTCCAGCATCTCTTTGACAGTGTGACTTTCCATTGTATATATCAACTCAGCAAGGGAAAGCAAGAATAGTTTTTACATTAAAAAAAACCAAAAAAGGTTTTCAATTCTGAAAATATCTGGAAAAGGCAGTAATTGAGCTTCCATAAGAGTGATCAGCAAAGGGGGTTTTGTTTCATTTTCTTTTGCCCACTGCTCAAGTGAATGAACAGGAAGACCTTAACCAAATCAACAAATCCATTCATTTTGGGTTTTTTCCCTAAAACAGGATTAAGCAGCCTGGATAGTTTTGATGCAGACTGGATTGCACAGTGGGATCCTTCGTTTACTTCAACCAAATGTCTCTGCATTCGCTCCACTGCCTGGCATTTGGCTGAACCTTATTCCATGCAGCCTCACTGTTGGACTACTTGGACATCGACAACAGTAAGTTCACCTGAAAGACAAAATGAAAGCCTACATTAGACAGAGCAATCAAGTTTCAGAAATGATGTGTCATACTTTAACCTTTAAACAAGATTCCTAGGAAGCACATTAATCAGAAGATAAAACAATAGCAAAAATTTCCACTCAAATGCCAACTCACAGGCTTTTTAAAATGCAACTGTTGACCATGCTGACCACTCATTTCAGCAGTCACAAGCTATAGTGATAAACTTCCTATGATAACTTCATAACAAGAAATTCCGAAAAACAGGCATACTGGCAAAAAATGTTACCATTCACCTCAAATATCTGAAACATATTTTGGATCCTTCACAGTTCTTGTTTCCCATAGATGAAAATATGGTTTTCCACACACTTCAGTTTGTAGGATAAGTGACCTTAAGGTTCATCAGATGAACAATTAGAGGAAGCCATTTCCTCCAGGATAAGCCCACCTCCTTATGGTGCATCACTCCCACTCAGTGCTCCAGGACAGTTATCAAACACTCCTGTGGCGACATACACTGCAGGCAACATCCTCTAATCCATAAACTAGATTACCTGTTTAAATACTGGCATCCTGTGATAATCAAGATTCTACCCACATTCCCTAGACTACTAAGGTCAAAGTGACATTTCTAAAAGCCTACTTGGTTTCTGACAGAGAGTCCTAATACAGGGAATTCTTAATCCAAATTATCTCTGAGACTAAAGACCATGTAGGGTTACACTTCCATAAAAATCTGCACATTTTCTCAATACAATTCACTTAAATGCACTCTAGTAATTCATTCTTACGCTTCCTAAATGCAAAAGCTGCTGTTTTCTGTATTTGTCAAAAGAAAGACTGCCTTCAAATGCACAAGTTCTTTAAAGGCATATTCACTGGCTTTGATACCTTTCCAAGAAGACAGTGCCAGGAAATGGCAAAACTCTTTTACCATGTTGTACAACTCAACCTCCAGCAACATCAATCACCACCTTGGTTTAAGAAAACCTATTAGACGCTCATAAAAATTAAAAAAAACAACCAAAGTTCCCTCCTAGCTGAGAGTCTTAAGATCAGATAAAGCCCAAAGTTTAATCATCCAGGATTAAGGGGGATAAGAAATAAATAATGATTCTGAACAGTGGAAATACGAAAAATGAAAAAAAAAAATCAATGTTTATAAAAGCCAGTCATATGAAAGAGACACTGATAAAATAGGGAGCTTCAATATATACCTGTTCCATTGAAGGACAAGCTATGATCTGGAGGTCTTCATTACTAAATTCTTCCTTTAATAGAGCATGGAGTTTCTGGAACATTTGCTGAATGTTATTCTTTTAAACGAAAGAAGAAATAAATCGATATTAAAACCACAACACCCATCTTCAACATGAACCAGAACAAATACAATGTACACAGAATAGCTACTGAAGTGACCAGATAGAGAGACCAGCTTTTCTAAAACAAGCCCCAAAACAGCTACAAGGAATCCACATTAGTCCCAAGATAAAAGTTTCAGCTAAGATGTGCTAAAGTGAAACACTGTGTCTTAAAGACTTAACCTGGAAGATTAAAACTCAAGCTTGGCTCTTCTGGTGGTTTACAGAAGGTTTCCCACTGAATCTTCTGCTTTTTGTGTTCCTGCCCATGCATAACTGACCAAAATTAACTGGTTTGGTGTGGGACAGAGTTAAGTTTCCTTATGGTAGCTCATTTGGTGCCAAGTAGAAGATGTACACAATAAAGAGCAGCAGTTACCTCCCTGTAATATGTGTGTATTGTGTCGTACAAGCAAGAGCAGAACAGCTGTTTGGATTTGCTTTTTTAAGCTAAAGATATCACCATGAAACATCTACGGGAAAACATGGCAGCAGTACTCACCCTGACTGGCTTAAACAGAATCAACTCTGTATCTTTATTGGACAAGTATAAGGACATGCTTCGTAAGGTTGATGGCAATTTTGTTTTTATTGTTTTGTAAGTGGAAGAAACCAGATCATTGATCTTTGCTGAAAGTAAAAGAAAATATGTTTAATAGGCTAAAATGGAATTCTGCTTGCTGAAACCTATGCTCCAGAAAATCACCTCTGCTCTCCTGGGGCAGATCATTACTACAGCTTTGAGAGGAAAGGAGAGAGGGGGCACTGGGATGAGCAGTATGAAACCCATCAGAGGATCACAGCCTGCCAGACACTGCTTCCTCTCCCTGCAGAGAATGCACCCACCCCATTTCTGAAAGCTACCACATCCTCCCGATGTTTCTGAAATCACAGCCCTCCAATAGCAATGAAGTTCTCCATAGGCTCCCTCCCAGAAAGCCTACCTGGAAAAGAAACTGCTTGGAAACAGTGCTAGTAAAGAGAACAGAATATCACAAATTCTCCTTACTGATCAAAGGTCACAGGTCTGTGAGAGGAAAGCCTGCACAGAAATCTGGATTTTGAATTAACTAGACAGGAATCTTCTGTCAGACAAGACCTTCTTTCTTTATTGCTAGGAATTTTAATGATTTTACAAGATCATTGTTTAAAGGCCAGGGGAAAAATATATTTTGTAGTTTTAAAGTACTGAAGTTAATATCCTATGTGGGTTTTTTCCTCCCTCAACTTCTGCCACATCTAAATTTTCCACCTAGTCCCACTTCCCAGACAAATGACTCCAGGAAACAGCAGAAGCTCTGCTTCTACAACATAATTATCTCCAAACAAACATTAAAAATACTCCTGAAGAAGCAGGAGATGTTAAGTAGAAGCTCAAGTTAGCCCTTGAGAAAGTCTGATCCATGGAGCAGCACTGAATTATGTATGAACATGGCTGGCTTTGAATCTTAAGAATATCATGCAACAGAAGGTTCCAATGTATGATTTGGAATAATCAGGTTTTTTCACCCAGAAGCACAACTTTATAATGTGAAGAGCAAAACAACCAAGGAACATCTAAAACTGCCCCAAATGTTCCTATGAAGCATTCACATTTGAATTTATAGAAGAGAGGGAAACAAACCCAGATTCCATTTTTGCATAGTGACAGGAAAACTGAAAGCAAAGTAAATACCAAATGTACAGACAATAAAGGCTTCAATGAGGATTCATTCTTTCCTACAAAATCAAAAGTTTTATCATAACGTAATCAATTAATTCCTTAATCACATTCTGTATGCAGTTGCAGAAATGCTGTTTACATACAAGAACAATCACAGCTTGAGAAATAACCAAGGCATTCATCTATTGTACCAATTAAACACATATTCTGAAGTTTGTCAGGTTTTTAGAGCTGGCTTAAGACATTTCAAATAGCACACAGGCTAAAATGGAAGACAGGATTTGCAAGAAAAAGGTAGACAGTTCTCATATGTAGAATTTTTCAAAATCAATCACAGTCTCTCAGTCCAAGTTATTCTGACCACCTCTTCAGATTCCTACTAGTAACATGAATATAAACCAAAGTAAATACCTGGTTGTGCCCAAGGTTGCTGTGAAAGGCTGTAATTGGGACCTCCTTGAGTGGCCATTGTTTTTAAAGCAGCTGCCTAAAACAAGTAAAATTAACAAAATGATGCTTCTGTCAGTTGAGTTCACAACAAAATTACCAACTAAAAATTGCACAACTCTCTTAGGTACCAGTGTACAGTATCTCCACTGCTCTGTCACTTCTATGACCTGACTTAACAACACTCAGGGGAAGCAGCTTGACAGAAATGCAATTCAAAATTACAACCGTGATCAATTCTTGAAAGTAAAATTCAAAATGGGATTAAATTTACAAAGATGCTTAGGCACCTAAGTATACAAAACCTCAAAAGAGACTTATCCTTAAGCAGCTTAGTCAAACACCCCAGATTCCCAAAGAATCACTGAGATGACTCAGACAATCTATCAATCTCACCAGTTACCCATCTATATTTTTAGGCATGCCACTGACCCCTACCGCAGCAAAGACAGGCATGAATCAATTTAGTATTGTAAATACTGTAATTGACAAAAAAAAAAGTGAATTTAGTACTGTACTGATATCCCAGCAGCTGGGATATCTGCAGTCCATGCAATGCTGTAGCCCCAGTTTCTGAGAGGTCATGTCACTTATTCTCAAGACCTAAGGTTCAGAATAGAACCTGTTGCAAGGTTTTCTCAAGATACCTAGAAATCCTGACCTCTAGAGAAGGTTCTAGAAAGAAATGCATTGTAACAAGACATTTAATAAGACCTCCCCTAAGAAAACACATGACCCAATGTTTCTGAAGGCTTACAACTGCAATCAAAGTAGTTCCTGTAAGAAGAAAAGCTCCTGCCAACCTTCACACACCTGTTTCAATTCAAGGAAAAATTAAAGCCTTTGATCAAAGAACACAAGGGCTTTTAAAAATAAACTATGACATGTTCCTTTAACCCATTAATCTCAAAAAAGCCTGGAAAATTGCTCTTGGAACTTAAAGGAAGGCACATTATCTTCAGCTTATCACACAGCACTAGCAGCCTGTCATATTTAAATACCAATTCCCTTGTCCTACCACTACTTCAGTTAGGTTAACAAACAAACAACACATTTGTACCTTAGTCATGAACTCTTCCAGCTGTTCTATAAACTGTTTGGTTTGCTGCTGAATAAACTGCTCACAAGCTGATTTCAGATGACGATCTACGTCCTTTTTGGAGTCGATATAATGTTCTCTGATTTCTGGAGTACCCTTAAACAGAGAATGACAATTCTCTTCTTTTTACTTGCCAGAGATCACCACACACTTAAATGACCCAATTTTTCTTAATGCAATAAGACTCCGTATTACCTCCAGCAAGAACTGTATCAAGGCGTTGTTGCTGTTTAGTCTAAAAAATCTTGAAACTGCCTTAGGATTCAGGATTTTAAATGCTGCATCTGTGAATCAGAAAGTCACTCGCACTGTAAGTCAATGCCACTCAGCTCCAGAAACTACAAACTCTAATCACACATTTATGCATAAAAAATGGCCCGGCATGAATGATTATGACTGTAACATTAATGATTCTAACACTGCTCAGACTGTATGCTCAAGTGCACATGCACAGAAGCACACAGGGCTTTATTCACTACTTGTCAATGGCAACTATGGTACACCTAATACTTGCACAGTCTAAACAGATAAATACATTACAAGAAATTAACAAGTTGCTGATATTAACTCCAGTGCTATGAGCATGAAAATTGTGTGAGCTCTCCTCTTCCTGTTACTGTATCTCCAAGTGGAAGACTTTCACATAAGCTATTTAAGCATTTACAAACAATATGTAAAATTTTGCACACAGTGTCTCAGAAAACCAGTTGCATGAAGTAACTTCAAATTGTCACTTTTTTCCTCTGTGTTTAGCTGTTTAAGTGAGGACTAAGCAACAAAACATCAAGGTTGATAAATGTTCATGTCCATGTTCTTTACAGAAGACTCAAGAGGGAAAAGCAGTGATGTCTGGAATTAACACAAGATACTGAAATTACACCTATAGTCTTAACAGAATGCTGTCAAGCTGAAATCCAGTCAAATTGGGAAAAAGAAAATTATTAGTTGCAGTATAGCTTTTAACCCCACTGTCAGCCATTTACCATTCTACACATCCATCTGCTTTTTTTTTTTTTTTTTCATTTCAAAAAGAATTCTGCACTCTGTATAAAACAGGGGGAGGGAAAAAGGACACAAGGGTTTAAAAAGTGCTCTCTGAGGCATTAAATAAAGAGAAAATGCCAAATACACAGGTTGGTAGGTTTTGCACTGAACTAAGAATCTGTACTCTTATGCAATGAAAGGTGAACACAGAGTAAGATTATTTTTGTCCTCTGAATTTTTTTACAAGCAATGTGAGAAATTCCAAAGATTTCCCAAATTCTTGAGTAGAAGACTATGAGCTAGTCATTTTCCCACTGAATATTTCAGTTACATGAACCTTAACATTATACTGCTTCAAAGAAATTGGGCAAAAGCATGACAGTAAGCAGTATTGATTCATCTGTAAATACCAAATTAAATTTTAAACCTGTGTGCAGAAGTTTGGCTAGAACACAGTAAAACTACTTGCCATGTTCTTTTTCTTCTACAACTCATCTCAAATACAAAAACTGCCCTATCCTACACCACAGTAAGAATTAAGCACAACATACATCTTTTTTCCACCCATATAAAGAATGTGTTTTCCATTACTTACCACAGCCAGCAAAGCACTGGCTGGCACAAAAATTTATTCCAATAAATGAAGATGGAGAACAAACTTGTGTGTCAGCCAGGGCAAGACACCAAAAGGATGTATTTGCCCTTTAACCTCCAGTCAACTAGAAACCACTCAACAGGTAGGAGGTTTCATTGATGTTCAAATGCAACAAGTGAAATGGTTAGTGTAAGAAATGCTTGCTTCAGAGGTAAGACTGCAGCATATTAGCAGGAAAGAGAAGTTACTTCTTCAGCTTTCTCTTCTGGAATGGAAGGAGAGAAACTTGACATGCTTCCAATAATTTTTCCCATTATCCTTACAACTTGGAAAGTGCATGACAGTTCAATTTTGTATTGAGAGCTTTTTTCCTGAATTTTACAAGGGAACAATAGTAGAATTTCAAAAACCATGACAATGGCCACTACTTCTGTTCTCCTACAAGAGACATGCTTGCTACACAATACCATAATACTGATACTGTTTATTGTACTTGTAAAATAAGAAAGATTCAGGAAATCTTAATTTGCTCCAGCTAAGTTGACTATGTATTGTTAAATTCACCTGCTAAGCAGCAGTAAGGAAAGATATTCCTTTAACACATCAGAAAAGAAGAAAGACATCTCTGTGCAACAGAAATATAGATTACTTAGCTGTTCTTAAAAGAGACTGGATAAATGAGTTAGGTCAGCAGTGAAAGCAGGCAAATGCATTTCATACAAAAATTAAGAATTTATTAGATACATCTTGAATTGCCCTGAGTAGGAGAATGGTTTTGGTTTTTCTCAGAGAAGCTAGGAATAAAGCAAGAGATTAGAAAAAGCATACAGGTCATTGCAAGTGAACATAAAATAAACCCAAAACTTTTGCTGGCACAAAGGGAGGACAATCCCATCCCACTCTGTAGCCAGCAACTGTTTAGTACCTCTAGTTTTCTTAAGGTCCAGGGAAATTTCCTTAATGGTGAAATCAGTGTGGAAAGGAGCAATTTGTTCACGAAGAATCAGAAGGTGTTTTATTAAGAAAAGCTGCCCATCAACCTGGGTCTACAGCACAAGAAAAAAAACCAAGCATTACATGTCAAAAAAAAACCCGAACAATTAAATGAAGAGCAAAGTTTCAACATTTCCACTTTCATTAGTTAATAAGCTTTTTTCATTAGTTTGTAGTGTCATTAACTATACTCTGGGATCAATAAATCCCACTTCTGTATACTATTCCTAATACACTGCACTACAGAAGCAGTATTATTATATTCCCATTTCTTAGAAGAATTAGATTACACAGCCATATTACTAAATGTCCTCATTAAGTAAAGATATCCACTATTTGAAAGATACAAATTTACTCTTCTTCAGAGAGAGGAATTATTTCATGTAATTCAAATAATTTATAGTTGAAAAACATGAGGTTCTAAATTTGTTTTCATCATTACAATGACTAAAAAAAAGTTAATGTTCCTGTAATAACCTTGATTAACTACGCTATTCTGCAAAGGTCTTACAATGCATTTTTCTCATGTCATTAAACACAAAGCTTTGTTAATTTCTAAACAGTACAGCAAAGATACAAAGAGAAAAGAAGGCCAAGTTGACACCATTGAAATGATCGCTTTTACACTGCTTGTTATTTTAGCTACATGCTTTTTACTGCATGCTGGTTTTAATCTTTGAAGTTCATGGGTCATTGAGGTAAAAGGAAGAGGACTCTAGAATTCAAATTTGCTTTGCAAGCTGGAGAACCTTCCTTGATATAATGTTAAATAAAACAGAAAAGAAGAAATCGGATTTAAATCTGCAGTTTCAACAAATAGAAATTTCACTAAAAATGAGTTGGTGGAAAGGACTTCTTGAGTTGTTTGGGTTTGGCTTTTTTTTAAATTCTTATATGCATCAATTCACTGGATAACATTAAATTAACAGGCATCAAGAACAAAGTGGTAGAGATCCTACTTCTGGGCCAACATATTTAGGTTTCACTGCAGGATGAGTTTCATTCTCTGCAGTACTTTTAAGTCAATGCTGGCCAGGTACACAGTGCTGGAACTGCTTTTAACTGCAAAATTCTGATTCAGTTACACAGGAAATAACTATCTGCTCAAGCTAAAGGGAAGTGTAGCTTGAATTTCTTTTTAAAGATGCTATGTTTAACAGGTATTTTTCAAAGAGCACTCAAAAGTGATACTTTAAAACAGATTATTTCCAATCAGAACTACCACCTTTTTCATTACTAAATATTTACTGCTTATAAAAATCCTACTTAGCCTACTAAGACTTTTTTTTAAAATTCACTTCCTGCCTGTTAGGAATTAGCAAATTACTGCAAGATCTAAAGGAACTGTAAAAAGAAAAAGAAAGTTTACTCTAACTACTTAAACACGGTTGAAGTTTAAATGACTTGATGAATCTGCATTGAATTCTGAACAACGCATGAGATCGAATCTTTTGATAACACAGCTCTGAGAAGAGGAAACTCAAAACTTCTTCCCAGTGAACATAAGTTAGAAAGATTTTTGAAAATTCATATAATGGAGGCAGAGAAAAAGAGAAAAGAGTAACAGGCAGTGAAAATAAATACAGAGAGCAAAGTCCTCTAGCAGAAATTTCTTTAAACATCACTTCACTGAATTCCCTTGAGTTAGAGCAGCCTGTAAACACAATGCTACAATCTGTATTCCACCTTTTCAGACAGGCTAGTATGTGAATCATTATCTTTGCCCCACAATGCATTAACCATAACTAAGAATTGGCAAATCCATCGAGTCTCTGGGGGCACAGCAATATGCTTTGATTAAGATTTTAACAGAATTCTGAACTGCTGCTTTGTGACTTTAGATATACATGGGGCTGGGGAAATTATACCAAAGCATAGATTCTGACCTTGTTTTTGCTGATGGCATCAGCAGCTCCCAGCAGTGACTGAATGCAGGCAGATAAGGCTTCTTGTGATAATCCCTGAAACACTGCCCTCTGCAGGGAAGAGGAAATCAGACCAACAAAATAGATGTTAGCAAAGCTTACGCAGAATTTCAAGATTTGAACTTTGCATGTATTTACCATCTCATAAAACTCCAGATTAACTAGCTACAAACATGTTGGTTAAATGCAGTGACACAGGATGGAGCATTCACTTACAAAAAGTTGCTACAAGCACTCAGGCTGGATGCAG
This sequence comes from Certhia americana, assembly GCA_018697195.1. NCBI lineage: Eukaryota > Metazoa > Chordata > Aves > Passeriformes > Certhiidae > Certhia > Certhia americana. The sequence goes on from CM031857.1 coordinate 55,194,831, forward strand.
ATACCCACACAAGCATTCACCCTGCAGCTCTAAATTGGTACCTGGGGAGTGACACCCCAAACATTCAGAGCCAACAGCATGAGTGGTGTGTGCTGGGTAACCAGACACTTCTTGGTGTGTCAGGACAACTACCTCTGCGTGCAAGCTACATCTGCAATAGACACGAGATCATTCAAGTGAGCTTAACCTCAGGCAGACTCAAATTACCTCACATTTGTGACAGCTTAGTAAACAAACATGACAGCTGCCATGGCCCAGGGGACACAGAGCAAGTCCTTAAGTGGCAGCAATATGACCCTAGGGCTGAGCCAGCCATAGGAACACATCTCATCCCCACCAGCACTGCACAGGAGAGCCCTGACTGCCCTAGATTTGCCAGCACCACTTCATTCATGTCTTCCCTATCTACAGGGTGCAGGCAAGGGGTACCAGTTCTGCTACAGTGTCTCAGGGGAAAACTATATTAGCCTCTGTGCAGACACACTGTAAATGAGCCTTGCAAACAACACAGAAATCACCTCATTTACAAAAGTCTAACTGAAAACAAGGGCAAATATTCATCTATCTTTAGTGGTATTGATATTTTAAGCAATAAAACATTAGCATTTTCCAGCTTCTTTTTTAGAAATAGCATCTTGGCAGGAGTTTCATGAAACACCCATCAAAGCTATTTTGAAATCCATTAAATGTATCTAATAAAGATACAACACATGCAGAAAAGCAAAAACACTTGCATTAGTTTCCTCAGAGACTTATCAGCTTTATATGCTGTTAAGTGAGCAACACAAAACAGATTCTAATGGGAAAGTCTTAAAACATGTGTTAAGTAAACACTGCTTTTGTTTCTGCTAGACATGAATATTTCCACTGTCTTAAACTTTGGAAATGTGCTACTACGTTTTGGAACATGAAGAGATGTGCCACAAAAAAAAAATTCAGAATGTTTTCAAAGTGCAGGAAGAGTAGAGTCATTTTTAAGACCAGAGACATCACACAAACACATTCACCCAGTAATTTGAGCAACAAAATAATTCCCTGTAATTGACCCACAACTTTATATTTTTTCTTGTCCTATTCACTCCTCAGCTTTGGTGAGACCAGTATCTTGAATATCAGCCACTAAACTATTTCTGTAACAGCGAAAGCAATAGACGTAAAAATCAGTGCTACTTTTCTAATTCTACAAATATAAAACTGTCTTCGAAATGATGAGCTAAAATTTGTCAGTTCATTTGTTTTACATAAAGATAGCAGCAGAAAGACCAGGAGGTTATAGGCCAGTAATTGTCCATTCCTAGTTTATATTAAAATATTTAGATATGGTGCTCTACAAACTTTGCAACTTCACCTAAAAAATTAGATAAAGAAATTTTTGCATACATCTATACATCTGTACAGTTTGGAGAGACACACTAGAGTCCTTCTGACAGTGGGATACCACATTCCATGCAGATCTGCAGGTGAAATTGTGCTCTGATGCCTGGGATTAAGGGATTCAGCTGAACCTGTTTAAAAACAAAATACACACATGAAAAACTTGCCCATCTGTCCTTTCAACCAAAGGAGACTGTGATATCAACTGTAATGTAAAATTCCATTTTATACTCTCTACACAGAAATAGAATATTTTTATTTTACCCATATTTATTTTTATTTCATTCTGAGCAGGTCAGTACTAGATTTCTGATATGAATAGGGCACAAGTCTGTGAGAGACATAAATTTGTTTTCAGGGGTGGCCCAGCTCAACCTTTTTAAACGAGTTAGTTTTACAGACATGTCTCTAAGACACACACCTCCCACTCAGTCAAACAGCTGAAATGATCAGTTACTTAAAAAAAAAAAATCACAGGAGAAAAGAGGAAAAAGAAACTGTTAGAGATCATGGAATTACAGGAAATGCTAAGGAAAAAAAGAGGAAAAAATATTTATTTTATTTCTTCATGCTTTCCTTTCTGCTGGGGACAATCCTACATGGATTAAACAGTTGCAAAAGATACAGGGTTTAAACATAATTTTAATAACTGTAAAAATAACAGCAGAACAAATTTTGTAATGACGTAGTTGCAAACAAAGAAGTGCTCCTCCTGGGTAACTGTCATAATAATTTTATATGCTCAAAATAGATTTTCACAACACGTGACAGACAGAAGTCTCTTTTCATTTTGTCCTTAAATCAAGCTGGGAAACAGCTGAGTCAGTAGCATCAAAACTCTGATTTCAAATACCAACCATTTAAAAAAATTAAAATTTTTGTAGTTTCACCTACTGATGGAAAATGCATGCGATCATGCAGAAATCATCTGAAATAATCCAGCAATATCTTTCTAAGTTCTGCAACAATAAATTTCTTGTCCCAGTAATTAGAAAGCCTGTAAAATCTTATACTATCAGTTTGAGGTTCCTAGGCCATTTATTAGTCACTTCAGCTACTCCTGTAGGTACTGAAATGGGAAAGAGGCACCTCTGAAGGGCAAATAATCCCAATTATCTCAGACACCTATCTTCAAATTATACCATATAGGTTCCTTCCATTTCCTGAGTGCAAGTGAGATTTACAGGACTTGCAAATTCCATACACCTGGGGTGAAGCATGATGAACTCCATTCTCAGTGGGTTTTGTGGAGTCCAGCTAGAAACACCTCTGCAGACCTTCCAAGCCAAAAGCAAGAAACTACCATGTAATCAAAAGGAATACAAGAAACAAGTGATAAAGAGCTGAAAAGATGCTGCTGGGGAAATAACACTGTACCACTCTGAACAGTGATAAAATAAAAGGAGAAATTCTTCATGGATCTTCAGCAGTAATTTAAAAATTGGTGACACTCAAATGACTGGCATCAGAACAGCCACATTTTATCAAATTTTATTCCAGTTGCTGTAATTTACAGACACATGGGTCACATGTTTAAAATGTCAAGGACTAAATTCTGAATTGTTGTAAATACCTATAATTTAAGAGACATGCCTGACATATAAAATCACCTTTCTCATCTTAGCACAGCTAACAAAAACATCCTCAAGTATACATCTTGATGGGAGGGACAATCGTCAGTGGAGAATACAAAAGCTCAGGTTTATACAAAGTACAACAGATGCTGCTGGCTGCAAAAGTAGTTGCTTCACATAATGGACTGCCCTGGAAGCACAAAGAAATGGCATCAAAAGAACAAGATTAGGCTGTTTCTCATAAAACATACGAAACTAAAACTTGGAGACAAAGTTCACCTTTCAAAATCGCTTATGAATTTGTCTAGGAAAACAACCCTTTAAGTTTCTCACAGATGGTTCAAGTTAATGCTCACATTCCATGAGCTTTATGCATTCATTTGACAATATGAGATGTATTTCATACCAGATTTAACTAAGCTGCAGGACTCGGGATCTTCTAGCCGGACATCTGAAAATGAAGCTTCAGATGGCAGCTTCTTCTGTTCCTCTTTCAAACTCAGTGCAATTTGCTGCAAAGAAAGATACACGGTAATATTTTAATATCACATAACACTGCCTTGGCTACAGCAGATAAAAACATACTGAATTGCAAAAGAAATCAGCTACACTCCGCTTCCAGTATTTCAGACATTTAGAAGAATTAGGCAGATGTTTCCAAAATGGTAGCAGGAGTACTGCAATACGATAAAGATTCACAAATACATATCTGTGTAAAGCACTGTTCTTTCCATTTTGCCTATTTTACTGATCTCTCAATAATGACCTATAAAGCCACCTAGAAAGAAAAGTTCAAAATAGGGTAACCCAGTTCAACACTTACTTGGATTTTAAACAGATCATTTTTTGATGTCTTTATTTCCATAAATGCTACGTGCAGATGGCCCAAAAGTACCCTCTAGCCTATTCCCTGCAGGAGTTCAACCAAAAGCTTTCCCCTAACATTACTCAATATTTCCACGCTTCAACCTTTTCCACTACTTGGTCTGCTTCAAAGCAACAAGAGGCAGCAAGAATGGGCAAAGTACTGCATTAATATTTGAGCAGAAGAGCACAAGAAATACTTCTGCGCTGTGCTTTTAACATTTTAATAATTCATTTACTAAGACAGAAGGTCTCTCTAAATAGCAAGGTTTTGAGGTTTAAAAGCAATCAAGTAGAAAAATGAATCTCAAAAAAACAGGCAAAAACTGAAGTCTTATGAGGACGTACAAAGAGCAGCATAATTTCTCAATTTGGAATGAACTTTCTCTTCCTTAACTGAAGGGCCATGGGACTTTTGTTAGAAAATAAGGCTTCATACAGACCAAACAGCAGAATCACTTGCCTAAAGATGCTTGCTAGTCCTTAAACTTTCAGTACAAAGAGCATACAAACTCTCTAGCTTCGGGGTTTAAAACCCTATGGATATTCCACAAAACTGCCAAAGTACAAACTGTAGCATAACAAAAGCTTTGGATGTATATGAAGACAATATCATAGCAACGTAAGTTTACTGATAATTTTCTCACAATGTTTTGTCTGTTTGCAGGCAAAAACTGAGCACAGTAAGGTACAGTTACACGATGTTAATTTCTTTCAGAACAAAGCAAAATACTTATATTTTAGGTAGGTAAGCAGGTAGAGGGAAGAGAGAGCAATATTAGATAGATAGATAGATAGATAGACAGACAGACAGACAGACAGACAGATTCTGTATTTTTTATTAGTAATGTTCTGATTCTAAAGTGAAACAGCAGCTTCTTTACCAACTGGAGAGCTGGAACTAAGTCCTACAATTTTTTTTACAAGTTTCCTAAGCACCACCAGCTCTTCTGGCAGCTAGGTGGAAAGCAGATTACAGCAATAAAATTTGGATCTTGCCAGTCCGTGTTGGAAAGGCCATTCTCAGTCACCTCAATCCTTTGACAGCTTGGGTCTCCCATCATAAAGTGAATGGCAATAGCTATTTGGAGGGTGATCTTTACTATGCTTTACTGCTTCCATGCAGTCTTCATGCAGTTGCAGCTTGTTCCAGTCAAAAACTCATTAAAGGTTTCTCCTTGGCCATTTATTTATTTCTGTGAGTTGTTTCATTCTGAAACTTTCACCAATATAGTATTCATCTTTTAAAGTAGAATTAGTTTGATCCATTTCAACAGGAACACTGACTCAAAGGGCTTGGAATGACTAAAAAAATGGCTAATACTGATAAGAACTTGAAAAAGGCTTCTGGAAACCATTGTTAACATGCTAAATTATCTAAAGCAAGTCTGTCTCACGCTGCCTGAGCACAGGCTACAAACATGCCTACCAAAAGCTAGTTGACCAGTAATTCTGAAAACAAATTTGCAGCTATCTGGGACTGTCTAAAGCATCTCTTAAATTCCAGTTCAACCAGAAAGTACACTAGGTAATACTTATTGCTGATGAATATAAATAAAAATTCAGAAGCTTTAAATTTTGATAAAATTGTTAGCTGTGAGTACTATTGCCATTGTCCCTAAGTTTGACATAAAACACCGACATGTACTTTAGGGTCATAATCTAATCGGCAGGTGTCAAATTTAAAAATACCACTAACACCAAATACACCTAAGAACAGGAAAACCCAAGCTGCAAAGCACCATACTGCACAAGTGCATACGCTGCATGTACAAAGTCAAGGACAATGAAAAAGCTGAGGCTGTACCTCCATCATTTCCAGCTTGTCAGGATAGGCCAGGTCGCCCGGCGCAGGTTTGTAGCCGGTGATGTCAGTCTGAATGTAAATATGTGTCCGATAGACAAGGCGCTCTTGTACATCTTCCAACATCTGCTTGACACCAGCTGCAAATGCACCCAGTTGTTCAGCTGATAAAGGTAAGAAAAGGCACAGACTTGTTAATTACAGAACACGCCCACAGAAACACAAGTTTGAAGTATCCCATATAGGACCATAAAAACCTGGCTTGCTGCAGATGGAGTCAGGCTATTTTTGGAATGGCAGCATGCAGACAAATTTGTGACAAACAAGGAATTTACTGAACTTCATGCTGCACTTGCTTTGGCTCCCCAGATTTTCATTAGGCTATGAAAATGCAACCTCACACTGATGACATCAGATGCCTCGTTAGAATTAAGGGTTCTAATTATTTCAGACCTGGATACATTAAGTGGAATTTTGGTAGGAACAACAAAGTACGGTGGCTTTGGTTCTATCACAGCCAATACCTGGACAAAAACAGATGAACCAAAGCAGCTCACATCAAACTTAAGAATTATTGTATCAGCCCAAATTTAAGTAGTAGGAAGACACTTCTTATGATAAGCCAAAAGATTAAGTCAGCAAGTTTTTGCTCATTCCCAACAGTGTTACAATTATACTTCCAGGAACATGAACAATTCTTCAATGATTATTGGCACAGCTTCAGTGACAAAGAGTGTCACTGGGTGATATACCAGCTACCCAGGATGATTTCTGTTTATTGTCTGGTGCAATTAGGACTGTGAAAGGAATCCATTATGCACTGCTCATACTATGAAATGAGACACCAGGTTGGCTCACTCCTATGAGACTTTGAGCTCTGCATGCTTACAAAACTCCAAAATCTACACTGGCTACTTAACTCCTCTGCTGAAGTTAAAATTTGTAGCCCGGGAAACATGCCATTAAGGAAAATTGAAAAACAAAATCAGTTTGTATTCCTTTGTTTTATCATCATTATGCAGAACGCTCTACATGGATGATGCATTAGCAGGGCCAAGTGAAGTAATTTGTTCATTTGAAAAGTTAATTTAAATCAACCCTGGTGCATGCATATGCATTGGGTGGTTGCTTGCTAGCATTTGTACAATCTAGAGAAAACATGACTAATAGCAGTACATTACTTTAAACGATGCTATGCACAGACCCAAAGATAAAGACCTTCACTATAAATGAAAAAGCATAATTAATTTTACATAAATATGTCAAAGATGATGTTAGGTTAAAATCCACTAGAAAGAAAAAAGCAACTAGAATTTCTGACTAGGCAATTAAATAATTTTATCAGTTAAGACACTACAAAACAATCATCTTCAGTCTATGAGTTACCATTGTTCTGTACATGATCCTCAAGCATCTCGTTTTTGAGAATCCCACAGAGTTCAGAAAGTGTCTCTAAGTGAATGACATGGATGATCATTGGCCTCAGGACATCATACAATGAAAGACACAACTTCTCCAAGAGTTCACTATGAAGGAAAAATAAAACAAAGCAAAATACTTTCAGGATCCCCCAAAAGCAAAAGAATCACAAACATAGATTATTTTGTGACAAAGATTTTTGAGAGGAGGGTAAGAAAACAAGTGTTATAGATGACTTTAGACAAGACTGTTTAAAACATAAACCCACTATTTCTTACAAAGTAGGAAAAGTTTTCCTTTTAAGAGGTGTGGCATACCAACCACTTAAAAATGGTGATACAAGTTTTAACTAATTTTAAAATGAAATTTTAAAAACCCAAATAAACCAAACAAAAAACCTACACACACCAACCAACAACTCAACCTGTCACAAAGGGAAGATGCTGCAAACTGGTTTACTTAGTTTCTGTGTTAAAAAATGCTCCTCCTGAGCTCAGAATCATAACCCAAATTTTCCCCTGAGAAAAGGCTCATCTGATTCCAAATACTCAACAGTGTATTAGAATCCAGAGCACACAAAGAAGGATACAGGAGGAGAAGCTTGGTAATGTTTTCTGTAATAGCTACCAACACCTCAGAGCACACTTTCCAATCTAACTGAAGTTATGATATCAATGCAGTAACACACCAGAAATTCCCACTTCAATTTATTTCTTTCTTTCATGTTCAATGTGATGCATATCTTGGTTAAGACACCAACAGCACTCACTCTAGACATTTTTGCCATTCTCAATGCTCCCTTCACTAATCACATATTAGGCACTAATGCTATTGCCAGTAGTTGAAAATCCAAGTAATTTCCCAGTTAGAGTTGGAAATATAAACATCAAGAACACTGAAGTAATCATAGCATGATAAAAATACTGAATATATTGCACAATTTATTTTTTCTAATTCACAAAGAATGTCTGTCAGTAGGACAAGGACACTGCAGTTCCTCAGACAGGGAATAAAAGAATGCTCATGAAAGAATACGCAGAAGAAACATTTTGAATGCCTCTTCCTTTGCATCCTATAGCATTATAAAAAACTTGATAAAACAGTAACTCTCCATGTTAAAAGCAAAATGAAAGAGAAAGTTTCACCAGCCTCATTATTAAATACAATACTCAATTCCAGATCTCTACTCTTGGGTAGAATTTTGGTAAACTCTTATCTCTACATCTGGCTGTAATGTCTTCAGAGCACCTTAGCACTGCAGAGAAGAAAATGAGGCTATGTATCATGCTAAGAGAAACCAAATGAAGTAGCTACTATTTTAAACATTTTTCTTAAAATTGTTTTTAGACGTAGGGAAAAAAAAAAAAGAAAAAGAGAAGCAAGTTCTTAGGAAATGAGGTAATTACACTTCATCAAAATTCAAAAAAATCAGAAGCCTATTCTCATTCTTGGTGTGAATAGCACTAGTGACAAAATTTCTGGCTGAAAAACATTTTACAGTGATTTCAATTAGAGATGTTTACTCCAGGATTTGGATTGAGATAGCTAAACTGATTCTCAAGCAAATTTATTCCAGTCACTTCAAATTCTGAGCGTTCCCCAGACAAGGTCACAATTCCTCAGAAAAGACTAGACATACTCTGGCACTGTGGTTTCTCTCTAGCGAGGCTTTATGCAGTTTTATGCACTTGTTCAACTCAAGCCACACTCAATTTAAGATATTGCAACACTCAAAACTAGTGTCTCAGTTATATTACTAGGAACACACTTTAGTTAGGAACTTCATGACAAGGGAACATGACCTATCTAAGTTTCAAAACCAAGTATCATTACTAAAACATACCAGAAAACTGGGGGAGTGGCATAATCTATTCAACTGCTTTACTATTACAGGTCTGTTGTAAAAAATGCAACAGTACTTTGACAATGCAATTACTGTGTGAAGCAACAACCTGTCATCTTTTACATTTAGGCAGAGGAGACACTGCTCTCATCAGGCATCCACTATCCTGCCTTCTGTTCAGCGCAAATACAGGCAACATGCAAATGTTCCTTGACAGTAAGGGCAGTTCATTAAATCCTTCTCGAAAAGCAGCTGGAGTTCATCAGCCTAATTTCAGACCAAAGCAAATGAAAGCATTTGTGCAACAGGCTGTGCAAAAGATGCTGTACAAAGACAGCTGAGAGCTGTAGACTTCTATGGCTATTCTCAAAGAACCTGAGTATCTTTAACTCTTTCAGACTATCTACAGAGCATTTGCAAAAATTATATATGGAAAATGGGAACTATCAGCTTTGCTTGAAGAAAAAAGAAAACACAAGAACATCAAATTCTGATGCTTAAAGTTATTAAACTGGTCTTTTTTCTTACTAGTTCTTATCAAACCACTTGAATATAGTCCTGTTTGCCATATAATATTGTCTGCTACATCACAACACACTAAATACAACATGCAGTAAAATAAAACCAGCATGTACCACCTACTCCAGTTTTGGTGTTGGTTTTGTGAAGAACTCATTGTAAAGCTGGTGCTCATCCTGGCATACATGGACCATAAAGGCACAACCACTTCGTACCTGTATTCACAGAAATACAAATACTTGATTATTAAATTCTTTTCCTTGCACCAGTATCACAAGACATGTTATGTGTATTATTACTATATATTATATACTGTGTTGCAATTATTACAGCTATGATTAAACTGAAGCTTTGAAAATTCAAAAGTAATGAGATGAAGTTTATGGGCTGAAAAGATGTTATTAGCCAAATAAAAGCTTACTGTACAACTTCTGTCCCTTTTTTGTTTCTGAAGCTTAAGTAACCACATTTTATGCTTCTTTTTTATCCTCCCCCCCTGTGATGTTTGTAACAGGGTAGAGTTTTTACAGAAACAAAACATGTATGGCTTGAAAATATCAGTAGAATGTAAATGATTCAAGCTCACAGGCAATAGCAACAATTCTGCATGTAAATGATTGAATTAAGTTCATTCATTGTACCTGGGGGAGAGGGCATTAAAACATAACAAAACCCACACAACACATGACTACTTTACCTACCAGAGCACAATGATCTCTGTTATTCTGACTGGTTAATTCTGTAACAGTGCTAGCAATACTTGGGCCAAGCAACAGCTCCCGCTGGTCGAGGTAACACTGATGGATTTCATTGAGAACTTGCTGATACCTAGACAGGAAATTAAAACAGTAACTGTATCCTGAAGATCATTTTCTGGCACACATAAAATGTATTCTAATACCCTCTTTAGGTCTATGCAATTTCAATTTTTAAAACCTCTTTTTAAACAAATAGGATATTTAACAGTACTTAAAGTAAACATTTTCAAAACATAAAATGGTTGAAGATAAGTTATGTAGACATACTCACTCTGGCATTTTTTCAGATCTTTGCTCTACTTGTTCAATAAGAGTCTACTCAAAAAAAAAAAAAAAAAAAAAGAGAAAGATAAATTATCAATGAATTACTTTTTTGTAGTAATTGGAAAAGAGTTCATAGTATTTTTCCACAGATACAATATGCAATCTTTGGACATTCACACTTCCACAATATGCAATCCTTGCATTCACACTAATAAATTCAACCCTCATTTTCATAACTTCCTTTTTAAAAGTTAGTTACCAGCTACTTACTCTGACTTTGGGAGCAGCTGCTCTGAATTTCACATAAAACAGTGTGAAGGCATTGTCAGAATTTGGCACAGCTGAAGGATCCTGAAAGAAGAAATGAGTAATTGGCTAAAAAGCAAAGTACTATATTTGGCTTCTAGTATATAATGGCTGAGATAATTAGGCTCTAAAGCAGGGTATTGGTTCTTTATGTTTATACTTCCAGTGGAACAGCTCTTTGCCACTTCCCACCAACAAAGGCATGTTGGTTTCAGAACTCAAAGTCAGATGGAAGAACAAAAACCAACCCAAAAGTTTCATCCAACAGCCTCTACAGGAGAAGGAATATCTTCATTAATTATGACATTCTCCATTAGAGACAACAATTTTCTCTGGACCTGCCAAAGATTGTTGATCCTTAATATGTAGGACTAAAATGGAACAACTTTCCCTTTTATCTGCCAGTCCCAAGGCAGAGAAGCTACATTTCAGCTTGTATTCAAGCTCCAACCAGAATATCAAGTCTTGAGGCAGCTCCCACTACAGCTCCCAGCAGAGAGCCCAGCGGTGCAGACAGCTTCAACTCAGATGAATTATAGCACTAACAAAGCAGAGCAACATGATGGGGACAGAAAACTCCACCATCTTCACCTACTGTTTTCATCCCTGTGAGCAACCTCATTATCCTTTTACAAAATTACATCAAAACCTCCACTTGTATGTGTGCATCACCAAAGAACATCCAGATCACAGTCCCTTTCCAGCCCCGACAGTCTTGTTCTGTTACAATAGGAAAACTCAACAGAAGATCACAACTAAAAAACACTGGGCCAGTACTGCACTTCTAGCAGAAGGAGCCGTTTGATGATTTAAACTATACAAAATATCTATAAAACCCCCATGTACATGGGAAGGAAAAGGTCATTTGACTCTTAAAAGATGTATCCTTCCTGACTTAAAACTCCTAAGCAGCAATTCAAATCCAGAAATTAGGTTACACACTTCTTTCTGTAGACATGATTATCAGAGATGTTCAATTTTGTTTAAATTCAGCACAGTCAGGGCAATCCACTTGCAATCCATATATAAACCATGCTATGATGCCTTTTTTTAAATAAACCTAGTTTTGCACCAAACACAAAAAGCGTACAATGCCATTTAACCAAGATCATCACTCCAGAAGTACCCTTTCACAAGTTTCCATGAACACTGCCTAAAATTCCCTTCTTTTAGGTGTGCCAGCTCTCATTTCTAGCATCTTTCAGTTTCAGAGATTATCCCTCAGGACACCAAGTTTGCCTGTAGACTTGAGCACAAGGTACACAACAATTATTTGGAGAAAGAATCAAACTGTGTAGGAAGAGACATTCCCCTCTCCCTTCTGCTCTGCCAGAATATTGCAGCATGAGACTATCAACATTTTATTGAGACCAAAAAACCTCCCAGCTCACATTTATGCCTAAATCTCACTGGAGTGAGGGGGAGTAAACACCTGGGACAGGGACACTAGCATCACTGTCAATATTTTAAAATGAAACAAAAAATACTGTCAAAACTAATAGGAACCTGGCACAGTTGTTATCTGCAGCTACACAAACCACTTCAGAATAAATGAACATTTGCATGATCAAGGGCACCCAAGAATACCTACTGGAATGTAATACTGAAATGATCATGGCATGAACTCAGAGTTGTGCTTTACAATTACCATCCTGTAACACCCAGCTCCTGCATGCTTTTTTCAAGTAGTCCCTTCAATTTCTCTCTGTCTCCAATGCAATCCCTCTCCAAAACAAAACATTACAGTACCTCTATTTCTCTTGTGTACCTTCCCCATTTGGCAACAGACCAACAGCCAGTTCAGAGCTCCAGTGCACACTCTGGTTCAGGAAAGCAAACTGTCTGGCCATCTGGTGTCTTTAACACAGTCCTTCATCTATCCCTGACCATCACCAGCTTACTGCTCACCTACTCCAATTTACCGACTTCATAGTCTCCAATTTCCATCATTTTTTAATTATTACTACTATTACTACTTTTACATCTTTTGGATCACTAGGTCTCTGTCATACTTCACTGAGTTTCGGATAACCTACACAAACACCATAGCGTTGACCTATTTTCACAAAAAACTGCTGACACATCCCACTCTCAAAAAAATAAAAAGAGAACTGTTTGATGTTATAATAGACATTTCAGTACAGCTCCACTTCCCACTTACTGATTCACCTTACCCTTTTCATTAACTGGGTTGTGAGGTTCTGTAGTGTATTCACAGTGTATGTCTTGATAAGGTGCATAGCTTTAGAAAGGCATTGTTTAAACTTAGTCAAATATACAGGATAGTCTTTAAAATTTGGCTGAAAGAAAGAAAAAAATCCATTTTAAATAAAAATAGTAAGAGTCAAAAATTTATCAAAACTTAAAATACTCACATAACTAGCTAGCTTGCACAAACTAAAAGCAGTATTTTACAAAAATTAACCAGAATAGTAAGTATATTCAATAAAAATTTCCTAAGTTTATAAAGCACCATCCTTAACTACTTCTCGTATTTGGCAGAGAAAACTTTTTACAGGAAAAAAAAACATTAAAAATGTATGAATACATAGCTGTGACAATTTAACTAAAATTAGTACAGAATGACTTACATGTGATGAAATATATGCAATACAATCATCAAGCTTAGCCAGCATGGGAATGAATCCTTCACTGTTCACGGACAGCGTAGGGGAATTCAATTTCTTTGGAAAACAAGACAAGGCATCATTGTAAGGAACCTAAGCACATTACTGTTGGTGACTAAGTTCAAAAGACCAGTACACTTTCATTTTCTAAGACTATTAACAACAAATACTTACAGTGTTGATGTTTTCCAGCTCATTAAAGTAAGAAAGTTTCTGCTGGATGTTTTCAGCCAGGTCAACAAGTTCTGACTATTAATGAAACAATAAATAAAAGAAAATCATCAACCCAGCAAGTAACTTAAATATATACATATTTGTATATGTGTGTGTGTGTGTATAAAATCATTAAGTCTCCCTTTCAGCTCTCAGCACACACCATTGTTAAATAGCTCCAAGTAACTTGCAACCTAGCACAACAAATGATGCAGAATACAACAGTATTCTCTTGCTCTCTCTTACGAGACTGACACATTATTTTCACTAGTGTATTTAAAATAATATATACTACAGGTTTATCAGTATCCCACAGACAATGCTGCATACAAACAGCAGTGCTGCCATCAGTTTTGTAGAGAATTGTAGAAATATTATATGTCAGGACTGGAGTCTAAGAAAGTTCTCTCTTACCCAGTCTGACTATTAAAAAAAAAAAAATTAATTGCATCACTGTTGTAGCAGTTCATCAGGAAAAAGTAAGTATCTGGGAAATAAGCTCCCAACTTTAAGGATCTTGCAGTAACCAGGTCAAAATACTTCTGCAAGTGATATGAATTATTAATTCCAATACAGTTTGCAGTTGTCAGGCATCAGTTACAAAAGCTGCCCTCAGCTAGCTTTCTTCATTAAAGCACAATACTCACAATACTGACAGCAGAGCCTGACACCCCAGTTGCAGGTGAAACACACACAAAAAAATAGGTCCAAGGCAAATAGCCAGATTGTTACCACAGCTCACATGTTTTCCCAGCCCAAGAAAATGAAACTTTATATAAGATGTCTTAACAGTTCCCAGCAATCCTTCCATCAAAGATTACCTGTTCTTTCAAAAGCTGTTCACAGGCCTCATGCAGCGTTCCTGTCTTTGTGGACACAAAAAGGTACTGCTTTTGTAGTGACTCCAGGTGCTGAAGGGCACTATTCACATCATTCAAGATAGCATCACACTGCTCCTGAAAGCCAGACAAGTAATCCCTCATCTGTCTAGAAAAAAGAGAATCAACAGATAACAGATGTAAAATTTCCCTTTCTGTATTTGCAAATCCAGCTGCCTGCAGGGACACTGCTACCACTTTCCCTCTCTAGGAATAAGAGATCACTTGCATCAAGGCAGAGTGCACAACAAGCAGATGTTTCATCACCTCAGAAATAACAGAGCTGAAGGGCTGGGACAGCCACTCCATTTCCCTGACATTCTTTACAGCAAGCCTACCTAGACAGCAGCAGCTTGCACCACAGCTGGTCTGGAGCATGTGAATACTGTCTAAATGGGCAGCACAAACACAACTTCTGCAAGCAGCCTAATTCTACCTGCCTTGCTCCCAACAGGGTGTTAATTTGGGTCTCTTCTGTATAATTTTCAGTTTCCATTTAGAAATTACTTTTTGTCTCCTGAAGTAGCTGAAATTATCTAGGGGATTCAAAACTTACTGTGAGGATTGAAAGAGGCTTAGATGAAATAGATCCAGTGTCAAATGTCACCAGATTTGTCTAAGACTCAATGCACACAAAAACTCTAAATGATAACTAAATGTTATGTCAACCATCATTATCTAAAGCATATTAAAAATTAATTATTCTTGGATGTCAGTAAAATTCTGAGTTCTACTTTACAACTTACAAAGCGGCAAGTAAAATTATCCCCAGTATCCATGTGCAATAGGCAAAGAACTTCTTTATTTTCCTCCTGCACCTTTGGCCTCCTGCAGACAGTAACATACCGGCCATCCTACAAACCAGTGTGCATCCATGGCACACTTGAGTACCTGTGTTCACCATTATGAGCATGTCAACTGACAAAGAGCAAGCCTGCTACTCCTCTTAGGGTCTTAATGATCAGATCATGGGATCAGTACATGCCTCACCCTCTGCTTTTAAGAAAAGTCACGTCCTCAAAGGTCAGAGCAAAAGAGAAAGAAACAGACCAAAGAAAAGCAGAGGAAAAACAGAAAAGGAAATACAGCAGCATCTCTTTGTGGCCAAGGGCAAGTCTGTGAAGTCTTAAAACAGAGGCCAGTTTCCATAAAAGCCACCAGCAGGTCTAGCTAAGTCATTCAGCTGTACTTCAGACTCCCAAGGAGTAACTGTCAAAGTCAGTGGGAAGGGGTTTTCCTAAGCCTGACGGGAAAGCTATTTACACAAAAACAGATGAGAATGGCAAGACTCAAAACTGGAATTGAGCAAAGTGTCAAGGAATGCAGAGAATGCAGATACAGAATGACAACCATAGTCACTGGTGAGTCAAATGGTGAGAACAAAAATGACCACCAGCCACATCTGCTTACACAGTCTCGCTCTCGGAGGATGCCATTCCAATAGCAGCAGCAATTGAAAAATCATACGAAAGCTTTTAGATTGCCTTTGTCTACAGCCCTGTCTGTATGGCAAAACTAATTTTCATCTGTCTGAATATTCTGGGCTGTTCAGAAGGAAATCTGTGTGCCCTTTAGCTGCTCTGCCACCTGGGCAATGGCCTTTGGGAGTAAGGCACACAGTCTTGGAAAGCTTCAGCTGCTCTGACACATTCCCCCACTCCCCACCAGCTGAATGTGAACATGTGCTAACATTAATGGACAAGATGAAGTCCTTCAAGGGTGGAACTGCTAACAGTGAAAAGAACTGAGGAAGTGCACGTACCTATACTTGGCACCTTCATCTTGATCCATCTGTGTTTGCACCTGAGCAAACCAGGAGAAGAACTAGAAGAGATTTTATGGTGTGAACAATATAGATATCACATGCAATCAATTAAAAAAAAATCAAATCTATGATCTATGAAATGAAGATGAGCTTTTGTTAAAAACAGAGCTGTTTCAGAATTCAGTTATTAATCCAGGAGACAAATTCCTCACTGTGGGTCCCTTCCAACTGAAATACTCCATTCTATTCCTTCACTGAGTAAAAATGGGAAGGACTGAATTTCATCTGGCTTCATCTGTACAAGGGTATCACATTAAATAGTGGTGGTTCTTCTACTTCAAGAGCAATACCACGTTACTGAAGGGGTGCCTTATTCTCACATTACATTCCACTCCAAATGCAAAAAGTACCTGTCACTTCAGAGCTAAGACTTCAGTGATGTTTTCCCCCCAAGTTCCCCTTATGCATCTTGAAAACGGCACAAAAGATTTAGCAAACCCACCAAAAGCTAGGTGAGACACACAGAAACTAACAGATCCTCTGAAGGTTACTGCATCTTGGAGGTCATTCCCTTACCTGCTGTGCTGTTTCAATTCTTTCATCCTCCATCCCTAGTGTTGCAAATCCCTTCAAAAGGACATCCTCTGTGGATTCTGGCACTGCAGCTGTCAGCAGAACAGGCAGCGACTGGGATGTTAAACTGCACAAGTCCTCAATGGGAAGCTGCTCACAAAACACCACAAACTTTGGTCAGATAACTCACCGAGATCTCATATGTGCAGCTCAACTATAAAGCAATCCAAAGCAGTAAGATCAGAAAATTACAGGCATCTACTTTTGAAGAAAAAAAAATGCATCAGGCATTTTATTTATCAATATGATAATCACAGAATCATTAAGTTTAGAAAACACCTCTGGGATCACTGAGTCCAACCATTACACTACCAACAACATTCATACATTTAGAAACACCACACAGGATCTTTCAGGTTTTCCTGCCAGACATTCAAGGAAAATTCAAAACTGCTGCCATAATTTATTCAGAAGACAAATAATAGCTCTGCTGAACAGGAATTATTTTTAAACCACAATTATTTTATTTAAGAGATAAAAACGTGGAAAAAATTAACTTGAAATAAATTATATTTAAGTATGACCAGAGACTATTAATTAGCATATATGGAAGAAATTAATTCAAGAAGAAAAATAGTTATATACACTTAACTAATATAACATCTCCTTTAATTACATGATGATGAATTGTATGTTCTCTGAGAACACCAATAAGGTAAAACCAGAAAACACTGCTTAAGTACAAATTGGTTATCTCTCTAGCAAACAACTAAACAACACGCTTAGTAAAATATTCCCTGCCTGGTAACATTAGTCTGGCAAAAGAAGAACCATTGGGATTTCAACCACTGGAGAAAAAACAGATTGCCATACATTGTCCAGCTTCCACACACCTCTCTGCCCTGCCCCCCAAAACAGGGCTGACCCCAGCAGGGGAGCCCGGGTTTCTCTCGTGTCTAACACAGAGGGAAAGGTGAATCCATCAGAGCCCGCTGAGACACCACTGCCCCAATTCCCTGAAAAACTTAATGTCCTGGCTTTGCTGTTGTCCTCACTGGCAAATAGAATACCTGCTGTGTTGCACAGCTGGTTTAGATCCTTAAGAACATCCTGTGATAGCAGGACATCCTTCTACAATCACTTTGGATGCCTGCCAATATTTACTTTTTGCATACTGCCTACACAAAAAAAAAAAAAAAAAAAAGAAACCATGAAGGACTAAATGAAACAAGGGCATTTAAGGAAGGAATTGCTTTACATTCTCCCTTCTGCAGTTCTGAGCTTTCAGATGCTTACTGAGAGCAAGCTTTGTTGATTTTATGGCCCTGTATCTTGCACTACAATACTGTTTAAATACAAACCCTCTCCTGAGAAGCGCAGTTAGGAATGCAAGCACTCTGTTTCACCTCCCTTTGCAGACAAGAGAGTGATCATAAATAATCACCTTGTCAGAGTTTGGAATTTTATACGGTGGGAGACCATGTCCTCTATGGTGCTGACAAATTATTAAGCTTTTTACCACTCCTCCTGGCTTTACTCAGTTCGTTCGACAGCCTGCAATTCGAACCAGGAAATAACGCTGGTGCCCGCATCAATTCAGGATCCAAGAGGACCTAAAGAATGAACTCCAGAACTAAAGCTCCGAACCTCAAGAGGCCAAATGCAGGTGGACTGAAGGCAGCAGCGAGGGCAGACACAGAAAGGACTCTCAGGGGAAAGAAGCTCCCACCGCTGCCTACGAACGCCTGCCAGCCAGGGCGGGGGGGCGGCATGTGGTTCGTGGGGCAGGCTCCCGAAGATCGAGCCCTGCCGAGGGCTGGGGAGGAGGCTGGGGGCGGCATGTGGTTCGTGGGGCAGGCTCCCGCAGATCGAGCCCTGCCGAGGGCTGGGGAGGAGGCTGGGGGCGGCATGTGGTTCCTGGGGCAGGCTCCCGCAGATCGAGCCCTGCCGAGGGCTGGGGAGGAGGCTGGGGGCGGCAGGGCGCTGCTGAGCCCCCTAAAGCCCGGCAGCAACCTCGGCCCGGCCGGGATGGGCCATCACCCCGCTCCGCCTGGCGACGTGGCACCGCGGCCGCTCCCGCCCCCGCTCCCGCCCCCGCGGGCCGGGCAGCGCCGCCGCCTCACCTCGGCAGGAACCGGCAGGTTCTCGGCCGCCGCCTTCAGCTCCAGCACCGAGTCGGTCTGGCGGTCGCTGAGCGGCGCGGTGGGCTGCGGGCGGCGGTCCCAGAGGCTGAGGCGGTCCCGCACGTCCCTGCCCGCGGGCGGAGGCTCCGCGGGCGGCGGCTCCAGCATGCTGCCGGCGGCGGGACGGGCAGCCGGGCCGGGGCGGGCCGGGAGCGGCGCCGGGAGCGCGGCGGAACGCCGGGAGCGGGGCGGCGCTTCCGGGGGAGGCTCGGAACGCAACGCGCCGCGTCGCGTGGCAGCGGCGTCACGGGCACGGGGCAGAGAAGTGCGTCATGAGGGGCGGCCGGCCGGGACGGCGCCCCCTGGCGGCTGGGAGGAGTGCCCAGGCACGGCCGCGGCCCAGGCGCATCCGCACGGTCACAGAGTCGCTTGGAAAAACGCTGGCATGGTCCAGGGCAACCTGTGACCGAACGTCACTACGGCACTGAGTGCCACGGCCAGTCTTTCCTTAAACACCTCCAGGGACAGTGACTCCACAGCAGCCCGTTCCATTGACCCTTTCTGAGAAGAAATGGCTCCGATCAACCTAAACCACCCCAGGTGGAGCCTGAGGCTTAGTCCTCGCACCTGTCGCTGGTTTCTAGGGAAGAAGAGACCGACTGCCCCTAGTCCCATCCTCGTTTTAGGCAGTTGTAGAAGTGATAAAGTCGCCCCTGAACCTCCTCTGCTCCAGGCTGAACACCCCCATCTCTCCCAGCCCTTCCTCACAGGACTTGTGCTCCAGCCCCTTTCCCAGCTCCCCTGCCCTTTCCTGGATATGCTCCAGCACCTTAGTAGCGTTCCTGTGGGGCCCAGAACTGGACCAAGCACTTGAAATGCAGCTTCACCAGTGCTGAGTACGAGGGACAATCCCTGCCCTGGTCCTGCTGGCCATGCCATTGTTGATGGAGGCCAAGGTGCCACTGGCCTTCTCAGCCACCCGGGCACACACTGGCTCTTTGTCTAAGCTGAGATCCTGAACTACTATTTCTGCTAAACCCCAAAGGCAACTGTTTTGTTGCCTTTTAAGTTTAGGAGTCAATTCCAGTCCATCTTGTCCAGCTGTCCCTGTGCAGCTTCCCCACAGATTACGTGGTACAGTGAAGTTACTAGCACTCCAAACTTGCAGATTCCTCATCCCCCTCAGTTAGTCTGTGACATTTGTCCTACCACACACAGTCTCAAAAAATCCTCTCTGGTTACAAGTGTGATAAACTTGTGCTGCTATTCGATTTGTTTCAGACCAAGCAGTTTTTGAAACAGAGGGGGAAATGGTCTTGGCTTTTTAAGATAGGCCAAAGAACAGCAAAAACCCATGGTCAGTGCCTGTTATTCAGCCACAAGTCACAGATTTTAGCTACAAGCAACTACAAGCTTTTAGCTACAAGCAACTTTAGTATACCTTGGCTAAAAGCCAACAACATAGAACAGTTCAATGCCAGCAATATCCTTCCTTCATTAAACACATTGAAGTATTTGAAACTACAAAACTGAAAGCAGTTCTAAGTCATCACACTTCACATTTTAATGCTTTTAATGGGCTTGAAAATGTAAAACATATACTTTGCTTACACAGCATACAAAAATATTTACAATTTTTTTTTATTAAAGCACAGAAACAGTTGTAAGGGAAAACACTGCACATCAGCATAACCCTATATATAGAAAATGTTTTACCTTAGGAAAGAAAGTGCCTTGTGCATTTAAAAAAAATCTATTTGTGAATTCAAAATTAGTAATTTTAAGTGATTATAGCAATTTTGATACTGAAATTAAACTTCTTTACATGGAATGCATGATTCTATGAAAAAAATGTATAAAAGTTTAACACAAGGCCACAAAAATCCAAAGCTCTGGATCCTGCTTTGCTGCCCTCTGTAAACACAGAAGATCTGTCCTATGACTTGCATCTCACATATGCCTTTTTCCTGGAATTCAACAACCGCACTTAAGAAGCTTGATGTAACTGTTGAGTTAATGGCCCTGAAATTTTGATATACCTTTAATCCTAAAGGTAATGTTTATAGAAGTTGTGGATGATTTCTACATCGAGTGTTTCCTTGCATGTAACAGCAACCTGAACCTCTTTGGTATACAAAAGTGTTCACTAGTTCTGGACTTGGGTGTCTTTGTAATGATGGAAAGCAGCTTTTATAGTAGATTCACTTCTGGAGGGTTTGGCTCCTGTCAGATAGGCACCCACATGACAGAGCCTGACTGCTCAGTGCAGAACAGCCAGTAACCAATAGTTCTTCCCAAAGATGGAAGAAGCATGGAAAGTTTTCTCTGCAAGATCAGCAGATGGGCATGAACATGTTTGAACTTCATTCCTATTTGCAATTTCCATATGAATATGCTGAAGAATCATTTATGCAGGAATCAAGAATTATACATTGGGGGAAAAAAAAAGCTTTCTTCAAGCTATGCAAAACTGTCAGCTGTAGCAACCACACTTGCTAATGAAGCTGGATTATTCCCAGAAAATTATGCAGACATCTCAGGACTTAGAAGACAGAAAAGTTTCAAAAACAGAAATGGTTTTATACTGCCGTAGTTATTTTGCCAACCTGAAAGCTGGAAAAGATGTCTTGAGACACTTCCAGTTAACTGGAAGCTTTAAGCTATTACAATCAAATTGTATACACTTCTGGAAGTAGAAAAAGCCCAGCTCCTTGGTTCTGCTTATCTTCCCTTACAGAAATACTTCTTTCCTTAACAGAAATACTTTTCTTTTCCTTCCTTTATGGAAATCTATGGAAATATAGAAGAAAAAAACCTGCTCTTTGACTCTTAGAAAACACTGTGCTTTGAGATTCAGATGCGCAAAGTTGCATTGCAGATCTTTACATTCAAGAGCATTGAAACAGTTGACAGAAGGTATTCCACCATGTTTGGTTCAGTCTGAAAAACAATGCACATCATCCACTGAATCACGTGCACAAACCATGGTTACAGCAGCCAGTTTGCCTTGAAATCACTTCCAGGTTCTTCTCATTCAGTCGTGCAGTGACCTCTTCCTTTGGCCAGCAGCTCAGACAACAAAGAGCTCAAGACAACTCGCACATTGCTCTGAACTCAGACAGTACATTAACAGAATTCTGCACACAGCTCAGCATGTCAGGCATCCAATTTCTTCAGCTGCTCATATGTCAGAAAGAACTGGCACAGCTGATTAAGGAAAACTGTTTCCTGTTCATGCAGTGAAAACCGGTCACTTCACTACAGAAGGTCAGCTGCATCTGTGTGCAACTGTGTTCCACTCCTTCCTTCCTATGCCAAGCTGCAGGTTGGCCACTTTTTTACACAATACTTGGCAGAACAATGAAACTTACTTTAAGGCTGGTGATAAAAATTACTTTCCCATCCCTCTCCCTCAGGATCTTAAACCCAAAACTAAGGAGGCAGGACTGCAAAATACTGCAAAAGCCCTGAAGAGTCTTTAGTCACTTAGTTTTGATGGGCTAAAGAAGGTTTGCTTGTTTATTGTAAAAAACATTTCTACCAACCCACTTCCCAGGGCTCTGATCAGCTGGCTCTTGAAACAAAGCCAAAATTGTGAGACTAAGATAAACAGAAAAAAATTGCATCAGTAACTGCCAACAGTTTCCCCAGTTCTGGAAATAGCCCCTGTTCCTTGGTCAACTTAGATCAAAAACTAGGCTCGTAACAAAGGAAATGGACAGGTATGAAATTGGAAGAACAGAAAATTATTTTACAAGATCATATTTTAGTATTGACTCTGTGTGAATCACAAATTCAATCTGACTGGAAGCAGTTGGCTAAAAAACCTGCACAATTTTCCATTCATAAAAAAAAAGGAGTATCTGTGCTGATATGACACTTCCCACACTGAGTAATTCTGTAAAAAACAATACTTGCTGTTGTATGGCTAACTTTTTGTTCGTAGTTTTGCACACCTGTGGAAAGGATACAATTATATTCCAAGGACCAAGTCTTAACCAGTTTGGCCAAAACCCTTTATACAGAGCAAAAAAGCCTTCATTCTTCCATGTCTAGGAAAAAAATAACATAACAAGAACACAATTACTTATGTAATTCTTTTTTAGTGAGAAATTCATACAGCATCTCAGCTAACAATACTGTACCAGACAAGGGGGTGGCTTAGTCCTGTAACCTTAATTTAAATTTATTGTCTGATAGGACAGAAAAATACATTTCATTAGATGTAAACTTGTGGGTCACATTTGGCAGCCCCTTGAAAGTCGCTGCATGTAAACCTGTAGCTAACAATTGGCAGTCCCTTGAAGTATTTCAGTTTGCTTTATGGACCTCAAAAAATTTACTGGACAATATGACTTGGACTGTTTAGTCAACAGTTGGACAGCAACAGCTTACTATACATTCTTCTCCATGTAAAAGGCAATAATGGTCCCACCTCATACCAAAGTTAGAGACTTTAGAAACCAAATCAAAGTAATCAAAATCAGAGGCTGACCTTGCCTCTGGCTATACTAGGGTTTCCATTATGCAGTAAGCAACATGGAAAACCATTTCTTCCAGAAGATCTTGTTCTTCAAGAACTGACTTATGAAATGATAATTTCTTGTCAGCCTGACATAGTATAAAGTTGAGCAAGAAAGAGTGCTGCTGAGAGCCTTCCTCTCCTCATCCAGGCACCCAAAGAAAGTAAGGTTCAGCAGCAGACACTAACTTTGTTCCTGCCTTTCTGTCAAGACAGTAGATATTTTTCACACTTGAGTGCATTGGTGACAGCATAGTACCTTTAAGCATTACAGCAAAAGGCATATCTAAGTTATTAGGGAAAAAAGAACAATTTTGAGCTCAACAGCAAAATCATTGCTTGGTGGCAGCAGTTTATTTATGATGATACATGAACTACTTACCTGTAACAAGCAATCCAAAGTGCCCTTGTAGGCTGAGTGTCCCCCGTGTTGTTGGCTTTTCTGATTCATCATGCGTGTTCTTACAACATCAACTGGGTTGGATGCAAGGGCTCCAGCTAACCCACAAAGAAAACTGGAACTGGTAAAAGAAAAGTTTAATGAAATCTGATCTACCACAGAGGTACACAAATTTCCCCTTCCCAGGAAACACACAATACAAATGACTGTTTAATGCCTTTAGTTAAAAATTCAATCAGCTACTTTTCATTTACTATAAAGGCATAATTTTGAAGACTTGCTATACAGCCCTTACACACAGTATGCCTGAAAAGATGTTTTGCCCCTGGGAATAATATTTGACTGTAAATTTCTTCTAAGCTCAATTTGCACAGTTGAATGATTCAGACCACCCACAAAACAAATTTCCATATTTCAGAAGAAAGCTAAATCCAAATGCTAAATAAAAGTAGCTTCCATGCTACCATTGAGATGCTACTACATTAAAAGTTATGCACACATCAGAAGTATATTTACATCTAGAGAGATGACAGAAAAATCAAAAGACTCATCTCCCAGGTAGCAAGAACTAACCAATCATGAGCTATACAACAGTTACACAAACTTACAGGAAGTGAGTATATACTGTATCTCCCATATACCCAGACATAATTATGTGCTTCTTGGTAAGGTCATACACTGGCAGCTCCACTCCAACAACAATAGCAGCTCTCTGTGCTGTCAATGATACTCCCTGGCAAAAGAAAGGATATAGCTGAAGTTTAAAGTCAACCTCTGTGCACTGTGAGAAATACCAAGCTCTCGTAGTACTAAGCAAAACACCACAAATGTGTTAAGAACGTTGCAAATTCAAATAGTACAAGTTCTAGATGTATGTGCTCCAAAAACACAAATCTGAAATAACAGCTAAATCACTTCTCCACATAGAATGGCAACTTCAGGTCCTCTAAGTTATTTTCTATCTCTGCTTAAATCTCAATTCTTGCATCAATGGTCAGCTAAAACCTCAAAACAAGTATTCCTTTGCTGCTAGCTGAAAAACTGACAAAGGAAGATGAACAGAAAACTGGAGATCAAAAAACTTCGTGAGAAAAGCACACTGATACAAAATCATTGCTATTTTCCAGCTGTTTCAAAACATTTCTTTTTGTCTCTTCACTTGGCGTTGACTATGACTGGCCCAAGAGACAACCTGTAAGACTGAATATGAGAATTCGTGAGCTAGAGGAGAATGCTCAGTAGCTCCTTAGCTTCCAACTGTTCTTTAGCATGTTTTACAACAGACAGAGCATACAGATTGAGAGGTGTCATGCAAAAGGTTGTTGAACTATTGCTAGAGCCAGTCACCCTATTTGAATCCTGCATTTGTCTTCCCTCTCCTAAGTAGCAGCTAATCCTCACATACAAAGCTGGCTGTAACCCTTCACCAAAAAGCACTGAGACACCAGCAGTGAAGCAGTCATGACAAATGACAGACATTACATCCTCCATATTTCAGCTGAGAACACTGTAGGAATACATGACATTCAACTGAGCAAGGAAGCATAGTTGAAGTGCAAGATACAGCTAAAAAAAAAAAAAAAAAAAAACTTGCCTTCCATAATCCTTTAGTGCCTTCCTTTTGGTAGATCTGTATGAAGTTGCCCATCATTCCTCCTTGAATCATTCTACCTTGAGCTTGCATTCTGATCTGAGATTCATTTGAAGACACGAGATTTAATTAAAAGATAAATACAACCAATAAAATAGTAAAATTAGATTAAACTATTAAGTTACAATTGCAAGTAGTAAAGTCAATTTCTCTGAGTATAAAAACAAGAGTTGACATTATCACAACTATAGTGCAATCTTTTGCCCTAACTATCCAAGTGCAGCTGCTAATTTTGAACAAGTATGTCATAGAATTCTTAGCCGCATTAAGTCACTTCTATTTCTGTTTGGGTACACTGCCCCATTTAGATAAGACTGGCAGATAGGTACTGTAGGATGTCCTTTACAGTGTTCTCACAGAAATGTGTTGAAATTAAAGGTTAAAAGATTAATGTTTCAGCCACTGAGAACCACGGTCTTCAACCCTGTAGATTTAGAAGAACATCCTTAGGAACCTGCCAAGGTAACCTCCAAAAACAAGTTGTCAACAAGTGACTTGGTAAGTGGACATAATTGCAAGTAATTAATTGAAGCCACACTTGAAATACAAGCTTACGTCTGAAATGCCACTACATAACAACATTAGCACTGTGAAGGATTAAGATTTTAGTAGTTTCAGAAGAACATAGAGAGTTTTCTTGACTTCCTTTTCATTAGGAGCAGCCTGTGGAAGTCACAAGCTCCAGTTTTATAAGATAAACCCTTTGCAGTAAGACTGTGATTAAGCTAACAGATTCTTAAAGAGGTGGCTGTTTCACTAAATCACTTTAAATGACTGATGCTGAAATGCCATTTCCTTGGAACACAGGTTTGCAAAGCCTCTCTACAGCATTAAGGAATCATACAGTACAAGTAGCATTCACTGGAACTCTTGCCTCTTAATTGATCTTTACCTATTTTGAGCTCTAGAAACATCCAAGGGCAACATTGTTAAAGAAGTACAGAGGAAATATGCAATATGGCTTCTACAGAAGCACTACAGCATCAAAGTTATTCTCCCCTCACATTTAGAAAAATATGGATCTAACTACCTCCCCAGCCTTCACCTTCCTCATTCCTACTTCCAAATGATTAGTACAGATCAGAAGGAAGTTCCAAGAATTCAGGATGTTACTGATTTTTTAGAAGTTAAGAGATGAGAATAAATAGGGCTACAAAACTACAAAAATGGTTTCCTATATTCATCAGGAAACTCTGTTTTTACTTCAGGAGAGAAGAAAAACTAAGAAGACAAGCTCTACATAATTACCTTTAAGACATCTGTAGGGTTGGCAATAGATGATGAGATTACTCCCGAAAGAACACCACACAGAACATTCATCATGAGGGTTTCATCTGTTTCACAAATAAAGAGTTTAGCTGCAGATTTACAAAGCTTAAGATGCATTAGGACAGGAAGATTCCTCCCCTCATTTAACCAGAGAGTACCAGTCACAGAAGCCATAAAACCTGCTCTGACAAGTTACCCTTGCTGACTAACTTTGTTGTAACTGGTATAAGGAATGTCTTCTCAGTACACTTGTTCAAATGCTACAGTGAGATACCAAATGGAAACAATCAGCTTCAAGCAAACCAGTCCTCAATTAAATATAAAATAACCACTCACCTTCTGGATGCTCAACAAACATTCTTTTTAAGCTCTGGTAAGTGCCTATTTTTATAGTTCCATATGAAGCTTGTCGTAGCATTGCAGGTGCAATCCTGTAAAAACAAGCAGCAATAATGTTTATGCTAAAGATCTCAAAAACTCATCAGAAAATTCTTCCTAGTGCAGAGATATCTATCAGAGAAAGGTTTGTTCATTTAAATCAACAGTTTAAACTCACTATAAAAAACCCAAGATTTTTAGGTTTTGGTTTTTGAGGTTTTTTTTTTTAAATAGGGCCTGCAAGAACATGAATGAACTGTGAAGTGATTTTTACTGTTAGACCATGCTTCAACTTGTAATCTATAAAACAGCTGGCAGTCGTGTCTGAAATGTAGTTTCCCCCACCATTCTGCATCTTTTGAAGAAAAGCATGCTCATTTATAGACAAAGGTAAATTCAATTTTAGTTCTGAGAGATAGAACAACCATAGCAGGACTGTAGAGGATAACCTTATGCTTAGCTAATTTGTTTCATGCAGATTTTGTTGTTTGAGGGGTTTTATTTTAAAAACATGAAATGCTATGGCAGTGTGCAGCACTGAAGGTATCAAAGCTAGGTCCTCTAAACTTTCAGATTAAGGCTAGCCAAATACCATGTAATCCTGAAACTCAAAAATTCCCATACAATGGGCTTATAGTTATATCAGTGGACTGTTCATAAGCCATTGCTGCAACTCCGTTAATCTTACCCAGAGTATAAGGCTTTCAATCCTTCTTCTCTGCATATTCTGACCAGTGCATGCATCATTCCACGGTAGCGGATCTCTTTATATTTGGCATCATTAACTTGACCTTGAACCTGGAGACGTGTTTTTGTCAGATCAATGGGGAAAGTACCTTAAAGGAAAATCAGTGAGAAAATTAATGAAGTCCCCACCTTACCAAAGACAACAGAGAACATTGTACAAGAAGCAGCAACATTTATTATATATCATAATACATGAAAGTACTTCCAAGAGAAAGTAGCCTTTCTTACCAAGACTTTATTTTAAAGAAATGATTCACATTCTATCACCTTGCATCTCCTAAAGACCTGCCAGAGGCCCTGCCTACCTCCTGTGTTTACATTCCACATTCACTATATTCACTGTTTTCAGGCAGCACAGCATTGCCTGGTTGCAAGCAGCCACACTTCACAGGACTCTGCAATCCCAGTCAAGCACTGAGTTTGCTCATGTATTCTACCAACACCTTTGAAGAGGATGTCACTGAAGGCAAATAAATTCTGTAGGACATGCTATACAGACACTGGCCTAGTATCTGAAAAAGCAATAGCAGCAGTACTATTTCTGTTACTGCTTTCCTGTAGCCTACTGCTAGGTTATGTTCAATTCATGTTCTTCATGCTTCCCTTATGAAAGGATTCAGAAACTGTATCCATCAAGGAAAACAGACACCTCAACATTCCATACTCACCTAAGCACTAACTAGGAATCAGGATTAGTTACATCTGTTCAAATGAGGCTTACCAAACAAGCAAAGCTCTCATGAATTGTTTGTCTTCCTTAAAAGCTTTTGGCATTATTTTCCATATTCAGTCAAGTCAAATAATGGCAGGTTTCAAACTCAAGTTTGCACAAATTTCCTATGTAGAAATCCTTCCCATCCCTGGAATCATTCAAAGTCAGACTGGACAAGGCTATGAACAACTGATTTAATTGAAGACATCCCTTCTCAAAGCAGGAGGGTTGGACCAGATGACCTTTCAACCCAAACTACTCTCTGAAAACAAAATAGTAGTTTTAAGTGTAATTTCATAGTGCGTCTACTTTACTAGACAAACCTTGCATGTGAGCCCACCACATGTCCAACCATGTCCTGCTGCAATAAAAATCCAGATTTCCTTTATTTTCATGTACATGCATTTCAGATACAACTCTACAAAAATGTTCATATTTTAGGTTTGCCTTTAGAGCAGGCGTAAAACATCAGATGCACTGTCTCACTACAGCAATTATTCTGTGTTGCTCAATATTGAATTTAAGTGTTCAAATCTAAGCAGACACTTATATTCAAGAAAAGAAAATTTAAACTGCAACACAGATACTCAGTAAAGCTAAGAGAAAAATTTACAAGTTAAGAGTGTAACTTGTCTACTGCAGCAAAGCAGAAGCTCTATCTACTTATGACCACTGTCTAGGAACAGATCAAACATCAAATAATAAAACACAGAGGTAAAATATATAAAAAAACAGAACTCAACAGGGATGAGAGTTTACAGACACAAGTATTCTGACATTTCAACAGAGATCAGCGCTTCAGTCAGCATTAAGCAAAAAACTCTATGCTGCAGACCACCATATACAACTGGGACACTGGCAGCATGGAATCAAACTTGTTTTACGTAGAGACTATCCAAGTAAAGAAAATCATGTCAACAGTTAAAGCAAACACTTACCACATTCTGCAGTGATAGATGCTAAACCTCCATAGATAAAGGGTTTCCAGTTCAGTGCTGGCATTATTGGTTCCTCTTTCTGTGAAAGAGGAAGATTAAACACTACTGTAAGTACATGTCATAAATATTCATGCTAACACTTAGTAAAAATTTTGTGCCTGGTCCATTTAAAATGGGCCTTTCAAACATGAGTAAAGAGTAAAAAAAACATTTAATACCTTTGACAATCAGAAGAAAGACAGGAATACCATAGAAAGGCATCTGAGTTCAAATCAGTGTCTGCTATATATTTGGGCCACCACTCTCCTCACCATGAAATGTTAAAGCAGTTTGTCTCCCAGGCACAATGTTAAAGAACATTGCAGTGAATAGCCTCCAAGGATTTTTAACCAAACTGAAAATGTTTGATTACATCCTGCAGTCATTACAGAACTTCCTTTTTTCCAGTTACCAACATTATTTCGCATGAGCTCAGCTGGCATACTTGGACAGACAGTAAGGGTGCATATACCATTTTGCTTCCTTTCAGACCTTTTTCTGCTACCACTGCTCACAATATTCATTCTTGTGAATGCTGCATTAAAACTGTGTCAATTAAGTGAATTTGAAAAAGCAACCACAATTTGTAATTTACTATAGCACATACTTTGCAAGTTGTTAAAGCAATCCACTTATATTAGAAAAGATAAGAACTTCAAAACCAAACTAGTCCAGCCAATACAAGATTGCCCTTTCCAAAAGCAAGCACATCTATCAACATCTTATTTCTCCCCTTTCTCACAATATAGTTATCATTCCCTATTTTCTATAATATCCCCCTAAGCATTGCATTCTACAGTTACTTTTGCCAATTAATTTTATGGGAAAATTGTACTTGAAAATACTTCCCTTGGCACTTACGCTCCCTGTTATTCTCCCCTGCTTAATCACCCATAGTGGCCAAATATCAAATGGAAAATAACAAATACACCAGTTACTTAGCCCTGCCTTTTGTACAGCTGAGCCTTCTTTAGTCACTTCCTCTAGAAATACCAATAACCCAGCACCTAAATGAATTTTCAGAGTTTCAGACACTCAGCAGGCCTGAACAGCTTTTGCAGCTCTAGTTTTCCTTTTATCATCTTTACTTCATGATGAGTTACCTGGGTCTTCTGACACACGAGGAAAAGAAAGAAGCTAAAACCACACAATTTCACATGCTCGACACCTACATGTACAGAAATCCATCTTATTCTTTAGACTGCTGCAAAGAACACCACTGATGGAGAAAAAAACCAAAAAAACCCAACCAACCAAAAATCAAGGAAAAAGCAACTAAGGTCACCCCACTATTCTGCCAAAAAGAGTGCAGTACAGAGGTCTGGATGCACAGACTTAGACCATGACAGCTTTTCAATTCGAAAGAGGCAGAGCCAGATGGATATGACACTGTATCAGAGGCCAGTTCCAGCTCCAAGTTCCTCATAATCCTGTTCTGCCATGATTAATGGCAGATCATTTAATTAACAGAGACAAAGCCAAGCTCAGTTTGCCCACTGTCCACCACACCCCTCATCTTTACTCCTGGGAAATTCATCAAATCTGCTAGTTAAGCCCCAGCAACATATTAAAGCAAGTTTTCATCTATCACAGATACTGTAATATTAGTAAGACTAACATAGATCCTTTTTCTGTTTGTTTCATATTTCACTCTGCCTAGACAATAAAGGCTACTCATTTTTTCTGTGTAATTCTGAGCACAGAATGAAGTCAAATGAAGTTTTCAATTTCCACATAGATTTACAAATATTAATTGTAGCTTCAATTTATTAATAGGATACCCTAATGCAAGAATTTTGTCGCACACTCTTCCTTTGACAGATCCCAAGGTGAAGGGCAAGATCTGTACATCTGCAAGGCTTTCAATTCTCATCTCCTGCCAGTATTCTAAACTAACCATATGAATCTTTCAACTTCTAACCTTCAGCCCCCTTCTTCTAGATTTCCATACTTTAGAAAGAAACATGAAAAAGAAAAAAAATAGAGCAAAGAGGGAGAGTTTTTCTCAGGGGAAAAAAAAATTCAAAAAGACACACCAGCCAGTAATTTCGCCCCATGACCTCAGGTGTTTCATTTCCCGCTTATGTTCCAAATTCTTGGTTTGCTTCTTAGTCAGAACTTCTTCCCTATATCAATAAAAATAGTAAATGTCTCCTCAGAAGAATTCTGTATCAGCTGAGTGGCAAACTAGTTAAAAAGTGAATCCAGCCATCATTATAGAAAAAATTAAGCTCTCTACTTTTATTAGAAAGATACTGTGTTTACAAAATATACGTTGCCGTACCCTGAACACCAATTCTGACAGAGAGGATACTCGACCCCAAAGGACATTGCGTGAATTAATACAGAGATTCATCCTCTGCACTTTCTGCAGAGGTCAGAAGAGAATCTTCTTCCTTTTAACCACGACGTGACTGGACTAAACCCAAAAGGCCAAGTTCCATGAAAGAACTAATCACTTAAATAGCTCGATATTTCCCCGACGGGGCACAGGCTTGAAATGTCACACATCGAATTACACATTAGTTGAAAATATCGCCAGAGTATTTAGCATAGAGTATAGTCGAGCTTATAGTAGTTTTAACTACTTAAACGGACTCTGGTCTAGGGAGGCAACAACGACTGTATAAACGACACAAAAAAATGGTCTCCCACCCTCCAAGACCTGAGGGCAGCAGCGGCAGCCGCCGGCACCCCCGCACTCACCGCCGAGCTTTGCCGGCCCCCCGTGTCCCGCCGTAGCGCTCCCGGCGATCCCAAATCCCAGCGCTGCGCCCCGCGGCCGCGGCGGGTTTTGGGGAGCGCGGGGCTCCGCCCTGGGGCGGGCTGGCCCGAGGGGCCGAGCGGGCTGTGGAAGGGGTGGGTGCAAAGCCGCAGTTGGTTCGAAGGGCCCGCCGAGCCGGCTCTGGTTTTCCGGGGAAAAGATTAACCACGCTGACCTTGCAGTCAGAGGTCTCCCCTCGCCGCTGGCCTTGGGAGGCTGCTGGGCTGGTATTTTCCATTAGCATTCCTACCCCAGGAGAATGGAGCGGCTGGGACGGGTGTTTCAGCGCTCCCCGGTTAACGAGCAGGGTTTATTCTTATCATTATTTATAAGGGCATTGATTTTGCCCTTCGGTTTAAGATCCTATGGGCACCTGTTCTGCCAGCGACACCGCAGCAGTACCCGGGATGAGCTTTCCTGAGGTGGCCCAGGAACCTTGATCCACCTGCTGCGTGGAGGAACAGAAAGGGGCAGGGTGGGCTTAAATAGCTACTTTGCTCTTTAAAATACCATCTTCAGTATTTTTGGCAGAACGGTTACACGGGTGATTCAGCAGTAGTCATAGTAGTGTTGCACAGTTCTGTGCCATTCTAACTATGTTTCTTTGCATACCAGGGCAGAAATTATGGATTCAGTATATATGCTTTACATTGCTTTGTTAACACGCATCCAGCGCCTGGCCAGAAGGAAAGGGGCTCTCCAAAAGGACAGGTCTCAGCCGCTGCACAGGTGGCAGTGACCAGTGCGTGAAGACTGGCTGAGAACCAGACCTAGTCTGGACCGGAGCCCAGGGCTCTCTGTGAAATAGTTGGAATCTGCTCTTTTGCTGCCCCTAAAGGCAGAGTGTTCTGGCAATTCGTTCTTTCTGTTTCTGACAGAAGAGCTGCCAGGAGTGCTTGTAAGGACCTAACCCCCTGGTGCAGCCCCGCTGCCGCTGTCAGTCCTCTCGCTGCCTTGCAGGCGGATGGTGTGCCTTACCCCGGAAAGGGCAAAACGTCCTGCGGGATTGCTCCCCGCGCCAATCTCAGGGCAAGGCTGGAGGATGAGAACCTTTATTTAAGTTTACTGGCTGGTGGAGAAAGGTGGTAACACCCGCTTCGAACTCATAGAGAAGCTGGATGTGACTTTGCACGCTATCCTCGATAAAGCATAAGGAATCCAAAATTTGGGTTCCAGTATGCCGTAAGTGCTTAATACAATGAAAATAGTTCTCTAAAGCAGTCCAAGTCTATTACAGACTTCCCCCAAATTTAACATTTCAGTTGTTAAAGCATGGGAAGCCTACAGAGCTCATGCTCTAATCACAGTGTTGCAAAGTTGTCTTTGCAGGTGAGCCTCACAGAAGGTAGCTACAAACTCCCACCTCAGAACTGGTATTCAAGTTCTAAACCCCTCCTGAAACTCCTAGTGACTGGCTCGTGCTTTACAGGTTTCATATCTACAGGAAATAGTAGAACGATCTTACTTGAGATAAACTTTGAATGGATCCTTTCATTCTTTTTGCACAGAGATCATTTGGACTGATTCTAACGTTGATTTTGCACTTTGGTGCAGCCTCTTTGATTTTCTGACTTCTCAAATTTCTGCCTCCCAAGTCTGAAGGACTTTAGTTCTGCTTGGATCTTGAGTTGGGCAGCTGCTTCTGCAGGCTGATGGGTTACCTCTGATAAAATCAGTTCCTGCTCACATGTTGTGTTTTGCGTCCAATCACATTTCTTATGTACCTAGTTGCTAGTTCTTAACTGCGTACTTCTAAATACAGAAGAATTCAGGTTAACTTTTGTTACCACTAGTGACTTCTGCATGGGTCCTCTGAATAACGTCTTCTGTTGTATTCTTAACCCAATTCATACTACGTATGAGGTACGTAATGCTTTTGTCAACAGACAGTGGACTACTTTTGGCAAGCTGCCTTGAGCCTGGCATCTGCGTCATACCAGCACTGACTTAGGTGCTCAGCATCTTTCCACAGTGCTACTGATTACACAGTCTTACAACAGCTTTATCCAAGTGCCAGTTCTTTCCCAATGGGCTGTGTAAGGCTACAGTTTAATTAATTATTTCCTATACCCCTAAATTTACTGCTCCTAAATTTCCTCACACATTTTTGTTTTTTTTTTTTTAAGCAGAAGAAGACGGACCTCAAACCATTTTACCAGGGAGCTCTGGTTTTTGTGCATTCATTCCTGCTTAAAATGGAAAATCATTTCACTTCTAGTCTCTGCAGTACCGAAGACAGTTTTGCCAAGTCTCCTACTGGTTAAATGCATGGCTAGTGGAGAGACACAGATGGCTACAGGTATTGTTCAAACTGCCTTGTCGTTTTGTTGCTAGCTGTAACCACTGGAGACCTTTTTCCCTTGGAAACTTCTGCAATTATTAGTTACATAATTGATTTGCATTTTTCATGTTCCATTGACTGTGTGCTGAAAGCAAGTCTAT
The DNA here is from genome assembly GCA_018697195.1 of Certhia americana. Taxonomy (NCBI): domain Eukaryota; kingdom Metazoa; phylum Chordata; class Aves; order Passeriformes; family Certhiidae; genus Certhia; species Certhia americana. The sequence goes on from CM031857.1 coordinate 55,229,597, forward strand.
GACACGGGAGTCAAGAGCTCGCTGCCCTGGCACAGCCTCCTCTCCTGCAGTTGTTTGCATGTTCTCTCTGAAGAGCATTTCATCTGATCCTCAATCACACAGCAGATGACTTTGTTGGAAAGATAGACACTCGGTGAGCTATTGGCATGTGTAAAAATGTAAGACATAATAAATAGTGCTTACATTGTGTTTGCCAGGTGCAAAGCCTCAGCCTGGAACACCACATCCAGCTATGTGTGGCACATTTCAGGCGGGCTATAGAGAAGAATTAGGAAAATAAGGCTAGGAATACTAAACACAATATGTAAGGAAAAATTGAAATAAATAGTCTTAAAAAAAGCTTAGGATAACATAATCTTCAAGACTGAAAGCTATCCATAAAGAGGAACTTAATTGTCTGTTCTCCACCATGTCAATATTAGACACAGAAAAGACTTTCTAATGGTGGAATGGTGGAAAAGACTTTCTAATGGTGTAGACAGTGCTATATGAGACTGACTGTGGAGTTTGCAGTATCTTCATCATCACAAACTTTTGAAAACTGTTAAGCAGCTGGTTTTGAGTCATAATTACAATACGGATTACCCAGCCCAAGCACTGGGATGGACTCAAGGAACTTTCCAGCCCTCTTTTTCTGTAATTATTCAATCACATTTCCTCCTCCAGCTGCAAGTGCATGTCATCTACAATGACAGGACAACTGAAGTTTCTAACTTAGTAACAGGTTCTACTGTGCAGAGGTCAAGGAGAAAAGAAAGTGAAATCAGGAGTAACAGTAAATGTATTTTATAGTCTTTTTTTTAATAAATATTTTTTTTATACTCTGATTTGGGCTCTGGCATTAGCAAGAGCCAAAGGTCTTTACTGTGTCATTTTTTGTGGATAGAAAAGGGCCATATTATTTGTTTTTAATGGGTAAAGGGTGAAGGGACAGAGGGCAGTTCCAGGCTTTGAGGGTGAAGGAACTTAGGACCGTTCCAGGCTTTGAGTGGATGAGAGTCACACAGTGTAAGGTCCCAGCAAGGCAGTTCTAGTAAATGTAAACTTGTAAACCAAACAAAATTTTCTGAAACTGTTGCAATGTTGGAGCAGGTCCTGGGAAATTGATTTGTCTTTTCTGAGACTCTATATAGAGATAATAACTCCCATGTATGTCACAATGTTGGTCTTGATGTTATTTGAATGAGCAAATGGAAAGCTGCTAAAGTTGCTCAGGTAGGAAGGCACTGTAGGAGGCTTTTCACTACTACAAAATACTTTCCAGTCTCAACAGGTGGTCTTCAGATCCTTGCTAAATAAAGATCAGTCATGGTTGCTTCACAGGGGCTTTTGTCCAAAATTGCACTGCACTAAACAAATAGCAGCTGGAAGAAACAATGCAAATTTAAATGCTGGTAGATGCAACACAAAGAAAAGCAAATATTCTTCTATGTCCTACTAAAAACCAGACAGCATATGGTATAAGATACAGCCTAACCTTTCCCACAAGGAAGATGATTCAGCGTTGAATGAATGACAGAGAGGCTGGTGTGACACCAAATAACATCTCACATATGGTATGCTTTCTGCCACTTTCAGTACACCCCTTGTTGGCAATACTCAATATCCAGGGATAGTAGGGAGCAACTGTTGGGAGAAACATCTATTTGTGGAAGCCTCTGCTGGGGGAAATATGTATTTGCACCAGACTGTCTTGTGAAAGAAGAATTGCAGTTGAAGTACTTCTACAGTAAAAGAACTGTGACTCGAACAAGACAATAGTCAGGGAGATGTGCTGGCAGGTGACCCCAATCCAGGTCCTTCACAGTGCAGGATTTAGATTGATCAGAACACAGAACTGCCTATGTAGGAAAATTTCAGGCTTTCAGTGCTGTTAGTTCTTAAAGGAGTCTCACTATTGTCTATCACGATTCTCAGGTTTTGATGGTTTTCCTCTATTCCTACAGAATGCCTTGCATTAAAACATTACCCAAATAATACAGCTTTTCTTCTGGTTACCTTTGAGTAACCTAGCTTTCACTATCAGCATCTAAATATCATTTCCTTCCTTTTTAATTAAAAAATGTACTTTATGAAATTTTGTTGAATGAAGCATTTAAGTAACCTTTGCAGGCCTACTGATCCACAGGATAACACCACAACTAACACAGAGTTTGGCTGAGATGAACTGATTGCTGTTAACCTTGAGCAAGACAGGTTGTTCTGTGCAGCAGGGAAAAAGAGCTTTAGGATTTTGTCCTTGTGGTAGTTGTCTGTCACAAAAAAACACTTCCTGAACAACTCACTCAGGACCTTTAATGTGCAGTGGGATTCTTTGCTGACGCTGCAAAGCAGCCGTCATGGGTAGGAACTCAACTGCTCCGAGTAACAAAGCTTGGCAGAGTGGGAAAACACTTGTCTTCCAGAGGCTGAAGAAGCACAGACTACAGTGATAGACATCCTGGGTGTCATTCCGCGAAACACGGCAGCTGACGTGCCCATGTCCCTCCATTTCCCACAGTTATCATGCCCTACACTTGGTTCACTGGATGCCAACTTTTGGATGTGCTCATGCCTTAGGAGGCAGTACCAGGGAGCAGAGCATTGTGCCTTACAGCTGTAAAAAGGCTCTTTGTTATGCAGCAAGGCAGCACTGATGTAGCAGTTCACTGCCAAAAAGGCAGATACTCCCTTACCTTCCCATATTTCCCTCCCATTCCCAGACACAGTTCTGGCCCTTTGCTCAGGCTGGTGATTGCTCTCATCTGACTCATGAGTGGGTTTAACTCACTAATTACAGATTGCACCCATCAAACCCCAGGCTTCTGCCAGCTGATGGAGATGAGCTGGCTTCACACTGGCAGCAGCACCAGTGTAAAAGAAGAAAAGTAATGCATGAAGTGAAGTGGGTTCATCCTGGAAGCATTGAAATATTAGACTGTCTCAACATCTCACAGGGCTTAGCCACAAGTACCTGGCAGAGCAAAAGCTCTTCAGGGGTTGCAGTATGCATCCTTTAACACCCCATCCTAATACCTCTGGCTTCCTGTCTGGCTTGCAGCAAGAACAGCAGGTGGTATTAAAGCCCAGACTTCACACAATGTGCTGACAACTTTTTCTGACCAGGCCAGAGAACAGAGGCAAGGCAGAGCCACCTTGTAGCCTGCAAGCTGCCAGCTGGATCATGTGTAAAACCTCATCGAAGAACTTTGGATGGCCTCCTACAAAGTGGCTAAAAATGCAGAGTCTAATTCATACCCAAAGATTTGGGTTGGCCCTGTTTCAGCTCTAAGGCCACGGGGAATCCAGTCCTGCCTAATCAAAGAACCAGCCTACAAACTTCCTTGCTTTTCATTTCAAATGCAAAGCTGCAAGAAGACAAGGAGAAGAGAGACAAAAAAACAATTAACAGTAACAAAGATGAACAAGAGAAGATACTGCAAATGAATGTTGAGGCAAGAGAAATGAGGAGAACCGTCCTGTATACATTGTGCAGAAGGTTTTAATGGTGCTAGACTCTCTGAAATGACAGGAGGGTTTTTTCTAAGTGAAAAGAATAAGTGATGCTTTGAAAACCAATGCCAGTTCAATGATAGTTGCCATGAGGACTAAGACATCTAGGTAGCTTGTTCCAGAGGAAAGCATTACAGGTGAAAGCTACTTCTGACAGTTTCAGGATTCGGAAAGAAGAAATGTTCTAAGTAAGGTGTCTTGGAAATTGAATGATTGTCTCCACTTCCTGGAGGAGGTTTTGAGAGCTCCTGGAAGGTCACAGCACTATGCAGTCACACCTCAGGATGCCCAGCATGGCCATCCTTGCAGGCTGCTTGGAGCACGGGATTTAGAAATAGATTATATACTTCCTAGATTATATACTTCCCCCTGGATGGAGTTAAACTTTGTGGATTTGTAATACCTGTAAATGTTATAGGAAACTAGCCCAGCTCTTGTAGTTCTTACGCATCCCAGATTTTATGTGATTCCAAAAGATCCACTGTCTTCTATTATTTTTATATCTTAAATAACAGTCCCTACCTGAAAGGCTTCTATTATGGAGGTGATTGTACGTGTATGAAAATGAGGTAAATATAGAAGCGACACAGTTTTTTTCCAAATGTATCTCAGCAATATCTAAATGTCAGCACTTTATTTTGATGTTGATTTTCACTGCAGACTCCATTGTAGCATTGAATTTTGGAGATTTTTATAAACAGGCTGTTGTCTATTTCTATAACCTTCAAGTACAAAAGAAGTTCCAGAAATAGGGGAACCCCTGAAAATGGCTTTCGATCAGTAAGTGTGCAGCATCTGAAATGAATGGGAGAGGTGAAAGTCAGCAATGAAATATACAGTGTAGATGATCTTACTCACTCCACACAATCCAGCACATGGTAGAGACATTTAAATGGTGTGGGTAAAGACTAGGTGGGGAAGATAACAGTGGTGTGCAAACTCCTGCAGTTCCATCTGATTTATCTGAACAGAACTCATTCAATTAGGTCAGCAAGTCTCTAATCAGCAAAAAAGATCTTAGTTTAACCACTGCCCACGTCAACCAGTGCAGAAGGAATTAACTCCCAAACAGAGCTCATCTGACCATGTTACCACATACTTATGTGCCTGTCTTTCCCATGTAAAAATTAACACACCTGACTTCACAAGTTTAAGTATCAGATCAGTTGTTTCCCAAAAGCCCTTTAAACTTAGCCAAACACAGGCTTCTGGATACCAGCCCAGAAACAGTTCTAATAATTTTCTTAAATTCTGCACTGTGTTGTAGTCCCCTAACAATTGTGATAGGAGACAGAGCTGCAGCAGCAGTGAGACCTTCAAAATTTCCTTTACGTGTTGCAGGACAGCATTAGGAATGAATTCTTGGCATGCTGTCAGAAGCGCAACACTTTCAGCTGGAAAATCAGAATTGTGACTCTTATGATCAAAGCTGTTCTGCCAGTGCCACAGTTGTTTTGTTTTGCTGTTTTGCATTAGAAACAATGAGCAACATTTTTGCATTTTCATTAATTAACATTCTTGGTCAAAATCAGTTTGCCCAGAAAGTTCAATTGAATAGCTTTTTGGTTTTTTCCTATTAAATTTTCTAAATCCACTGCAAAATACATCAGTTCTCTGGAAAACAATTGTTCTAGCAGGCCACAGCATTCTTGCTCCCATCCACTCTCTCAACCATTCCAGCAACCCCAGAGTGCATTTGCAAGGTTTGGAGGTATTCGCCATTTGCTGACAAGTCTCAATGGCATCAGGCCCTGGAGTTTCTCACTTACATTCAGTTCTTTCTCCTTTATTTTCCCTGTTTTGTTTACTTCAAATGCACTGAAACAAATGGCCATATAAATGTTAATGAATTACAGGCTCATTAATCTGACCTGGGTTTGCGTCCAAGTTTTAGCTGATCTCTCTCAGCCTTGTGAGCAATGTACTATGAAAATTCTCAAAAAGCCAGTTTAGTTTCAGAGGGTGGTGGTGGGAGGCTGATTATTATTTTGTAATGTTCTCAGACCATAACTTTTATTGTAGTAAAAATGGGGGGGAAAGCCCTGAATGAAAATCAAGAGCAAAGTATTCTTGCAAGGAGACCGACTGCTTATCCTGAAGGGTCTGGTCTTCCAATATTAGGCTAGACACAGTAATGTCACAATACTCCATGTGCAGCAACACTTAAGGTGCTACTGCAAAAGATGTGGCTGAATTTATGAAGCAGATGATCCTGTCTATTGTACATTACACCTAGAGACATCCTGCAACACTGACAGTCAGTATTGCGCTCTAAATACAGAGATGTGTGTTCCAACAGTGCTCTGAGCTCACAGAGGCTCTGCTCTGCTGATTTGTGTTGACTGTGGCCTTTGGGGTGAGAAGTCAATGGTGCAAGGTGCAGTTGTAGTCGTTCTGCATTTTTGATGACTGAGATTGGCTGGTTCTATTCATACTTGGTTGGTCCAGCTTGGCTCCAGTAGGTCTCAATTTTAAAATCTTCTGGAGCATAGACTGAAATGTTTTCCATTTCCATCACAGAACACACACAAACAGAGATACTCTCCACCCCACTCCCAGCCTTACTTCATACTTGAAGAGGTGCTTGCACACATGAACCTTAAAATAGTACAGCCAAAAGGGCAGTCAGGATCTCTGTGGGACAGGTAAAAAGATTATAATAAATCTCCTCTGTCAGAACTGCATTTTAGTTCCTGCTGCCTCTGTTTTAAAGCCCAGATTTGAACATTTGAACTTTCCTCTGAGTAGCACATGACAGAGCCAGTTTGTGCCAGGTTCCAAAATGAGCTCCCAGAGACCTTTCCTGACCACAGACAGGAGCCAGAGCAGGCAGTGTGACCTTACTGTGGGGTCATGCTGTGCTCATCTATTAAAAAATAATTATTTTCTTTTTTGCCTTTTACTTTTCAATTACATAAATGTTTCTTTTCCTCTTACTATACACTATTAACATAAGAATTGGTGTTTGAACTAAGTCAAAACAAAGCCATGATGTCACATGCCAGAGCACGGAAAATAAAACATTGCATTGAAAATCACAGCTCTTGTCTTATAAACTACATGATTAAAAAATGTAACAACTACAGCCAGCTCAATATTACTACTGTAGCTCACACTAGACAAAAACAGAACTCATGTATTCAACAGTCTTTAGCTCTGAGATGTCTACTGGACATTTGCATTAAAAGACTAAAGTACTTTCTCCATGAGTTCAATATGCAAGTCCAGGTGTGCAGTATATACAGTCTGTGACTTTCATATTTTTCACATTAAAATTATTTTTTATATAAGCTAACAGTAGTTAACACTGTGTGCATTTTTATATAATTTTTAATCTTTGAGATAGATTTATAGATGATAATATATTGTTAAATGTTGTGGTGCTAATACAAGTCTGTCTTTTTCAGCTTTGTGCCTATCTGGTAAATTCATAGCTATTCTTAGTTTCAATTTTTAAACAAGTAGTTCCTTCACATTAATGATATAAAGAATATATATAATAATGATATTCAGAACTCTGAATACGACTGAAATTACACTAAACATAAAAAAAGACTGTAACAGTGCCTGATGCTGTTCACATCTCTGCAACTGGTCTTGAACAAGAGGATGCAATTCTTACATGTTTTGTAATATTCAGTCTTCTTTCTTGAGGCCTTAAAGGGATCTCATCCCACAGACTGCACTTCTGAGCTGTTAGCAATGACTCTTCAGGGTATTTCTGTGTGGTCTGTTACTGCCCACATATACACATTATGAATAAAGGGACTGAACCAAAAAATGGAAATCCAAATTGAGTTCCAAGAGCAAGACCTGAGCATCACAGGAAGCTCCTGCCTCTGCTGGGAAGCAGAAAAGTATTTTGATTTCTGAAAACATACTGACAGGCTTGGCCCTGAGCACCCTAAAAAGCAGCATGGCTTCAGGAGGGCTGGGACATGGGAGTTCCCCACTGTCTGCCCAAAACTCTGCCCTTTTTCATCCTTCTCTTTCATGGTTAACATTTTGTAACTGGGGCCAAATGCCATAGTGTGAAAGCAAACCTTGTACCTCTCTGTAGACCAAACTTCAGCATCAGCACTACTGAAATGTTGTTATTATCATGGCAAGATCTCTGGTTCTCGTTATTCATCCTGAATGTCCATGATCTCCACAGGTTTTTTTTCCCTACCTATGGAAATAAGTAATGATTTGTTACAACCGCATTACACCAGAAGAGAAGCCATGAATGAAGAAACTCATTTGGTCAATGCGACTACGAACTATCATGGCTGTGTTTGGGAATGGAGAATTTAATCAGAAATCAAGGAAATTAAGACAAAGAATTTTCCTGGTCCTTATTTTTTAGTGAGCTACAAAAATCAGAAGACTTGGCCTTTATGTTTGCACTTTTCATGTGAAATGCTCAAAAAAAAAAAAAAAAAAATTGCAAATAAAAGTCATGCCCTGAGCCTCTGTCTGCCTAGGTCAGACTCCAGGTAGTAAAGACACACACAAATGATCAGGTTGTTTTTCTGAAAAAGCTGACCCTCAGGGAAGCAGCTTGCTTATAAAAAGGACTGCATGCAGAAACTGAAATGGTGCTTTTTGTGTTCAGCAGCAGCAGAACTGTTCAATAAACTAATGGAGAAATTGCTATTTTTCTGTCTGTATTTCTTGTGTGAAGCATGCGACTGAGGGCTTTGGATGAAAGCCAAGTCTTTAAATAGCACTGGCCACCAGCAGAAATCCAAAGCAGTGGATAGGAAACTCAGATTAACAGAAAGAAAGAAAAACTATCCCCATTTTCATAGCATTGCTCTTACGTGCCTGGCTGGAACTCACCCCTTTGCATTGCCCCAGAGGATTCTGAAGCAGAAGCAAATTTCTATCCTGCTGTTTTGGGGTCCAGCACAACTCTGGGCACCACGAGCACATCTCACCCTGCACATTCTCACCCTGTGTCTGCAACATCCACACTCCCCAAAGGCAGCTTCCCTTTAGGAATGTTCAGCACAAACCCGTCTGTGAATAGTGCGAAAATGCACCAAAAAGATGATCAGAATAATTTGCATATATTTGATGTTCAGCATAGTGCATCTGTTGCATGGTTTCCATATTCATGCTGTTCTCAGAGGAGAATCATTTTCTTTATGCTGTAAGAGCTACGCCCCCACGCCTCCCTCATTTCTCTGTATTCACTTGCTCCCATATGTATTAATTTTTCAGTGGGATTTCTTCCTGGTTTCCTATCCCCATAGAGTAGTAATGACTTGTTCTATGAAGCCTTGCAGTAGGTGGATAAACATTACTGGCCTCTTTTCATGCATGGAGAATCTGAGACAGGAGGGTTATGCACAGACTGCCATCACAGAGAGGAGGAGCTGTAAGCACCACTTTTGACACACAGGAATTTCTCTGTTGCCTCACAGGTGTTCCCACCCACACTCTGGATCTTCTCAAAACTGAAGGTTAGCATGACCTTTTAGGAAAAACAAGCCCAAACCTAACAGGCACTGTGTGCACCGTGGCCACAGTGGTTGTTATTTACAGCAGGAAAACATGTGTGCTCAACTTTGGATGTGCATAAATGTGTTTTCTATGTCCTGATGCACCTTGCTTGTACACATGTACGTGTTTGTGGGTTGAGGTATTCACTTGTGGCAGGATGTCCCAGAAAGGAAATTGGCTGTGATTTAATCCCTGATGAGCCACAGCTGGAGGAACACAGGACTGGACCACACTGCAGAACAACTTTAAAACGAGACAAACAGAGGGGGCCTGTGGCTGTACAAAAGAGCGCAGAGGGTAGATGTGATTTCTTGGCACTGCTGCAACAAGGCAGCCTGACCTCACAGCACCTTTGTAATCCTCCGCTTACTCAGGGATATCCAACGCTGCCTTGGCCAGGCATTTGAGCACAGTCATTAAACAGTAAGGAAGCTGGTGGCACCTAAACCACCTGTCACATGTGAGGAAGGTTTTGCTTGCTCTTTCAAATGTCAAAACCAGGTCAGAAATGTAAGACAGCAGAATCAGATGAGGAGAAATCCTCAGGGCAGCAGCTAATGTGATTGGCATAGCTGGGAGCTGATGAGGCAGAATGGGCAGCAGTCCTCCCTCACCTCAGCATGGCCCCACAATTTGCCAAGGGTTATTTCAGGACAGAGAAGCAGAGAGAGATGATTCCCTAGCTTCCTTACGACTTTCTTTCCCCCTCAGTGTTTCTAGAAATGTTCTCCTCTAAGGCTGCATATGATTGACAAGTTAATAAAGGGCATTTAAGGATACAGACATATCTTCCAAACGCCTTCCTGAAAAACATACAAATCTATGGAGAAAGGCAACATCTCAGTGTTAAATTTCCTGACCTCCAGCAGTCCTTGGCTGTGGGGTACTTCCTGAGCCAGAAGTGCTTAGTAGTCCTTTCTCCATTTTTTTTTTTAGTTGCTTTTGCAATAATCTAAACTTTTGGCATCCACAGCATCCTCAAGTAATAAGTTTCACAAGGTAACTGTACACAGGGTATTAAAAAGGAGCCTTCTTTTGACCCTTCTGAACTTGTCACCTCATCATTTTCTTGATGTTCCCATATTTCCTGTCTGCTGATAAACAGTAAATAGTTGGTCTCTTTTCATTTTCTCAGCTCTGCTGCGGATTTCAAAGATTGCCATCACACCCACCACCCCAGATATTTCTTTTTAAAGTTGTCATGTCCTATTCCAGATTAATATTCTGCTCCTCACCTCTCTTCTTGTTACTGGTCCCACTTTTATCATACCTTTTTGATACTGGGAAGCCAGGCCTGCACACAGCACTTGACATTCAGGCATACAACAATTATATACAAAACGTGTGTGTGTGTGTGTGTGTGTGTGTGTATTTACTCTGTGTGCATGTACACAGACATATGGCAGGGATGTTTCTGGTTTTATTCTCTATTTCCTTCTTAAAATTTCATTAACAGTTTAGTCTTGTGATCAGCACTGAGAGATGCTCTTATGTTTCCACAGAAGTATCTATTATCACTTCAGGCAACTCTGCCCTGAATTGTATTCATTAGCTAAACTGCTTTTTTTATGTAAAGCTCCTGAAGAACATGAGATGAGCTGGTTCTTCCATTTTTCTTCTCTACCTACAGTATCACGGCTGTGGAGAGAGACTTCCATGTGCTCATTGACCCAGTGGAGGAACCAAACAGTGAGGTTCATCCTGTGGGAAAATACTCACAAATAAATAGTTGGGGGTTTTTTTAATAAATACAGAAATTGTGCAGCCAAGTGTCTGTGTAGAATGGGACACACTGAGCTCTATAAGGATCTCAGCACCAGATAGACCTTTAAATCCATATTAATACAGGTTATGATCCATCCTGTATTTGCAACACTCACAGGGGAATGGTAAGGCCCAGCCCCTTTTTCAATAAGCGTTTGTTCTGCAGAGGATGATGGAAATCTCCAGCATCAGGAAATCTGAAAAACAAGGTAAGCAAACATCTCCCTGGAGAAGTGCATGTCTAACTAATCCCCCTGATGAAAGAAGACTGGCTGACTAAATTCTCAAGGTCCTTTTCTGCCCTTATCTTGAAGTGCCTCAGATTATCAGCCATCTCACAGATAGATAAACAGATCAGTCCCAGTTTCCCCAGAGCATATTTGTGGATAGAATCTGCAAACACCTTCTTCTCTCATCCTTCTCTAAAATTTCACATTTTTTAATAGCTCCTACAGTGCTGCCATACCTTTCTGAAACGATAGAGCAATTCAAAATCACTCAGAAGCTGGGAGATACCTACTAAGTGTCCAACATATCCTTTGTCACCTAGGTACCTTTTCGATTTTTGCAGAAGGGAGGAATGTAGTGGACACAACATTCTTATCAGAAAATAGTAAATATATATCTTGAGATCTTTGAAAATGACAGCAGCTTTGTATTTCCAGCTGACATGTGTTATGACCTCAAGTTACTGGATTGCCATTTGAGAAGCTGTTTTCCAAAATGGAATCTTTTAGTCCTGTTGCCTGCAGTCCCTTACAGTATTTTAAAGTGACACTTTAAGGGACCAAAAAGTTCATCTACCCATTTCCTTATAATGGGTATTAAATCCTGCCCATTTTCTTGGAGCATCTGCAGCAGAGTTTGCTTTCTAAATGTAACATGTTACCTGCTGGTAGTGTCAGAATTCTAGGGATAACACCATTAACATGCTGAGTGCTCTGATGATTATTTCCCTACTGACAGGACTGAGCACTCACACAGCGTAACAATGACCTGAAAAGCACACAGGGAGGGACAAAAATGGCAGAACTCAATTTCAAGCTTCATAAGATTTCTAAAGCAAATGCCATTTTGAAAAACAGCAACTGAGTGAGTTTAGCGTGGCAGGATTAGCCCCTGTAATGGTTAAGAACTCAACAGACCCCAGCTCATCACGAGTGGATGTTAATTATCTGGAGTGAATGGTGTCTGTGTGCAGCTGGCCAGGAGCCCAGAGTGGCTGCATCAGTTACAGGACTAAGATCGAATTTTACTTGCACTGGTCCTGGGGCATTTCAGGTGACGTGGGAACAGTACCAACAGCAGTGGAAAAAGCTCTGGCCTCCTACCAAGGTGAGCAGAGCCCTGCTTGCCATCCACGGGCTCCTGTCCCGCCATCTAGTGGGGTGTCTCCACATGGCACAGGCGTTCAGGGAACCGTAACTATGGCACGAAAATAGAGAGCTCATGGGAGGACGTCTGAGTCTTCTCAACAGGGATCGCTAAATTAGCTGAAGATGTCTTCAGGGGGAAGAATTGGACAGAGAGGTTTGCCTTAGAAGGACTGGCTAACTTTGAAGTGGTGCCTGTGGACAGAAATTGTAACCTTGGCTCATGCTGCAGTAAAACCAGCTCCAAGGATGGAGCTGTGAGCTGCCCTGCTGGGACCCTCTTTCCCAGGGCTCAGTAGCTGTTTGTGCTCAGGCCCGTCCCCGGCTCCCCACCTGTGATGTGCTGCAGCCACGCTGTGTCCGGCCCCATGGCTGGCTCATCCCAGCCCTGGCGTGGCTTTAGACATTGGTCCTGCACTGCAGGTCCAGCTAGGGCACCCTGGGACTGAGCCCTTGCTGGGGAGGACACTTGCCCTGCCTGCAGTTCCAGCTCCCCTTCCCTTATGTAGCTGGCCTGGCTGCTCCGCGAGAAGTCAGCTTGAGCTCTCTTGACAAAGGGATCTACTCATGAGCTGTCTCTGCTGTGGAGGTTAAATAGGAAAAATTCCATTCCCATTCTTTGCAAAACAATTGAACTGGCCAGGCATGCACTGATAATTTTTTTAAATTTTTTTTTGTGTATGACTTTATAAAATCTCCACTCTGCTGTAAGAGTGGATCTTTCTGCAGAGACACATCCCGGTTTGCTGCCCATGGACTAAGGAGAGTCCCAGCCAACACAAGAAATTAGACCCCTGCTCACTTTTGCCTTAGGTTTGTCATGGCAGGAGCCCTTTCTGCAGCATACCTCTAATCTGAGTCAAACGACTATACCACATTGTATTTAAATAGGACTAAAACAGGGACTCACTAGGATTAAAGCTCTGAACTCTGCAGCACCTGAATGCTTCTCCTTCTGTATACATGTGATTTCCATGCAGACCCATCTTGCCATGCAGGGCAACATTCCTCTCTCATAACACTCCTTTTTCAAACCTTCTTGTTCATTCTGAATAGGGATTTGAGAATATTATTTTTATCCTAATTGTGTAACCACTCTAAACAGGTATAAATGACAGCAAATTGCTCATCTGAAAATCACTTGCTGATGAATAGGTTTAAAAAGGACCGAGAGACAGCCTGTCCCTTTGCTGTGGGGCAGAATCAACCATTAGCTGTGTCAATAATAACAGAGCAAACATGCATTCTGATCTCCCACGAGCAGGTTTCTAGATTATTCTTGAAAACCTGCTGGGACAGAGAACTAGGTAGACAGCCTATTCTTTGCTTCTCTATTGGCTGCTCTGGAAAGCATTTCCAATGGCTAATCTAAATCTTCCTCACAGCAAAACAAACTCATATTTCTTCTACTCATTCCCTCTGTTCTTGTGAACCCTTGCTGATCAGTCCACCTCTTTTTCAAAGTGTGTTGCTAAAGCTGGGGTCAGTGCTCCAGGAAATACCAGCACCACCAAATAGAGCTGAGCCCCTCATATCTACAACAGCACAAGTTTCTTACACATAACATCACCACTTATCTACTCCAATATGGTGTGGGCTTTTCTCAGAATAGGTAAAATAGACATTAGGTTTGGTTTTTTTCCGCTGAAAGGCTGGTCAAGCATCAGAACATGCTGCCCAGTTGAGTCACCATCCCTGGAAGTATTTAAAAGACAAGTAGATATGGCACTCAGGGACATGGTTTAGTGGTGGACTTGGCAGTGCTAGGTTGATGATTGGACTCAATGATCTCAGAGGTCTTTTTCAAATTAAATGCTTCTGTGACTCTTTGATTCTGATTCAGCTTTGGATCCACCAGTATCCCAGATCTTTTCTGTAGAACTGCTGCCCAGTTCTCTGTCCTGTGTCCTTGGCTGATCATTTCTGCTCTGCACTTGTGAGCATGACATCAGAGCAGCCATACGGAGCACATCATCATCTCAGCATTCCCTGGCATTTGCCAGCAGCAGAAGCCTACAACAGAGCAGAGGACCAGAGCCAGGATAAGGCAGCAATTCCCCTATGCACTCTTTCAGTTTCTAGTAATGTGTGGCTCTGAGCTTGTTTGAATGTTAAGCTGCATCTTTGTGAAGAAAAAGGGCAGGAGCTTTTTCTCCTTTTTAATGCCTTTATTAGTGATCAGCTCGAGGTGGGGGCCCGACGGGTTGCGCACACACCGCCGCTGCTCCCAGAGGTGGCACACAGGACGAGGAAAGCAGCTTTGTCCGCAGGAATGCAGGCAGAGCTGGGGCTTCTATCCTCACGAGAGCACCAGAAGACAATGAGGGCTCGTCGGTCTAGGGTGTCTCTCTCTGCCTGGGTACTATTGCACTTAGGGCCACACGGCCGAACTCAGCTCTTGGTGTATGCTTCCTTGAGGTTTTCTCAGAGTAGTGCTGCTGTTTTTATTGTTCTGTGATATGTTGTTTTGTGGTTTTGGGAGTCCGATTTAGGCCAAATGCCCCTTATTTGCATATAGTCAGTGCGCAAGGACGTCTGGGAGCAGCAGTCGGGGTGCAACAAATGTAGCTTCCGACGGGAGGATTCTGGGAACATGGGGATACAAACATGAAACTGGCAAACACAGACTAGGGTAAAAAGGGAACAATTGGGAAAACAACTTTTAACAATGATTGGTAACAAATAACCACAACATTAACAACTAACTCTTACTGAATAAGAACAAACAGGGAATTTTGTTTATCACATTTGTGTTCAAAAGCCTTTGGTAGATTTTCCTTTTAGTAAATGTTTGTCAGTCTCATTGGCCTGCTGGTCTTGTCCAAATGCCTTCTAACAATTCAGGCCACTTGTCCAATGTGTCAAAACCACTTTTTAATTCCAGTCTTAATCTCTAATACACTCGTGGTCCTTCCCAATGTAATGTTACTGCTACTTTATTGAATGCACCCTCTATTCCATCATTCAGTGGGACACACTGGCAGCAGACCCAAGGATCAGGGGAAGCCCTTTCAGTCACCTGGATGTTTATAAGGCTAGTAAGTATAAAACTGCTGGTGAAGCAATATGAAGCACCTTGCTTCATAGCTCTTAATTTGGGAATTGCAGTCTCGTTTTTCCTAAAAATGAGGCAGTTGCAGTCCGGCTCACACACCCCAGGGCAGGATTTGGGTGTGCTGGTCGGTGCAAGCAGTGCCACAAATAAAAGGGGTTTGTGGCTGCGCAGTGACCTCTGTGTCTGCTCGCAGAAATGCAGCGGCCAGCGAGAGAAACAGAGCTCTCAGGGTCCAGGCTGCAGCGAGAGGAACTGTAAATATTGAAAATGCCAAGGTAAGAATAACTGCATTTGTTCTGAGTGCAAGAGGGGTGTTGCTCAACCGAAGACCTTCCTTGTATTCTGAAGAAGTGATGCCTTTGTCTGGGATATCTTCATCTATCTAGTCCAGTCTAACATGGTCTATCATTTGTGAATAGATCTGAGCTGATAAGCTACACTAATGATCAAAGCTCAGCTCTTTCAAATATTAATTTTGGGACCTGGGATTCTGGCTTAGTACACTGCCAACGTACATCTGAATTATGAATTTTGGCTCGAGATCCAAAACAGTAGAAGGATTGCCAGGCACTGAAAGACTGACTATATTCATAACATAAACTCACCTGAAAGAATCAAACTGATGGTCTGGCTCTGTAAGATCAATGCCCAATTAATAAGAAGCGGCAACAAATAGTGATCAAATCTTTATTGCCTGGAAATGCTCCGATGAAAGAACTTGAAGAAACCGGTTAAAAGCTACAGTTTCCTTCTGCATGCGTTGAAAGAGGGGCTACAAAGTCACAGCTTTTTGTTTCAGTCCTAAATTCCAGACAGATTTGTGAAGGCATGAGCTGATCACGTGCATCCTCTCTCCCAAAGCCTTTGTGAGGGAAGACACGCTGGGAAAGGGGACACCGGGCACTGTCCTGCCAGCCTCTCTGCAGTGCCAGGGCTTGTTCAATCATTTAATCTTCATTTTTCCAGTTCCTGTTCATCAGCCGGTATATATATGTGTATATGTGTGTGTGTGTGTGTGTGTATGCATATATATATATATATGTATATACGTATACACTTAGGATACTCCCCCCTGCACCCGGCAAATGATGTAAAACACCACCACTATTACGTGACTTTCACAGCTTTTTATAAAAGTTAGAAGAAAACACTGGTGCCATCCCTTATGTCATAGCCCAGTTATCACCTCTCTTCCTCCAGCCTCACCTCTGCTTTATTTCCACTGATTGCAGCAGACTTAGCTGAAGGCAGGATCTCCTCCCTTTCCTTACAGCTCAATGGGAGTTGCCACAATGGGCTGAAAATGTACTGTTTATTTAGAGGAAGAATGCTGTAGTATCAGCTGTCACCTGGCACTTGAACCCAAGACACGATTTGTTGAGTACAGCCATATCCAGATGCTAATACCTGATGGAAGTAATAATGCAGTAATTTACAACTGTCTGAGAAAGGCTTCCTGTGAGATTCTGCAGACACATGCCTAGAAATTCATCCTCAGATACTATTTGAAGATTCACCTATAAACCCACAGGATTTCCATCCAGTCCTTCAGGATTTACACAACGCCAAAGGTGACGTGCATTATCAGGAAAACCTGTCACATCATTTTGGTTGTCAATCGGCAGCTAAAAAGGTGGAGGGAGGGAGGGACCACATTTTTAACCTATCACTCTGAAATGTGAATCCAACTCTGGCTGGATGTGAGAACTACTTGAAGAGGCTGCCTGGACAGAAAGCAGGTGAGGAATGCTAAGGTTTTCTCAAATGTCACTGGTTTCTGAAAAAAAGGGGGAAAAGAAAGCATTTTCAAATCTATTTCACAAAGTATCAGCACATGACATAATTCTCTGTTTATATGGGATCACAGGAAGATTTCAGCACCTGTACTTCAGTGATGCCTATGCCAGTTAAAATACTGCTAACTTCAGCTTGATACTGATTTAACTTAACTCCACATCAAACTGGTGTTCACACAGGAGCCTTGACCCATTTAACAGATGCATTTTTAAATGACATCTCACATTTTACACCTGCAACTCTTAATACAGACCCACAGGCAAGGCAGAACAACCTGAAGGTCCATCCACCTTCACACTGTGCTAAATGCTTTCTACCCTGACTTCAGCAAATTGAGTCAACTGATGAATTTGTGAGAGGTTTCTGGACTACTGCAGAAATATCCATTTTTCTAGAACAGTCTCTTGAAAATAAAACCGAATTGAAGCACACCTACAAACTGGATGTTTTTAGCTGCATATTACACTATGTAGAAGGAGCCAAATGTTCCCCTGTCACTCAACACACTGCTAAAGATGTAAGTTGCTCTTTTTCTACTGTGGTTTGTAAAAAGAGGGGCTATCTTTTACCAGGCCAGCTGCCACTGAGAAAACAAAAACAAAAACAAAAAACCAGGATAAGCTTTCAGGCAAAAGCCCCTTCTGCAGGCCTGAAATAGCAGCAGTAGTCTTGAAGGTGAAAACCAGCAGAGAACGACTTATAAATTTAATTAGATTATATAAGTAGCTAGACCATCTGAAAAAAAAAGGGCCCTGATATCTAGAGCAAAGGAAGGAAGAGCAGGGGAGGAGATAAAAAGAGAGCTCCACTGGCACACACAAAGAAAGCAATGAGCAGTTTATTGCCTAAGGAAGGTGAGGGACAGGGAATTGTGTCCTGTGCCCTAATGTCTCTGCCAAGTCCAGGATCATTAGCAGCATTAAGCGTTTCAGGTCCCATGATGTCTTTTGAAGTTATTTTATCAATGTCTCTTAAGAATCATAGTTCAAGTGAGGTCTAGATTTGTTTCAGTTGTGACAGGCTGCTGCAGAAAAGTAT
This sequence comes from Certhia americana, assembly GCA_018697195.1. Taxonomy (NCBI): domain Eukaryota; kingdom Metazoa; phylum Chordata; class Aves; order Passeriformes; family Certhiidae; genus Certhia; species Certhia americana. Next base: position 55,247,606 of record CM031857.1, read on the forward strand.
GTCCAAAGGGGAAAAAAGAGGTCTAGGCATAACTGTCCTTCCGTCTTTCATCTCAACCCTGGCTAGATCTCACTTATCCTTAGAAAAATAAGCAAAATATACCTGCCCCAGCCAGCCCTTTTGCAAGTGCATAAGTGGTGCCTCTGAACATGCCCAACTTAATGTCTCTGAGGGGCTAATAATAATAGGAAGAGTCCAACAGCTTCCTAATTGTTTCCCTATAAATGTTTTGAAAACATCACTTATTTGGAGGAGGTGCAGCACCCATTAGAGCAAATGTATGTCCATGTACACCCAGTAGGGTGAATGACTTTCTGCGTCCCCGTGTCACAGCCCTTGCAAGGTCCAGAGCCCCTCAGCAGCGTGTGGGGATCATGGTGAGGAGGCAGCAGCTGGAACAGCTGGCCAGGACAGCTCACCCAGACACACACTGGTCAGGCTGCCCATGGAGGGGACACCCTGGCTGTGGTGGGACACGGGCAGCAGTGCTTCCCTGGGCTGCTTGGGAAAAGCTGGGAGCACTTATCCTTGGAAAGTCAGCGTGTAGGTTTAAGAGGCTGCCTGTGTTAAATGGGAGGCTAGTGTGGAAAATGTGGGTGCAAAGATGCTTCCTAATACCACACAAAGAAAACAGAATGGATCTACATAATTTCCTCCCTGGAAAAAAAAAAATTGAGGAAAAAGAAAGGATGCATAGACGTGCCCAAAAGCTGTACCATCTTGCACCAACTGGCAAAAAGAGTGAAAATGTAATCCTCCCAGCTTGGTGATCCTGAGTAATGAGAAAAGGGACAGTGGTCACACATCCCAGACACTTCATAAGTTAGACAAAAAGAAAAGTGTTACTAAGAGCTGAAAAGATGAAAAGAGGACAATTGGTATTAAAACCCGTGAAATGCAGCCAATGTAGGCAATGAAGGTGAGGCACCAGCCCTGCTCTGGCACGGGCAGGACTGGATGCTCTCCAGAGGTCCCTGCCAGCCCTGACCCCCTGACTCGGGAAGGGTGAAACCCTGCTCCCCTTTCTGCAAGCTGAATCTGAGCAGAGCCCTGGCAGCCAGGAGGGCCAACCCTGTCCTGGGGGACATCAGGCACAGCATCACAGCTGGGCAAGGGAGGGGATTGTCCCACTCTGCTCTGAGCTGGGGCAGCCTCACCTCGAGTGCTGGGGGCTGGTTTGGGGGACACAGTGTAAGAAAGACATTAAATTGTTAAAGAGTGTTCAAAGGAGGGCAGTGGGGACGGTGACGGGCCGTGAGGGGAAGCCGTACGAGGTCACTTGGTGTGCTCATCCTGGAGCAGACTGAGGGGAGGAACCTCGCGCAGTGACAGCTCGCTGGGCGGTGCCGGTGCCGGTGTGGGTGCCGGTGTCGGTTCTGGTGTGGGTGTCGGTGTGGGTTCCGGTACCGGTGCGGGTGCCGGTGTCGGTGTGGGTGTCAGTGCCGGTATCGGTGTGGGTGTCGGTGCCGGTATCGATGCCGGTATCAGTGCCGGTATCGGTGCCGGTATCGATGCCGGTATCAGTGCCGGTACCGGTGCCGGTATCGGTGTGGGTTCCGTTACCGGTGCGGGTGCCGGTATCGGTGTGGGTTCCGGTACCGGTGCCGGTATCGGTGTGGGTGTCAGTGCCGGTATCGGTGCCGGTA
>CM031857.1:55249261-55606469 GCA_018697195.1 Certhia americana
CCGGTATCGGTGCCGGTATCGGTGTGGGTTCCGGTACCGGTGCCGCTGCGCAGCCCCGCGCTCGCTCCCCACACGCGCAGCGGTGCCGGGCGCGGCCGCGCGGGGGCGCCGCTGGCGCAGGGGCGGGGCGGGGCGCAGTGCGCGTGCGCGGTGACGCGCGGGGCCGTGCCCGCTATATGAGCCCCGGCAGGCGCTGACTCGGCCCTTTCCGCCCCGCTCCCGCCCCGCGCCAGGGTCGCTGCGCTGAGACCCCGCGCCCCCGCCGCCCCCCGCCGCCGCCATGATCATCTACCGGGACTGCATCAGCCGTAAGGCCGCGGGGGAGGGGGACGGCAGGGCCGGGAGGGGCGGCCGGGCTGGCGCTCGGAGCTGGGGGTAAGCGCGGCCCGGGCCCGTGCGCTGGGCCCGGCGGTGCCGCCGCGCATGTGCGGGGCTGGGCCGGGGTGGGGGGGGGCGCGGGGCCCGGGGGCGGGAGCGATGGGGGAAAAGTGGTGGGTGCCGGGAGGCGGAGGCTGACCGCCTGGATGTGTGTGTGTGTGTGTGTCTGTGTGTGTGTCCCGCAGAGGATGAGATGTTCTCGGACATCTACAAGATCCGGGAGGTGGCGGACGGCCTGTGCCTGGAAGTGGAGGGGAAGGTGAGTGCCCGCCCGCCCCGGAGGAGGGAGGGGGGAAGCGTTGCCGCGGTGACTCAGGGCCGGTACGGAGTCGGGGTGGCGTCCCTGCGGAGGGCCCGAGGAGGGAGGGAGAGAAGGCAAGACCCATTTCGGCCCAGTGCCTGCTGCTGCCATGAGTGGTGGCTGAGAGAGCCCAGGTCAGTCAGGCGGGAGTGTAATGGAGCTTGGGTTAGGCACGGTGGCGGGGAGTCGCTCTTTGGAGTCATAGAGTCGTGGAATGCTTTAGGTTGGAATGGACCTTGAAGATCACCTAGTTCCAACCTCCCTGCCATGGGCAAGGACACCTTTCACTAGACCAGGTTGCCCAAAGTCCCTTCCAGCCTGGCTGTAAGCACTTCCAGAGAAGGGGCATCCGCAGCCTCTCTGGGCAACCTCTGCCAGAGCCTCCCACGTAAAGAATCCCTTCCTAATATCTAATATAAACCTACTGTTTTTCAATTTGAACCCATTCTCCTCTCTCCTGTCACTGGGAAATTAGTGGAGCCAGGTTCCTTGCACTGAACTGTGTCTCTGGAGTTGTGCCCTGCTGTCAGGTCATAGGTGTGTAAGAGCGGTAGCATTAAGGTTTTTTGCAGAGCCGTTAAGTTTTTTGATGTCTCTAAATCTAGATGGTCACCAGGACAGAGGGTCAAATTGATGACTCTCTAATTGGTGGCAATGCCTCTGCTGAAGGTCCTGAGGGAGATGGAACAGAAGCCACGGTCATAACTGGTGTTGACATAGTAATTAACCACCACCTTCAGGAGACCAGCTTCACAAAAGAATCCTACAAGAAGTACATCAAGGATTACATGAAAGCGTAAGTGTTGGTGGGTTTTCCTTTGAGGTGGATTGCAGTGGGTTTATGTGCTTGAGAGTATAAAAACAGCATTGGATTTATTTCTAGTAGGTGTTAGTTCTGATACAGGTGTGAAACTGGTTGTGAACTTGAGTAATGTCTTAAAGCTTGGCAGAACTGGAGCCCTAAAGAGTGGGTGCTGGAATATCTGTGTTTATCTTGGCTGAGGTAGAGGTCCTGATCATGTGCTTTGGATCTTATTTGTAACCTTGCTGTTTTCTTTTGTATTTCTCCATACCAAACCTTCATGTGGTGGTAAAGAAAAGCTTCTGAAGCTTTTCTAGCCTGACAATGTAAACAGCTAAAAATGTGTGTGAATGGGTCTTTCTGCTAGTTCACAGTGTAATTTCTGTTGGTTGGTGCTCAGTGGGGTTAACACTGAAAGTGGAAAAAGCTTTGTGATGTGGATGGGTGATGCTCTTGGTGCTGTGGAAAGGGCTTGCTGATTTTTGCCTATCACTAGCCTGCTCGTAAAATGACTTTGGTAGGAGTGGCAGGTACTATTCTGTGATTTCACTTGCAAAATTAAGTTAAAGTTTGGGGGCTTTGAGAGGGAGAGGCAGGAAAGGCAGCAAAATATAAGTTTCACAGGTAGCTGCTTTTTCTGCTATGACATCCTGCCAGACAGTGAAGTTATTAAGCTAGAACATGTTTTCAGAGCATTTTTTCTTTCTCCTGCCAGAATCAAAGCCAGACTTGAGGAACACAAGCCAGAGAGAGTAAAGCCTTTCATGACCGGGGCTGCAGAACAAATCAAACACATCCTTGCCAACTTCAAAAACTACCAGGTAAGTTATGTCTCCTTACAGCAGTATTGATAGGTTGTTTGGTTCATCTGCTGAGCAGCTTGTTGAGAATTTTGAGGGCTCCTGTTGTGAGGAGGCTAACCTGACCTTCTCTGAGAGTATTATGGGCCCTGAGAGTCAGGGAGGAGAAACAGCCAGAGACTACTGTTAGCTGTTTGGGGATCTCATTTCAGCTGGTAATGTTTGCTGTTAGCTACATTTGTTGTTATGGCAATCCAGGGACTGTGCAGTTAGACTTGGAAGGTCTAACAAAAGGATCACTTTGGCCCTGGCTGTCTCTTACTGTTTGTAGCAGTATGGTAAAACCATTGAATCACAGAACACTTTGGGTTGAAAGCATCGAGTTTCAATGCCCTGCGTGTGTAGGGACACCTTCCACTAGACCTGATTGCTCAGAGCCCCATCCAGCCTGGTCTTGAACACTTCCAGGGATGGAGCATCTACAGCTCCTCTGCACAACCTGTGCCAGTGTCTCACCACCACCACAGTAAATAATTTCTTCCTAATATAAAATCTAAATCTATTCTCTTGAGATTCAAAGCCAGTCCCTGTTGTCCTATTGCAACATGCCCCCATCAAAAGTCCCTCTCCAACTTTTTGTAGCCCCCTTTAGGTACTGGAAGGTGCTGTAAGGTCTCCCTGGAGCCTCTAGGGATGAACAGCCCCAGCTCTCAGTCCTCATAGGAGAGGTGCTCCAGGCCTCTGACCATCTTAGTGGTCCACCTAGGCTTGGTGCAGAAGGTCCATGTCCTTGTGTTGGGATCCCAGCTCCAGAGCTGGATGCAGCACTCTGGGTGACCTCTCAGCAGAGCAGAGGAACAAAATCACCTCCCTTGACCTCCTGGTCGTCTTTTGATGCGTTTAGGTTTCTGGGCTGCAGGCTCACAGTGCTGGGTTACATGGAGTTATTTGTTGTCCAACACCTCAGGTCTTTCTCCTGAGAGCTGCTCTCAATCCATTTTTAAGTCCAGCCTGTCTTTGTGCTTGTGGTTGACCCAGATATAGGGCATTGCACTTGGCTTGTTGAACTTAACAAGGTTCCCATGGACCTACCTCTCCAGCCTGTCAGGGTCCCTCTGGATAGCATCCCTTTCTTCAAGTGTGTCAACCGTGGTGGCACCAAGATGGACAAGCTGCAGAGAAAGAAAATCTCTGTGGCTGGTCAGGGAGACTTTTAAACTGAACTTGGCTTGCATTGATGTTGCATTGTTTATGTATAAAAAGGCATTTTCTCCTGGCATTAGACAATTAAATGTCTTAGTGACACATTCCTCTGAAGTTCTTTGTAGGGGAGAACATGAATCCAGATGGAATGGTGGCTCTCCTGGATTTCCGTGAGGACGGTGTGACCCCATATATGATTTTCTTTAAGGATGGCTTAGAAATTGAGAAATGTGTAAGTACTGAGCTGAAGTGGGTGAACGTGCCCAAGTACATGGTTAGCTCCTTCATCCCTTGTTCTCTATCCCTGTTCAAATTGAACAGTAGCTGCCAGTTTGAAAACTTAAAAATTTATGTCAGTACAGCCTGATTGATGCTTTCCTGTTATACAAAGAGCCTGAAACTTTCTTTGTGTACTATTCAGTTGTACTAAAAGGGAATGTAGTGTCACTGCAGTGATTCATTGTGACTTAATGACTAAGAAATGCAGAAGGAATGACCCTGCTGAGATGTGAATGGGTTTAAACCATGAGATTATATATAGAGCAAATCCTCTGAAACAGAGCACTTCTGCTTTGGGTCCCTTTTCTGGGGGTTAATTGTGAAGTACCTTGCATAGTCATGTTCCATCTTCTTGTGCTTAATCTGATGCCCTTATACAAGAACTGTCAGTTTCAATATTGCCCTAAATTTGGGAACACAGGAATACTTGACCAGGTACTTAACCTTACTATGTTTGGAACTCCAACTACCTGAGCTGAGGACAACTCCTGTGGTTTGCTTTAACTATTACATATTGGCATGTGGTTGGCACAAGATGGTATTTAGATCCCAACACTTGTGGGGTTTTGGCTTGCTTGGAGGCCTATGGACTTCACTGCAGTGTGGGGTCACCAGCTGCTTTGCCCAGTCATTGTGGACTTGTGAAGTCTGTATATAGACAGCTAAATTTATCTGTAAAGCCTCTCACAGGCTTTCTGGTATGCAAGTCATGTGAAGATGAGCCAGATTCTGGTGTAGAGCAGTAGCCCAATTAAAGGAATATTTTAATTTGGCCAGACAGACCTCAGACAGCATCTCCCACAGCCTGATGGAGGGGGGATGTCCTGGCTTTGGAACAGGTGATTACCTGGGAGCAGAAGCTTCTGTGCATCTCTGCTATGGGGTTTGGATAACTCCATCTACTTCATAGTGGAGTAAAAGAACTGAGGTGGGGTGTTCCCATGTGCAGTAAAACCTGCTTCAGCTTCTTGGTGCAGCTGCTTTCAGAGACAGCATTGCTGTCAATGTAAGAGACGTTGTAAGCTCTGGTACTTGTTTAAGATGTGCTCTTCCTCGAGAGGAAATCTGAACCTTGGTGTGTCAAGCAGGAAGGGTGTGAATGAGGCTTGCTCAGCAGCTGGTGGGTGCCAGTTGCTCTGTATGATTGTAAAAATGATCAGCATCCTCTGATAGACCATGGGCACTTTTCCTGTTGCTCCCTGGTTTGCACTAAGATGCAAAAATAATTTCCTTGCGCTTTCTGCCTGCCTGCCTGTGGCAGCCCAGATTGAATTAGGGAATACACAAGTTAGAGAAACTTGCTGTTGTTGTCATGACCTTCAACTAACACTTGCTGTTCTTGTTTCAGTAACAAATCAAACAGTATGCTTTTGGATCACTTGTCTTCATAACTGGCTGCTGTTTCTTCTTCATCGGCACAACACCAGGAATCAGCAATGTCTAACAACTGGACTGATGTCATCTTGAGCTTTATTCACTTATTTTGACCCTGATTTGGAGTGGAGGCATTGTTTTCAAAAACGAAAAAACATCTATCATGTAGGTTGTCTAAAATAAAACTCATTTAAACCCACTCTAGGTGACGTCTTTTGGTCTGATGTGTCTCTCAAGGTGACTTGAAGGAGAGGTTGCACCATGGGTTGAGTGCTGTCAGTAGCACAGCTGGTGCTAGCACACTACAACTGGACTGTTTCCAGACAGATTTCGTGGTTTGGCTGTGGCACTGGAGTGCAAAAGCAGGTTGAGGTCAATAAGGCAAAGTCCAAGAAATGTCATAATGGAGTGGACCACCTTCATCTGTTATGATTGTGCAGAGACTTATCTCTGGAAGAGATAGGAAATGAATAATGAAAACATCCCAGAATGGAATATGTGCTACTCAAGCTGTGAGTGCTGGCTGAGCTGCTTTGTCAGACGAGTACTTGAGCCTGTCCTGAGCTGTAGTATGTCTCCAAGATCAAGGCAGGAGGTTGAATGGGAGTACTGGGGAGAGAAGGTGAAATGGCTCAGTTTTCTAAGACAGCCTGGCTGTGGTACTTTGTATTTCACAGCTGTTGGGGAGCGTATGGACTAGAATTCAGTCAAGTTGCAGGATTTGGGGTTTTTTTGTACTTGGCCTCTTGGACAGAGATGTTGGAATAGCCTAGCCCTGCCCTATACTTCCTCCCAACCAGGTGAATGCCTGTACTTGAGACTTGGCTGAGTGTAACTTGTGTTTCTGTTGTGTTTCTTGTTAGGGAGTGCATCTGTTTGACAGACCTGGAGCAAACCCTGTTGCTTCTCAGGTTCTCTCTTGAGATGCAACAGTAATGGGTTCCTTGCGCTTTCTGCCTGTCTGTTGTGGTGGCAGTTTGGATTGAAAAAAGGAACACAAATTCTTTCAGAGCCTCACCTGGAGCAATGGGCTGTCTGTTACTACTCACCCTGTTCCAGGGATGTTGCCTTGGACTGCTAATTATTAACTTTTCCTGCTGCGGTGGTGGCAGAGGTGTAGGAGGTTAAGGTGCTTGAAAGGGGAAGGCATGGCCCATTTGCCAACTTTTTATCTCCTTCAGAGTTTTTGCATCTTTGCTGTCTTGTGTCAATTTTTGGCCCCTGGTGCTGAAGGGTGGAGCGGGGATGCTGCAGGGGTGAGATAGATGTGGCAGCTGGCTGGGAGAAGTGAGAGACTGTGGAGGAGGGAGTGGATTGTGCCCTAGTTATCTTCAGGTTCCTGTCTGGTTGAATGCGCCCTGTTTTAGTTCTGTGGGAACTTCATATATATCTATATGAGGGGTTTTTAATTTTATTTTTTCTAAGCTTTTTCAAGAAAGGATTTTGGGTCAGCTGAGCTTCTGGATGGGGTACAATTTTGATGTAATTTGCTTAGCCCAGCAGGGCTGAAAGGCAGGGAGGTAGGTTCAAAGCATACATAAAGTCACTGAGGCAATTCTTGCTTTTCTTGCAGAGGATGTGTTTATTAGGTGAGGATGTTACCTTCCCTTTCCTGTTTCATCTTCATTAAAAATGGGAGCATTAAAGGAGAGGGAACAGTTGAGACTTCTCAGTTGAGTAAAGTTAGTGTGGGCAGGGCAGTGCTGGTATGGCTGTGCTGCCCCTCAGCCCTCGCTCCCACTTCCTGTGGGCCAAAGTTTAAAACTGGAGCTGATATGTGGGAGTGGAAATGACTCCTCCCCTGCCTGGCTGCTTCTGCCAAGGCTGGCAGCCCTGGGCACCAGCCTGGAGCAAATTGCCACGTGGCACCTTGTGTACAGATGCAGGTGCTGCTTTGAAAAGCAGGTGCTTCAAAGCACAGTGAGCACAGCCTTGCTGCTTGTTTGGATGACAAATTGTGTCATCCTGTCTGTACTCCAGACTCATTGGGATATTTAATTGATGTGTGCAGACATTCCTAACTAGGGAGTCCTGGGCTCCAGGCAGGTGTGCTTTTCTGCAGAGCATAGCCTCTGTTGGGAAGGCTCCTTTCAGCCTGCTGTAAGGAAGTGTCAGTTCAAAGGTTCTGGAGATGCGGGATTTTGTTTGCTTCTTCAGTGAGCTGCAAGAGAAGTGTTCTTGCTGCACTCGCTGCACTTCCCAAGAATGCATTGCTGCCTTCAGTTTCTCAGGGAAGAGGATAAATTTTGCTGCTCTGCAGCATCAAGTCTGTCAGATGCACCAGGGAGGGTGTGGCAGGGAAGGACTGCGGCAGTGACAAGTGTGTGTCGCAGCTGCACTGCTGTGGTAGCTGCCTGCTGTGGAGTTGGGGTGAGGGTGAGGTGGGAGTCACTACATGCTGAGAAAGAGCAGTGCTGATAAATGCACTTGTCCACAGCCCATGACACAGCTCTGCTTGGGAAAGAAGTCAGTGTATTTCCTCATAGCGCAATTCTTCTGGCCCATCGTCATCTCAAGCAGTTGTTTCTTTCCTGGGCCTGAAAAGCTGAGTTGGAAAGGAAAGTCATCCTTCTTCAGAAAACAGATTTAGAGTTCCTAAATTGATTAAATCGCCCATGATAACAAATTCTGGTATAAATACAGCTGGAACTGAAGGACAGCTTTAACACTTAGCCCTGTCTTGTTTTAAAATGTGCTTATCAGGCTTGCGTCGTGAATTCCTGGAAAGATACTTTCAGTGGATTTGGGAAGGATCCAAATTGCATTTTCCTTGAGCCTTGTGGAGCAGGTTAGGTAGCTGGATAGAAACCTTATGCTGGCTGAGGCCAGGAGGCTGCTCCTGCACCCACTACGATCTGGATGCTGACATGGGAAGGAAGGCTGATTAGCTTACAAAGAGAAAAAAATGTCTTTTTAGTTTCATGCTTCTACCCTTAAAAGATGATGCTTTGGGACTGAAGGAAGCAGCTGCTGTGCTGGGAACATATGTCCTATGGTCCCCTTGACCTTTTGCCCTCCCACCCTACTGTTCCCCCTCAATATCTGCTTTTTGTCTTACAGTTTTGCTACCCCACCTACAAATCCCCTCTATTTTTGCCCTCTTGAAGCAAACAAAAATCCCCAAACACCTTCCATGTGCCAGTGACTGATGTTAATGTCCAAATGCTGCTACAGCAGCGTTTTGCTGCTTGGCCATCTGCTTTGAGGAGAAAGGGTGCAGACCTGGGGCTGTTCATGCAGTGCAGGGATCATCTAGTGTGCTGCGAGAGGCACCAGTGTCCCCACTGACCCTCTGGGGTGCCCAGCCCTTAGCTTTGCACACTAAAGATGGGCTGGGGGTGGATGCCATAGCCCAAGTGGGTGATGGCCTTGGAGCCTTGTGCAGCCCTCACCTTTGGCAGAAGGAGGGAGAACCTGCAAAGGGAAGATTGTAAATGAAAGTATGTAGGAAACACAGTTGTTAGTTACAGTTAGTGCTGGTGGCTTTTTTTGTGAATTTATTTTTTAACTCAGTTTAGCTCACAGCCAGGAGGCAATTACAGTAAGTTTAGGATGCAGTTGTTATCAAATAAGGTGGGGGGGTTTGGGGGTTTTGTTTGGTTTTTTATGTTTGTTTTTTTTTTTTTTTTAATGTGGAAGAAAAATGGAAAAGCTACAATTTGCTTTCTTCCCTAAGCAAGTCCCTGGTTGTTGAGCTGGCACAGGTCAGCTCACTGCAATCTCGGCAGTGTTTAGAGTGACAGCCATTCAGGGAGGATGTTTTCATTAAAGAGCAATAGTATCTCCATCAAGATACTTCTGCTTTCTCACACCCTGCTGCTCCCTTGGAGCAGGTAAGATGCCTCCCTCTGCTCCTGTGACCCTCCATCTATGGTTTGGCACTAGCCACTTCCCTGGGTGTGTTGCTGCCATGGTAAACTGGGATGTTTTGCCCTGGACCAGGAAATCTCTGTCACTAGCTGGCAGGGGGAGAGCAGCAGTTAAACGCCATGTTCATTAGCTCAGGGATAAACGTCTTGGTAGGAGGAAAAAACCCTAGCCAAGCCTGGAAATTTTCCCCCTAAACAGTACCAAATCCATTCCCAAGAGCACAATCTTGCTGGTTTGCAGTCCCTGTGTCTTGGCTGCTTTTTGGTTGAAGCTGCAGCTGGAAGCTGTTGTGCAAAGATCACAGCCAAGTGCTTGTAGCCAGGGCTGGTGGCTTGAGGGAGCTTTTTTTGGGTGCCAGCAAATGCTGGCAACCCTGCCAGTGTGTTCTGCAGGAGTGGGTGGGATGTGGTTGAGAATGCACATAGCTGCTGGGCATTTTAATCCACTAGAGGTGCATTCATCATCTTCCACCTCAGGCAGAGAGGATCCAAACGCCCTTGAAGACCTTTTTAAGACCGTTTTGGTTGTGTGATGCCAATGTGGCAGCAGCTGACACACTGATAAAATGCTGAACTTACATTTCTCTGTAGCCCACACTATCCTGGGAGCTAACAGCTGGTATTCACCTCCCCATTTGTAACCAGCAGGAAGGAAGCACTGGTGGAATTTAAGAGAGTAAATCTCTTTCTTCCTACCCTCAGCGAGGTGCAGGTGTGTTGGCACAAAGCAGTCCAGCTGTTTGATTGTTTTTAATAGGGAATGTTCATAAACAGCTGTTGGGAGAAAGTTTTTTAAAGATTAACTTCCCAAAATCTTTGTAACAGAGTAGCTGAAAAATGGCCATGTAAATCTGGGTACTCCTACCCTCCTCAGCTAACAGAACCCCACTGTTGCTGCTGGAATACTGTGGTTCAAGGGTTGAGGTTTAGCTCTACCTACAGCTGTGTCTGCACTCGAGCTGGGTACCCGTGGCAGCAGGGAGGGATGATTTTGCTGTCCCTGCAGCTGTGTGATTGCTGCAGCCACTGAACTGCCTGCAGCTGCTGGTGCTCCCTCCCGCTGCCCACAAAAAGGAGTTTCAGGGAGTCAACTGCCCTTCACCCATCGGCTGCAGCTGTTCCAGCCCACCAGCTACCCCCATCAGCACATGCCATCCTGGTCCCCCTGTGTCGTGGTTTTCAGCTGTGTTCATTTCTGGGGTAATTTCTTCCCGGTAGCTGTTACAGTGCTGTGTTTTGGTTTTGGAATCTGAGCAGTGTTGATAACACACTGATGTTGTGTTTTTCTGCTAAGCTGTGTTTACCCTAACTCAAGGTTTTTCTGTTGTCTCATCCTCTGCCAGTGATAAGGGATGCAAAAGAAAGGGGGGGAGCACAGCTGGGACAGGTGGCCCAGGCTCGCCAGTGATATTTCACACCACAGAATGCATTGCCCAGTATATAAACGGGGGGGACTTACCCATAACAGGACCAACCTGGGTTTTGGAAGGGGGAGGTCTGCCATCAGTCAAAGGGTGGTGAGCACATGAATTGTCCACTTGTTTTTCCCTTTTTATTATCATTTTTATAATTTTTTACCATTGCTACTATAGTTTATTAATTTTCAGTTATTAAACTGTTCTTTCTCAATATACAAGTTTTACTTTGATTCTCCTCATTTCCCTGGGGTGGGGGGAAAGAGAAGAGAGGTTGAGTGAGCAGGGGATCACTGACGGGGTGGCTGTCACCTCATGTCTGCTCAGCTCCTTGCTGGTACTGCCTGAGTTTACCAAGAATGCAATTTCCAATGACACAAGCTGGTCCTTTGGGACAAGCACTGCTGGAGAGTGGACATGATTTTAATCTCATTTAATGGCATTTAGCACACAGAAACTTCTGCTTATGCCTGTGGGACATGTTTGCCAAGCAGTGTTTTGACCACTAATACTCAAGAACATCACCATAAGCAGAATTCAGCATCCAGCAGAGTCAGCAGCACATGGGAAGACCAGCAGGGAATTGTTCATCGCTGCTGCGAGTCCAGAGTTTAAATTAATCCAAATATGGGGGCCAGGCAGTCGGACCTGAACGCCTCTGAGCCTCCTCCTCTCTTCTGGCAGATGAAATTCCTGCCAACAGCCCTTGTGTAAGGGCCTCGTGCAGAACAAGCGCAGCAGAGCTGGAGAGGTTTTGCTGGTTATTAAGCAATGGATCCAAACGAGGTTCTCCCAAATGCTCAATCATTATCCCAGCCTTTAGACTAGTCCTGCAGTGCCCTGGCTTACTGCAGAAGGTAGAATATGGGGCCCATAGCAGCATGTTTATCTTGCTTCTCTACGATGGTTTGTACTGCAAGATGCCATTGCTTAGCTGCAGGCTGGATGATGACCTGCCAAGGGCACCTAAAAACTTCACCTTTACCACGTGCTCTCACCAGGTAAGAGCCAGCAGAGCCCTTGAATATGTGGCACATATCTTGCTGCCAGCACAGGAGAGCATCTGTCATACTCTAGGTCAGCATCTCTGTGGGCTCATAGTTCCCTTCTCTCATGCCACTTGGATTTTGTGGCAGCGTTTGAGGCTAAAATTCCAATTGCACCCTAACATGCTAGAAAAACTTCAAATCATGCAGGAAAGCAGGTAAAAAACTAGTTCACACACTGCCTGGCTTCTGGACTCTCCTCCACTCGTTATCTTTTCTTAGTTTACTCTGATTTAGCATTTCCTAGTTCCATTTTTGAAATGGTGTTTCCTCACTGCCCTGCTCCTCATTATTTATAACTGGTGTTACTCCACAGAAGGCTGCAAGCAAACCAGTACACCTTTGCATTCCTCAACCTTTCTGGTTGTTCACTCCACGGCTGGTTGAAAAGTCCACTGCTTTTTTCTGTTTACTTCTAGCACTCTACATGTTTTTAATGATACCCATAAAAGAATCAGCCCTTTGCAAAGACCATAAATCCCATAAAAAATGGAGTGCTCTGCACATTTTCCATTACTCCTGAGCAGAACTTACTTACCCTGTCCAAAGGCACTCTGCAGATCAATAAAATACCTCCTTTGCTTACATGTTCATGCATTTCATGCTGATAATGTCCCTCTCAACTGAAGACAAACTGTGAAGCAGCTCACATAAAACCAGAAATACAAGCAGATCCAAAACCTTGCTAAACTAATACTGCTGCGGATCCCACTCAAGGTAGCCATTTCCCTCTGAAAAGAAAAATCATTCTCACCTGTGGTAAGGGATTACACCACTACTTAATCAAGACTGCACAGCATCCTCCTGCATGGTTTTAGAGGACCATGTGAAGAGCAACAAGGAAGAAGCTGACCTAGACTTGCTGGGTGCTTCAGCTGCTGAAACGGGATGTGGATCCCACAGAGCAGCTCAGCTCATGAAAGGCAAGAGGTCTCATCCTACAAAGCCCTGAACACAAGTCCACAGAGCACTCAAGCAGTACAATGAGGACAGCAGTATGAACAGGCCCTGGCCAGTGCCTGGGACCATGTTATGTTCCACAGCAGGACACAAAGGCTGACTTCCTGCGTTCCTCTCAGCATCCTCAGATGGCTCCTGCAGCCATCTGCAAGCTAGGTCCTGCAGTAGAGCCTGAGGAGACACGAATCAGTGGCAGTATTTATGAAGGCACACACCCTCCTGGAATGCGATCTTGCTCTTCAAAACTCTCAGCAGTCCCTCTCCTGGGAACCTGGCACTTAATGCCACAGGATGCTGAGCACCAGCCCAAAGTGTAGCTGCAGAGAGGTCCCTACAGAAACAACTCTCAAAAAAATGAATTGAGCAAACTTGTGTGACTTACGTATAATAGTTGTTCTACAAACCTCTGAAAGCACTTGACCACTCCCTGGGCCTTATATTGCTTCCAAGTGGACCAATAATGGAATGTTTGCTTCTCACACAGACCTCCTGTGTCATTAGGGTGAACAGAAGTGATGCATACACCTGAAGTGCATGAGAGAATGGGAAAGCTGAGCTATCAAACCTCACCTTCTGCTTCATTTACAGGTATAATAATGAAGTTATCCTACTCTGCGTTCTTTGCTCTTTCTTTAACAGAAAAACTTTGAGAATGTAATTAAATAGTTCCCTCCCTGCTCCCTCCTAAAAAGGATGTTGAAGGTACAACGCTTGCAGTGTGCATTTCAAAAACAGGGGAACAGAGACAGACACACTTAGCAATTTTTCCCAAACCACAGAGGAAGCCAGTGGCAAAGCCTGCAATAAAAACATTCTTTGAAAAAACACTTCAGACTTATGCCACCTAAATCACGTGTTCAGTCAATAATGTAGAACACTCTGTTGTACAAATTAAAATAATGCTTTTATTGATATGCTTAAACAGAACATAGGTATCAGCATAAAAACCAAACAAAAGATTAAACTATTCCTTGCTGTACCTAACAGACAATTCTTTTTTTTTCTCAATAATCACATGGAGGGGATATCTTCCCATTGACTTTATGGGTTTTAACTGCATTGGTTTGTTCCCAGGGAGTCTAAGAATTGTGATGAGCACCACAGTTGTGGCTGTTTTTCCTAAAGCATGATACCAAGAGGAGCATCATATCCATTCCACACAAACACTGCACAAAGGGCTGTGCACATTTGCAGGCTTCCAGATGGAGCCCTGACAGATCCCAGCAGAACCAGGGGTATTAACCTGGTTACACTGGAATGCAAACCCACAACGTTACGGGTTTCTCTAAGACACATTTTCCATCAAATTTAGTGAGGCTTGGAAAAGCCACAAAGCTACCAAGAAAAAGTAAGAGGAGAACTCAAAAGATTCCTAATAAAGATAAATCTAATACAAGTTTATTCTATAAACTTTTCCTGTCAAAAGACAAAGCATATATAAAAACATACAAGAAATATTCCTTGGGGAAAAAAGCTACAGAAAATTACAAAATATCAGCTGCTTTAATTTATCTTTATCCTTGCAGAATTGCACTGTGCTCAGTCCTGTCTGTAAACACCACAGTACCCTCAATGCAATCACATCATAAATGTTTTTGTTAATCACTCTTTTCTTCTCCTTGGTAATGTCTGTATTCCGGCTTCAGCTCCCATGTGTTTTTGTGGGTCCCCTTCACATTGTAGATGCCTATTTCTCTCAAAATTTCTTTCAAGTATATCTGAAATGAAACAAAAGTTCAAATTAAATAGGCAGACAATTGCCACAGTTCCTATACACCTGCTCAACTGCATGGACTCAGTTCCTAAAGGGAAGACAGCCTAGCTGGCTGATGGGCACTATCTGGTGTGGGAAGGACTCTGGAGTAGACTTCCACCCTCAGGCACCAGCAGAGATTAGTGCAAGCCCCAGGGATACAGCAGGGAGCACCCACTGGTCCCAGTGGTTCCCAGGCAGTCCCTCTGAGAGACAAGTACTCCAGGGGCTGCTGAAATGAAGTTACCAGCACCTCTGGGGAACTATTATCTTACACATTTTCCTCCTGCTGGAATTCCTCCAATTCATCTTAAAGCTCTTGGCCTTTCTTCCTGCTTGGGCTGGGATTGTCTTGAAAATCCTTGCCTTATTCAGACTTAGTCAAAGCTTCAAGCTGTTGGTTTTCATGCCTTTTTGCAAAGCTTTAAGCTTTTTATTATGGCCTCATTTTTAGAGGAGAGCTGAGTATATGTCTGAGAATTTTATAATACCTTAAAATATTAAGGTTTGGAAGAGAAAGAAAAAAATCCAAAACAGGTAGAGCTATTATACCAGTAGTATAATCTTTGACAAAACACAACTCACTGATATCACCCTCCTTCACTCTTTATAATTAACACCAGTAATTTTCTTAGGAGTCACAAGAGCCTGCTTGTTTGTTTAATTATTAATTTGGACTGAGATTAGTGGATTGTCATGGCAACCACAGACCACAGTTTAAGAATCCCCACATTAAATTGGTAATTGCTCTAGTTTGAGCAATTTAATCCTGTTGGAGTGCTTATATTGAACTAGAGTTGTTGGAATACTGGTATTTTCTGCATTTACAGTTCCACTAAGCACAAATATCAACATACTCCAAGCTATTAAAACCAACAAATACATGTTGAAGACACAGGAAAATAAGAAAGGCTGACTGTCTAAGGTCTGTTCTTTAGACTCTTCCCCTCTTTGCTAAATGGAAAAGCTAGGAAGCACATAAGCAAAAAGTATGTTCTCAGTCACTAAATGAAGTGTCTTTTAGAGAAACTTATCCTTACTCTCCCTCTCCAGGTACACATCAAAAGTATGCAAAGCAGCCCAACACATAAGAAAGGTGACCGTCACAGATGTGCTTCTTAGGGTCTTTTTAGGGTGCTTCCTTTGAGCAGAGCAGCTGGGCACAGGAGCAGGGAGTTCAGTGTGCAGGGATGGCTCTTCAGCCTTCGGGGGTGTCGGATGCGAACCCCAGCAGGTGGCAGCAGGAGATCACCGATGTCCCCTTGCACACCTCGTCTGTTGCAGAGATGCCGTCATTATTCCCGTTAGGTACCCGGGACACACACGCTCGCTACGACAGCAATGCACCACGCACGGTGTAAAAGGTGCAGGGAGCAGGTGAAACAGCCATCTCTGCACGGGTGCATGCACATGTGCACACCTGCATATCCACTGCCTGCTTTGCAATCCCTGCACACAAGGCAGTGTCACCGACAGACACTTCAAAGAATGGCAGAGTGGGTGGAAGGAACACCTGACTGCAAGGTTAAATTCTGCTCTAGATCACATGGACAGAGAACTGGAAACCCCCCCCCCAACTGCACTCAGTGCCATGAGGTACATTGATGTGCAGCTCCCGAGCTGGCAGATCTAGTCTGCCTGGGAAGCTGGGTCACAAGGTGTGATGCTGCTGGGCTCACGCAGTGGGAAACCACTATGGCTGAACTTTACAGAGCCCCCACCCAAACAGCTATACGAAGGCTATTTTTAATTTCTACTACTTTTCAGACCTAAGTACCCAGGCAGTTCTGCTTCTCTCAGGGCAAAACTTCCAAGACTGTAACGAAATGGAATAAAACCAACCCAAGCTGAATAGTAAGGCAAGGTCTGTGGCAGATATAATGGCACTTCAAGCTGGAACCATGAACTGCAGCAGCTGAGGATTTGCCACATATTCTTATTTCCCATCTCTGCTGCAGGGGCAACTGGGCAGAGAGGTGTTAGGGAGGGCAGCTGAGAGCATTAACCCCAAAATATCACTGTGTGTACACAGACACAGTGCACTGAACTGCTGGAGTTTTTAGACAATTATGAAACATGGATAATCCCACTGTGCTGTACTGTACCTGAGAGCAAGAGGCTTGAAGAGATGAGTTCAGGGGATGCCATAGTCTTTTCTGCAGAATCAATTCTCATTCTAGAAACCAGGACTCCCCACCTGGGTCTGCACTGCACCTGGCTGGCCTATATAGCTTGAAGCATAGTGCTCTGATACTTTACCATGGAGAGAAACCCCACACTACTCCCAGTGATGTCAAATACTGAATTTTAGAGCCTGGTGATTGCTAATCAGGGGGTGACAATTTTTCCTCAGAAAGGGATCCATTGTGTTTATATACATATAATTCTAGCACAGAAGCTCATCTGTAGGTGATCTGTTCATACATTTAAAGCATCCTCTGCTCTGTTCTACCTTTCCTCGTGATTTTTTCCATATAAAGTGATATGTTATCATGGAATTATGGGATAAAAATTTCTGAGGAGTTAACTTACAAGCTCTGAAAATCCTTCTGAAACTTCGAGGGGAAAACAAACCCCACTGTACTTAGGATAACCATTACTTACAGCTAAAATAGAAGAAAAAGTCCGAACAATCAACTCAATTTTAAAAAAATACAGTTCATCTTAGACCACTGGCTCTATCCTGTTTCCATTCTTCACAAATATTTGATTCCTCACAGAGACTTGTATTATGTTCTCAGCCATGAAGCCCAAATCTGGAATTACTGCAATATTTCCAGGGAGCATTCAGTACTTACATCTGGGTAGGTGGCAAAAGATTTGCCTACTACTGCAAATTGTTATTTTGCATTAGAATGAAAAGCAAATAAATCCAGGTTTCCCTAATATAGCAGTAATTTACATTCAGAAAAGACTGGGTTTGTGATTTCATGACACAAATAAAGATGGGAGCAACTTCTTGTGCAACATGCAACATTGTATAGCACGGGTTTAATTTACTATTTACATTTACCATTACATAAGAAAAATACCTTTATTTATTTCTAACTTCAAGTTCTCCAGTGGCTTAAGTGGGAGTTGTGGGTGACTACTGCAAGCTGATGTCATGGTAGATGAGATAAATCTGTACATAAAAATGTACTTTGCATTCAAAGTGATCGAGATAGTGACTGCCACACTTAGCAAAAAAAAAAAAAAAAAAGGCACTTAAAATTTTCTTGCCACTTCCTCCATATCTTCCTCCTATTCCTTCCTCCTTCTCAGCTCCCATGACCCACGCACCTTCTATGCCACAGAGATATGGAGCTGACTCATGAGACAAATGAATGGAAGACAGAGATATGTTACTCAACTTCCAAGTTTCTTTCGAGGCACTAGAACAGTGAACCTACATGGATTTGACTTGGGCAACATTTTTGTGCAGCTTCTAACCAAACAGATTGTTCACTTATACAAATGCTCTGACAGAGATACACTTCACTCTAAATGTAAAGTGAACAAAATTAGAAAGCATCTTCATTTCTGCCCCTTTTTTTTACCGAGTAATTTTTCCATAATCCAGCCGTTACTGTTCTTTCTTCTGCCTTAGCTCTAACAACTTGTGACATTGTTGCTCCATTTAGACACACATTACTAAATTCCCTTAAGTCTTCTGTAATCTGCAGCTGGGTTGAGGCTAGATATTGAAGTTGTCAGTGAAAAACATCAAAAACACCAAAGGTCCTTCCCATGTCACTGTCTCCCTCCCACTCTTGCTTGGTCTGCTCAAGGAAAGCTTGAACATGGAGAGAAGGGAAAGAACTGGGAAGTTATGGTTCATACATGAAGAGGCTGACAGACACTGCAAGACAACAAAACCATCACATATGCAGATGTCTTGGTGCTTTCCTTGTCTGTGTCAAAACCGTTTAAAAGAAAACCCCAAATAAATCCTGAAACACTTAACCTAAAAATTACCCTATTTGTAAAGAAAATACAGTGATTTTGGAGGCATTTTGTATGCCTGAGCTCCTAACATGGATAATCCCTGAATTTAATACAAATTCCATGAAATACAGAAAAAGAGCAACCCCTGTTGCTGTTCCAAAACAAAGTTCAGAAGCTGAGGGAAGGACTGACCATAGGCTAATATAAGCTCGCTACTGCCAAGAGAATTAGGCTTCAGTGAGGAGAGGAGTAGCTGGGGAGACATGAGAGCATTACAGAATTTGGTTCCTAGTATTAAAGCAAACCTCAATTAAAAAGAGACCATTTAGGTTATATAAACCATCTCTGTCAAGAAAAAGCACACTCACTGCAATGTTTGGTATCATACACTGTCCTACAATGCTGAACTTAAAACTTGGTGATTTCAGTTTGTTGTAAAACATATTTAGAGAGGAGTTTCTAAGACATATAATACATATTAAACTATTTTCTGGATATGTAAAATACACACAGCAGAAACTACTGAAAATGGTTGTATTTACAAGATTTGCAGTACATACCACTGGCTGTTTGGTTATGTCCACCAGATCTTTAATGTTGTAATACTGATGTTTCTCAAAGGCTGAAAAAAGCATATCCAACACTTGTTGTTTGTCAGCTCGAGCTCGTTTTCCATCTTCTTTCTTCTTCTTCTCATATTCAATCTGTTACAAAGCAAGTTTTAAAGACATTCATATGTAATGCTGTACAATTCTCAGTGCTGAACATTAAGCTACAAAAAATTCTTCTGTTTAATAAAACATTGGTCAATGACTCAGTACTTTTCATCTGGAAAGTTTAATTTTGAACATTCAAGTATTTTTTTTTATGAACATAAACTAAGCATTTTGTCCTCCACACAATAAGCTTCTCAGATGTATGTATCTGCCTTAACCACAAGAGGAAAAAAAAAAAAAAAAAGAAGTGGAGACAGAGCCTGCAGGTGCCCAAATCTGGAAAGATAATTAATAATAGTACAGGAATCCAAACTGAGATGGTATTCTCACTCCACCTCTGTTGATGTCAGCTTCTGAGGTACAATGACAAATGTCAAACAACCTCCAAAACTGCCATGCTCAGGAAGATCCACAGACCAACATGGCTACATCCGCAATCTTAACAAGCCCCTGCCCAAAGGATGTTCCCAAAGGGCCTTGGACACTGCCTTGTTTTCCCCGGAAACAGCACTCGAGGCATCAACTCCAACAATATACAAAGACACACTTTGAGGATCTGGATGGATTCTCTTCAGGAGAAACCAGAGTAGCACACACGAAGTTACACTAAAGTGTAACCCAAAACCCCAAACCTTCTAAGCATGCAGAGGCTTCTTGTTGCCACTCATCATCCCACTTCAAACTGTACATTAAAAACTACCGAACCATTATAATCTGCAGCAAATGACTATATATTTTCACAGAAACTTTTATCGCCTCCAAAAATACTTCCTCTGATTCATCATCAGAAGCACAGACCAGCACACCTCAAACAAGCCCCAGTCACCAGAGAGCACCAACTGCGACACCTGCCAGCACATCACCCCATCCACCCCCAATACCACCCTCAAACAGAAAACCCATCCAGCTCCTTGGAACCAACAAAAGTGATCCAGAAGGTAGTGCAACTCATCAAGTGCTTTCAGGCAAACTGCGTGGGTGAGCCCATAGCTGCACAATGTACAGAAGAAAAGATGCATGCAATCAATAAGGGACACATGCCTGGCTGCAAATGGGATAATTCCGTAATGAGTCCTTCTGCTTCTGATGGCTCAAACCTGACTCGAAAAAGGAAGACCTTCAGCTGAAAAGCCTAGAAATGAAAATGCACAGATCTACTGGATCCTAAAGATCTTATTTTTAAGAGGAAAGATTGGTTTTATGGCACAATTTATTTTTTCCTATGTATTCTTGCCAGCTAACTCCCTCCTACTCTCGGAGTGAAAATAGCCTGTCTCTTGGTAGCTGTCCCAAAGTGGCTAAAGACTATTGCCACCTTTGCCGTAGCTCCCAGGTCTCCAGCCAGCCAACTACCTCCTTCACAGTCTGAAATGGATGTTCATCATTAAACTGGATGCAGAGCAATTGTTCCCAACCTGTAGCTTGAAGTCTCTTACTTCTGCTTTAAACCTAAAATGGGTGTGTGCAACCAAATACTTGCCTGCTTTTCTAACTCCACTTAGTGTTATAAAAGCTACAATCTCACCACACAAACCCATCACGCAATTGATTTTTTATACAGTAACACAGTTTAATGTAATTATTTTACTCTTTAGCCCCTGCATTTAAAGAAGAATAAATCTTCAAAACAGTAATAGCTTTTCAATATAGCAAACTGTAACATCAAGCAAACCAGCCTGACCTGACCATATATCATCCAGGTTGCCATGATCCACAGAACTGCTGCACCACAGACACGAAAGGAGGAACATAAACCTATGACACTGGCCTTCCTTTAAACAGCAGCATGGCAAAACATTTGCTTCTTCTGGAAGTCCAACAGACAATTATTATAAAAATTCCATGTGAATATTCTAATATTCTTAATTCATTAATGTGTAAAATCACATAGAAAATTGAATATCACCCCTCCCTTTATTGAAAAGTTATTAGCAGCTGGTGCCCCAGTTGCCCACTCTCTAATTAGCAACACTCTAGTATTTCCCTCTAACTTCAGCAACAGTTTCCACTGTTGTCTAAAAACAGAGCACATCAAGAAGTGCTAAAAAAAAAAAAAATAAAAAGCCTGGTGTCTTCTGTTGCTGATTCTTCTTTTTGGTCTTGTGAATACACTGCTCATAGCAAGTTACAATGCAGCCTTTCACTTTTTTCCTTCCTGTTTTCTTTGCAAACAGGATCTATTATGTAGTAGGCTTAAAGCACTTTTTGATAGTCATGTAACTCACCTACACTGTAAACTAATTAGATTTCTTTAAAATTGTGTGTTTTTTAATTTAAAAAACATTCAAATACTATTTGATTTCAAGGAAGGACCATTTTATAACAAGCTGTTTAGCACAGAAGTTTTGAGTTTATCCCCAGAAGACTTCATACTGAAATCAATTTCTCTTAGTTTACCTTCCCAGGATGTTGCTAAGCTTGCTGTAAAGCTGCCAAAATTGCCTTCTTGAAAGTATCATTAATGCTGAAGCTGATGTAACTGCTTTGGTAGACAGCGAATATAAAGGTAATAGAGAAGTTAGAATAAATCCAAAATTTCATCTAAAGATGCTTTAAAGTAGTCCTAAAGGTTTTCTTTAGGGTACCAGGGGTACCAATCTCTACAGTACAGGACATTGGGAAGAGAGGACCACAAAGAAACCACTACAAGAAGCCTCTGAAGGAAGGGGCAATCAGAACCACTGAAGAACTTTTCTGCTGTATTATGAAAAATAATTAAGTCACAGAAAGGTTACAGCTGCAATAATATTAACCTTGCAACTTGGTAAACACATGTAATATTTACAGATATAATGGAGGCTCTTTCCCAGAGAAGAAAAGCTAAGTTACAATCTTAGCATATATTGTAATGCAATTGCAATTTCTTCAAATAAAAATGTAGGCTTAATATAATTTCTTGCAAAAATAACCTAATCACTTTCCCAGTCCTTAAATTCAAACAAGCTATTGCTATTCCCCATCCACATGTAATTTATTTCCCTCCTTCTTCCTGTTGTACATTCATTTATAGGTATGTGGAGCAGCCACAATTAAGCCCCATTTTACATTCTTTCCTTCAAATGTTAAACCTTTCTGTCTTACGTAGTATTCATTCTTCCCTCAGCAACTGCCCAGATGATGACTGTATTAGCATATATGACAGTTTGTATATTTTTATTTCTTCCTTGTGGAAGTCCTGTCCCCAACACAGCACCCACATGATTACATGCAATGCAGCAGATTCTGAGAAAGTAGTTGCTGCTTGAAAACAGCAGAAAAATTCAACCAAGAGGCTTTAGAAGTTCATGGACTTTTTCTCCCAGTTATATATCCTTTCAGCCATCTAACCTGAACCTTAATAAAAGACTTAATGAAAAGAAAGATTTTGTACAAAGTAGTCATGCATTGGCCTTTAGAGTCAAGGCAAGGTTAAGGTGACTCAAGTACAAGTATGTCTTACAAGCCAAACTTTTTCCCATCAGAACACCTTAAAGGTAGACATGAAAACTAAACACAATGCTGATGCATTTCCATGACCATGGACAGCTATGTAACCAATAAAAACATTACAATTAGGATACAAGAGCAACACTTCTAAGGGGCCTGGCTATGTCCTGGTTATACCCCCTCAATCTCACACAAGATTTAGATTTTCATAATATGATGACTTGCAGTTTGCCGCTGGAATTAAGATACAAAGACTATCTCCAGGTTGAAATCATACTGCTGTAATTATGCTGGTGTCAGGGAAATGGAAAAGCATCCCACTAAAAAAGGAAGCCCATCAAAGCTTATTCCAGAATTAAAGAAGGAGAACACCAGCAGCATCATAAAACAATATAGTGATTTAAAACTGCATCAGCATAATAGGACATGTCAGTGTGACTGTTTTGGTTAAATGGCATTCCCTCAGCTGAAATAGTTATATTGCTATGATCATCCATGCACAGAGCAGGCTTTGAACAGTAACTACTAAAAAACAGTCCCATGAGAGAGAAATTATTATTTCTGGTTCTGTGGCACTAGACTGACTTTCATAATAATGCTTAAATATCATCCAGTTATTGTCACTTGTTTTATGTAAATAAAATATTAATAAAAAGTGTAAAAGTTTAAATGACTAACACAGTGATTAATTTTCACTATGACTTACTGTTCCTCACATTCAACATACTCAAAAGAGGATCTTTAAGGAAAAGGACATTATAGTTTATACATACATCAGCTGATCTGGAACAGCAGTGTGGGTGTAATATTGACAAAGCCAATGATGCCAATAACATGTACTGGAAGGTATGAAACTGAGAAAAATTATCATCTGTTACTCTTTTCTACTTGTTGCCAATTCCTCCAAAGGACTGGAAACTCATGATTCTTTTCAAGTCCTTTACCCTCCTGCAGATGATAAGTTATTTGTCTCAAAAGAGTGCTTCCACATCTCATAGCACAAATCCTGAACTGCCTTTCATCCACAAACGTCAAAATTACATTAAAAAAAAAAAAAAAGATTACAGGAAGAATGTAATAAAGCCACTAGAAAGGGTAGGGTGATGGTGGTCTGCCCTCCATCAGATAACACAAGACAGTTACAACTGGCAGACTTTAGCCCCAAGGGTGATATTGGTCTTCAGACAGAAAGAAGATCCCCAGAAGACAAAATCAAGGAGAAACCAGATGACATAGAGCATTGCCAAAGACAATGGCCAACTGTGAGCAAAAAAACTGCTGGACAGCAGCAGAGCAGTCCTGGGGTCCTAAGAAGAATTCCTCCTGAAGAAAAGAGGGAAAATACTAAAGGCTACTTACATTGTACTGATGATTAGCCACTGGTTTATAGTTCGTGGTTACAGCTTTGTCCAGCTGCTGTGATAACCTTACAGGTTTAGAAGATTCTTCTATCTGTAATCTACAAAAAAGAAAACATGAATAAAAGGTTCAGACAAGCACACAGTCAAAGCAAATTCTGAAAACCTGCAATTAGGAACCATCCGTTAATCAAAGGTCAGTTGCAAACAATCCATCAGACAAAACAGATGCACTGTTCTGGATTAAGTTCTTCCTACTCTATTTTTGCTAAAGGACACTGAACTATCAGGGTTCTATATGCTACAGAAGACACTGAAATGCTGAAAATCAAACAGCTAAAGGGAAGACACTAAAAATAAAGTTTAAAAACAAATTTCACTGAAAAAGCCTGTTGCTCAGATTGAAAAAAAGCCCTTGCTCTTGAAAAAGACCAAACCCAACCCAAATGAATGTAAAATCTCACAGCTTACTCAGCTGAGGGATGAAAAAGCTTTTCATCCACGTCTCTAAATCCATGACCTTCTCTTCGATATTGAAATGCAAATCATAAATTTCTGTGACCTTTCTTTTGGCATTACAGTACAGTAAGAGAGTGCAAATAATAGTTTTAAGAGCATTATAAAGACATGAAGACAGAAAAATCCACCCAGCTTCAAATCAATGTGCAATCAAGTCTCTATCACACAGACAACAATAGGTGACCTTCAGTTCTCTTTGGGAAAGACTCTCAGAAGGCCAGAGGTTAAGGACATTGTCAAGCTCATAATTATGTAACTTAAATCTACTCTATGTTGATGTAGAGGGAGTCTTCCATTTAATTCAGATTTAGCACTCAAGAATTTCTACTTGAAATGAAGAGGCAAGAAACCAAGCTCAAGAAAAGCACAGGACAATGTTCCTTCAGACACAATGGCTTTATGGCACATCCAATTAACACGTAATTATCAGTGAAGCTGTTTTGTTTCTGAAGATGGATCTTGTAGGCAGAGCAGTCAATTTCCACTAAACATAATATAACACAGCCCAATAAATGCACAGTGATGCTTGCTTCTTTCTTTCATATTCATTTTTTAAACAAAAATTAATATAGTGATACTAATGCAAATAATAACTGCATGTTTACTCATGCAAAACATAAAAATTATAAAACTGACATTTTACAGTTTTAAAAATGATTTACAGTTTTAATTTTTAAAAATAAGTGTAAATGTTTGAGATCACTGATTCATTTTTGTAAAGATATCATTTACATCCAGAAAAATAAAATTTAAATTCAGCATGTTTCTGATTAAACACGTGAACAACCTAAATAAATTACACTTGAAGGAAACAGTAAATTAAGAAATAAATTCTCTAGTTGTAGCAACTTGAAAGGAAGAAAACCACTCCTCATAGCTGGCATTGCTGAACAGTAGGTGGGGGCAGTTTTTTCTCATATATAGATAAACTTGCTTTCTCTCAAATCTTTACAGACTTATAATTTTTTTTTCTGTAGTTTTAACTACTCTTAAACAACCATTGCCTCATATTCTGCATTTTTATATCATTGCTGCCTTCTGTCCAAATGTAGTATGTTTCTTTCTTAGCTTGAAGGAAAATCCATTGGAAGGTAAATGAACAGTGAACGTTTTTTGCTTATCACAAGAGTTTATCTTTCGGCCTTCAATATAATTAAATGATTTTAAAGATTTTCCTGATCTCATTATCAAATGTCTTCTAAACTCATGTTTCACTAAGAGGCATAGGCCAAAACTAAATCACTATCTTTTCTACAAATCTGTCTTTTTCTCTGCTTCTCCACTGTTTAATATATTTCTTTTTGGTCTCAATGACTTTTTAAATTTTTAAATACTTTGGCTTTAATTGTTACATAGCTTGGCTTTAATTTTTTAATTTTTTTCCAGTTCATCATGTTTCCTATTGGTTTGATCTAGGGAGTTTTCCAGTCCTCCCTCTCCTGTATTCTAGCTATTTTTCGTCTCATTTCTCCCCCCATTTTTTCTTTTCATAAACTAGATTTCCTGCTCAACCCATTTACTGATACTGCTCCTGTTCATGAGACAGGGGCTCCTTGAGACAAACTGCAAATTCTTGTCACTTTCTTCCTCTCCAAGGCCACTGCACCAACTAAGATTAAGTTATTTGATTTGCAATGTTGCTGCAGAGTCCTCATAACACTAAAGCACAGGGTCCTAACAATACTTAAATACATCAGATGGTGTCACGTTTTCAGGGAGCACCAAGCATTCAACAGTGGCATTTCCTCATGATTAATCTTCCCTGCACTGGGCTTTTATATTCATTACTCTTTACAATGTAAATTTACAATATCCTCCATTTCTTCAGGTAAACAGTCAAAGAATGTTAGTTCTTCAATGATGAATTGTCAGCCATGGACTTTAGACACCACTCATGTTCAAGGCCTCTTCCTCAGCTGGCATTTTAAAATTACAGTAGAGGAGATTTCAACATCCATTCAGTGCAGCTTCCTTTATTAATTTTTCTTTGTGGCACAAAACCACACTAGCAATTTATTTCTTAACATCTTTTTATACACCAGGCAGGATATACATTTCAGCTCTTTTATGTTAACCTGCCAATTTCCAAACCAGTAGAAAACCAAATGTAAGAGAGCTAATACCCTTCTTAGAGGCCTTCCTCCAAAGGTTGATGGAAGGGAAGGTACATTTAACAAGAAAAGTTCTCCAGTACACAATCTTGAAAACAAAAACTTACTGCCCGCTTATGAAACAGAATGGAAGCCAACCAAGTAAAAATGGAAAGGGCCCATCTAAGTTTGTTTGTGAAATGGCAGACAACTTTAGAAAGATCTAAACATAGCAACTAACAAATACATCAGCTACGAATGTATGTCTCTGAAATTTCAGAGATATTTGTGTTGTACTTTGATATTTCTTGCCAAAGGTTTCCAAATTACAACCACAGATCTCACAGATCTCAGATGGTCTTCAGAAAACTGGCTTACAGTAACATGTTAATCTTTTTTATATTATTTTCTTTTTTTTTTTTTTTCTACTGCTGTAGTGAGCGCTAAAAATACACTACATTCCTCATACTACTTTTTAATGCAAACAATTACAGCAGTGGCCACATGCCAATATGGAAATTTATATGGGAAGCATGGTGACTCAGGAGGCAAACCTTTTTATTAGTAGCTTTTATTCTACACATGCATCTTGCTCTCCTCCCTAATGGCTGCCCTTCCCATGTATTTTTCTGCAGCTTTCATGATTTCACAGAGCCTCAGGTTACCTTCCTTTACCTTCCATCCACCAGGCTTCCAGGCAGAATATTGTCACACAATCCTATGTGGAATAATAGCTGATGCATATCTGGAGTTAGTCTTCAAAAAGTGCATGAATAAAGGGACTGACAAACATGGTATAAACACCAAATTAGCAAATGGTTCACAAGGGGATGAAGCACTGAAATTTGCTTAGCGCATTACAAAGGGTAAAGACAAACAGCCCATAATCATTTTGTCCAGATGATTTGTTGATACAGACACTATCTGCAGGGAAAATACAGCATGGTTGTTTGGGTTTTTTTTCAAAATCATGCTGCAATTCTCTTATATTCAGAAAGAAGTATGTGTGGGGGAATATAATTGACTTTTAAAATTTGCATAGCTGTTGTCTGAAAAAAAATGATGAAATATGCGAATTTACACATTCCAGTAATTATACACTCAAAAAATACATAACAAACTGGGAATTATACTAGCCTTTTAAATAGATGTTTTAACATGTTACAGATATAATTACTTTTAAGTGTTCATTTCTTAAACCAAATTTAATAAGCAGTATTAACCAAGAATATCAGGCAGTGCTTTATGCAGAATTTTCTCAGAGTGGACCTCCTGAATCTTAATTGAAACTGCTGGCAGGAATAAAGAAAAAAATCAATAGATGTTCTGAGTCACTGGTGACACTGATTTAAAGGAGCAGTGGCTTTTTACCTATTACTCTTTATTATGATTTGCAGGAGTTAAAAGACTTAGTTATGGCTCTGAATGATACACAGATCTCTAAGGAATTAAATTTTACACTGAACTCTTGTTGAAATAGCTAGAGCCATAATTCATGCTAATATCTCGCCTAAAAAAATAAACAGAAAACGCAGATGTTTTTCCCCCAAAACTGCCAATGAATTAGCAACAGAGCAGCTACCAGCCTGCACGCTGTGGTTTTCTCTTCCACCCCCAAGATCAAATATAGCTCCTCCACCTTGAAATACAGCAAATAACCAGCATGGCATCAAATTCATCATGGTCATTTCCCAGCAAAACACATTTCATACCACAGATTTGATTTGACATTGTGCTTACAGTTGAATAAGGGGAAAAAAAACATTCAAACAGACTGGAAATAATTACATAGGACTTGGCAACATGTAGCAAGTTCATACAAGGAGACAGCTAAAGACAGTATGTACATTCCTAGGAAGAGATATTCATTGTTTTTTAAATACATGCAATTTTCAGCAAGAAAAAATAAACCAAAGACCTTTAGAACTTATAATCTACTGTGATTAATCTTTTGTCACGAAACAAATGTTTCAAAGATTTGAAGCAGGTATTAATCAGAAACACTGCTAGGGCTCAAATTCTTTGCATTTCTAAAGAAATTATTTTACAGATGAGAAAGGAAAGTTTATATACCTTTTTGTGCTTAGCTATATGTATGCAGACCACCAGTAAGTAAGGAGTCAGCCTTACTGTTGCAAAAAAAGAAAAGTTGTGTTTGTTCTCTCTCTGCAGTATCATCCAGAAGATATGCACTGGGAGAGAACAGCCTCACTGCCCAAAGGCACTCTGGAAGGGAAGAAACACAAACTCTCTATATTTGCACAGTTTTGTAGCTTTTCTCTGACTGCTCACAGAAGTTCCCAGTCCAGTACCAGGGAACTGAAAGCCAAGGACTAATGCTCTCATCATCCCTTACTCAGTAATTCTGTACTAGAACCAGGCATTGACAGCAGCACTACAGGAAGTTTCATAATACCTGGTAAGGACCAGAAAGCTTTTTCTTTGCCTCCTTATTTTGCTAAGCATCCCAAATGTGATGGAAGTAGGTACATCCTAAAAAATCTCATCCAAAACAAACTAATAAAATAAATGCAATAATATACATCTCACACCTACTCCTCTTGTGTTCATTTGGACTTCTGCACCTTTCTGAGGTTCAGGTAACATCTCTTTTGACTTTCCTTCCAAGCAAGAATAGCAGTAATGTAAGAAGCAAGCAGATGATCAAGAGATGAAGATTCTTATAAGATACTGAAACTTAAAAAGTTTTTGTAATTCTGTGAGAACTAAGGGATTTTAGCACCCTGTGGTGCACATCCTGCTAAAACAACCCCATGGCAGTACTCAAGCACAAACAACGTAGGAAATTACCAGAATGGCCACACCAGTAAAAACACGCGCTATCTAATAATAAAAATGACAATCTGTTGCTACACCAAACAATCTGTCATATATTCTCAGAGATAAGAACAACACGCAAGTTCTGCACGTTGTGTTTCATTGCAAGGAGCCCTACTGTCTCACGTTCCATGGAGGCGGATGACAGCCTCCATCGCACGGATGAATCCACTGTTCTTCAGACACTCAGTGTTACTCCAGCACAGTCAAAGCAAAGTGAGTCTGTCCCCATTTACAAAGACTAGACAGGCAGACAGAGAAGAGCATGAGCTGAATGAAAATTGCATTAAGAAGTGCATTTGCCAGCTTTAAATAACGAAATATTTCAGGTTATTAATACAGTATATGATTTATAACTAATTTTAAGTCCTGAAACCCTGGCATTTTAAGAAAAGTGCTGCAATTATTATGTATTCAGATATTAGATTTTTCTGAAGTTGACATCTTTAATTATATATGTTGAAGGATAAGCAATGAATCATACGAATATATGATAATTTCATGTCTAATACTCAGACAGACACCACAGCCACAACTGAAGATTCCAATTCTGCATATTGTAGCTTCCTCCAGTACATAACATCAGATGATATAAATGTCAATTCAACAATAAGTAACAATTTCTTCTGAATGTTATTTTCTGGATTGATGTAAAGTGAATAATTGACTAAAACCAATCCAAGTTTTCCTCTCTGAGTTTTGTATTGCAAATGACTAAAACCTTCACAGCTAAGCTTGTGTGAACAAATAATATAAAGATAAAATAAGACCTATTTTTGCATTCCAGGAGCGATATAACTGAATAATTTTCTTTATTTCCTTGATGCACAACTTTAAACATGAAAAGTGATGCACTAATGCAATTAGCATAAAGAAAATTGTAACGTCTGCTTGACATCACAGATATTTTTAATCAAGCTCACATGAGACTACAGATACTTCTGCTGGAAGCATTCTGACGCTGATGAAGTCAGGCTCTGGCATTGCCTGGTCCACACGGGGGAAAAGGTGGAAGCATTTTATCTGAGGTTAAATTCAAAAAGGAATCATACCTCAGAGGTATCTTGTACGGCTATATTCTATCTTCTACATTAAATGAGGTTTTAAGTAGCCTATAAATTAGTATGGCTGACAGAGTTTGTTTCTTGTCCCTGCCTTCATTAGGTTTGTCTGTCCAGGTCCAGATCTCTAAGTTTTGTTTGTTGCCTCCCCCTTTTACTCACCATGCACCCCCTTTTGCAGTGAAATGGGTCCAGGACCAGTTATCTTTAAGGGTAGAGGTTGCCATTCACCCTTGTGAAGCAAGACTGCACCCTCCTTGTCCTTGCAGAGGACATAGGTCAGGACTTGGGTCACAGCATCACCCCCTTGCCCCCCAGGTGAAGAGGCCCTTCAGCACTGTTTAGGCCATTGATTGATAGACAATTACACAATCAACCACGGAATCACAGAGTCATTTCGGTTGGAAAAGGTCATCAATTTCAACCATTAACCCAGCACTGCCAAATCCATCATTAAACCATGTTCCAGAGTGTCCCTACAGGCCTTTTAAGTATCTCCAGGGATGGTGACTCAATCACTACCTTTGACAGCCTGTTCCAATGCTTGACATCTACTTCAGTGAAAAAATGTTTCCTAAAATCCAGTCTAAACTTCTCCCAGTATAGCTTGAGGTTGTTTCCTTTTGTCCTACAATTTATTGCAAAGAAATGAACACTTCCCTATTACAATTCATGTATTCTGGAAGAGCGGAGAAGTTTGCAGCTTTGCAGTTGTCAAAAACATCTGGATTTTGCAGTCCTTTCCAACCTATGGTCATCATAGTCAACCAATTAGTGTCCAAAAGGAAAAGAACTCTCCGTTATTGGTTTCTGCCATACTTCCAATATTTTCTTATGAAAACATACACCACAACATCTCTGTTCAGCCCAGTTTCCTGTCCAACACAAGCGGTAAGATAAGTCTGAGAACAAGCAAAAGCAGAGCTAAAGGGGACGGTCATCCCTGAGGACTAAGTCAGGGTAAAAGTTCATCCACTCATGCTCAGTGACATGCTGTAGCTCCATATGGGGCACCTCACCTTGATTTCTAAGTGGATAAAACACAGTAGATTTTTATACCAGGATGCATATATTTGTGACTTATTCCAGTGACAGAAAGGTCTAAAACTAGGTGAAGTAAAACCTGGATATCCATTTATATTGTCTGGAGCATGTAAGGGTACCTTGACCACAGGCATGAGACGAGCTTTCAGACTGGCAGAGTGCTAAGGTACACAAAACAAAAAATTAGGAAACATGTCAGAAGAAATGGGAATCTAAGTGAGATTTTGGGGAGAGAGCAGTAAAGAAGCATGCAAGTGTACATGACACACATCAGTCCCACATGAAAAAAGACAGGGAGGCAACACAGAAGATGTAGGAGAAGGACAGCACAATAGGAATGGCTGGATAGGCAGGAGTCTTTTGCACATACTCCTGAAGAACAGCAAGAAGAGTAAAAAGTCGGTTGAAAAGCCTTTGGGTTTGTTCAGTTAAGACTCACAGGTGATGATCCACAGGCTCCTGCCTCTGAGCCAACCCTTCAACACTGCAGTCTATACAGCACAGGCAGATGCCAGCATCTGAAATACCGTAGGGATGAGTAACCATGGAGCAGTTCCTGGCTCTGGGGGAAGCGCCAGCAGCCTCACAAGCCCATTACTAATACTAGAGAAGGCGATCTAGGAAAAGTGACTCATTAGCAAACTAAGCAAGACAGAAAAAGCCCAGTCCTTTAATTTTAACATGAATATTATTTTCTGAATTAAAGCCAGATAAACCTTCTTTTCTCAGTTCTCTTTTCAAAGATGCAATTTCCTTCCCTGCTCCTTTTTTTCCAAGTCCTCAAATTTCTCCACAACAAATGGAGATGGTTTCAATTTAGAATTGAGAAGAGGAATTCTAAATTCTGAACTATTATTTTTAAAAGTAAAACAAGTAGACTTGTCTCAAAATTACATCATGTTTGTTTTGCTGCCAAAACTCATCTGGTGTGCTTGGAGCTGTTTTGAAACCAATGGTAGAAGTAACAGGGATTTTTAGGTCCGGGCAACAAAAAGCCAAATAGTTCTTGTCAGTCTGCAGACAGAGAAATTGTGTACATTTTGCCAATGGGGACAAGAAAAGAGGATTTTTAAAAGTAGTTTGTTAGACAGAGAAGATACATCTTTACCATATTCTGAAAAGCCTAGGTCTTGAATTACTGGTAAAGGGGTGGATGATTTACAAGCTCAGTCAATTTACTCCACAATAAAACTGCTCACAGCTAAGGAGGAAAGAAAGAAAGCAGACTCTTCCATCTGAACCTCTCCTCCCCTTCTCCTGCAAACTGTCCTTATCAAGTTACATCTGCCAGCACTCTGCCTTCAACTACATGCTGCCATCTCTAAAACTCCAATTCCGAAATACTTCACCACTCTCCTGATTGCTCTGCAAACAGCCATGGCATCTGGCTCAATTGGGGATCTTCCAGTTAAAATTTACTGTAAACAATTTAACAGTTTGTGACAATCTGGAAAACATTTGGACTGCTTCCCTAGAAAACCTAGCTGGCTCAAATCCTCAAGGTTTTTCTCTGTTTCTTCTTTCCTTAGCCTGCAGACCCTAAAATGCTGGATAGCAAGAACACCTTTCTGAGGAACCACTCCTCCCTTCACTTAAAATATGCTTGGAAACAAGGTCATCAAGGAACTGCTGTAAAGGGCACTGAGAAGCAGCTGCTGGGAGAATGTACTGCACATGCCCATGGGTTAACAACTATGCATTTCCTTTGATAGCTTAGAGGGGAATCTTGCACAGTTCAGCTGCTCTTCAATGGTTTAAACATATGGTTGCACAAAACTGAAGAATTAGCTCACACTGAACTGCTGAATTAACCCACCCAACACTCTTTCTTGCAAGCAAAGAGAATGAAATTAGTTTTAACTGAACTCTGAAATCATGCTTAATCCAAACAAAATCAGCATTAAGTTAAAAAAAAAGAGCTGGGTAGGTTCAGCAACCCTAGAAACCCTACACTATAAAACCCAAAGCAAATTCAGGGAAGAAATCAGTCTTCCTCCTCAGTCCATGCAAGAAAAGCAGTCTTGCTCATCCTAAGGTAGAAAGTTTACCAGTTTCTCCTGCAAGGCACAGGAAAAAGAGAGGTAACACAGCACAGACTGAAAGATGTATCAGTTAAACCAGAAAACTGGAGATTTTTTAAACTTCAATCATCATTCTTTCAGCCAATTGTATTTCCTTTGCCAATTGTACAGAACTACTGCTCTGCTGTATATGCTCAAGTAGTATAATTTCATTTTACTTCCTCCTAGTTTGCAGAACAAGTGTTCCCCCAGCTCCCTCTCCCAATATATTACACACCTGCCCACCTCCACTAGAAAATCACTGCTGGACATCCCTCACCTGTTTCGAGTGAGAACTGTGCTCCCACAAGCAGAACAAGAGGATACAGAGCTGCAGCAAAACCAGAGTCAGAAACTAGCTGTGTGGAGGGAGCCCAGCAAGCAGGAACAGGGCTGGGAGCTGCAGGTCTGCTCTGCAGCTGGGAGGGCATGGCAATGGGGAGAAAGAGCCACCGAAGGGTCACCTGCCACAGACTCCACTCCTGCTCACCAGGCTGTGAAGGAAGGTTTTATAGCAGCCCTGCATCATTCGATTTGGTTTGAGTCACTTTCCTCAAGGTCTGTTTTTGAAATGCTGCTGCAGAGGGCAAACCTGGATGTTATCTTCTTAAAAAGCTTTAACTTGGCTTCTGTGCATTATCTTCAGGGTGGTGCTTATCAAAACCACAGCTGTATCACCATTAGCCCTGATAAAAGCTCTCAGCAAAGTGAAAATACCTTCAGGATCAGGAGACTGTGGATCAAGTCTCAGCTTCAAGCTCTGCTATATCTTTAAACAAAGTTCTCAAAGTTATTTCCAAATATCTTTCTTTAAAAACACACTGATAACCACAAGTTACAAGGACATGACTGAATCCAGAAAGTATAAGATTTCATTTTGCATTTGAAAAATATAACTTAAAAAAATAACTCTGCCTTTGTTTTGAAGAAGAAACCAACATAAACTTAGTAGTTCAGAACATCATCTTTGGAACAACTCCCTAGAGAGCTTACTTGTTAAGAAATAAACTTAGCTCCATGCATGTTGAGGTCTGCTACATTAGTATTCTCTTAATCAGAGATTTTCAGAAGAGTGCATCTTATTTGTGAGCACAAAGAAACTCACCCAGACTTTGTGAAGCCATACCTATTCAGTAATTAAATAAAAAACCCCAAAGATTTGATTATAGATTTGTCTGGCATGACAAATTCCAAAACCAGTTAGTGGTTGAAGCACAAACATTGTCTAGCTTCCCCAACAGGAAGCTGGCTAATTGGGTTTTCCATAAGATCTGTGTGAAAGCAGATTCCATTCATGTGTAATTTGGTTGAGTATGTCTTCCACGGGGAAGGGAGGGGTAAAAAAAAAAAAAAATAAGAAAGAAGTTTCAGGACCATTGTATTTTACAGCTTGCTTTGCATGGTGTTTCTTAATTAACCTTAAGGTTGCAATTTTAAAAAATGTATACATACAAGAAGAAATGCTCCACACAAATTGCACTGGTTTGTCATGAACTGAATTTGTTAGTCAGTAATCCAAACATGAAATGTAACAGGAAAACATTATTACTACACTAATAAATTGTGAAACCATTATTACTGAGAAAAGTATCAGTTTTCCAAAAACTTCAATAGTTTTTAATGCAGTGTTTCTCAAATGGCAGTGTAAAACAGCACATGTCAGGGCACTGAATCTGACAGGCACGGGCTGAGCCTTCCCCTCAGCAGCCCCTGAAGTGCCTGAGCAGCAACCACACAGCACCAACACCCCCAGGAGCCAGGAGGTTGGGAGTGGGCAAGAGGCTGGGAGGGAATGCAGCCAGGACAGCTGACCTCAGCTGACCAAAGGGATATCCTGTACCATATGATGTCATTCTCAGCAATAAAAGTTATGAGAAACAAGAAGATCAAAATTCCTTATGAGGGCATTCTCTTCTGAAGCAGCTGCTACGCGTAGTGGGGCCCAGCTTCCCATAAAGTGGCCTGCTGATAGGAAGTAGAGGTTTAATCTATATTTTTGCTTTGCTTCCACACACAACCTTTGCTTTCTTTCATTAAACTGCCCTTAACTCAACCCATGACATTTTCCATATTATTTTTTTCCACTGCCCTGATGAGGAGCAAGTGTGAGAGCAGTTGGCTGGGTATCTGGCAGCCAACCAAGGTTAACCCACCACACTTAAAAATGTTAAAAAAAATTGTAACTTTATAAAAAGTCACCTCAGTATTAGAGATATTTAGAGCTGTAAGTGCTTTAAAAACACTTAACATCAATGGGAGAAGTTCTCTAGACTCAACAATACACACAATGCTCTTAGCAGAGAATATAGAACAGTCAATATAGGTCAGCTCAAAATAATATGGACTGCTGGATATCTGCTCTTCAGTGGCATACATGGTATACTTCCAGGAACAATCATGGAATATCACATATACTTAATATTTTACCACATCTTCTAGTGGAACGTGTCCCAACTTATGGCAGGGGTTTGGAACCACATGATCTTTAAGGTCCCTTCCAACTCAAGCCATTCTTTGATTAGATGAAAAAGGAAGTATTCTTTTTTCTACTGACATGTCTCCTATTAAGTTCCTTTCAGTTTACATAATCATCTTGAAAGACATATACTGATTTTTGTTGTTATTATTTATTGGTTTTGTATAAAAATAAAGTTATAAGCATCTCTAGGGGAAAAGAGAAACAAATAATCTTTTGTGAAAGCTCTCTGGAGCTGGTTTAAATTCCATGGGAGATCAGTTTTTAATTCTAGCTCTAAGTCTAAAGGAAATGAAGATATTCTAGAGAAAAGAACTGGAAAACAGATTCACTTAAAAATCCGCCCCCCCCCCCCCCCCCAAACAGCTGTAGCAAATATTTAATTTTTAAAATGCAGCAAACTGTCAAGCAATTACTCAGAAAGGTAAGAAGCCAAACAGTTTTTTTTCCAAACAGATGCTTTTATATCATGTTATTTCTACAATACACTTTGGACTACTTGCTCTACACCACATCCTTTAATTTAATAACTCCACAAGATTTTGGAGGATTCACACATCCTTCACTGCAGCAGGAAATGAAACATTAATTATATATCACTTTTCTTTCTTTCTTTATTGCTAGAGCTACAAACATTTTGTGATAAGCACATAGAAGAGAACTGCCTCTGCAAGCCTGGCTCTCCAGCTATACAGAGCCTCAAGACTTCTAAGACAATTCAGCACTTCCTGCCAAGTACCTCCTGCTTTAGAGACTACAGGATCTCTGAGATAAAGATGACAGGTTCTATGCACTGTATTCTCTTCTCCATTTGGCTTAGCAGAAGCAGAGCACAAACAGTTTCTCTGGCCCTCATAATTTTGGAAAATCCTCCATTCTGAAGAAAAAAGGAAAGCTCTTTTTCACAATGGGAAAAATGCCAAATTATGCAAAATGCCATTATAATTAATTTAAAATTCCTCTCCATAAATGAAGAAAATAACTGTCCATGGTTTCTTCTCAAGTGCAAATTCTATTAATGGCTGCACGAAAACTAGGTTTAGAACGGGGACTAGCAGAATGCTGCTTTGTAATACAAAAGGGGCAATAAAAAACAATAACATATAAAAATACCAAATAACAAACAACGTAATATTGTGCATTGAAACAACATGCCTTTACAAGAGGCGTTCTGTTATGCCATACTCCATGTGACACAAAAAGTAAACACTTTATTGCAATGTAATACAAACAATCTGAAACGGGACATCTCCCTTTGCACATGTTCCATGACAGACGGTACTGGAATGGTATTTGCTGCAAACCAGAGTAAATCAGTTTTAGAAACTGAATTCCATCAATGAACAGATTGCACCATCTGCTTCTACTAATATACATTAGAGAATGTGTATTTTCCATAGCTGCATATTGACTCTGTAATCACAAGCCTATGTGACAAATAGGTATAGCTTAGCTACAGAATGGCTGAAAAGCATCATCATTTGAGAATGTCAAGGGCATAAACAAAAAAGCTCTTAGGTTATTGAAGGCTGTGCAATGAAGTAATGAAACTAAATTAGGCAAAAGAAAATATAAGCAGCACACTGGGACACTAACAGTCATTGCAGTGATGAGAGAAATACAAATGCAAAAAGCGTAGCTGTAATAAAGTTTCTTACTAATAACATGTAGAAAAAAAAAGGAAATCTTTCAACTGAAGCCTAAGTAGGGCTGTCTGGAAATCTGAATTTTTATTACATGTTTTTTTGTGCTTTTAAGAAAAAAAACCCAGATTTTAATTGGGAGGTAAGCCAACATTTAAAGTTTTCATGGAATAGAAATCTTGCAAAATTTTGTTTTGGAAATCCAAACATGATGTTCCCAAAACAAAATATGCTTTCCCAATATCCTCAGCAGCTGCTGACTGAAATTGATGCAATTCCGTTCATTTCACAACTGCCATTTTTATGGCTTGCTGTGGTGACAAAAATGACAAAATCTACGTTAGACTCCAGCTCAGGGACTGCTGAAGTGTCTGCAGGACTGTCTCTCTGGCAGTGCAGCCATGTGAGCTGCTCAGAATGCCAGAGCCTTGCACTCCCAGGCCAGCCAGCTCCCCACACCACCCACAGTCCACACAGCCAGCCATGTGACTTCAGAGCCACTGACATCTCACACACAAGACCTCTTCTTATAAGCACCTGAAAAGTCCAGTTGACACACTGGTGTGATATTTTGGCACACTGATATAATAGCAACAAAAAAAAAATGAATCTGAGGAAAATGTCTGTGAAGCCAGGGTGAGATTTCACCATTATTATTCTATGTATTCTCAGTAGCAAGGATGGTTATTTCCAGGACAGTAAGATACCAACTGTAATTACTGAAACAGTATTTCATTATAAATTGTGGTCTTCTGTTTGAAAGGACAATAAAAGAAATAAGAACTATTAGGGCACTAATTTTATCCAGTATAAATGCATAGAGGAATGTAACAATTTAAGTTCTAAGAGAAAAAAAAAAAAAAAGAAAAAAAAAGAAAAAGACTAGAACCCTTCAGGGCCAAAAAAAAAGACAAATATTGAGATATGAAGGTATGACTGAGGTGTATGAATTCATTCGGTCCAGGAATAGGGAACAACTGTATGATGTGAATACCAGAAGTAGCAGGCATTAAATCACAGGAAAATCCACAGCAAACTGCGGAAAGAAGTTCTTCACACAACTTGTAAATAAATAGCAGAACTTCTTGGTACATAGTATCATGAATGCTAAAAGTGCCTATGGGTTCCCAGAAAGTAACTTTATTGATGACTGCTAAACACCAGGACAACTCAACAGTCCTTTAGATATTTGTATCACAGGACAAGTACAGTGTGCTAGATTTAGCAGGAAAACTGAGAAGACAAGCACTCCCCCCTTCCCTGGAACAGAGTGAGGTACTGAGCCATGCTCTCCCGCCAGAATCCAAAGTGAGCATCCACATCCTGCTCTGTGTCACTAAGCACAGCTCCATGCAGGTCTGAAGATTTGGATGTGCCAAGCACTCACTTGTAAGAGTGTCAGACGAGAGATGTGGGACTCCAGGAGGCACTGCAAAAATGCTATTTATTGCAAAGAAGTTACAGCAATCTTGGGTTGTGGGTGCAGAGCCACGCCTCTAAGATGCCTGCTACAGCCTAAAGGCATGCTTGAAGCCACACCTGTTCTGGCTACAGTGCATTATATATTTTTC
This sequence comes from Certhia americana, assembly GCA_018697195.1. NCBI lineage: Eukaryota > Metazoa > Chordata > Aves > Passeriformes > Certhiidae > Certhia > Certhia americana. The sequence continues at coordinate 55,288,171 of CM031857.1, forward strand.
TTTGCTGACCATCTTAATACATAACAACCAATCAGCATCATACACAATACCTTTACCATTACTTATAGCCTATCATAACTAATAATAGCCATAAAAATCTCTTTCCAACTCATCTCAATCTTTGTCCAGTAACAAGCTCAACAATCTTGCTTTCATTTCTAGAGAACCTTCTGCTAAACAGTCATATTTGTAAAACTTCCCTGTTAAACTTTCATCTTCTCCAACACTCACTCCAGTTCAATAAAACTGAGACTCCAGAAAGAAAAACACTGTTGTGATTTTTTTCCTCACAGTCCTGAGAAATATTAATTACTGGGACAGTAATCATGTTTCAAAAACAGCTGCTGCAGATAAGGAAAAAAAATAATATTATTGTCATGCTAATTGCGTGTAGATTTAATTAGCTTCTGCTCAAAGGTACCTCTTAAGAGAAGGATGGGATCCAACACAAGGACACAAAGGCACTATGTTGCTGCAGTCCTATTGGTGGAAGTAAGTCTAAGATATAGAAGAAAACTGAAACGAAGGCTTTCTGAGTTGAGTATGTGTTATTTCAAAACCAAGGCTTTTGATTTCAGAGTCTTGCATGGGAAGAAGCACCTCATAAGACCTATATAGACAAAGAAAAATAAGATGAAACTGGTTTTTGCCTCAAACTGGGAAATGACCATGACACAGAATTTGAGCCAGGAAATGCAGAAAAGCACCATCAGTTCACTTGCCAAAGCAGGACATGTCAGCTTCTTCATACCTCTGTTTCCCCACTCTAAATCACAGCATAAAATCGACCACTCAAAGTGCAAAGCCTTTTACGACCCGTGGGTACAGGCATATTACAGAGAGTGTTGACAAACCCCCGTGGGCCATGCCATATCATGTGAATAAACACAGAAGTACCACTTTGGAATAAACTTCAAGCTAAACAGTTAAGCCAAAACCACTCAGAAGAGGAAAATAGTAAAACATTTATTCCTGCCGGCCAATGAACCTGAAGAGAAACTATATTACTCCTTCAAGATGGACATACATGACAAAGCTGGAAATTTACACCCATGATAGAAAAGAACTACAAGAATAAAAACAGAGTTAAAAAAAAAAAAAGTTTGTGAGTTAGTGTATTATTTAGAATGAAGTAACATAGTCATGACTTAATAAGGATAGTCTCAAGCAGGGAACCCTATGCATGCATACAGACATTCAGATAGGCCTACCTCCTAAAGCCAGAGAAAATGAAGAATGAAAATGTAGATAGAAACAAATGGCAGATAATTGGAAGGGTTTTGGAAGAGTTCTTTTGAATACTCAAGAAGTCACAATTACATAGGTAAAAAATGATTTTTTCAAAAAGGAATAAAGGCACAACAGGGATGAAAAGAAATAGCCAACAAATAAAAAGGAGAAGCCCATGAACAGCCTTCCTAAGATATTAATTTTCTGTACTTCACTTAGGAGAGGGACATCAGATAGAATTTTGTCTGCTTGGGGTACTTAGATAAACACATTCATTTGTAGGTGGACATAGTGAAACTACTATTGCACTCTAATCTCCATACAGAAGCCAATATAGGGTATCCTCAAGGATAATTCAACGAGAAATAGAAACTGTGGATGGATTCAAGTATCTCTTTCTTGTAACCTTGAGGGGTGTTTTATGGGGTTTTTGTTGATTTTTTTAAATGTCTAGAGCTTCATCTTCCTTGAAGATGGCTACTAGCTGATTGGTTTGAGTCATTTGACAGAGTTGTTTCTAAAAGGCTCCAGTTTGCTTCAGCTAGAAGCTGTATCTGAACAAGAATCATTCTGTCATCTAGCTTTTAAATCCTCTAAAACCGATTCTTCTTTCCCTTCTGTGTTAATACTGCAATGAACTGAAAGTACTTCTGCATTTTGACAAAACTTCAACAGTCTTTTTCTTTAACTTCAGAAAAATTCTGAACAAAACCAAAGCAAAACATTATGTTTTAAAAAGTAAGGAAGATGCTTATACTCTGAACGAAGCTACGAATTTATCTTGATAGAAGGAAAAATGCAGGATGCACTAATTGCCGGGTCCCTGAGAGCTCAGAGCAGATGACTCTTTTTAGCCTCAATTCCTTTCATAGGGGACTTTCAATTCACACACAAAACTGAAGTGAAAGACAGGTTCAATTTATTTTATTCTGACATTAACTCAGTCCAGGGCACTTCCTTGTGTTCATAGTGATTAATAAAGAGATGTAACTGTCAAGCCAGCGTGAGAAGCTGGGTTATCTGAAGAGCACCTGGGAGACAGAACAACACTTAATCATTCCGAAGGCAGTGCTGCAGAAGGGGTAGTCTCCACACTGCGTTTTATTTCAGGGAAAAATCCCTCACTATTACGGCAGAATCATGTTTGCTTACATAGTAGATGGGAGTAGACCCATGAGAAAAGGAAAAAAGAATTGAAAAAGCAAACCAAATAATATATGACCTCAAAACAGAGCTAACATGTAGGATTCTGCACCACCATTAATGGGGTGATTTAGTAATTGCTGCACCTCAAGGAAGTATTCCTCAATTTGATAGGATTTAAGGATCAGGCCCTAAAAGCTCCTAACATTGTTTGATTTCGGCCTTTTAAATTTTGCTAAATAAATGCCTTGTGAATCAGTCACTTCTTATACAGACACAGGAATACATCAAAAGACCCTGGTAAAAGTCAAAGCTGACCATGTAACACAATGCTTCCATTGCCCCCAAAAAGAACACTGGTCTTTCTGAACTTAGTAAGAGCTTGTGCACTTGCATTTTAGCAAGTTTCAGGTATCTATACCAAGTATTAATTTTAATTACTAATTTTAATTACTTCTATTGCCCTCACCAGATTTCCTAAATCCTAGACTTGAATTCTGTGTTTATTTTTCTATTAAAATCATGGCACATGTGACATGTGCACAAATATACTTATAACTCTTCTTCAGCATCTTCTCTGGATGAAACATAGGACACTTGTGTTTCACTCATCAGCTCCTGAAATGGATTGGCCCATAATCCTCAAATTACTTCACGCATAATTAGGCAATTCCTGATTTTCATTACTCATGTTCATTGCTGCACTATTTACACAGCACCAATCACACAGCTGCCCATGTACAGATTGGAACACACCACTAATTACATACGTTTCATTTGATAGTATTCCTCTACAAGTGAGGTTATGGTTTTCAAGGGCCATGTTCCAGGCTCATACCCAGATGTTCAGGGACCAGAAAGCCCCTGGGGTATATAAACTCATTTGAATTTACCGACCCTTTCAGAGAAATAAACCCACAAATAAAGTATGCCTGACATTTTATTTCCTAACTTGTTTATCTACAGATAAAATATGACAGTTTGGATTCACTAAAGCTGGTAATGCTTTACCTGTGATTCCTTACATATAATTTTGAAGTATTTTTTAAAAATGATATTAAAAGAAGTTACAGTTTGAAATCTTTGTTGGATAATAATAACAATAGATCAGTTTATCATTTGTTTGCTCTTTTCTCATCATTTAAATGAATGACTGTGTCTGTTTAGACCAAGCAGCTGCTTTTCAAGCAGCTTTCACAAGTCTTAATTTCCTTCATACAGCTGAAGTCTCATTACATACACAGAAGACAAAAGCACAATACTATTTATTGTCTTCTCTTTAGCCAGTTTCTAGACTTTCACAAATGCAATATTTAGGTAATTGAAGCATGTGAAATATTTCTTTCAGCTGTACTATGCGCACTTACAAACATGAAGTAGAGTGTAACAGAAAACAACTTCTTGGATTTTTAAGAGCCTATAAGGCAATTAAACAAATAACTGCCATATTCCAATCTATGTTCTGCCAAATTTCATAACATAAGTACAGACTATGCAGCAGCTAATATACTTCACTGAGTACACAAAAAAAAGCTCACTTTCCATAAGCATTGGCTCTTAGGCTTGCCAGGAACGAAAATCTATATGCTTACTGTGTCTAACATCTATCATTTACTCACCTAGCATTTCACTTACATATAGCTTAATGAAATAATAAAAAAATAGAAATGCTATATAATAAACCACCTCCAGAGAGTACAAACTAATATCCAAGTGACATTCAAAGCTAGTTTTTCATTTTTTAAAGCAGCAAAAGTATGTATTAATTGATAATTCTTTCTGTACCAGACTATGCAAATCTAAGAGTACAGAATAGGGAAGAGGGAAAAAATACTGTGTAAGACTGCAGTAAAATTCCTTAAATCTGGGAGATCTATTTGCTAGCTTTTTCCTTGCTAAGATCCCACAAATTGTGGGAAGCACTTTTTACCCCTAGAGTGGATACTACATCAGGTATTTGTCTTCTAATATGAAAATGGGCTAAAAAGAGTTAAAAGAAGAAATAGCAATAAAAACAGCTTTAATAATCTACTCCAGTTGGGTGATTTAGGCATCAATTTATAAAACCTACACCATTACTCCTACTCTAATATGTGGCAGCGTAACTATGCTGTAGGTGTTTCTCTCCAAGTTGCCCTGAGTACCTCTCGTGGTCGATATTGCAGTAATAAAGTGCATTTTGTGTTAGTTTAAATTTGTGGTATAAAGACCAGGAAATGAGTTTTAGGTGCACAGTCAGAAATTTAAAACAGAAGCTTTAATTCTGCTACAATTTATTAGGAAATATGCATACGTTTCAGTTTCACAGCATGCATGAATATGAATCCTCAAGAGATTTAATTAGGTGCATTTTATCACAAATTGCATTCCCACAGACATATGCTCTCCTGCTTCCTGCTGATAATAACAAAGACCAACTGACACTTAAGAGCACATCTGAAGTGTGGTTTCTGGTGATGTTAGGTACAGTAAGAGAACAAAAAACCAGTGCTCCATATAAGTATCAGTGGTTTTCCCAGTTGCTTTACCATACTGACTTAGAAGGCAGTTTATTTTATATATAAAAATAATACAAATTAACCTCATGAAGTTCTATGTTTTGTCAATCTATAAAATATATATTTTGCTTCCAATACCATAAACATGGCATATGAAAAAATTCTGTTTGCTGTACCCACAGATGTGCTTCATGAGATCCTACAAAAACATTCTCTTGCTTTGGAAATCATAGTTTTGATCAATTAGCCTCTAAATAATTGAGTCTTTTCTGCAATACAGTGATTTCTCAATGCTCTAAGCATTCTGATCATAGTTTCATACTTTCAGGATGTAGTACTTATTCCTTGAATTTCCCTTCAGAGAAAGAGTACTTAGTTTTCATGGACATCATTGAAAAGTTGTTTGTCAACATGAGCCACCAACTCCAGAACAGTTAAAATTATCTTGATTTTTCTAAACAGCTCCCAAAGGCAAAGACAAAATGGAAGCCAATGTCTGTGTTGAAATTAGAATTCAAAATACAGAAATTATTTGAAATGTAATTTGAAAACTATATACAGGTGGCTTGTTTTGGTTTTTTTTTTTTTTAATTTTACTCTGAAATGTATTATATAAATACAGATATAAAGCATAATTCTCTCTGAGATATTATCATTTAGCATCTTCAGGTATGCATCCACATATTGGTGCTGATTTCCACGTAGCCTGCTATTTTTATCACATATTTTTCTACTCCCGCCTACACTCACATACAGTAAAATTTCTCTTTCAAGATGACTTCACAATTCAGAATATATCCCAGAATGCAGGGATTTTCTTCTCTTTTTTTACAAAAAGAAATCTGACCACAGATATTTTTGTGCTCCTGTTTCTCCTGTCTATTTTCCAGTTAGAAAAAAAATGAATGTGAACTATGATACAAATATTCAACCTTGTAACAGATTATGAATACAGGATTTTCTTTAACTTCAGAAACAGCTGTAGTTAACACTGCTGGAGAGCTAGGATCGTTTCAGATATGACCAAGGAACTTTTAAAAATAAGCTTAGCAGACAGAATGTGTCTCATTACTTCTAGGCCAAATAAAACCTTTTAAAAAAATCTGAACCATTTTGAAAGTGATTTTTTTTCACCTCCTGGTTTTAGATCTGAAGTAGTTGCATTGTCACAGTCATGATGGTCGAAGGGTTAACGAGTGCCTGAGTTCATGGGAAGATAAGGACTCGTGTTAAGCTATTTTTTACTCTTAGACTCTTCACCTTAAAGGTGTTGCCGTGTTCCTGACTCTAACCCGAGTTAGAGTCAATCAGTTCCAAAGAAGGACAGAAGCCTGTGTGCCTCCACCATCTACAGACTGGAATCATGAAGTCAAAACCTTTTGTTATAAACAGAAATGAGCCCTGTAGGATCCCAAATTTCCCCATGCCTATTGCTGGGAATGCAGCACAAAGCCTCAGAATTGAATACAACCAAGAGTCGAAGTAACAGAAGAAAGCTCTTTGGTGAGCTGTTTCTTTGCCTAATTCATTACTATATCTTCTTTATCTTCCTCCTTGGCAAGGTCTCATTCAGCACTCAAGACACACACACACAACCTGAGGGAACAGCAGGGCAGTAATTTAAATTTATATTACAAGTTGCAGGGTACAGTTCCTCCTGAACCTGCCACTATCATTAAGAAAGAGGTTAGTTGGATATTCCTGAAAAAAAATGTACCTGTTCAAAGACTTACCATAGAGATTTCACTGCCATTAACTTTGGTTAGGACCCAGTCTGTTCACACATTTCTCAGTTACTGTCTCAGTGTGTCCTAGACTTGCAAGATGGTGTTGTACCTGTTAATTTTTGGCAGGTATTTTTGGAATTGCAGAATTAATTCTCAGCACTGTCTGTCAGGATGGACTAACACATTAATAAGGTGGGAGGTTTGCGATCTTCAGTGTTTGGAAAATCAAACATAAATTATCAATAGAATACACTGTATGAGTTGATCACAGATTAAAATATCTTTATATTTTAAAAGCGCTGCTGAAGGATAACTCCTGGATAAACTTGCAACTTCACCTCAGTAAGAAAGGGCCACTCTAAACTTCTACCAGCAAGTATTTGAGTGCTTGACAACAGCAGAAGCATGCAGCACACCTGAAGTTTGAGTGAGAAAAGTACCCTGGATAAGGGAAGCAAAGATAGGGGATAAAAGAAGACACATACAGTGATCAACTGAAAAAAAAAAAAAAAAAGTCAGTCTGTCCTTCAAAACACCCCAAATCAAATCAGTCTGCTGCTACAGGTTTCACTACTGCCCTTCTTCACCTTCTAAACCTAAGTTCTGGTCTATGCACACAGCAGTTTATGAACTGTTCAGAGATAGCTCAACTAGAAATGGCTTCAGATAGCTTACGTTACAGCACCCTATCAGAGACAATGTTAGGAAAAGAAAAGAAAATTAAATAATTTTGAAAGAGCAGGTAACACATCAACACCTACCAACACGGTACACTTGCATATCAATAGGATAGCATGCAGAGTGACTTTTAGTGCAGAACATTATCAGCCTTGAGGTGTGTCACAAAGTTGGGTGAAGATAAGAGTATTTTTTTAATAATTTCCATTTAGTGGCTTTGCGATATTAATTACACTCTGTTGGAAACTATAATTCCAAGTAGCAGCATATAATCTCTGTAAGTTACAGTACTTTATGCCATACCTTGCTTTCAAACTTGTGGCTTGCAAGCACCTGAAGCAGGAGAAGCTGACAACTTTCAGGTGATGCACTATCTATTTTGACTTCGGGTTTGAACATTTCAGTCTTCTTGTGAGGCACTGGGAAAGCACAGAGCACAGAGCAGTCACCTGGAACACAGCACTCCAAGGCAAAACAGATCTTTACAACTCCTGTGTGAGAAGCTTTCTGGGCTCTGAGCCCACATTGCCAGCTCATGTCCAATTTTTCATCTACCAGTATTCTCAAGTCCTTCTCTACCAGACTGTTCTCAATCACCTGGTTTGCGCTGATACTGGAGATTGCCCTGCCCCAGGTGCAGGACCTTGCATGTTAATTTATGTGTTCGACAGAAGACATACGACAGAACAAACTTACACAAAATTATAAACGAAAGTAACATTGACCCTAAACCTTAATGAACACTGGTAGTTGCCACAAAGCTGCCTCAGTTTCAGCTTTCTGCCAGGGTCACCAGGGCAGGAACTAAGCAACAGAGAACATAAGCATTCTTCATGCTTTCCTGCTGAGGTCACCACAGCATTCAAGATACAAGGTTAGCTCAGAAAAAACTTCTCATTTCAATCTCAGGTATGAATAAAGCACATCAGCCCTACAACAGTTTCACTGTACTATTCAATATTAAAGCCAGATTTCAGTTGTAATACTCTTTCTACTAGTGCAGAGGCATTTGTGTTTAGTCCTAATGGTAGTACAGGCTTAAATGTATAATGCAAAATTTTTGGTGAAGTATCACAGATACCAAAATGACAATGATTAAATCCCAGACAAATCTACTGACCCCAAACAAAAGAGGCAAGTCTAGCAAAAACATCGTAACAGACTTCAGGAATCATGCAATTGTTGTATATAAGGTTCAGTTAAATTTCAAACTCAATGTAGACTTGAAAGGAAAGAATACTTTCAGGATTTACACATCACTAGAACTGACATTTAAGTCATATTCTGTTGATAAAATACCATCTCAAAGAGAAACCACCTCATTCTCTCACAGTCATGTCAGTCTTGCAATGGTAACTGAATTAACATAGCAGCATATGTTTTTCTTAAGGCATAAGCAGACATATCTGTATTTAAATGAAGGCATGGAAAGAACAAAGACTTTGTGAGCCATTGTCTTTATATGAAATTGTTAAATTTGTGCATGCACATGAATGTACATAAGAAGTATTTCAGGCAGAGGTCCTTTGTATTAATTTCTGCTTCTTTCAAGCTGTGGGAAGTAACAGTCTGTAGAAGAACTTTTGTGAAAAATATTACTGAAAATTATTTGCACTTATTTTGAAGTGAAAATATACCTCCTATGATTTCAAAGTTCCTTCACTGTATTTGCAGCTTAAATATAATTTGTTGGGCTTTGATACTGGCAATCCCATTTTTCCTATCCAGATGATCAAGAGAAAAAAAGTGAGTTTAAGTAGATTAGATGAGTGAATTTCTATGAATTTTACACTATATCTCTCGCTAAAATCAAAAGAAAGTGTCCATTTCATGGCCTTAATTTATATTCAGCTCCTAAGCCTTTTTAAAAACATCCCAGACTCAAGCATTAGCAGGTGGCTGCACAATATCCTTTCTTTTGAAAAACATTTCAGGATTGTGCCTGAGTACTAACTGATTGTTGCAGTGTTTCAGTATCTTGTATTAATATCTGAGGCATTTGGAGAATGAGTCTTCCATAAAATGCAATGCTGTGATTAATTTCTAACACTGGCCTCTTTTCCACCCACAAAGCCTTTGAGGAGCACAGGACATACCTCCATTGCTTTGCCCCATGGTGTAGGTAGTCCTATGGCACTCTAGGACTTAAGCTCCCACTGGAATTCTGCCATGTCTTCAGGAATTAAGTCACTCACTGATCAGAGGCAAACCCAGTTTGATAAGCACTGGAATCCTACAGAAAGACATTCCTTCAAAAAAGAACCAAAACCAGAGGATGGACAGTTTGTCATCTATGAATTTCCTTGAACTTGGTGACATCCCAAGTAACAGGTGCTATTTGGGGTGACACATGTGCATTCTGCCACCTCTCAGTTTCACCATTGTTTCAGTGCCTTCCTGTAGCTTCATAAATTTCAGAAATGTTCTGATAAGCCAGATCAATACATTAGCAACAGAACTTGTCACCTTATGATTCTAATCTTTGATTTTGCACCAGGTAACGTTTAGTACTCAATGATATCATGGAATTTTTGGAGCTCATTTGCAGCAGGGAACTGTTGGACGATACCAGTCTACTGATCTGTTACAAACCCCAAATATCATCAGTAGTATGTGAATAAAGTGGCTTAAAAATAGAAGATGCGGTATGGTGCTGACATTCTACATATTGTGAAAATCTGAGCTTGTCAGGCTGGTAGTTGCCAAAGCAGTTTTGCAGAACCCAGAACGCTGGCAGTACTCAACATGACTACAGCATTTGGAATGGTGGCCAGTAAGAGATCCATGAGCTTCAGTGAGCTCTGCAACCGAGAAAATGCTGCCACTGATGAAGAAATGAGCTTTTCTATTTACATCAGTGACACCAGATCAGTCATGGCAGTTAGACTGTAGTGTGTGTCTATACACACACTATAGTGTGACTTTCACATTACAGATGGAAAAGAAGATGAAAAGGAATGTGCTATCCTGGGAAGAGGAAGGATGTTCCTACCTACTAAACAAGTCCCTCACTGAAATCTGGAAAGCACCTTAGCATCAGAGACATCTTTGTAATTACTGTTGGCCTGGTAAACAGTAAGGTTAAAAGACCTCCAAGCATTGTATGACACCAAGGACTCTGGTTTCAAGAGAAGGAATCAATGCCACTGACATTAAAATTTACAAGCATTATAAATATCCAGAACTTCTGGTGCTGAGCACTGGTACTGAGTGAAGCTTTTTCCAGCCTGAAGAAGCTGGCTACGACTGAAGACTGAACATACTCCAGGGTGACTATTTTTAGCCTCACTGCTTTCAGCAGATAGAAAGGAAATGGATGCTATTTTGCTAATTACCATAAAGGCAAACTAGGTATGTTCTTAAATGCAATGCCTCTGTTTTATGAACTTTGTAAAAAAAAAAACTAAAAACCAGGACAATGAGAACTCTCCAATTAATGTAATGATTTCCTCCCCTAAGGTATAAGGAAAAATTCATGGAGTATTTGCCATTAGGCCTTCTTAGATATTCATCCCAAAGCATCTCCTTCTTTCTGAAAATGACCTTCATTCCAGGCTTCTATCAACAACACACCTTTTTAAAAAGACACAGAACACATTCACTATGCTCTTTACTCAGAATCAATTTAAGTTCCAGAGAAATTCATAAGAATCTGGACACATTCTTGGGCAACCAGCTCTAGGTGGCCCTAATTGAGCAGGGGTATTTGGACCAGATGTCTTCCTGAGGTCCCTTCCTACCTCAACCATTCTGTGATTCTGTGACTCTCACCTGGAAATTTTGATATTTAAAAAACAGAAAGAAGGCAAATTTAATGCCATGCTGTAATAAAGCCATTTTAAGGTAAAGCAAAAGCAGAATTGTAAGTCAGCCAGCAAAGCCTACTTTTTTTTAATCTTGTCTCCAGGCCTTCACAAAAAAAAAGGAAACTGATATCCAGTGATCAGATCAATGGTTCTCTCCCAAAATTTAGAGAAGTAACAGCTTCCATAGCCAATATAATTCATATGCTAGAAAGAGTATTAAAAACAAAGAAGACAGGAATGTTTTATGCCTCCTTCCTGCCCCCACTCCCCAAACCCCTCAGATTAGCCTGTATATACTTGGCTACTAGAAGCTGAAGATAACAATGGGATAAAAAGAACATATGAACCTTCTGCATCCAGCTGCAGATTTAAGAGAAACACAATAAAATACCTGCTGCATTACCAACAGCAGGCTGCACCTTACTTATTAGCATCATTATAATGGCTGAAAGCAGCAACCAAAATTACAACCTTTTTCATATCACTGAACAAAAAAAAGCATGGTAATATAAAAGACCTAATTAAATCCAGTCTCAGAACACCACTTGTAAGAACAAAGGAAAAATGCCGGACAAAATGAAAATTACAAGAGACAGTGAAAAGAGTCTAAGATCACAAAAGAATATATAGCAAACAAACAAAAGCAACACTCCTGACCTCTGCAATGGGGAATTCTCTGTGTTGCTAAGCTCATCTCACTTAAACCTTGTTTTTCTTACTTGCTTTTCTCCACTACTCTGTTAAGAAATGTGAATAATGGATCAAAAATGGACACAGATACTGAAGTACTAGTGTGTCTCTTATGTTGCAGTCCAATTGTTCACAATTAGAGTGTTATTTTCTTGATTTGTTAAAAACTGGTGGGTGTCCAGGAACACAAGAATAATATTAAATACATATCTTAACAGTACAGTTTAACCTATACGAACAGGATTAACATTAATTTTCTACAAACTGCATGTAAGTCTTCAGAAAAAACTGTGACTGGAAATACTCTAGCATATGAAAAATAAATTTTTTTTTTTCTGTACTTGATGAGTAACTCAAAACACCCCAGGAATGTGTTTCTGTACCATGCTGAATCTCACTTCAAGCCAGAGAAACTGATAAATCAAGGTGGCATTGACAGACAAGGAGATGCAATCTCAGCCCTACATAAAAATGGCTTCCCACCTCAAACAAACTGAGCAGCATTTGTGCAGCATGTCAGCCTTTGTGGAAAATGCACAAATGTATGCATACATATGTATTTTGGAAAGGAATTCAGAGCTAACGAAGCATATCTACAAGAACATATAGGAAGTAGCATGGCGGTCAAATGGCTCATTTTCTTCTGTTAGTAGGAAATATTTGTGGGGGGAAAAAAAATGAAACAACCCCAAGCCAAAAAAAGTAAACCAAACCCCTGGCATAATGCTCATTTTCAGCAATATACTGAACTGTCAGTCAGTCAATACTCTCTCAGTACTTTAGAAAAGGTGAGCAACTCATCTGCACTAATTTAATTTCACTTGCTTGACCTAGAACACCAAGCTTCAGGACATCTAGAGGCCTCTGTAATATGGTTGTAAGGAAATGTGATTTTTCAAATGTGGAAGTTCATTAATTATTCTAGAATGTTTTACAACCCATTACTCCTGAAAGTCTATTATGCACATTTCTTCCAGCAGCTTTTTCTAAGGACTTACATTATGTTTTCTATAGAAAATTCTTATAAAAAAAGGCAAGAAGATACACAAAATTCTTGCAGCCTTGTTACAAGCTGTGATACTGGCAATCACTATTTTCAAAAATGACACTTCAAGACGTATTTTTAAGTTACTTAAGAGTGCTAAAGGGATTACCAGTCTTGTTGCAGTGTTAAATGTTGTCTCTTCTAGGCTTTTGGTAATCCTAGGACTCCATTTTTTCCTTCACTTGGTGTACAGTTTGTGAGATTTCAGTAATTCAGATTAGGTATGTTCAAAACAGAGTATTCCAAAAGCCATCGTGAAAGGTGACTAGCATTTCAGCATCACATTTGAGAATGAAACAAGGGCACTGAATACATCCTTTTTTGCCTGCCATTCTCCACTGCTGCAGAAGTGTTAACAAACACTTCACACAATTCATCAACTGCTTGAGCTGCACTTCACATGTGCCTTCAATACCTCCCCTGAGAACTGTGAGCCTAGTGCCCAGACACCTCAGTGCAGAGGACCTGAGCAGTCCTGCAGACCCTTCTGTAGCTACTCAACTTGACAATGTCAGTCTGAATTGGAGCTTTGCAGAAGTCACTCTCAGAGATTTTTTTTTTCTTCTTACTTTACCTTAAAATAAAATGTATAAGATACTGATGTGTTCCAAATACTTTTGAAAACTTTTTTTTTTTTTCCTGTGAGGAAATGGAGAGGCAGAAAGGGGAAAGGAGAAAGAATTGGGGAAGAAGAGAACAGATATGAGGACAAGTGCAAGGATGGAAGCAGGTAATGTAGCAGGAAGATTCTGAGACATGTACAACTGGCATGATGATATTTAAAAAACAGAAAGAAGGTAAATTTTATGCCATGCTGTAATGAAGCCATTTTAAGGTAAAACAAAAGCAGAATCATAAGCCAGCCTACAAAGCCTACTTTTTCTATCCTCTGTCTCCAGGCATTTACAGAAAGAAGGAAACTGATATCCAGTGACCAGATCAAGGGTCTCTCCCAAAATTTAAGCAAGCATCAGTTTCCATAACCAATATAATTCATATGCTAGAAAGGGTATTTAAAAAAAAAGAGAAGACAAGAATGTTTTATGCCTCTTTTTTCTTCCCCTGCACAACCCCAGCCCTCCATTCTCCCTCTTTTGTGAATAGCAAACACCCCTTAGGAGTATCAACACTTGTTCTCATCTCCTCTCAAGTCATCTGGATCCTGAAGTGATCCTGAATATCTGGGGAACGTCTCTCTCCCTGTGCCCCATATTTCCCATTGCAGACAATCTGCTTGGGAGACCTCGCTCTTTGGAGGGGTCATTAATCCAAAGTGGTTAAACATTGGGAACACAAAATTAAAATCTCTTAAGCCTCATAAAGACAAAATCAAGACAAGGATGCATCTTCATGGTGGAAAGTTGACTACAGTAAGAAAATAGCCTGGTTCGTGTGGGACTGGCTAGGGAAGATGTGGAGCCTGCCTAAGGCAGCCTGACAGAAGGGAAAGGCAACCTGCCTGGATGATGTGAATGGTGGGGGCACAAGCCCATATCTGTGCAAATACAGAGTGTGCTGCACAGTGAGCCATGTGAGTGACCCCCCCGCCCTGTGACACACACACTGCTACCACAGTTCACATGTGCCCCCACTGTCTGACAGGCTCCATGGGGCAAGAAGGAACTACCATGGAGTAGTGTAGGCACAGTATTTTCTGTGACACTGCACAGCAAAGCTGTCTGCAGTTAGGAATGGTCTGCCTACTGTTTTCCCCACACAGTCCAAATATTTTTAAATGGGATCATGAGATCCACTCCCACAAGACAGAAATCATGACAGGTGCTTGGAAACCACATATTATCTCCCAACTAGCCTCAATAACTACAAATATAAACCTAATCATTAAGGTGCTATGAAGAAGAAATACACTGCTAATAAAAATTTTGTAGGAAGTTCAATAGCACAAAGTGCAGGATAGTGGGAGTTCCATGGTATTTGTCCCTCTTCTAGAATATGAAATTCAGGAAAACTGAAAAAATTTAAATAAATCTGCCGACAACAAAACCTGCAAAATGGTGAAGTGAAGGTCACATAACCTCTGTTTTACCTTAGTTAGGGAGCAGCTATCCCTAAACACACATTTGTACCTTGTATTCAACATGTTGCAAACATCAGCTATCTCCATCCCTTCTGTAATCAAATCAAAAGCTGGGGGAAAAAACCCTCCCGACTACTACATTTGTTAACACTTTCACTCACACATGTCACCAGTTTCTGTAGTTTCATCATCCATCCTTAAACCCACACGTCACACTTCTCTCCCACTAAACTGCTGGCAAGCCCATCACAAGACCATCACTTCATCCTCATGCTGAAACTCTACAGAGCAGCGAGGAAACCAATGCCATGCCATGCATCCATCAGTTGCTCTCCTTGACCCAGATGCAGATGGCAAAATAGACAGGATCCGTATCTGCATTTAATACCAGGAAGTATATAATCTTTTTTGGTTACTGCCAGCTTTTAGAAAAAAAGTGATTACAGATTTTGAGAGTGTGCACATTCGTTTCCTAAATCTTAAATGTTTGAAGCAACTGCGTTTATCTTTTAATTTTATTTCCTTCCCAACTCAACTTAGTATTATAGCACTCAAAGCCTACACAATAGACTTGCTGTTTTATCAATATTATAAATTCCACCTTTGAAGAGTCTCTCTCATATAAAGCACAACAGTAAATAGAAAACTGAACAAAATGGTTTAATATAACACAGCTCTATAATGTATGTGTTATATCTTTTATGCTGTCACCTTTTTTTATGTACAGACTGTAGCATGTTGAGGGTAGGAGAGCATAGAGGGAGTGAAGAGAAAAGTTAGATCCTACTACTCAAATACCAGATACAGTATTTGGATATAAACCAATTCTTTCTGAGGCTGTGACTGCTAGATGTGATAAATCTCATGCTGGTTCTCAACAGATCAGACTTTTTTTTTTTTAACTTCTTGGTAGAAGGCAAAAAATCTTTTAACAACATGTTGAGTTAGAAAGTAGGAATACACAGCCTGACAATTTTTCTAGAGGACAGAAGAAACAATGGTTCCATTGTTTTCACCTGTCAGTGTTTTCAGAGACAAAATCTGCTTTTGTGTTTGTACTTCTGTTGCTCCTATAGGAGTAGAACATGACAAAATTGAAGACCAGGAGGGACTACATCCATGCATGCATGACAGAAAGTAGAATGCTGAAAAATTCAAAGTTTGGGTAGTACTTAATTAAAGCTATCAGTTCTGATTTGGTCTCCTTCTGCAGCCTTACTAGAAGAAGCTTATCTGATCAACTATGTACAAAATGCAAAAAAGCACTTGGATCAGGAAACTGATTAGAACAATTATCTTAGAATCTATATTCATGTATATTAAAAATTGCCAGATTGAAATGAGTCCTTTTCTATAACATCACATTTGCCTCACACTCCATTTCCTACTGATGACAAAAACCATGAGAGCAATCACAGAACTCCATCTGACATGAAGTAGTTCACTGCACAGGAACAAACTTATGGTACTAATTTGCCAAAAGCTAAAACATAGAATGTCAAAACTGAATTAACACAATAAGGAAATACTGGAGCAATTTAGATGACAGAAAAGGTTAATAAAATACAGGATCTGAAAATGCATATGATGCATAGAAATCGGATCAGGCATTGGAGAAAAATGTTACTTTGCATTTTCTGTGTTTCTTTTGACAATTCTAAAACTAGTCATGGATGATTCTCTTCCTGAAATTTCCTGCTTTGAATTTCTCCAATTACAACAAACTGACAGTATAAAAGGGTGATTTAATGAAAACCCACATGATTAAAGTATATAAAGATGCACTTAATATATGGCACAATTCAATTCCAAATCTGATTACTACAGAATATCAAGTTAATTATCCATAAAACACACGAATCACATGGTAAATTCTAAAGGTATTCACTGAAATTTTCAGAAGTCACTAAATGATCCTATTAAATGTGTGCGTTGTGGTTTCCATGCCACTTCTTGTATTTTCAGTCACTACCTTTTCTAAGAAGCATGCCATTTTAGGTTCAGCGCTTCTCCAGAAACTCTTGCCTATTTTGGACATTTTAAATGTCTTTTCAGAGATGCTTTTTGTCAAGCATGGTATAGCGTAAAGTGGAATTAAACTTGGGTGAGCCAGAGAAACCCACCTTCGAGAAGTGAATCCCGAGCAGACCAATGTAATCCCTTAAGTCCTCAGGAAATTCAGCTTCAATCGCATTTGAATCCAGTCACATGTTCAGATATGAAAAAGTGCATGTGCTCTAGTATTTGCATATGATGGGATGCAGAAGTCTGCATCATCCTACCAGACAAAACCAGAGGGAGATAAAACTTCCACAGTAGCCTTCATTCCCTCCCTATAGTAAATCCACCCCAAAAGCAAGATCAGTTCTGATTCTGTGTACACCTGGTGTAAGACCATGATAATACGGAAATTATCCTTCCCTAGGAAGACAATAATAAAAGCACCAAAGTCAGATATCACATATCATTCGTCATGAAGGACTCCTACCTTTTCAGCTTCATATAATTTTCACTAGGTGCGGGTCTGCATTCAGCACGTTGCACCACTATTCCTTCCAAGGCGAGTTTATCTAGAATGAAAACAAAACAAAGTAAAACTGGTCATTAAAATAAGATCCACCAAGATGGTCAAAATTTGAATTATTTTTCACTAATTAAAAATTTACTAAATATAACATAATTCTAAGTTCTCAAATCAAGTTCTAAAATCACTGCTGTTTCAACACCAAAGATATACAAGAAAAACATGTTTTCACAGCTGATATACCCAGACTTTCTTGTTTTGCCTTCAAATGTTTTACATATTAAGAATGAATCACAGAGATCAAATTGTAAATAAGAGATTGCAACTCCTTTCTCAAGTTGTTGTTTTCAGATTATTATCTAGGAACTGTTTTTTGTAAATGGGCAATTAATACAATCAATGACTATGAGAAAAGAGAACACAATAATCAAAGTATCAAAATTTGTGGAAGATAAAACAAAAGCTAATTTTATTCTTATTCTCAGGAAAAGAGTACCAGATTTTCCTTGTTACAACTTTTTTAAAAACTACAGTAAAGAAACACAATGCAAAAATGTAGCAATACAACATATGGCAACATTCGGGGAAAAGAAGTAAAAGCTTTCATGTAGCAATCTAGGACACCACATACATGTATTTAGGTAATACTCCTCCCCTTAGCTTCACCTCTGTGACACAGTCACTTTGTTACCCTTTGTGACCACCTTTTGCCTAAAGCAAGGATGACTAACAGAGCAGTACCAGCCTACACCATAAGGGTAGGTAAACCCCAAAATTAAAAGCAACTTGATGCAGAAATGAAAAGAGAAGTGATGGTGGGCAAACTTCTTCACTTCCACTACAATGTTCTAGTGCATGATGTGTGGATGTGGGAGGAGCACATGTCAGTTTACACATCTCTTTTAGGAACAGCCAGTGCAATACGTGTTAAACAAACACCTCTGGAACAGCCTTGCATTACAAAAAAGGATGAGTTTTAAGGGCTTGATTAGCTCTCAGTATTAAAATGTCCTTTCAAGGGCACTACACTATCATTGTCACCTTCTGCTGGCAATGTCACACAAGATGACAGAAATGCTTAGAAATACTGATGACCAAGTAACTCAAGGCACTCTGAGACACCTCTGGGTTTCCTATCACCTTATAGACTGAAATATTACTGCATCTGCACATCTAAATCTGCTCTCCCTGAATAATGCCAGAAGCAATTACTTGGATATCATGTATTTTTAAATTATTTAATCTGAAACTTCTTGGATTGATTCAAACTAAATATTCAAAAAGTGAAAATGCCATATTTTTTCAGATAGGTTTGAATGAAACAGAGAAAACTTGTTTTAAAACACTTGTGATTTTGTGGCTTCCTAGGTTAATGGTCAAAAGACACAATTTGGCAAATTTGCCTGACTTCCTGTGTATCATGGACAGAAAAAATTTATGGTCTTTCTTCTTTACAGAATCTAGTAACTTATTTGTGGCTAAAGTGGTACTAATATTGCTTCTAAATTTCTAGTAAGATCTTGGCTTCAGCTTCTAGCAGTTGGTTCTTCTTATGACTTTCTATACTATGGTAAAGAGTCTTTCAGTACCTGGTGTTTTCTCCCTTTGAAAGTACTTATAAATTGTAATCAAGTTGCTTCTCCATCATCTTTTCAATAAATGAACCAATTTAAGCTCATGCTTATCTCATCACATATTATCACAAGACATTTTTGCCATACTTGAATCAGTCTGGGGTTTCCGATTTTCACTGTGTTTAATCTCAAAATTATGTTTTAAGATTACAGAGACTAGAAACCAGACATAATATACTATACTGATTTTATGAAAACCATACATGGAGGTAAAACAGCAGATAAAGGAGCTGGAATTTCACTCACCTCACTTAAGCCCTTTGAAGGTAATTCAGCAGAATCTATGAATTCAGCTGAGAGAGGGAGGAAGGGAGATTCTTAGGAAAAAATGGTCCCATCTCTTTTAGAATTCAATGATTTTCTGGTGGTTTTTTGCTGTAGGGTTTATTTTGGAGGAGGAGGCACACAGTGTCTGAGTCCCATGACTGCTTCATGCTTTGATGGCTAATACTGGGTTAAGATCAGTTTATCTCTAAAAACCAAGTTCTGGAGGTTTGTGGAGTTGACTGGCTATTACATTACTAGTACAACTATTTTGAATCTTTTCTAAGCCTCCCATTTTACCTATGTGCTCTGAATTCCCTAGGTGTATAATTGCCTTTGGTTTGGTGAAATGCATTGTCTTTGAAACTATGAATTAAGTAATCCCAGTCACACTGTGACAATCCTGTCATAGTTATTCACTGTCTGACCAGCATTTGTGTCAATCACAACACATTTTATAAGCAGTGATTCTCACTTACCACTGTCCTTTTTGCTAATCCTGGAGGAAGCCCTTCAAACTACAACTCAAGTGGCTTCCTACTGTTAATTCCTTTCTGATAGCTGCCAGCTAGTTTTTAATCTTGTTCTGTGCTTGCTTCTTTTTTTTTAGATATAAATCAGAATGTCACAGAATATCTAGAATATGTGCAATAGGAAATGTTAAGCAGGCTGCAAATGTGCCGTTACTTTAAACTCACAATCTTCAAAATAGACAAAATTAGGTTTGTTTGACCAGAAAAACTTTACATAAAGCCATGTTCGCCAGCATTCATTACATTTCCAATTTTGTCTACCTCTTGAACTCCGTAACAATTTTTCTGCTCACTTCTATGGTACAGGTTTCAAGGCTAGATTAAAACCTATATTCATCTGAAACATCTAACCCAGCTGCCTGAACACTGACCCTGTCACTATCAATCTCCCTGCACCTTGCACAATTTTCAAATTATTTTTAAGACTCAGGATCATTAAAACAGATCTCCCACCCACCAACTATTTAGGAAATTAACACGACAATTTAACATGTTTATCCTTAATACTACCACAGAATCACATAATGGTTTGGGTTAGAAAGGACCTTAAAAATCACTCAGGGCCAACGCCCCTGTTGTGGTCAGGAATACCTTCGACTACACATGGCTGCTCAAAGTCCCATTCCACATGGCCTTTAACAGTGTCAGGGTTAGGGAATCCACAGCTTCTCTGGTATCTCATCTTTGGTGTCTTGGCTAATACCCTCCTTTAATTACCACTGATCCAGATTTGACTTTTGGGGTCAAATCCATACAAAATGTTCCAATCACTGCATGTACAAGGCTGTGCATGGTCTCCCAAACGTCACATTGCAGCTAAGCTTGTCTGCTAAGTAAATCCACTGTCCAAAATCCAAGGCTTATGTCCCACTTTCCCTGGACCCTCTTAGGGATTTCAACACAACGTTAGAGTCTACCATGATGTACAGAGATACATACAAACCTCTGGATGCAAGACTGTAGTGAGGGAACAGTTTCTATTCCCTTTGAAGCCTAATTAGACCTCATTCACCAAACTCAAATTCAGAGACTTGGGTCTGCCTTCAACTGATGCAGGATCACAGATGCAATGAAAAGATATCCAAAATGCTACACATCTGCCTTGATATTTCACTAGTCACATCAGCCTAGAAGGTAACAGATGAACAAGGCATAAAAGTGGTAGTTACCTGTTAAAAACACCTACTCAAAGTAGATAGTACAAAATAAATAAATAGGTCTGAAAAACTAGCTAAGATCAGTGATAAGTAGGGAAAATAAGATATTTTCCCAAGAGTCTCACACTCTCAGTTGCCCAACATGTGTTGGCAGTACCTCTTAGTACTTTACAGGCAAAGTACCCTCTTAGTGCAGCTCCAGACAGGCTCCTCCACAGAATCCATAGGTTCATCATTAGCTGCCAAATGCATGCTCACCCTGACGTCCCTACCTGAATGTCCTGGAATGCCAATTCATAAAGGAACTTGAACCATTGTCTCAGTGAGATGATAGATATATGCTGGGGAGATACAGATTCCAGCTTGGAATCCTGCTGACAATCATTATCAAAGAACAGAATATGGTAGAAGCATTTAAGCCAATGTTAATGAACAGGCAGGAGGGAAATTTACTGGAATTGTGCAGTAGATGATCTGATAGGGGTTGGATTGCTGTAGTTTTTAGAGAGAGAGATGGACTGGCTTGAAGATTTTAATGTATTAATCTTCTAGTCTGACTGCACTCAGCTTTGATTTCCAGACACTGTCTTGTTGGACCATTGACTGCTAAGCTGAAGAGCCTGCTAGGAAAGCATTTCTGCCCATCCAAGCACTTACGTAGTCTTCACTTTTATCAAGTCTAATAAAAATAAATCATGTTTTCTTGAACCTTCCATTATGCCAATTCTTCAGCTTCTAAATCACTATTACTGGCCTGAGGGAGTCCAGTTCATGTATGTCCCTCCTGAGATATTGTCTCTCACAGTCAGACTCGACAGCACGTGGGTCAGGTTCTTACCAACTCCTCCACCTTGTGAGTGGTGCCAAGAAAAAAAGAAGACCACACTCAGGATGCATGGTTTCCAGGCAGCAGGAAAAAGAGATGAAAGTGCAGTAAGGACAGGCTGTGGGCACATGTCCCTCCAGCTCCTCAGCTGTTAGAAGATGGGCTGTTGCTTCCCAGCTGTCCTGGTTTAACCCCAGACAGCAACCAAGCCCCATGCAGACACTCATTGCCCCACCAGCAGGATCAGGGAAGAATCAGAAAGGTAAAAGCTGGAAAATTCATGGTCTGGAATAAAGACAGGTCCATGTCACATATAACAGTTACTTAGGAAGACAAATGCCCGCACTCCAAACATCTCCCCTCTTCCTCCTTCTTCCCCCACTTAATATATTGTGCAGGATGTTGCACGGTCTGGAATGTTTGGTCAGTTTTGGTTGCCTGTCCTGGCTGTGTCTCCTCCCAATCTCCCCTGCACCCTCAACTTCGTCACCACTGTGTCAGTACAAAAAGCAGAAAAGGCATTGGCTCTGTGTAATTCCTGCTCAACAATAACAAAAACATCTCTGTATTATCAACCCTGTGGTCAGAATAAATCCAAAACACAGCCCCAAACCAGCCACTGTGAAGAAAGTTAACACTACCTCAGCCAAAATCAGCACACCAGCATCCAAGTCAGAAGCCCTGGTAAGCTCACTCTGCTCACTTAAACCGCTGTGCAGCTCCCCAGGCTTTTGCATGTGTTGGCTGGACAAGCCTTCCTTCACTAGATCTCAGCTCTGCTCTTACAGACCAAAGGCATTTTGTGGCACCTCTCTTGCCTCAAGGCTGCTTCCCTTCTCAGACCACCCTTACCTGGTAGCTATGCAACTAAGGAACAGGATCTTCTCTTGGCATTCCCTTATTTAGGCATCCAGTGATACATCCTATGTTTGTTCTATTGACCACTGTACAGAATAATGACCTCATGCTCAGCTGTCAATGATGTATTATACATAGATCAGAGCCTCTGCCCCAACTCTCTTGCAAACATAAGTACTGCAAGCTCGGTCTACAGTGTATTCCTAGGCATATAAACTTTGTATTTGGTGATAATAAAATGTTATCCTAACCAGCTATCCAAATAGGTTCTGCATCAGCAATGTACCCCCTTACTGACTGTACTCTCATGTGTATCATCTCCAAAACATTCAGCAACTACCTCCTTGATCACTCACTAGAAAAAGATATTGGACCAAGAACCAATCACAGCAACAACTGAGTGACAATTTTCTGCTTAATATTTGCCAGTTTGAAGCCTGCAGGTTAATTTCCATATAGCTAAATGATAGAGAAGCTAATGTGACATATATTCTACTACAAAGTGACAAATGAAACATACTGAAGGATTTTACAGAAAAAAAGCATCACCTGCTTTGCTGAACAAATTCTAATTAAAAAAAAAAAAAAGGACAAAAAAATTTGGCACCACCCCTTTTCTTTCTACCCACATTGATTAGTATTATATTACTCTCTCTTAATTTTTAACTGATTGAATTCCAAGTCAGATATTTTATCATTTTTCGTACAGTACCTTTTCATATTTAAATATCTGGCTCATCCAATTCATCTTTCAGATATTAGCAAAGCATTTGCTTTTCCAGTCTCATAGAATTGTAGTACTCAGAAATTATTAAAAATACCAACAGCAACTTTGACAGTTTCTTAGATAACCCCTTAAAAACTCTTGAATGTGAATTGTTCAGACTTGCTGATTTGAAAATCTTTTAATTTTAATTAATATGTAGAGCTTGTCTTCAATAGCTGTTAATCAACATCTGGAGATATTATTGAGATGAGAATTTCTATGCTATCAACACTGAGAGACTGGAGCTACTGAGTGGTCTAATTGTCCAACAATCTGGCCAATTTTCTGTTATGACATTAAATGACTAGCAAACTATAACCCTAATAACCCTAACAGATTGCATTAGCATGGCTTCCTAATACAGTTCTAAATTTCTCTCCCTCTTATAGCTGAGAATTTTCCTCATATGCTTTAGTACTATAATAAAAAATGTATCTGCTTTCTGTAACTCATGTTATTTTCGCTGACAGAAGACTGTCAGTAAAGCTGATGTTCTTTGGATAGGCAAGCAAGCTGAACCACTGGTAAAGCACCAACTTTTCCATGGTGTGTTCTGATCCTGAATCCTCAGCTCTATGGCATGCTCAAGCATAGAGACCAGGAGATTCAGGAAGAGGGTGGAAGTTAAATGGGAGCGAGGTTATTTTCCAAAAGGAAACATGTAGGGCAGAAGGAGGAGCAGATGCCTAGCCTCCTCCTCCTAGGTTTTATTTTTCTGTGTCGCTGCTAGACAATGAATTTTCACTGTCTCCAGGACAGCTTGTCTGAGCAAGAACCTGGAAATCTCTTTCTGGTGCCACCCAAAATGTGAGTAACTTGGGGAGGGAGTACTACTACTACAGCCACTCTCCTAAGCATGCACAAGGGTGCTCAGTGTATTTTCTGACTTAATCTGAAACCAAAACATTACCCTTTCAATTGCTGGATTCCAGCACTATTCCCTACTTCTATGGCAATCCCAACATACAGGTAACCCTAATAATTCGTGAAGCAGCAATCACTTCTGGATTGCTACCGCATCTTGGCAAGCAGGACACTCGAGCTGGATAGTGCAGAAACCTTTCACTAACAGCGGGGGAAAACACTCTGCAGCAAGTTACTGTGTTTCAATCCAAGTGCAAAGCAAGAAGATCTGGGATGCACTTTGCATGTCTCCACTTTATCACACATTGGTACACAACACAAAAGACTCTCAGAGCACAAAAATGGTCAAAGTCTCTAACTTGATTGCAAGAGACACTTCTGTATCTTTGCCAAAATGAACTCTTGGCTGATCTTCCAGTGCATGAACAAAAGGACAGAAAAAAGGAAATCCAGCATAGCTACACCTTCAAAAAGCAGTAAGTTATATGAAATCACCCCAGTAAAATTACATGCACTACAATACCATATGTATCACCAAGTGTACAGGAAGAATGAGCACTTTTTGTTTAAGTCTTGTAATATGGCACAGAAAGTGGAAAACTTTTGCTCAGAAACGCCGGGTTTTAATTTTGTGTTACAGATGACTGTCAGCTGCAGTGAAATAAAGCTACATGAGTTTGTGGGGATGAAAGTTTTATAGCAGCTCTAAATTTTTCAAGTCTCAAAGGTTTAACTGTAAATATTCATGAACTCCACACAGTATATTTTCCACACCAAATCCATTTTGAATATTTTATCATACAAACCACTAAAACGATTTTGCATGATCTTTCAAAGAATACTTACTTGTTCACAAAAGTGGAAAATATCAACTACAAGTGTTAGAACATTGAGAAGATGATGAAAAGAGAACACACACTGTTCTGTAAATTCAGTCTATCAAAATGCAGACAGCTTAACTGGTCACGGAAAATTTCTTATATTTTACAAATCCCTTCTCTTCTTAGAAATCCCTACTCACTTGTACCAGGATGCTCCTGGCTCAGCTTCAAAATATTTCAAGTTCACTGGGTGAGATGAAAGCACCACCAATTGCTCTCTTAAGGTTTAACAGACAATAAGATGGTTCAATATTTTAGCCATGCACAATATAAGCACATTACGTGAATTTTCCATCACTTGAAAATAAAATAAATTTAAATGGATGTATCCTGTAATGGAAAAAAAAAAAAATCTTACCTGAAACTAATTGGCTTTTTCATTTTCTCAATTACTAATTCAGCAACTTGAACCTGAATAACTTAGTAATTAGTAAAAGGAGTTAATTTTGAAGAAAAAGTCCAAATGTTTAAAAATTAGGAACTGACTGAAATCTCTTTGACTGAAGTTACGTTAAACATATCCATGGCATCAAAGACTTAAAAACAAAACCATTACTAATTCCTAGTAAATCAAACCTAATTAATAATACCTGCCTAATATATCACATACAGCAGCAGAAAAATTTAGTGTATCAGCACTAGGGATAGGATACCCTGGAAGGAGAAGAGTGAGAGCAAAACATTTATTTTATTTGTGGTATCAATAAACCTTACAGACAGTGGGAGCAGTAGGAGTAAGATACTTAGAAATAGAGCAGAGGAATTTACAGAAAAATAATCTGTCTTTCCACTGCTAGTCAGACAAAGCAGGACACATCTATTTGTAAATGAAAAATACATCTTGAAAAAGATGGAACCTCCTCCTCTCCAGGTCTAACCCAAGGAAAGCCTTTGCTCTCACCCATACTGGGGAATGCATGAGGTGGCTCCCATCTGTCCACTCCCCAAGGAAATGCCCATAGACATGTGTGGAGAGCTTTTCCTTTCCTGCTTAAAACTGCATATGTTTAAAGGGGAAAATTTTTTCTAAGAGGCAACTGGCAGGCTCAAAGTACAGCAGAGATGATCTGCATTTGATTCCAGAGTGCTGTGCTGATGTTGATGCCTCTCTGTACCCCAGTGTTGCTAAGCTATGGCGTTATGTGATGTTCAAAGCTATCTGTTGGCACACAAGCCCTTTATTCCACAGGGCAGCTGAGTTTTTCTATCAAGAAAGAACAAATTGATGCTAGACAGTCTTGGTGACTTAAAAACCATTACCAATACGAATGGTAGATCCTCCCAGTGAAACTGTTACTCGTCTATGGCACACAGGAAGGCAAAAAGCAAAACCTAATCAGGCTGCTGTTCAGTGGTGAGGATAGTCCCTTTGACTGCAAATAAAAGCTTTTGTCACAAAACAGTCAGATCAACAAGTCCTTAGCACCACTTACAGGTTATCTTCTGTGGAAACATCTTACTGCTGCACACATGCTCGATAAATGAGTGACACACATGTGCATACATTCCATAGATGACACCCCTCTTATACCCACAGGGACACCTTTTGTTTCTGTGTTGTCCTGCTGTATGCATCGGGTACTGTAATCAGTACTAAAAATCAATGGGAAAAAACAGGCTTTGTGAAAACAAAAATCCTTGAAACACAAATGAAGCTGTTTCACACCATAAGCACAAAAGATGATTTGGCCAGCTGACACAACAAATACATCTTCAAGTATTAAAAATAAGTTGCCATTTAATATATAGCAGTATGTATTTCTGTGCAGAACCCTATAAGCTGTGCAAACTACTTAGACTTAAAGGAAAGAAATAAAGCAAACAGTTGTTATACGCTTCTTCCCCTACACAGTTAAATGCAAATTCTCTCTTACAGTCATATTCCTGCTATATCCCTGCACACACAGCTGATACGCCACCTACTGCAAACCCAAGCTGACAGTCAGAGCAATGCGAGCAGCATTTTCATTCCAGCATCGAACTGGAGCTGAATAAAGGTGCTTTTTAATAAGAAACCTCCTCTTTGCAAGCTGACAAGAGCAAAGCAGGATAGCTGTATTGCTGTCCTAGCTTCAATAATGGAGAGAAAAGCAAGCAGGAGAGAAAATGAATGCGAAGAAAAAACCAGCAACTCTGAAAGCTCCGAGCTAGACAAGGACTATAAAACGTCTCTGATTACTCTGAATGTCGGTGGATATCTATATATCACACAAAAACAGACATTAACCAAGTATCCAGATTCTTTTCTGGAGGGGATCATAAATGGAAGAATAATGTGCCCATTTGATGCAGATGGTCATTACTTCATAGACAGAGATGGACTCCTTTTCAGACACATCCTCAACTTCCTACGGAATGGAGAACTTCTTCTACCAGAGGGGTTTCGAGAAAATCAACTTCTGGCACAAGAAGCCGAGTTTTTCCAGCTTAAGGTACTCTCAGAGGCAGTGAAATCAAGGTGGGAGAAGGAACAGCTAGGATCTCGAGAGACTACTTTCCTGGAAATAACTGACAGCCACGACCGTTCACAAGGACTTAGAATCTTTTGTAATGCTCCTGAATTCATTGCAAAAATAAAATCCAGAATTGTACTGGTGTCCAAAAGCAGGCTGGATGGATTTCCAGAGGAGTTTTCAGTATCTTCAAATATTATTCAATTCAAGTACTTCATAAAGTCTGAAAACGGCACACGATTGGTACTGAAGGAGGACAACACCTTTGTCTGCACCCTGGAAACTCTTAAATTTGAGGCTATAATGACGGCTTTAAAATGTGGATTTAGACTGCTGACCAGTCTGGACTGTTCAAGAGGGTCGATTGTTCACAGTGATGCACTGCATTTTATCAAGTAATCACAAAGGCAAAGGAAACAAGCACGCAGCCAGTAAACCTCCTTGAGCTGCAGCCTCCTGGCATCACAAATAATGCATCTAACTAGCCCTGTACCACACAGCTCAGCTGCTAATCAACTGATGTGAGCTAATGGTATGTAAATCTCATAATGACATCTATCTCTGGCTTACTTAATCTGAATGAAAAATTTATGCCTGAATTTAACAAGAATTGTCTGTGAACATTGTAAACACAGATGGAATGCTTTATGCTCTTTGTAATATGTTTTCTCAATGCTGTCTTTCGACCAGAGAGTAGCTGAATTTTTGTGTACCTGTGTGATGAACGTGCATATACCTAACTGCTCTGCTGAACAGCAGTGAGAGTATTTTCATATAATAACCAGGCTTAAAATACGTTTTGCTTATAACAAATTCAAAATGGATTTTAACTGGAATAAATGATTTTGACTGTTCATTAGTGTTTATGGTAATCTATTGTACTGAATTTGCAAAAAACAAGATTGCAAGAGAGTTTAAAATAACCAACTTAATTTTTTAATGGTTTCTCAGCACACTTAACCCCAAATTTATACCATATTGTTGCACTAACAGCAATTGCCAGAAACACAAGAAACACATAAAAACAACACAATAATGCTGAGGGAGATTGGTTTTATTATAGGAATTGGATCCAATCTGCACAGAATGTTAAATTTTCTAATCATACATACAAATCAAATAGCTAACAAAAGTATTTGACATTAAGTTTAGCGTAACAGGTTTCCAGTAATGGCATCCTACAATGCCACAGTCAGTATTTCCTAGCAATCACTTGTGTTCATAAGGACAGGCACTGAACAGAACCCTTGCTCTGTGCACAGTGGCTTACTAAATGCAATGAGTACTATCAGTTCTGAACAGACCACCTGCTAGCAATAGAGACGATTCACTCTAAGTAATGGAATAAATACCTTCCTTCTCCTCATCTCCACTGTTTATCAAATCTTTTCATTTATATTTCAAGCAAAGTTTTAATAATTCCTATAGAACAACTGTAACTAATTTAAACACAAGTATTACAAACCAGTCACTTCACAAAAGCAGACCGAAAAATCATGACAAAAGGCAAGAAGCAGCAGCACTAACTCTAAGCTTTATTTGTCATTGAAACCAATCATCATTCACAGCTCATATGAAGCCAAAATTCAAGTAAAATCTTATAAAGAAAGAAAAAAAACCCAACTAAGCAGTTCTCCCAAAACATCAATTTTGCACAGGAAAAAAATAATGTCAACAAAAGGCAGTACAATCCAGTCCAGAAGTGACAACCAAGGAAAACAGCTAACACAAGACAGGCTGAGAACAGTTGTGGTTTGGGTTTTAGGGTGAACAAATCAATTCTTAATAGCAACGGCTGAGAATGGATTGGTCCACTTATCCCTCAACATGAAACTCTTTTTCACTTTTAACATACAACAGGTGTTGTTAACTAGGTCCCTTGGTAGAGATGAATCAATACAGCAATGTTACATATCCAGACCAGGCAGCAGTGACTGAAATATATTCCAGTATGATTTTATCAAATGGGGGAATTTAACCTCTCCAGAATCCTCCATCAAAATGAATCCACTGTCTATAAACAATGAAGTTTTCTATCGAGCCTTCATGTTACAGTCTTACAGTTCATAAAAGATGTGGTTCTATATAAGGTAAGGTTTCAAGTGGAACTCATCCAGACTCTAATATTTAAAAATCATATCACTTTACATTTCAGGCATACCACCTGAAGAACTGTCCATGTATCCCAAAACTTCTCTAGATTTGTCCAAATGCATAAATTATATACACACAAAAGATACACAGTAAAATACTATTGTTTACATATGCCACCAGCATGTGTCATCTTCTCTCCTCCCCCTCCAAGCTATTTTCAAATTGATGTATTAAAAAAATCCTCATTAACCACTAATCTTATGTTTATAAGAATCTGTAGGACTTTTGTGAAAAGCAAATGTGAAAGCTTCCCTAAAAGAAATACAAAATCCTATTGATCTGCTAGGATAAGAACTAGAAACACAATCACACAGAACAATTACATGAAAAGCCCTTTGTAGACACAATTCTCTACATGACCAAGATAAAGTGGCAAGACAATCTAAAAATGCTCCATATAATGAATCCTCGAATTTTAAAGCAGCATGCTTGCAGTGCTGTCAAATACACAGCCTGCACCAGCACAAAGTCTGGAGGAGGCTGCTGCTCCTGGGATGTCAAATCATCCATTTGCACTTAAATGCTTTTGATTATAACCTTCATTTGTCCTGGGTCTTTGACTGAGATTTAAAATGTAATTGCAGCTGAAAAGAAGGATGGTGCAAACCAATTTTTATTTCAAACAGTTAATATACGTTAATAAAAATATGTTGTGGTTGCTCGCCTTTCAGTTGGGCTCTTAGGATGCTAAACTCCAAGAAATCAATTGTTAGCACTTTCCAATCAGAAAGCAGCACCAGTTTTTATTGGAGCATGACTTTTGCTCATGAAAAATCAGTAGAGAATTTGATGGGTCTGCATTGATTGTAGTAAATACTTTCTGAATTTGTTTTTTAACTTAAATAACTTAATTAAGTTATTTGTAAGCTGATAATCACAGGTAACATGGAAATCATCTGAAGCATCTTTAAAGAATATTCTATAGCTATTCATAAAAGATTTATTTGCCAGGCTTTTGGTTCAGAGTATCTATTTCCCCCTCAACCTACGAAAGAGAACTTGGAAAAAAAGGGTTTTTTTTAAGTGAAATATGTAGTTCTCTAATCATTATTAAAATAAATACCTATGTTATTTGGTTGGTTTATTGTGAGTTTGTTTGTTGGTTTGTTTAAAATTCAATGATTTATTACCTTATGTAATTTTAACTGGATTTTTTGTATATTTCTGTGAAAGTAACACAGACATCTCCAACACACATGTAAAGTCATCTGCTGCAACACCAACTTCAACCTTGTTTCTTTTTGCTTTTTCATGAGCAGTGATCAATTTCTGCAAGTGTCAGGGTTTGAAATTTTTACATGCTACCTCTGATCAAAGGTACCTCACTCAGCTCTTTGAATTACACAGCAGAAAGAAACATGGAGGTAAAAAATTTAATTCCCTTACCTATTCAGACAAACAAATCCACAACTGTTTTGAATCATGCCATATAGCTACAATTAGAGAGTTCAAACTAGATATAAACTTGAGCAATTTTTCAGGATGGGAGTGTCTTTCTTTGGTATATGAACAAAAGACCACATGAAACCTCAATACTTTGAATAATGTTTCCTTTGTACTCCATAAACAAACTAAATATAACATATTTTTCCTATGTTCAGTCAGTCAGGTGGATACTTGTGTTCCATCAAAGTAGAATGAGCCAGAAAAAGTACTCAGTTAGGCATCAGCTACCTTTTCTGTCTTTTCTTTAAAGTTGGAAATTTCATATTCAGTAACTGAACTGAATATGACAATATGAAAGCTGCAAAAGCAAGTGTGTAAGTCAGAAATACCCACAGTCGTTCTGACAACATTAACATTACTTAGCATATGATATGTATGCAAAATATTTCTATTCTTCTTTCACTCATTAAGATTTGGATCACAACAAACTTATCAGAACTGTCCTACAAGTATCAGGAAGGAATGACAATTACCATGATTTCTCTGATGCTCTTCAACTGCTCTGGTAGGAGTAAGAAGGAACTTCCTCCCATTTCCCCAAGGAGGCACTTGACCTGTTCCCAGGCTTGGCCACCTCTGTTTGCATCCCTGCCTGTTTTGTCAGCTGAGAAAAGGGGTCACTAAGCAGAAAGGACAGAGGCAACTGAAGGCAGGACTAAATTCCATAGACTACAAAAAATGTCTTTGCCCCTATTAATTTCTTGAATGACTGCTCATGGAAAAATACAAACAAGTGCCAAACTGAGCAAAATACTGACACTTGGATGCCCATCCTTCCCCAATGGTGGAGGAGAAGTCACGGACTTATCTGGCAGTACACTGGCATAGGTACCAACTATATGGATTTTTATATGAGAAAAAAACCTACAAGTGGCTGCACTATGTCAGACTAAGGCCTGTTTTAGCCCAGTTTTCCCTGGTGACTGGGAACTGTTTCTAAATCCAGAGACTTCACATGTCTGGAGAATCCCCATTTTTGATCCTTTGACCTTCACATTCTTTCCCTTGTCTTGTTCTCTCCTCCCTTCATACAACTATTTTTCTTTTTTTTTTTCACCATACCCTTTCCTTTCACCAGGCCAGTTGTGGGGCTAGTCAGAGGTGCCTAGGAAAGAATAAATACTGGGAAAAACATATACAATGCCTGCTCAAAGCATTTCTTCAGTCTCTAACCACTTACTGCCCAATGACTTCTAGAGTCAGATGTGGTTTCTGGAGGTAGTTTTGGTGGTGTGAAATACAGAGGCTGCACAAGAAAGTCAAACTGCAGCTCCAATTCTGTACCTTCAGTACTGACTCACCCACTGACCAGTGTTTCACAGTCTCATAATTGCACTATTGATATTTTCAAATGCTCATGTCTTATTTTTTATTTTTTTGCATTTGTACCTATTACAACTACTTAAGTGACAACAGGTCCCCTCTTTTCCACAGTGGGTAGAAGTTACATCATCATTTGCAGAAAATCGATGGCATTGTTATTTTCGCCTCTTAGAAGTATTACAAGGTTTCCAGTCAGTAAGATGAGAAGAGGTTAAGAAAATTATTTTCTTCCTTCACTCCTCATTAGTATACAAGCAGAATAAGGACAGGCAACAAATAATACAATTTAATAAGAGCAGTGTCTAATCCATTCATTTATTTGTATAGAAGGGACATGTTGCTCTAATGCTGCTGACTGATAAATCAGGATTGGGGATGAAGAGCACAAGTTCACCTAAGTCTGTGACCAAATAAAAACTATTTTCCTAGGCTGGATCATCTTTGCTAAATAACTATTACGTAAGCCTAGTGTCTGCTGCCCTGCAACACTGGGTAGGTAGATTGACATGAAAATGACTACTAGCTAAAAAATGAAGAGAGAGGATTGCATAATTTACTGTGTTGAAACAAAACCAGTAAGGCACAAGAAATTTAGGATCAGAAAAAAGTAATATTTTGGGTTTTATTTACATTTGAAATACACCAATAAATAGGAGTTAAAGAATGTCTATCACAGAGAACATTGTCTCTAAACACCTCTGTAAGTCATCATAATTCCCAAAAAAATGCCAGAAAACAAGCAGCATGGCAAGGACTGGGGAAGGTAGGAGGAAGATGTATGATGACACCTGAGGAATGCGGATGAGCAAGCACTCCGAAAAAGAAACTGCGGTTGCCTTTCTTTCTGAAATTGCATAATATTCTGTAGGACTAGACAGCTGATTTCTCTTCCCAAAAATGTTCGTAGTAGGAGTACCAAACACAGCTAATGCAACAGTCTCCCAAGAAGCTGTTTCCATCTGTGCTGTTCAAAGCTGGTACAATAATTATAGCTTTAAACAGCAGCTACTCATTTAAAACACTATTACGACATGATGATATGCAAGCTCAACATGCTAGGATTTCAAAAGCAAGTCGTTAGAAGATGACTCCTATAAATTGAGTCATTCTGTATGTCTGTAACCTTCTCCCGATAATGCTAAAAATTACCACAATATTGCATTGTTCACTGGTGGTGTGACTTTGGGGGCATAAACTTGGTTTACACACAATTCACAAAAGCCATCATCTTTCTGGGCATTAAAGGGAGATTCCACTAGCTCCACCCCAAGCATTATTTCAGTTTTGTGAAAAGCTAGATCTCTATGCTTTTACAGCATACATCTTTATTTTCCCTTTGACACCACCAAACTTTCAGTGGCAGCTTTGTTCCACGTATGGAAAGCCTGCTCTAACCGAAGCACAAAGTCCTCTTCCTCACAGCTCCTGAAGAGAGATTTGGCACCCTATGTAAGGGGGTGGCACTTTACCAGCAACAAAAATACATCAAGGACATGAGAATTTAGACTTAAAAACCCAAGGCTGCTTGCTGGGGAAATTCCCCAGGAAGATGAAGTTTCAAGGGGCTTGCTAGAGTCTGGAGCCTCATGCTCAGAGAAGTCTGCAGTGCTGGACTCC
This sequence comes from Certhia americana, assembly GCA_018697195.1. Taxonomy (NCBI): domain Eukaryota; kingdom Metazoa; phylum Chordata; class Aves; order Passeriformes; family Certhiidae; genus Certhia; species Certhia americana. The sequence continues at coordinate 55,322,326 of CM031857.1, forward strand.
CCGAGCTGTGAGAATGGGGAGGGAGAAGTGTGGTGAGAGAGCCTATGACCATTGTGAGATGAAGAGAAAGGTGTCACTCAGTGTCAGCTGAGGGTCTTGGTTTTGTGATGAAGACAGATGCCTACACAGTGCAATAATGAAGGCATTACAAGTAATGTCTAACAATCCTGAAATTAATTAATAAATAATGGTGGAAAAAATCTTACAAAGTTCTCTTTTTGCTTTTCATATGCCAGCTTTCAAAGAGGCAATTTTCTTTATTGTAGTAGAAATCAGAGGAATTAACTTTTTCTTTTTTTTAATTATTAGTAGAAAACTTCAAGCTATAAATCTCCTGCTGCAGCTCCACAGAAAGCTATTTGTTAGCTCCTAGGAGGTACCACAGTGAACAGATGAAGTGAAAAAAAAAAAAAAAGGTCAGAGAGGGATACAGACTCTCTCAATTAGGAAGAAAAAAAAAGCAAACAAACTAGCAATGAACAGGCTAAGCATGAAAAAATGTAAACAGAACAAGCAACTGTAACACCAAACCCAGTCTTTTATTGCTTCTACTACTTAAAAAGGCCTTTGGCAAGTATTAGGGATGAAGCAGTACATTTTCTCAGTGCTGAAACTGGTAATCTCAGAGACAAATTAAAGGTCCTGCCAGCCAGGTTGATAAGAAACAGCTAAAGAGAGGAAAAGGTACTCTTGAGGTTAGAAGTCTTATCAATACTAACATTATCTAAGGCCTGCAGCACTGCCAGGTGCTGTGACATTTCCAACACATTTTCTAAAATGAACAGCAAATAAAGCTCTTTCCCAACAGGGCAGAAATCTAACATGTAGGCTATCTAATGCCTTCCCATTAGATGATAAAAAGTCCACTTCTATAACTTTTCTGCCATGCCAAGATTACGATTTCTGGGTTTGCCCAGTGAGTTTCCTCAGACAACCTGCATGAGTAGAACAATATGCTGTAGCACAGCTACACACTGCTCCTGCATCACCACTGCTATTGGCAAGATGCTGGGGCTGGAAAAGCCTGACAGTTCAGGTAGAGCATAAAACAAGCTCAGCTAGACTGTTTACATACTCAAGCATACAGAAAGCCCAGGTCCTCCAATTGCACTACTGCCTCCAGTGTTCCTGCAGCTGCAGTTACCAAAGGCAAAGATAAATGACTACAGACAATCTTGGAAGAGCTAACCTCGCCTTTGCTTTAATTGCTTGCCCCCAAAAAAGTTATTTCCATGGTTAAAAAGAAGAAACTTTCAACTAATATTCCTGATGGAAATCGTGTAACAACAGTATAGAACTGGGGGAAAAAAGATGCAGGTGGAAGAGGGGAAAAAAAAGCCTGAGTGTAACAGTCCTGGATCAGACTACAGGTCAGCTTTGCTCAGCATCATAACTCCAGTAAAGTGGTTGCAAGTGGACATCTGTGAAGAAACCTAAGGACAGTGGAGCCATGTATGATTCTCCTACTGGGTATGCATCCAGTGTCCACCTGGCTTTTGTGGCTTGGGGTTCCTCAAATCAGATGCCTTCTCGACCTTAGTCTCCTTAGGTGGGATTTTGGTTGATGAGAAGCTCAACATAACCCAGAAATTTGAGCTCACACAGCCCAGAAAGACAATTGCATCCTGAGCTGCATCAAAAGAGAAGTGGCTAGCAGGGTGAAGGGAGGCAATTCTGCCCCTCTCCACTCTCTTGAAATCCCTTGTGGAATACTGCTTCCACCTCTGGAGTCTCCAGCTTAAGAAGGACACAGTCCTGTTGGACCAGTGCAGAGAAGGATCACAAAGGTGATCGGAGGGCTGGAGCACCTGTCCTATGAACACAGGCTGAGAGATTTGGGGTTGTTCAGCCAGGAGAAAAGAAGGCTCCAGGGTGACCCTAGAGCACCTTCCAGTAGTTAAAGGGGAGTGCAGGAGAGAGACTTGTGACAAGGGAATGTAATGATAGGACAAGGGACAAAGGCTTCTCAAAAGAGAAAAAGGGCAGATTTAGATTAGGAAGAAATTCTTTACTGTGAGGATGGTGAGACACTGGAACAGGCTGTGCAGAAAAGTTGTGGATGCTCCAAACCTGGAAATGTTCCGGGACAGGCTGGATGGGGACCTGAGCAACTTGATCTAGTGGAAGGTGTCCCTGCCCATAGCAGGAACCATATGATCTTTAAAGATCATATAAGGCAACCCAAACTATTCTACCATTCTACGATCTTTCATATCCCTTTAGTCTCCTCTAGGGTTGCATCAGTCTTAAGCAAATACCACCTTTATGTCCACATCTTCTGTCAAGGAATTCAATTACATTCTGAGTGTAGAACCACCTCATTTTATTTACTTTGAAACTAACTCCTGCAAGCCTTACATCTGTCACACATCAGTCTTGTCCTGGCCAAGACAAAACATTTGATTTTCCTCTGCCCCTTTGATCCATCATTCAAGGCTCTGAATTTGCAATAATCCAAAAGTCTGAACCCATCAAATGTGATTATGCTGGTAGGTGGGTGAACTGCAATAATCAGCAAAATACCTCATAGAAGACAAACACAATTTGTAAAGTCATGATCTGCAATGCCTGGCATGGCTAAGATTCCTGGGATTCCTCAAGAGTCATAAGGAAAACCAAGAACTCTGGTACAAGCCAAAAGCACACTTCTATTTAGCTCAGTACTTCTACAAGCTGGACATGGACATCATAGAAGGACAAAATATGGTCGTGGGATTAACTCCCATTGTTACGTATCAGGTTCTGTTCTCATGAGAGAAACTGTATGACAATAAGTAAATAAGTTTGCTCAGACATACGTGTTAGGCTATTCATACAATAGACTAAAATAAATAGCCAGACTCTAAGGCTACCAAGGACATTTACTGAAATTCTCAAAAAATTTAACTGTAGTACTGACCTTCATTAAATCCGCATCCTTTTGCTATTCTACCACTGCACCTTCCCTGTTCTTCCACGATACTTATTATAACCAGTACCATATGCCTCGACTACATATGCCTTAAAGCAGGAATCATTGCTTCTTTATGTGTTTCAACAGCTACCAATGGAGTCTCACACTGATTACAGCTCCTGGAAAGCTACTGGGAAGCTTGTATTTTAAGTTGTGTTGTATTTATCTGCCAACAAACCCAGTTACATTTCCAAGACAAAAACTGTTTCTGAGTCTTGAAAATGGCAGAATCCACATGTACATTATCTTTAACACTGAGATGCAGCCTAGTATTTAAATTAAAAATTACTGGTTTATTCCTCCTGAAAATCATCTTTCAGTTAGAGTTTCAATTTTGAAGTTTAATTAATATATGCTAGCTGCTTGAAAGAGGATAAAATCAAGTGTGCATTTAGCAGCTTTATACCATCTCATGTTATACTATAAGGAGTCTCTGTTTTCACCAAAACAATTGTTGATTTTATCACATGGAGTTCAATGATTATCATCATGCTTACAATGAATTTCAAGTATTTCCAACATCTGTATAATCAACATGTGAATCCTTTTTGTTTACTTCAATATCAAGAAATCAGGGAAGTAGTATCTACAAACATTTTGAGTATTTTATATTTGTGTCTGCAGTCACACTCAGACACTCACAATTGGCAAAATTTTAATACTAAATTCACCCTACATTGTCTGCCTACATGCACAAAGCTTGGGCAACATTATATACTCAGTTGCTGCCTGTACAGCTTCCATATAATGCACTTCCACAAGAAAAGTGTCTAATTGCATTTGCTCTTACATGAGAATGCATTTCTTTACTGTATCATTCTCAGCAGACTACACAGGCTCAGAGCAGCAGCTTCTGAGTATTTTTATTGGGGGGGAGCAGGTCACACTTTATACTGGCACAAATGCTTGGTTTTCACAGCTTCTGTCACCACTGACAGCACTTTCAGGTAGGTGCAAGCAATGCCATAAACAAACAAGAGCCACATACACATATTTGGATTCAAATTGCTTGCTCATCCTCATATAGGACCAAGCAAAGCCAATCCTCATGTCTCTTTTCTTCTAGCTTAGTGTGTCATTTGCTAAGCTCCTTTCACTTTCAGCATAAACCAGCCTTCAGGCACTAAACAACACTAGCTGAATCACCAAGCACTGTTTCTCACAAGCTCTAAACAAATAAGATTTCTGTATGGCAAAACTGACCTAAAATGATAAAATGCAAAAGGAACTCAAATTTAGTTTAAGGAAACTTGTCTCACATATGTCTCGATTCCTGAATATTTTTGACTGTAAACATCATTCAAGATATTATGAATACTAAAGATTTTACATGGGCTCAACCAACAGGCATACTTCATACAAGAAAAATCCATGAGGTCCTGTTAGGTAAAACACCATCATTTCTGGTTCTGGAACTTCCTGAGCTGTGAATCATTAAAGGTTGGAAGAAGCTGAAACAGGTTGCCCAGAGAGGAAGCAGATGCTCATGTCTGAAAACATTCATAGTTAGATTGGACAGGGGTCTGAGCAACCTGTTTTAGTTGAAGATGCCCCTGCTCATTGCAGGGGTGTTGGACTAGGTGAGCTTTAAAGGTCCCTTCCAAACCAAACTGTTCTAAGATTCTATGAGAAGTATCCTGGGGAGGTACCATTGTGCTTCTACACTGTTCTTACACTCATCTCAAGGTATCTGCTGCTGACCACCACTGAGGACAGGACACCAGCCAGATGACCTTTGGTCTGATCCAGTATCACTCAGTCTCTCTCAAACAGAATCATGCCGAATACACAATCATGGCTTTTCTAGGTGGTTTACAATTATTCCAACAATAAATGCGATCAAAAATGTCATACATAGTACTAACGATTTACAACATAAATTCTAAAGCTTGACAGCACCTTATCAATGTAAAACTTTCTAAGGATGTAAATCAAATGGTTTCTGAATGCCGTATCTCATTTACTTTCCTTACCTACTACCTATGAATAAACCTTACATACTTTATTTCAGTAAGACTCAAAAGGATTTTGTTAAGCTAACATGCTAAATAAATACATAAAAGACCTCAAAAGCACTTGATCTAGGCCAAGAAACAGTAGTTTAACAGAAAAATTGAGTACTAAATAACCTGAAATTACCCGAGAGGTAGTTTGGAAAAGGTCATCTAAGTTCCACAATAATTTTGAGAAAAAAGTGAATAAGCAAATAGTGCAACTGATGGCTGAGAGTCCTCCTTTATATGCCCCAGTGTGACCAACTACCATCACTCAAAGAGTGAATCCATAAGCAGTTTGATTCCATCAAATGGGTTTAGAACTCATCTTGTCAGCATATTTAAACAGTTCACACCATACAGTAATTCATTCTTCTGGCCAAAGCAAAAATACAAACAACTGAACACGTGGCCATCTTACACAACATTCACAGAACACGGAGGAGGCACCAACTGAAAGAGCAGACAATTCAACCATTCAAACACAAACTGAAAATAAACCACAAAAGCTAAGCAAAACCAAAAGTTCACCCTTACAACTAACAAAACAACTAAACAGCATTATCGAAATTCTGATTCATTTTAGCAGTTAAAATCTCAATATCTGATTTACACGAGACACTGCACAGCAGAGAATCTCAGTGGTATAAAATACCAATCTCTACGAAGTAGCCCTTCTTACCTTAAGACTGCACCTTAATTTACACAGAATCAGAGTGAACAGGTTTACGAATTAACTGAGAGAAGAACTGCAAGCAATAAAACCCGCCTTGGATTCAGTACACGTCTGCAGACTATAACATTCCTAACACCAGCCTTCTGACATGCTTAGGCCAGTGTAATAGAAGGAATCTCTATTTTACAAAAAATTCCCTGCTACAGAAAACAAAACCCAAACCCTACTTCTAGCTAGACACAAACTATACACTTCTGACAATATTTGATGCTGAAATACAATTCAAAGAAGACAGATATTAGAAAAAGCAGACATCTCCATGTTTAAGCGTCCAAAAAATACTTTCAAGAAGACATTTTAAACCCCCACTAACATTAGACTTATGTTTAAGAAATGCTTTTAAGAAAAGTAGGAGTTTGAAACTCTTTCACATCTTTTACATGAGCCATCTCCTATCTGTGCTATTACCACTTAATAAGTGGTACTCCAGTCCCAGTACTATTTATTCCAAGTGCATCAGAGATAATCCGACTTTTTATGGACTATTTCTATGAATGCTAAGTTTATGCAAATGGAATCAAATAACAAAAGATCTGGAAATATGTTACAAACTTTCCAACCAAAAGAAAAAATTCAAACTAAATGTAGACAATAACTCGAAACAAAAAAAAAAAAAAAAAAAAAAAAAGGAAAAATAAATTTAAAAATCTAAAACAACATTGCAAAGAATATTACATTTCTAAACCTCTCCCTCATCATTTTATTCCCCTTCTTTTAAATAAAAAATGTTAATACTTTAAACTTTTGGGCACAGCAGATAAAGTTTGTGAAGCTATTTTTTAATGTTATGATATTCTACAAAACATAACAAAAAAGACACTTTTTAATCTACCAATTTCTTAAGAAGCAAAACTCAAAATCTGCAGTAATAAGTAATTTTTAAGTGCTTCAAATAAAGTGTCTGTACTCACCAGCACTGCCACTTTCTGATTTTTCTTCTGATTGGTTTTCTGGAAAAAAAAATAAACAGAAAAGTAATCATAATGTTTCTGTGTTGATGATTTGATATTACATCTAACAACTGGGTTGCAAAGTAAAGAATGATAAATTATGATAAAATCAAAATCACTGGATTTGATTAATGTTTATAAATATGCCTTCTGAGGAATAATTTGCTACGAGAAGCAACCAAAAAAAAAAAAAAAAAAGTCCTTTAGTGCCCAAACTCACAACTTAAATGAGAGAACACTATTACACCTCTGACTGAGCCCTGTGAGAACAAAGTTACACATTTATATTTATATATTACAAAAAATAACCAGGGTTCTGCAAAAGAATGCTCTTAATTGGCATTAGGTAAATTTTTTTACCTTGATCAACCTCTTCTCAACCCTTTCTACAGGCTATGGAAGAATTTATTTCTTCAAGCTTTTTCCTCTCTGATTATCTGTTCTCAAATGTTACTATAATCCACTGGTATTGTCAAGTATTTGCACTTGTCAAGTACAACAAATACATATAATCAGAAACATCTTCTGTTCCATGTAGTAGAGAATCATAAGTATGTATGAAACACAGTGTTGCAAAGTGTCTTCCTAAAAAATTATCACTCTGGTGAATGGCAGAGTCAGATGCAGAAGCAACTTTCTGCAAGAAATTCCAATCCCGCATTTTGAGAAATGGCTGCCAGTAGATGTATTGTGGCACCTGAGCTGTAACCCCTACCAAGTCCTATAAGATTAAACCCCTGCAATAATTTGTCAGTATTATATTTGGCTGTTCCTCCTGTATTTCTCCTTTTTATGCATCCTCTGATGTAGAAAACAAAAAGAACATTTTCACTTCCCTGAAACACAGTTAGAAATGGTAAAACGTACTTGTCCTTTGCTTTCAACTCAGGCAAGTTACAGGTGTCATTACAGGCTATTTACTTACAGGCAAGAGTGAATTACTGCTCTAACTCAGAGAGTAATTTTCGAGTTCAGTTAGGCTGATAATTTCTGCCACTTGCAGGCTGGGTATTAAAAGAACTGAAAACATGAAATATTTCAGAAAACCTTTTTCTTGCCACTGATTCTTGCTGGCTTTGAAGGCTTCTATCCCTCTTTTATCATTGAAATGGCTTGAGAGCCTGAGGACTACATGTAAACATAAAAACCAGTATCTTACAGCTGCTTCTTTCTTTACACCACGTGGCTGTCATTAGTTTTAGCAGCTGAAGTCACCTGCTTTCTCTATGAGAAACAATCATAACATGGCCCCTTCCCAGCCATGAGTATTCGCAAAGTGAGTAAAGATCCCAGCCAACTTTCAGACATACGTCCAGGATAGCCTGTTTACAGAAAACCAAGTATTTTCTTGTTGACATTATTTTTTGTGCATATTTGGCCCATTTACAGCATGATATAAAATCAATGGCCAATCAATATCCTATATCAATTGTAGCTTAATTCAGAAAACCAATTATTTTCTTGTTGACATTATTTTTTGTGCCCATTTACAGCATGACATAAAATAAATGCTCAATACCCTAACTCACTTACAGCTTAATGAAGGAAACATTCAATACACACACAAGAAGCAGAGAGGATGAAATGAAGAACATACAAACATACAAAGATACAAACACCACTGGACTTTAAGCTGTTCAATTTCAACTCAGTTTCAATGGGAGACCAGAGCTACCTCACCAAAACTATTACCAAAGACATCCTACTTGAACATTGCTAAGAGCATCTCTGATTCAAATAGCAATAAATGTACCTCATGTCCACAGGGAAAGTGTGTGTGTTTCTATCTGCCCTCAACAGTGGAGACAAAAAACCAGACAAAATTCAAGTCTTGTTAAAAAATGGCGTTTTTCTTCCTCATCATTAGACAACTAAGTTTTGTTATGATCAGGTCACAAGTTCTGCTTTAAAAATCTTCTCGCATTAATATAATTAAGATAATGGAAGTTGTAGTATGTCTACTTAATATATTTCATTATTGCACACTACAGCTGCTCAGCCTCCTCTACAACATGCAAGAGTTAAGAAACATCACTGAAAAACATCAACAGATTGGGGCTGGTTAGTTGGGGATTTCTGTTGTTAGAGGGTTTTTTGCTGTTATTGTGGTAGTGGGTGGTGGTAGGGTGTTGGTTTTTTACACATACATCACTGAGACTGAAAACAAAAGGTATTTCAAATCAACGAAGCATGCAAAAAGGGTATTCCCCTCACACTGAGCCCATTCTAACAGACCATATATTTTATGTGCTATATCCTCTTTTTTTCAAATTTGTACAGGAATTAACAGCCTATAGTTTTAACAACAGAAATGAAAATAAAATTAGCTTATCCCTGCCGGAGAGCTGAACCTGCTTTACAGTACTTCTTCAACTCTCCAAAAAACATATGAAGTAATTAAATATAATTTCCATTTTTTTGAGATGGAGAAGGGGTATGATGTAAGCAACTGCAATTGTTTTCTAAATGGACTGTATGTCTCAACAATACACACAACATTTTGAACCATCAAAATTATGTCTGTAATTAAACTAGCCTGAACCACAAATTCTCCTTTTCTGATCAAGGGTTTCATCTTTATGATTTTCAAAAATATTTGGACGTTTGCATAAATGCCATAGATTTGAAAGGCTGCTGTTGCTTCTGTTTGTTTTGATCATGAGGTTGCTGATGGTTTTCTGTTTCTGCTAACAGTCCAGAAAAGACTGAACTATATAACAGAACAAAGAAGAATTAGGTTAGATCCCAAAACCTTCTGGAGACTGGTATAAGTGGTTAAATGACAGCCTGAACAGAAACAATTAGAAAGTACTGTTAACGTAGACAGGTACACGTCAAAACTCCTCATCAGGCTGCACTAAGATGACAGAAGAGTGAGGGTGTTTATTTCCTAAATAACAGTTTGATGAGGAATTTCAGAATTCAAACACTTATCTAATAGAATTGGAAAGAGTATTACATGGCATCAAGATTCTGAGCATGCTGTATTTTACTGAGAATAATTAAGTGCAATTAAAGAAGTAACTGCTTTAATGAAAGGTTTCTATTACGATTTGTTCCCTTCACATTTCTTTAATAGCTGGATATAGCTGATACTTAAAAATGCATATATACAAAATACAGAATGAAAACCTCTGAATATTCATTTTCACTGGAATTCAACTGCACATTATTGTATGTTATACCATATGTTATATGGTAGATGTGATTCATGTATAAACTCAGAAAAGGTCCTTTCATATATGAGAACCTGTATAAAGAAAAAAACCCCAACAATTCAAAACAATGGGAACATTTTCAAGGAATGTGGGAATAAAGGAGGTGTTCTTGGGTATATAGGCAGAGTCACAAGTATTATTGATCAAGAACACAAAAAATAATTGAGCGTCATTAACTGATTTTTTGAAAGAGAGAAGGCTCAGGAAACCGAAGAAAAACAAAATATTAAAAGCCAGCAATGTTATGTGAAGCATGAAACAGTGACACAATCCATGCATGAATGCTGCTTAGAAGCAAAGCTCTGGTATGTATGTGTTCTGTCAATGGAATTCTCTGAACACTTTCTACTTTCAGTAAGACAGAAAGAGCATGAAAAAATTTAAAGATGCAAAAATAGACATTATGGCTATCCCACTTATGAAGGGGGAGTTGTGAAGATACATTCAAAATTAAAATAAAATGAATCATCTCATCCAACTTTACAGAAATATCTTATACTCTATTTGTGTCTACGGTGTAAAATCTTCTCCTCCACCCATCAGTCCTTTATAGTCTGGGATGCAATTGCCTGCCAAGGTCTGTGTTTGCACAAGTCATATTAGTAGCACATTTTTCCAAAAACCAGTTTCATAAAAAACTTTTATTATTATCTCTAACAAAGCTGTTAATAAAAATGTTGTGAATATAAATTTTATTTATATTCATATCCAGCAAACCTAAAGTAAGTGCTAGCAGAAGAATTAAGCATCAGGCAATTAAAGCAGTAAGGGAAGTAATGTATCATCATAATCAGAAAAGTTTGCAGTTAAATGTTTAACAAGTATCTTCCCATTCCTTCAACCAAGAAAGAAACTATTAAATCACAGCATTATCTTATGCTAGGGTCTCTGCCAGTGGGAGGCTCAGAAAACTATTTTAACCAAATACACCCTATGCATCAGGCCCATTAATTGCCCCTAGATAGTTTCTAGCTATATGCACGTATGAAGAATTCATATTGTTCAATTAGACATATTAAAATATATGCAAAATCTTCTGCTTTTCACCCGCCAAAAAACCCACAGCTATGATAGCTGATGACAAAGATAGGATAAAACGACTGGAAGCACAAATAGCATTGTAGCATAGCAACTGTTGATGTACATATGGTGATGTTTATGGAACAGAATGTCGTTCATATTTAATACAGAAATAATACCAAAGCCAGCCTAGACAACAAGACCTAGACAGCAAGAGACAAGTGTGCTTTGGATCCCTCTGCAGACATGATGGAAGCCATGCTTCCCACCAGCTCTGCTACACCCATGCTCAGGAATGTCACCACAGGCCTCAGCGATCTGCCCAGCGATGAAGACAATGCAATGTCCACATGTGCAACAGCCTGCGGAAATACTTTGCAACTACCACCTTCAGAGCACTCAGTATTATTCACTGAGGCTATTTCAAAATACAGGAAAAGGAAAAGAAAAGAGAATAAATGAGAGAAATCCCAGGGCTAATCCAAACAGAAGACACAGCAGGTGTGAAAGCCAGCACAGGCCAGCTTTGTAACAGTATCTGGGATGGGAGCCACTTTACCAAGCTTCCTATTAGCTCAGATACACACTGCAGAAGAGCAAGAAAACTGCAATCCATTACATTTTGGACATAATAAATTGCACCACAGAAGAGCCTTCTGCTGTTGATTAACAAATATGGGACCATCAGAGATGCAGATATTTACAATGAAAGAACCAAAGGATTTCTTCCAACACTGCAAGTAGGAGAAGCAAGTTCAGTTAAGACAAAGCAAAACAAAACCCACAGAAAATCCATTCAGAAGACTAGAAATTACATCATGCAGAAAATATTAAATTACTTGTCGAATTTGATCTTTTTTCCTTGCTCTAAATGACCTGATGAGTCAATGTGAAGTGCTGAATTATCCAGAAAATATAAACTGCCTACAGCATCTTCCCAGATCACAGCATATTTCAGAAAAGCCATCAAAAAGACAGTTACTACAACATAAGGATTCCAGGCTTAAAGGACTACGCAGAGAAAAGATCTTAGGACATTCAATGTGCTCAAACAAAAGGTGGAGGGGGAAATAAATCAAAAACCCACAATCAAAAAACCACCACCCTGTACAAAACAAACTCAACTGCTTTTTGTCATTTGCTCTGGTTGATAAAAGTCAGTCCTCAATAAGGGTACTGACTGAGAGCAATAGTGCCTGCAGCACTTTTTTATCCATATTTCATTTGCCTAATTCCTCAACTGCATCCTTCTAGATGACATCTGCAGTTCTATACCAGCCTAATCTTTGGCCCATGGTTCAAACTGACCTATTGCTCATGTTGCATGGTGCAGTTTAAAAAAAGAAAAGGGGCAAGATTTCAGAAAAGAATATGCTAATTATAATGTGAAGACTAATACTGGTCTGTGAACCTAGGAATGAATGAATTTCAATTTCCAATTACTGCCTTATTGTGGATTGACTGACGTACAAGATATGTGTTTTTATTGAGTGTTTTTCCATGGTCAATATAGTGGATTTTTCCATGGGGATTTTCTGGCATCAAATACAAGAGCAGCCTTTCTTTCAGTTGGGACATCTGTACAGTCCACTCTTCATCAACAGTTTTCCCACTAGCAATAATTCACTTTGAAATTTGTTGAAAATGAACAGGGAGCTCAAAACATGCCTACACATTTAAGCACATGAGCATAACCTCAGAAACATGGTGTCTGTAAGGAACCTGACTGGAATTTGGAACATCTGTGTCGTGTTCATTTTCAAAAGCAAAAATTAGTCAAGCAAGAAAAGCACAACAAAGTATATTTTTGATTGTACTGTCACTGTACCAACTAAACACAATGCAAAAGATTTTAGCCACTTTGCATTTAAATCAGTTTCAGCAAAACTCATTGACTGCATGTTATGCTTGCTAATCTCAAACAAAACCAATTTTGACAGGGTCTATGCTTATTCAGAGCTTCATCCCAATCATTTCTCATGTAACTAACTACCATTTGCTCCTAGTTATTATAATAACTTCTACTCAGTAAATCTACAGTCCTCAAATAACTTTTTCTAGTTGCTAGGAAATGCAAAAATTTTAATTGATTAAATAAAAAAAAAAGGACAGCATTCTTACAAAATCATATTCACAGCAGAAACCAATTCAAGGAGAAAAAACCAAACACTAGTTCATACAAAAAATACATGGGAACACAAAAACATGTTTTTTCTGTCAAAACCCTAAAGGAGAATGTACACTATGTACTGCAGTCTGTATTGTGTTCCACATTCCCTCTGCTCTCTCCAGCAGACTCAGAGATGAAATGTACGTGATAATCCTAAAGAAGTTACATCAGTTACTTGATCACACCAAATAAACAGACACAAAAAAATTACAAGAGCGTTATCTACGCAGAAAACAACAAAACAGCCAAAATCTGGCTTCAGAGTCTTCTGTCTTTTACAGCACTGAGTTTATCGAAAGCAGACATACTGGAGTCATAACAACCTTAATTCTAACTTACCTACTGAAGTTTCTGTGAACACTGTTAAGGTCTGTCCTCCCACACTTTGCAGAAGAAATGGATGTTCCCTTGGTGCACTGACTGAAGCAGGCTTTCCTCCAATATCATTGATGCTTGCAAGCTCTTCATTCAACGTAAAGGACACCTACCAGTCACAATTGCAACAGTATTACTAAACAGGCTCAATTACACTGTTTCACAAGTTATGGGGAAACAAAAAGAGAGAAAACACAAGAAGTATAGTGCATTTCTATTTCAAAAATAAAGGGCGATATAAGAGTCCTTCCGCAATGATCTCTTGTTGAAATACAGAATTCAAAGCTTTCATGTACTTAATAAAATTTATGCAGCTTTCAAAAAGTTGTAAATGACTTCTTCCTGAAGTCAGAGAACAATTTGATTTTACTTATTAAAATATACATCATAATAGGTTTTCAGCCATTACTCAGTATGACGACTGAAAAATGTTTCACACAGCCAGGTGAGTTCCAGAAAATGTGCTGAAGTACCACAACAAATGTTACTAGCCTGGTACTCCTGAATTTCAAAGCCCAAAAGAGGTTTAAACACAGCTCCTTTGCCATGTTCATATTTTATGCTCAACACAGAACCTAAGGAAGGGGGGGCTGGATAACCAGAATCCCCAGAGACAGGCCACAGCCAGGAACTCAAAGAGGGATACTTCACACCAGCACCATGTGCTTTTCCTGTGCATCTTAGCCTTTTGTCCTAGCACATCCCAAAATGTTTGAAGAGAAGGTAAACGAAGTGAATACAGAACAGAGACCTAATGCACAGGCATCTATGGGCAGAGCTACTGTCAGGGGTTGCAGTGCAAAATGTAACCCAAACTGTGTATTCTCTCACCAACTGATCAAACTGGTGTGTGTGGGGGGGTGTAATTGTCTGTCAATGGCCAAGTGTCAAAAACCTGCTGGGGCAGTTTTCTTATCTCTTCCACAACCCAGCCTCCCTCCAGGGAGAGATCTTCTGCTAATGGGCCATTGAGTCTCACTGAGAGAATTACATTATCCCACTGGGAAATGCTCCAACCAGGGGGAGGAGCCAAGTATTCCTACCTGGATAAAAATCTGGGAGTTGGAACACCAAGGCAGCCTTTTCACTGGATTCCCAGAGGAAGACCAGGCCCATCTATCACCACTGGACCTTCAGTGAAAGAACTCCACTCTTTCTACAGGAGCATCACTTCAACAGAGCCACATCTGCCACTAGGACTGCAGCCACCATTGAATGGGACTGCCACCAACACCCTGACCCACAGGGTGTCAGCTTGGATCCTGACTCTGTCAGTGAGTTTGTTTGTTTGTTTGTTTGTTTGTTTAGGATTTTTTCTCTTTTGTATTACTGCATGTGTTTTGGTTTTATTGTTTATTTTAGATCCCCTGATAAAGTACTGTTATTCCTATTCCCATATCTTCACCTGAGAGCCCCTTAATTTCAAAAGTTATAATAATTTGGAGGGAGGGGGTTTAAATTCTCCACTCCAAGGGAGGCTCCTGCCTTCCTTAGTAGACACCTGTCGTTCAAACCACGATAGTTACTAACAGAATTCTCTCCTCCTAATTCTGTGATATAGCACTTTGCTAGAGGTACAATGAAAAATACGTGACATTAGAAACCAACACATTCTAAACAGTTTTTAGAATTCAAAATGTAAACTTTAGTGCTTACTTACTTCCGTTCTTCCTTGATTTCTGAAAAAGAAAATTTTTAATATTTAATAAATATATAAATATTAAAAGATATTTAACGTTTCCATAACCTAATTCCTCAAGTTTAGCTTTCCTGATAAAAAAGCAAATTCAAATCCTAGATTTGTTATTCATCTTCACTCCTGAACTGCTCAATTTTTTGTTATGCTGATGCTCAAGAATAAACATGAAAAGTCAGCATGTGAGGACAGAAGCAGCAAAATACACGTGTAAATAAAAGCAAATTCCACAGTTAGGTTTCCTTAAACCTAGGAAATCAAACCTCATGTAATGAGGACAGGGTGACTCCCCAGTATAATTTTGTACAGTTTATAATCCTAATCCCTACACAAGCAAATACTGTTCATGGATCAGAGTAATATGCACACTGTTGGCAAGAAACAGGATTATGTCTTAGAACAGGTGCAACACATTATTTTACACAGGTAACTTCTAAGAAACACAACCAGTAAATGAAGAGTAAAGGCTTACTTGACAATCCTTAGTTTTCCCACTTCACCTCTTCCTGAAGCTTTACTCCACTGTTGTGATAAGTATTTGGGGACCTAAGAAAAGACAACAGATTTCAAGAAAAGCAAATTTTTCAATTCTATACAAACTGTGTATGTGTAAACATTTTAACTGCTTTTACCCTGACCCCTTCAAAATAAAGTATGAGCTAAATATAGTAGACAATAGAGAGCCATAGATGGCTTTGGTTGGCAGGAGCCCTAATGGACATCTAATCCAAACCCCATGCAATGTGTAAAGACATCTACACCTAGATTGATTTGCTCAGAGCTCCATCCAACCTGACCTTGAATGCTTCCAGGGATGCCACAACCACAACTTGCCTGGGCAGCTTGTGCCAGTGCCTCACCCCCCTCATCATAAAACACTTCTTCCTTAGATCTAGCCTAAATCTATCTACCCTCCTCTCACTTAAAACCATTACTCCTTGTCCAACTGCTATAGGCCCTATTAAAAAGTCTGTCCCCATTGTTCTCATCAGGCCCCCTGAAGCACTGGAAGGCACCTGTAAGGTCTCCCTGGAGCCTTTGCCTCTCTAGGTTGAGCAGACACAGAGCTCTTGATCTGTCTTCACAGAAGAGGTGCTCCTGCTCTCTGATCATCTTTGTGGCCTCCTTTGCACCTGCTACACCAGGTCCACATCCTTCTTATGCTGAGGGCCCCAGAGCAGAACACAGCAATCCAGGGAGGGTCACACCAAAGAGGAGCAGAGCAGAGCAGAGCAGAGGGACAGAATCCCCTCCCTTGACATACTGCCCAAGCTGCTTTTGTTGCAGCCCTGGACAGATCTGCCTTTCTGGGCTGCACGTGCACATTGCTGGGTCATGTCCAGCCTCTCATCTGCCAGCACCCCCAAGTCCTTGTCCTTAGGGCTGATCTCAGCCCTTTCCTCCCTCACCTTGCACTGATACTAGTGCAGGACCTTGTGCTTGGCCTTGTTGAACTTAATGAAGCTCATGCAAGCCCACTTCTCAAGCTGTTATATACATATACATCCACAGATACATACATACATATATATATATGTGTGCATATATATTCTGCTAGAGCAGCAAGAATAATATAGCACAAAAATAACACCAACGTAGAGTCTTAAATGAGAGAAAAACCTTAGTAACTTCAATCTCAAATACTACTATCCAATCATAAAAGGCAGAAAAAACCAGCATTATGTTCTTAAACTAAGGAGTCTTGATACTTATAGGTTAAAATGATACTTTTAAATATTTAGTAGAAATTATCATCTCTCTGGGAAAAAAAATCAACCAACCAATCACAGTAATGAGAAGTTAAGACAATTTCTGCTGCGAAGGGAAAGCTTAGAGTCTGGGAACCTTAGACATGTTGAGCAGCAGACCATAGCCTACTGCCATTCCTCCAACAGCAGAACCACCCTAGGCAAATCTGTCTGCCATCACTCATTCCCAGCTCTTCCCTGCACTGGGCAAAGTCTTTGTGCAGCTGGTCAGTATATGGAAAGAGCAGACTGATCTAGCTAGGAGGAGTGGGTGACTTCTACGTTTTAGCTGTGCTGATTCTGTCTTTAGCAGGTGGAACAACCAAAGCAGCTCCCCAACTCATTTTCCAGAACAACTGCACAAAGCAGTGATTAGTCCAGGGACAGGAACAACACCTGCATAAATTGAGGATTAAAAGCTGCTGCAGTGCTCTTACCTCACCTACACACTAATTCCTTCAGTTGCAAAGGCTGTGGTATCTGAATCATTGGGTGACCTGGGCTCAAAATGGACAATAAAGGCCTCTGGCAAGGAGCACACTCCTCAGAACTTTACAGTCATGTTCTTTACTGGCACAGCAAAGTCTATCCGGGCTCACACAGTCCACAGCTACTGAAAACATCTGCCCACATTGAAAAATAGTGTGAGGCACAGCCAGTAAGAAAGAGAAATGCACTAAGCTGTGCCTGGGGCACTTTCTGTTTCAAGCAGGAAAGCAGCACTTTGAAGCCTAATCTTTGTCTTTAGCATAGAGTAAAACTAAGACAAGCTGGGGAGAAAAAGAGCCTCTTCCAATAACTTGCTTAACAGGAACAAGCTCCTAACTTCCTAAAGCTCAAATTAAACCAACACTAACTTGACATTTATCAGTTCTTCAAGAACTCCAGAAGACATCTTGGAACCAGTGCTCACAGCACCCCATGAAGCACACGTGGAAAAACTACAAAATCCAGATGCCACCAACTGCTCAAACAAACTAAATGGCAGTTCAGGTTCCCATAAAGTTCAGAAAACCTTGGCCAAAAATATCACAAAAGTGCAACAGAATGCAATGATTTGACACAATCTACTGATACATGTTTTTTCAGTTTTCAAAATAGTAACTTTCTACAGCAGATTCCATGCCAGATCAGATACAGTTTTCTTTCTAAAATCAAGATAAGTGCTATGACATGCTCCAGCTGACTCAACAGAACTATTATTATGTGCTTGCACCTAATCTCTGTACTGCCAGCTAATAGGGTAGATGCACATTCAGTATGAGTGGATAAGCAGTAAAGGGCTCTCATGGTGTTAAAATCACTGACTTGATTTTTACATTCAGACTGGGAATCTAATCAGATAAAGAGGTTGCAAATCAATCATACTCCTTTCAGCTGCATGGGGAAGTCACAAAGAGTGCATTTAATCATCTTTCTGCTGGCCTACCTGCAGTCAAGGTCTATGAAGAGAAAGACAAAGGGTTATGAAGGACTGTGATCAAAGGATTACTTCCAGCTATCCATAGGTACTTCAGATAAAACCACAAACCCACATACTAATGATGTAAACAATCAGCAAAGACTAAATGAAGTCTCAAATGCCATAGACATCTTATTTTGCACCTTTCTTTTAACTTTAACATAGTAATTATGGTAAACAGTCAGGTTTCAAAGTCCTAACAATCCTTGAAAGAACACACAGAAAACAAGAGCAACCTGTTTTTTACAGGGCAGAATTTTCACAGACCACACAGCAGGATTTTGAAAAATAGATAGCCACAGAAGGAGTGATCTGTGGACAGAGTGCCTGCCCAACTGAAATGCCACTGAATACAGCCTTTCAGGACAAGTGTCTTTATTCTGGGATTTGCAGGCAAGAACAATCTTCTCCCCAAAAAAGAAAAAAAAATACAGTTTAATCACTAGAACAAATCTAACATACTAAGGAGCATCACTTCAAGACCTCTTCCCACTGCTGTCCTTCCCCTGCTACTCACATCACTCAACCACCCAGGCTGCAGCACACAAGGCACACTGCAGGCAGTGCAAGACACAAGGGTCCCTGCTCCACTCACCTTTCAGTTTGGGCACAGCCTTCTACCCACCTTTAGAAGGGAACACACAAGTAGACCCTATCTGTAACAAACTACTTCCACTTTTCTGCAAAAAACTAAATTAGCTCTTTCTCTATATAGCAATCCATATGCAATGCATACAACAGAAACTAAGGCTAATGACAGATTTTATGTTTTAATTTTTCTTTGAATATACAAAACATAAGTAAATAAAGATAACATCTTTCTAGTTATAGAACAATGCAGAAGATTCAATAAAAAATCTGACCAACACACTCAGGGAACAAGAAATTAACATTCTAATGGCTAACACTAAATGGGCTTCATTTTACCACAAGTACATAACCAACTACTTTTACTATTTCTCTACCTTAGCTTTCACTGAAAACACAGACATAAAAATCCAGTTGCTTTCTGGATTTGTACTAAAGCAATTCACTCTTTATGGAATCACCTCCTTTTACTGCTCATGCTTCTAAAATACTCATCACTACATGTTTTTATTGCCTGTTAAGTAGTCTCTCTGGAATATCTCCTGTGCTAGCACAATGCATGCTAAAAGGAAATCAAATAAGCCAGGTTTTTTATTCCATCAGAACTGAATGCTCTCACCCTCAAAGGAAGGATAAATTCAGCCTTGTTGTCCTACCTACTGAAGATAAAACGTACAGGAACTCTGCACTGTCTTGCCTCTGAGTTGGAAAACAGATGTGGTTGTTTCCAAGTTCAAGTCCAAAGGAAATCAAAGGATAAAATCCTGCATACCCCATGTTATGGTCTATCAGTGTTAGCATATTTTCAGTATTTTTTACTATCATTACTATACAAGAAGACAAACATAAGTTCAGAACACAGGCGTGAAGAACTGCATCGACATTTACTTGGAAGAGTAATACTCCAGCTTTCCTTTCAATCCTGTTTTCTCATTAAACAGAGTGACACCAACTGTAAGCACACATGTGCCTGAAAATTCCTTGCTTCTGGAAACAACAAACTATATCAGACTAAATGACAGGGAAGTTCAGTATCGTGTCTCCAAATGCAGCCAATGGCAGTTAATTCAGGAGGAACATATGAAGAAAAGATATTTCCCCAGCATGCTCTTCTAATTTCTAGGGTGTTTTATCAGACATGGGGTTTGGCAGCATATTACTTTTTAATCTCTCAATTCCATTTTCGTGCCTGAATTTGACTAACTGTGTTTGAGCTTCTATGAAGTTTTGACACGCAGAACTTCTACTTGAAAGAAGTTACAAAATTTAACTATGCACTGTGCAAAACAGTACCTCCTTTTCTCATGCTGAGACCCCTCAAGGAATTCATCTCATGCACCTCTAATTCCTGTGTTTGAACTGATTCTTTCCTGTTCACCTTTGCCTATTCACTTCTTCCTTACCCACCCACGATATTATTCATTGCTTCAAATCTCCACCAGATTTCCAAATGAATCCTCTAGCCAGCCTAAAAGGTAACAATGTACTTAGGAGTTCCCTCCATAGCCATCACTCCTTGTCACCAAGACCAGACCTGGTGCTCTCCTCTGAACTGTTCCCAGGTCCACTGTACACCTTCCACAGCAGCAGGCATGAGACCATGGCTACACAGAGCATCCCAGATAGAGGCAACATGATGGTACAATAACATTTTCTCTTTTGTTTTCTGTGTCTTTTGTAATCATGTCCAATGTTGACTCTGCTCATTTGACATGTTCTTATAGTTATTGCCATGACAGAAAAAACCACTCCTCCTGAATGACAACAACCAGCAGAAACCCAACTGCTGCATACATATAATTAGGAGAGTTTTTCTCTATGCACGCCCGGTTAGATCTTTCAACTCTTAATTTCATCTGCCATTTCATCATCCTGTCACTCAGCATGTCATGATCTACTTCTGCAGCTTTCTGCTGCCAGCATTCATTGACAGTGCCCAGGAAAAGCTACTACAATTAGAGCACTTGCAGTGTTCACTGGGGCTTCATGACACCACACACTCAGGTGTCAGTACAGAAGAGGAAGGCAGATGCAGCAACCTGCCCACCAAAAATCCTGCACAGCAAAGCAGGACTTTTCCTCAACCATTTTTAAGGGCCACAGTAAGAAGTTTTGGTAGAAGTATGATGGTGTTACACCCCCCTCACCATCCATGACAAGTATTTGGGTACCACCCTGTCCCTAGGTTCTTTCAAGTTGGTGGTCTGAATCTATTCCTAAAGGAGAAAGGGGAGGAAGGAACTGTTTCTCCCAAGAGAGAAGAAACATAGGTTTAGGAAAAGAGGAGCAAGCACAGGGGGGACTTGAACCAAGCAGGACACATGCTTCGCCATCAGCTTCAAGTTCCTCTTTCTGACACAATGCTTGCTATTGACAAGAAAATGTCTTGATGGCAAAAGACTCCAGGGAACAGAGCAGTGCCAGCCTGTTAGAGGTGGCACCAGACTGGAGTGTGGCCCTGCACCCAACAGGTTTGATTTGACACCTTTGCCACCTTTTCACAGCCCCTCCACTCCAGCTGTATTTCACTAGCACCAAAGGGAGCTGTAATGACAAGGCACTGGCATCCACTTTCCTTGTTGGATGTGGACAGTTTTTTAATCAGATGTGAATCCACGCGCACTCAAAACTTTTTCCAACTCTCAAAGTTTAGGGGAATAAAAGTTATACTGCCATGTTTGTTGCTTGTCACAAACCACTAGCAAGGACAAGAGAGAGATGTTTTACTGTGAGGGTGGCGAGGCACTGGCACAAGCTGCCCAGAGAGGCTGTGGATGTCCCATTCCTGGAAAGGTACAAAGCCAGGCCAGATAAAGCCTTGAGCAACCTGGTCTAGTGGGAGATGTCCCTGGCCACCGCAAGGAGGGTTGGGACTGAATGATTTTTAAGGTTCATTCCAATCCCTTAACATTCTGATTCTGTGGCAGCTCCCCGGTAGCCCAACTTTTCCTGCCGTGTCTCCTTTACTCAGCAGGCATCCGGGCTCAATCTGTCCCCGAGAAGGGAACAGACACAATGGCTGTCCCGGGCCACAGGGCGAGCCTGACGCGGGTAATCCCGGCCTCAGGGCGCCCATCCCGAGCACGGCGGGGCGGGGACGAACGGAGGGGCCCGGCTGCCACAGGCCGCGCTGGGCCGGGCCCGGGGCGGCGGCGGCGGCTCCTCACCTTCACCAGCCACATGCCCGTGTTCTGCTTGGCGCCGGTGAGGTCCAGCTCGCCCTTGTCGCTCATGGCGGGGCAGCGGCCGGGCCGGGAGGCGGACGAGGCGAGCGAGCGGCGAGCGGCAGCGCAGGGCAGCGGCACACGGCGGCTCGTGAGGGACAAACCTCTTCCGCTCGCACTGCACGGCGGGGCGGGCCCGCGCCGCGACAGGGCCGCGGGTTCGGGTCCCCGCCCTGGCCGGGCCGCGGGGCGGGACCGGTGATGGCCCCAGAAAGTTCCAGTGTCACAGAATGTCCTGGGCTCCAGGGCACCCCTAAGGACCATCGCGTCCAGCTCCCGGCCCTGCACAGGACATCCCCAAGGGTCACACGAAGTGCCTGAGAGCATTGTCCAAATGCTTCATGAACTCTGTCAGGCTGGTGCAGTGACCGCTTCCCTGGGGAGCCTGTTCCAGTGTCCAACCACCTTCTGGGTTAAGAACCTTTTCCTGATATCCAGCCTAAACCTCCCCTGACACAGCTTCAGGCCATTCCCTGGGATCCTGTCACTGGTCACCACAGAGAAGAGATCAGTGCCTGCCCCTCCTCTTCCCCTCATGAGGAAGTTGTAACTGCAATGAGCTCTCCCCTCAGTCTCCTCCAGGCTGAACAGACCAAGGGACCTCAGCTGCTCCTCACACAGCTTCCCCTCAAGGCCCTTCACCATCCTCATGGCCCTCCTTTGGACACTCCCTAACAATTTAATGTCTTTCTTACATTGTGGCACCCAAAACTGCCCCCAGCACTCGAGGTGAGGCTGCCCCAGCTCAGAGCAGAGCAGGAACTTATTCCCTCCTTGCATCAGAAGAGTTATCCCAACATGCTGAACAAAGACAGCAGCGTGCAAATGTTCTAGGGGAACAGGAGGAGAGAGGAGGCACTACCATGACAGTGCCCTTCTGTGTGGGAGGGAAATGGTGGCTAAAGGAGCATCTCCTGTGAAAGGGATCAGAGCACCATGTGTGCCCAAAGGCCATGAAAGTGAGGAGAACACAGCTGGTGACTTGTTTACTGGAAATAAAGAGTAAAGAATTAATCTTAGCTTCCTGGAAAGGGAACTCATGAGAAAGTGAACAGGCTGTCCAAATATAGGAGGGCATCTCAGACACAAAATATCCCATGTCAGGAGAGAGAAAGCGTCTGCCCTCCTGCTTTGAAATGGGGGTATCTGGTATTTGGATGGCTGAGAAAAACCTAAGTCCTTATTTTACTACTGTCTCTACCCCTGGGCAAGTTTTCCCCCTTTGCAGTTTAACCTTGTTATCTCCTTTCTATCCCCTGTGGGCACAAGAAAGACATGGACTTACTGGAGACACTGGCACAGGCTATTCAGAGAAGTTGTGGATGCCTCATCCCTGGCAGTGTTCAAGGCCAGGTTGGCCAGGGCTCTGAGCAGCCTGGTCTAATGGAAGGTGTCCCTCTCCACTGCAGGGGTTTGAACGAGATGGTCTTTAATGTCCTATGATTCTATGGCATTTTATTATCTTTCTCTCTTCTTTACTTTATCCTTTTACTGAGATGTAGCCCTTTGATTTGCTTCCTCTCATACTATATAACTTCAGTTTGTTCAATTCTGTCTCATAGATCTATTTTCTAGCCCTCTGGTTATGACCACTGCTCTCTGAATTCACCCCAGTACAAGTTTACATCCTCTTTGAAGTCTGGTTGCTCAACGGTGAAGTTGTACTCTACTGAATCTGCACCAGCAGCAAGCAGAGGGTTTTTTTCTGATACAATATGCAAGAAATTGCTCATCTGGCTCACAAAAAAATGATCTCAGTACAGATATGATAGTCTGCATTTCTAATTATAGACAAGCATCTAGGTAACCAAGGAGGACAATGTTTTTATATGTATCTGAAGCAATAACAGCTAACACTGAACCATTAGAATGGTTAGGATTTGTTACATTTAAAATTAATTGCATTTTAAAATTGCTTTTGTTTTTACATTGGAACTGTGTTTTTCTCCAGAACTCAGCTGGGAGGGTGACCTGGGAGAGATCTTATATTATTAGTCAACTTGCACTGAAAATTCAGTTTTCTTTAAGACAACCTTACATAGACCCACTAGAGGCTCTTCAAATGCTAATAAAAATGGAAGTGATTGCATCTCAACAGTTGTAATACCAGCCTTATTTTCTGGGACTGTGTCACCCCCAAATATTGTAGGTCTAAGACCCTTTGGCTTTGTTCACCTGGCAAAAGAGTGGATCTAGACAGACAAACACCATTGCCTTACAGTCTGCTTTGGATCCTGCTCATAGGAACATAGAACCTTTTAGGTTGAAAAGGACCTTAAAGACCACCTAGTTTCAAACACCCTGCCCTGGGCAGGGACACTTTCCGCTAGACGAGATTGCTCAGGGTTCCATCCAACACGGCCTTGAACACTTCTAAGCATAAGGCATCCACAATTCCTCTGCACAATTTCTTCCAATGTTTCACTACCCTCATTTAGAAACATGTCTTTCCTGATGTCCAATCTAAACCTACCCTCTTTAAAACCATTGCACCTTGTCCTTTCACTACAGACCCTGTATAAAAAGTGTCTTTTTTTCTTTCTTTCTTGTAAGCCCCTTTAATGTACTGAAAGGCTGCAAAAAGGTCTCCCTGGGGCTTCTGCTTCTCCAGGCTGAACACACACAAACCTCTCAACCTGTCTTTATAGGAGAGGTGCTTCAGCCCTCTAACCATTTTAGTTTCTTTCCTCTGGACCTAATCCGATAGGTCTGTGTCTGACTTGTGCTGGGAACCCCAGGGATGGATGCAGGACTCCAGGAGGTATCTCAAATGTTCCCCCAGGATAAACGCTAAATTAACAATGAAGTTGTCCCTTTGCCACTGTTCCCAGCTCAGTCTGTGTACTCAGATCACATGCACCACCACATTTCAAAGAGAAAAAAACAGTGAAATGGATGCCTCTAACAGGGGTGACATTTGCAGCAAAGCAGCATCGTGAGGGTTCAGATGAGCCTGTGCTCCACCAGATGGAAGGAGAGGAGTTCCATTTGCAAAGAGCCCAGCAGCAGGCGACAGGAGCATGGCTGACCACCTCAGGACTCCTTAGAGAGGGAAACCAAGAGCAGTCATCACTCATATTCCAAGCATAAATGACAATAGCAAAATCCTCTGTAAAAGCCTGACAATTGGGGTGGCTCAGCTGGCAACCCAGAGGGGAAGGCGGCCAGGCAAGAGATCTCTCCTGGCTTCCTCCAGGCAGCCTTTCCACAGCTGTTTCCATGGAAACTGAATTTAAAGGGACAACAAGCAGGAAAAATAGTGCATTTTCACTAATTCCTCATTTAAAATCTCAACCTTGTGTTTGCCAGGGACACATTTAGTGCCATGGAGGAGGATCCAGGGGCCAGCTGCTAAGCCACAGAGCTGTGCGTTAGTCACCTATTTTCTTCTTGCTTGCATGGAAATAGATATGTCTGAGAAGAGAGATTCAGACTTGCACAGCTTTTCTCTCTTCATTTTCCCCTTGTCCAACTAGGTGAAATGAAGAGTTGGCAGTGTCATCAGCAGCCACACAAAATTTCTCTTCATCCATTTTGGGAATGGGCTAATCAATGCAGCCTAGTGGTACTGGGTGAAAATGGGCAGAAGATGCAAAAGGCCTGATGCTGCCCTGTTGAAGCTGATGGGAGTTTTGCATTTAGGAACCCATGTGCTTTCCTTAAAGCCCAGCAAGATCTAGGGAAGATGTGTTCCTGGGAGCTGGTGGTCCCACAAGACATCAGGGATGGAAACCATCAGAGAGGTTTCCACATGCTGGAGGAGCTGAGTGCTGCCCACTGAGTTCAGCTCCATACACAGAGCTGGGCTGGGCCTCCATGGGGTCAAAATATTTTGGGTCTAGAGCCAGAGCTGAGATCCGCTGTGAGGCACAGAGGGAGTCTCCTGCAGAAGCTATTTTGATTTGGGAGCATTGAGCAAGTAAGATTATTTCACCAACAGCTGATGCTCTAATGTCACTCATTTCTGCCTGCCAATCTCCTTACCAACAAATTAAGGGAAGTAGGGAACTCATGTTGGAAGAGGAAAACTAATGGAGGGTGATTGTTAGAATGTTGCTTGTCCTACCTTGTAACAAGTACAACACAGCCTCAGCGGAGCTCTGCCGGCAAGCAAAGCTCTCTCCTGTATTCTGAATACCTGAATTTTCAGCCAGCAAAGACCTCATGGTCAAGGATGCAAGAATTAAATCTCAAAACTACCATTATTGCTTGAACTACTTGAGTGAGAGGAAGGCAAACTTTTGCCATCTTCAACTGTAATGCATCATTCTCTTATTTGTGGTGCAGTTGATCTATGTAAGCTGGAAAAAAGAGAAGAAATAATCTGCAAAGACGAAAAGAGCATGTGGGCAGGTCATGATAATTTATTTTGGAGCAAGAGAAAAGAAATTCTGTGTAATTTATTCCCAAAACAGGGAATACAGCCCATCAAGCTGCATATCTATTTCCTGAGGCAGCAAAGAATTCTCAGTGTGTCTTTTTAAGACAAAAATGTATGTTGCAGCTTTTGTGTTTTCAAACTGCTTTTGAGCAACATGTTAATAACAGACTTGTTTACTCCAAGCTGTTCTGTGGCAGAGAGTTGGAAAACATCAAGCGTAGGGCTGAGCTCCTAGTCCTAGGGACTATGAAATCTTCAACATGCCACTTCTGCTGCAAAACACAACACAAAAGGGCAGTTCTGCACAGAGGGCAGCCTTCATTCATTAATTAATAATTTAAAATTCTTTCTATATTTTATCTGTATAAAACATTCTGGTTTTATCTATGCTATGTATTGGAGGACACTTAGTTTTCATGATAATGGTACTGCACCTCCACTTGCAGTTCCAACCCATACCATATCTTCCATCATATTAAGAATGTGCAGTGAATTTGACTGTTGGCAACTTGGACTCTTGCTTGTTAGGATTTTCGCCATATCAAGGAAGGAGTGGGAGTGGGGGAAGAGAGAGAATTGAAAGGCGCAACTGCAAATTATTTTTTTCAAAGGAAGATTATACTTGTCAGAGAACTTCATATACTTGGTTCAAACCTAATTTAAAATAATTTCTTTTGAAATTATCATAAAATTGGCATTATATCTGTAACTCAAGGTACTTTTTTTGTGCCTTTCGGACATAAAGAAGTATTACCTAGCCTTTTTCACCAGTGTCCCTCAAGAAGGAGCTTTAAGCATGCAACATTTTCAACCTAATAAAAGTACAGAGCTAGTGTGAGGTCTCAGCAACTTGTTTTCTAAAGTGCCTTTTCATTGTAGGTGTATAGAAAATGCTACATAGAACTGAGTTTTACCTGTTGTCCTGCACTCCTTGACATTTTTTCTCATCCTCTTCTCTGGTAATGTACTATCTCAGCACAAAAGGTCAGCGGCATCTACAGTCACTCCTCTCCTGGACTTCCCACTAATGAGATGGTGAAGAGCAAGGCATTTTCTGTTCAGCTACCAAAAAAATTGGTTTCAATGGTTTTATTTCCCTTGTGTTATAATTTAACAAACCTGATTCTATGCTACAGATATTCCCCTTATTTTGTAGGTATAGACAATGCACAGTCACCAAGGTATCTTATTGATGCATAAATTATCTCCTAATCAGCTACTGTTTTGCAGAGGGAGCTTCCCAGTGAGACTACGAGAAAGCTGTGTGACTAAACTGAGCAAAAAGAACATTATTGACCAAAGAACAAATCTACAATGCTCCTAAAGAAAAACAGGATACTTCAGTTGGGAAGCCTGCCAGCCTGAAAGCATGGGCAGGTGTATATAGCTTTGAGGTTGTGTGTACATATAAATGCAACAAAATCATCTAGTTTGTGGGTGTCACTGCTTAAGAAGTGATCACTCTGGGACCCTTCAATGCCACATGTGTCAGTGCTGTCATTGAAGGAAATGAATCACATGCATTTACACCCAACCTCGTGTCCCACCCTTGCACCTAGCTGCAGTTCAGCCACAGCAGCGCCTCACAACAAACTCTCAGATAATTAACTGGAGACATCAGAAGAGTCTGCTTCAGTACTGCTGTGTGCTGCCTGTGGGTTCCCTCCAAAGCTTTTCCACCTAATGGCCTTTGCTGATAACTCACTTTTTTTCCCTATGTGCTGCTTGTTGGCACTTCTCTAAAACAGTGCTAATGATCTAATAAATATGAATTTGCAAGAGTGGATCGTCTCTTTTCAGCATAAGCTAACAATGTTATTACAGACTAGAGTGAAATACATTCTCTTTGCCACAAAGAACAGCTTTCCCACCAAATTGAAATAAACTGGAATGGGTAGAAAGTGTTACAGACCTTGCAATTGGATCACATTTTACTGGATTTTTACTGATGGGTGAGGTTAAATAAGGTATGAAATTCTGCCTTCTAGTTAATTGTTATGGCTTAAACATGAAAAAAAAAAGGAATAGAAATGACATTTCAGTCAGTGGGAGGAAAATAAGCAGGAAAAGAAACAAGGAAAACAGAAAATAAAACCAATGAGATTAAGAAGATCCAATGAGAATGCAGGGACCAAACCTCTGAGTTTGAGAGGGGCAGGCTAGCCCTGATGGCCTCATGTTGTTTCATTTTATTGTCCGGGAAATGCCATATGTGGCTGGGGGGAAGAAAGGCAATGATTCTAGGATTATTTATTGTCAGAGGCCATTTCTTGCTTCTTTTTGAAAACTGCAGTCTTACTACTGAGAACACTTTCTTCTGGAGACCAAGCATTTGGCAGCAGCAACCCTCAAATCAGCACTTGCAGCCTGTGGGATATGCTCACCTCTCTCCTGAAGCTCACCCCCTGTTTCACACACACTTGTCATTTCTGTAGTCCCCACATGATCAGGTCAACTCTTCATTTCATATACTCTTGAGGATGAGTCACTGAAGCTTTTTCTAGCAAAGCTGAATGCTAACCTCTTGGTTAAATTACCTGAACTTTCTTCGTTCATGGGGAACTTCTGGAGTGAAAAAGAAAGTACCTTTCTAACAATGCTAGGAATAATGAAGTCTGATTTCTCTTTCACTGGAATCTCATTTGGCTGACTTTGAGTCCTTGTTTTGGCTGAGGACTTTTCCCTCATTGCCAACCTTACATATTAATGCTATGTTAACAGATGTGTAATACTTTTCAACGTGTAGAGGGCTGAAACTGAAAAAGGAACTACTCATCACCATGTGGAGAGATGAGTAGCAGACTCAAGATTATATTTCTTTGTTTTGCTTTCCTTGACCTTTTGTTCTGATCTCAGTGACTTATCAACTATGCCTCTGCTGAAGAAAACCCAGACATAAGAAGTCACTTGTGCCTGCCAGCTCATCATGGGCATTCAAGGCATACAGAATCCTTTGCAGAAAGGAGCCCACTGCTATATTAGAAAGGAGAACAACTCAAAATCACTGAGATAACTACTCAATAAAACTCAGCTTTTGAAAATCAAGACAGGTTATGCGAAGTGTCCTTGCAACTTGATGAGTTGTAAGTTTGGCATGACATTAGTTTTGAGCACTTGTGGTGAAGTCCTTTTCCCTCTTGCAAAACACTGTTGATCAAACCACAATTAGGGTCTTGATGAGGGACTTTGAACTGGTCTGTTAGAGCAGCAGGCAATTTCACACAAAGAGAAGCAAATGTACAAAGAATGGGTAGCAATTTCCTTTGGGTACAATATGTACTTAGCTGACATGCCTGTGGAGAACAAAAGGCCTGGATATTAATCCATCCTCTGCCTCTGCTGAGCAACAGTGTAAATTACTCCTGACAACCATTAAGAGGTGCTTCAGTCAAGCACCATAACCGTATAGCTCTTCACTAGAAAATTTGCTGATATTTTGAAAACATTGTGATACTTCACTAGTCTCAGAAATCCTTGACAACTTGTCAAAGATAAGAGTCTAAGTCTCTGCACTAGTAATTACTCCTTTAACCTGCTAGAGAAAGTGCCAGATATTCACCTTCCTCTTAGGAAATGTGAAGTCTCTGGCAGATAATAACATCTTTCTAATTTAGAGCAATTGTCTGTTCTGATCCTCTCCAATAATGTAGTTTCTGCTTTTGAGAGTGCTGGGAGAGTGCTGGCTGGTAGCAGATTTCCATTCTCCCACTGTTGTTAGTCTGTACTTGTAAACAGTGATCCAAAATAGAAACATGAGTGTTGTTTGAACGGCCAGTATTTGCTATAAAGAAAGTGGCTCAACAAGTAGGGGCAGATCCCACAGCCTCTGCTCAAGTGAGTCATCTCCCTGCACACAAGTGGTGCTGTCAAGTTCTATAAGCCTGTCTGTGCAAGGCTCAAGGATCAGACTCATTGGCCTCCTGTCATCCATGGCATGGGAACAAGGATGTGGATGGTTTTTGCATTTCTGATTCTCTGCATATTTGTGCAGGGGTTTGTGAATCTACTCTCAGTGGGTGAGAGTGTGTGAGGGAAAAATGCAAAAAAGGTGAAAATCAACAGAAAATTACAAGGCATCTTGCCCCACTTAGAGATCATCAAGGTTAACATGCCATTGCAAAAAGTAGTGCATTGAATATAAAAATGATTCCCTGAAAGAGTCATTAAAATTGCAGAGTCACGTAGCCAAACATCAAAGAAAGCCAAAGTTTAGGCTGCTGACACCCATTATTTCTGTACTTCTATGTTTCTGCATTATAATAAAGCCTTGAATGTCATGACTACATAGCATTTAGCTTGTTTTTCCATGGGAAGGAAGCCCTTGGGGTCACATTGTCTCTGTTGCTGTCTGCTTGACGGTGGCTCTGTCCTTAACTTTTGAAACTATCCATCAGTTTCAACCAAAGCCTAAAGGTACCGCCATAAATCTATGGAAATGAGAGATCCAATTGAGGAAAGAGATGCTGCTACAGATGCAGTGAGAGAGAGCAAGAGCAGTAAACCTAGCTGTTAAGAGCTAACAGAGCAACCTGAGGGAGGAAAATGCTAAAAATACTACAGGTATGAGAAAGGTCTCAGTTGGTCTCATGCTTTATTAAAACTCTGGTCACAGTCAAAGTTTTCTTCCTCTGTTCTCTAAATGGGATAAATATGTATTGTGGTGATTCTTTTTCAAAAGGTCACCCTGCAGGCTGGGTTCCTGCTGCTGCTCCCAGAGCCACTCACTTTTCTGCACAGCTCAGTCCCACACTGTCAGCATTTCCCTTAGGGGCACTGCTGCAGCACTGGCTTGGCCCACACTGTGGGAATTCCCTCATCCTCTGCCCTGCTTGCTGCTTTCCATGAGCAGTGCTCCTTCACCAAACCATCTCTGGAGGTCTCAGTCAGAATGCCTGGCTTCCAAGAGAAGAGATTCAAGTCCTCTCCCACTGTGGAAATATACAATAGAGTTATTATACAGCTGCCATGGGAGGTATTGGGAAGACACACTGCCACTCTCATGCAGTAAGTTGACAGGGAATGTACAAATCCCTGGGGGAGAGTAGTGCAGTTGGCTGCTGAGAGAGACGGGCCATGGTCAGCAGCAAATACAAGCAGAGATGGATAAGCAGTGGGGGGGCAGCCTGAAGCAGCTAAGCCTGAGACTGTCCTCCTTCCTCATTCTACAGATAGGAAACAGGCTCAGTGAAAGAGCAGCTCAGATGCTGCTTCCCTTATGGAGAGGAGCCTCCTGAAAGAGTGCAGAGGTGTTTTTCCCAGGCAGGGACTGAAAGACTGAAGGGGAGTCTAAGCTTCTCAGGAGTTTATAGATATGGATCATTGTTGCTACCCAAAAGTGAGCGCCTATTTTAAATTAGTGCTCAAACCCTGCTGTGTCCTATGAAACAGAATTTAAGATCTTCTGTGAAGCATGTCACAGTGTAACACCTTTATTTTTCAGAAACCAGACCCAGTCGCATTCTGGCCCTCCTATTTGTAGTCTATGAAGCCTTTTGACTACAACATTGTAAGAGCCAAAGCTCTCAAGATAAAGATTCTTCTTATGTACGTGTAATAGCTTTTCTGAAGCCAGCTGGTATATCTGAAGAAAGCAGATGAGTTTTGGGGAATGTATGCTCCTCAGGAAAGAGGACATGAATTTCAAACCTAACTGAATCTTGAGAACAAAAGTTCTGGGTTTAATTAGACCTGTGTCTGAGCTAGACATCTGACAGCACCTGTAGAATATAAAGACTGTATTAGTGGTTATACCCTAGGGGGAAAAGAGATGCAGGTAATTTGTAGAATAGTAGTAGCATGATGTAGAGCACTGGGAGATTGATAAATGGGAAAGATGCAGAGAGGAGGATGGTAATGTGTTCTAAAACATTAGTATTCATGAAAGTAATGAGATACAGTTCCCAGATTTACCTCACAAAGATATTGTAGGATTTTTTTTTTTTTGAGAATCAGGGCTGGAAGATCAGAAATAGAACAACTACACTGTAAGAAATGTTGCCTGTTGGAAGCATTTCATCCCAGCAGACTCTTCAAAAGAGTTGAAGACTGTATCTTTTGACAGGCTGAGAAAGAAGATTTCTTCTGCTTTTGCAAAGTTGTGCCTAGTGCATTTCAAATTCCCAAGTATTTGGCAGATTTTCACTGTCTCATATTAGCTGCTAAACCAAGAATTCCTCCTGGTGGGGAGTTTTTAATTTGGCTTTGTAAACAAGAGTACTCAATTGCTAATTGAGGGGGTAGAGCAGTCAAAATAGGATGATGCTTCAGCTGCCTATATCATCTCACTTGCTGTTGATTTGGATTGATTGGTTTGGGTGATTGATTTGGATGTTGGTCGAGATTCCTGCTTTTTCTGTGCGCTTAAACCTGGATGAGACTTGTAACCACAAGTCCACTTGTCCATGTCCCAGGAGGTATCAATTTGTTGGGCTGTGCCCATCTTTGTGTGCTAGAGAAAATCACCACCAACTGGTGGGTGACCAGGCAGCTCCTTCCACACTCATTTTTTCAGAACCCTGATGAGCAGGATTCATAAATAGGTATGGGACAGAAATTTCACTAGTTGTCCCAGCTGATGATGGTGATACATCATTTCGTCCTAGAACTTGAGAAGGCAAAGGGGATCTCCCCACATCCTTTAAGAGAGCAGGTCACGAGATTCCTACTGGTCAGCTCAGCCACACAGATGGAGAAGTCTGATCTTCTGGGGTGGACAAGTTCCCTACTTACAGATCTACTCATCCTGGCATTGCTGCAGCCCCTGCATGGGGAAGCAGACCTCAGCCAGCCTCCTTGCCTGGGGTACAACATTACCAGAGCAGGTCTTGGGGAGATGCTTCTTAGGCACCAACACATTTCTTCTCAGCATTTGTGACCTGACAGGGTTGAAGGCTTGTAGTTGGGGGTATATTTGGTAAAAAAAAAAAAACAAACCAAAAAACTCCTTATGTTAGTAAGAGTCCCAAATTTGCCTCTCCCAAATTTAAGTCCGAATTCCAAACCAGAGATTTTTAGCATACAGTGGTAGGAACTCTTCAGTATTGGCAGTGCTGAGATTTGTGCTCTGAAATACTAAAAAAGTCACATTGATGTGACATTTTGTGACACAGGGTCTTGTTGGTGAATCAGAGCTGATATCTGGAGTAGATAACACCAGCTTCCAGGAAAGCTGCAAATACCTGGAAAGGTAGGCCTCCTGCTACCAAGGTTTTCAGATGTTTGCATTTAGTGTCATTGTAGAGCCCCTTCTGCTTCCTGGCCATGCACTTGTCCTGCTAAAGTATCAATACTGGGCCAAAACCTCCTCAAAACTATCCCCCCAAAACCCTGGTCTTGTGCTAGATTCTGTCCTAACAGCTCAGCCTGGCACTTCTGTGCCTCTCCCCACTGAGTTCCCTGTTCTGAAAAGGTGTTGGAGAGAAGATGTTGGACCAGGGGAAGCAGCAGGGCCACAACCTGTGAGTGTGTCCTGGGAGGGTTTTGTGGAAGGCTGGCATTTTTGGTGTGGGCTCCCTGCCAGTACACAGCATGATTATGACTGGAAGAACTACACAAAGTATTCAGTGATGGCCTTAAGTTTCTCTGCTGCTGGAAATTCCCTCTGTGGACAACAATATATGCATCAAAGGATTAAAGTATCACACTCAGTATGTGATTGTGGGTGCATCCTCTCACTCCTCTTTTCCTCTCTTGTGCTGGTTTTGAAGAGGCAATTAAAATCCAATGACTTTTGTCACAGATGGTGCAGAGGTCTACAGCACCTGACCCATGTGACTCCATACAAGAAGTGCCACTTGGCTCAGTGACAGCAGCCCAGCTCTCTCGTGGTTGCCACAGAGATGAAGTCTGAGAAGCCTTTATTCCTTTATTTCCCTAGAAGAACACAGGATGGCTTTGAGGCAACAGCCAAGCCTAACTGGTACTGGTGCAATCTGGAGAACTCATGGATCCTCTCAGACGAGCACGCAGGGAAGGTCAGATCTGTGTGGTGTGAGCACCAAAGAGCTGTGCATTCGTGAGGTTCCTGGGCTCTTGAGTCATAATTCCAGTTGGAAAGCCACCTATGATAATTTTGAATTAGCTGACTTCTATCTGGCAGTGAGTCAGGAAGGTTCACCTGCAGTGGATGAATTCCTTGTTCCTGCCACTTAGCCTCAGTAGGCTGATGTGGAAGGGCAGAAGGTGAGAAACCACCAGCAGAGCAGCTGGGGTAATTTGCACACCTGGCATTTTGTGTGCACTTTGTTTTCCATATCAGACCCCTTATTTGTATTCTGCTCACATGATGATAAAGGCTGAGCTTTACCTAGGTGTCAGAAGATGGAAGTTACCTTGGAAACAACAGGAACACCTTCATGGATTCTTGACAGCTTCCCCCTGGCCACAGGCTTTGTACATACCAGCAGCCAGCTGGTTTCCTTTTCCTGAAGTTGCTGCTTTTCCATTGTGCCTTTTCTCCCTCAGTGGGAACTGACCACTTTGATTTACCATCTCCTGGTGCTGTGGGGCATTAGATGAGGAGTGGTGCTGCACTGAGAAGCAGCAGTAGGAACTTGGCTTGCTTGCCTTCACACTGCTCAGATGTCCCTCTAGGGCAGGCCAACTCTTCATTGCCCTGACAGGAGAGGTGCAAAGCAGCAGAAAAGAGGGAACTCCAAGCAGTGGAAAGGATCATTAGGCTTCCATGGCCTCAGTGCCAGCGATGAGTGAGGCCCTGCAGAGCAGACACAGACCCTCTTGTTGGTCACAGAGAAACACCCAGAGGTATTTACAATAAGATGGTGGGTATAAGGCTCATTGAGGGATGTGGTGGGAAAAACATTTTTGGGATTATCTACAATTTGTTTTGGGATGTTTTCCAAGGGCTGTGGGAATGTACAAGACTTAGTTCAGGATGTTGGGGATGGATTAAAGGTAGGGGAAGGAAGGAATTGAGGTGGATTTGAAAGGAGCAAGTATGGAAAAAATGGAGTATAAAAAGGGCAGGTCACTGTACTTGCCTGAGCCCTGCCTGCACTTGATCACTCCAATCTGTTCTGTATTCTCATTAAAACCTATTTTTATCTGGTTCAAACCAGAGTGTTCTTTCTGGTCTGAGTGGGTGTGTGTGAGTACAGCCAACATGATGCTGGACTGGTTGGCGAGCAGCAGAAGAGGGCTGAGTGGTGCAGCTGCAGCAGGGCTGTGAGCTGGGGGCTTGCATGTCCAGGTACCAGCAAGGCTCTCTGAGAGAGACAGTCAAGTAAGGGAGAAGATGTAATTTGCCCCAAGCAAATTTTGTCAAACTACTGGCCAGGTGTCGTATGTGCAAGGACAATTGGCTACAGCCCTATGAATTGAAGCAGGTGGCTGCAATGTTAAGCATCTGAGAGACTTCTTTTCATCCACTTCTTTTTTTCCCCCTTCCTTTAAATCTGTTTATGAGAATTGTTTTTGAATATTTATGTTTGGAATAATTATTTGGAAGAAGTCACAGCTGCATCTGCTCCTGCTGAAGTGACAGTTTGTGCTGCTGTCTCCTAGAGACCTTAAATTCCCACTCTGAAAGGAAGACCTTGTTTTTTAAAACTAAAGCTTGATTTCCATGCTGATTTGAAATGGGTGCAATTTCAAAGAGCAATGGGACTTATTACTGGTTTCAGGACCAATGTAAAAAAACAGATGAACAGAACCAGTGGCTGTTGCAGTGACAGCCACTTTGGGAGGACCCCGAAGTGGCTGCTATGAAAAAATCAGCCCTGCATGGGTAATGCCTCAGCCTTCGAGTCACGTTTGAAAAGAACAGAAATGCCACATTTGTGTGAGATACTGTTGGGAGCTGCTACTTCCCATGCATCTGCCAGAGCTGGAAGCATCAGAAAGATGCATTTCAGAGGTGCACAACAACAGAGACTTGCAATTGTGCTCCTCAACCATCTTTGTGAGCACATGAGAAAAATCTGAAGAGGTTGCCTGAAAGGCACTGAATAACTTCTTGGGTTTTCCCCAGCATATAAACCACTGCACGCAATTCATAAGAACAGGAAAAACACATGCACGTGTTTTGAGAATTAGGTAATTATGCAATTAGAAACTATATGCACTGTATGCAAGGTAAGTTGCAGGAGTTGATGATGCACGCACAGGAAGTTTTCAGATTCTGATTTTTAATGCTATGTGACTCTTAAATCAGCATGTGATTTGTAATTGGCTGGACATTGTACGGGGTTGGGTTTCTTTCTTACAGAATTTTTTCCCCGAAGTTGCTAGGGACCTAGTTGCTGGATATGGGCACTTGTGGGTACTTCAGAAAACAAAGCGGTGGCCAAGCCCAGGGGGAAGGAGGGCATCTGGTTGCACTTTCTCTGATCCAGGGAGTTTTTCTCTCCGAGGGGCAGAGATACCGTGGGATTTTGAAGCAGGTAAAGGACAGGGCTGGCCCAGCTGGGCTCTCTCGCCTTTTGGCATCAGAGGGAGCAGCCAGGCTGTCGGTTTTTACTGCGGGGAGATTTCCCCCGCACCGCTGGAGCTCAGCCCTGAGGGACCTACCGCCGTCTGTCTGTCCGTGTGTGCCCCGGGAATTCGGAACCTCGCCTCTCCCTGCCCTGCCGGGAGCCGCTGCCCCGTGCCCGCTGTTCCTTCGGTTCTGCTCTGGGTTTCCCCAGGCCGTGTCCCGCAGCTCCTGCCTTGCCGGGACATTCCACAGCTCCAGCGATCGCCGCCGAGCTCCTGGTATATCCCGGCCATCCCTCGGGATTTGGGCTGTCCCCAGCCCAGCCGGCTGTGACGGTGACTGCCCCAAAGGGGAGAGAGAGAGCCCGGGCCGGGAGAGCCGGGACTGGGTCCGTGTTTGCTGTTAATGCCATGGCTATTGCTGCTGTTCTGTTTGCTGTTAATGCCATGGCTATTGCTGCTGCTGTTTGCTGTTAGTGCCATGGCTATTGCTGCTGTTGTGTTTGCTGTTAGTGCCATGGCTATTGCTGCTGCTGTTCTGTTTGCTGTTAATGCCATGGCTATTGCTGCTGCTGTTTGCTGTTAATGCCATGGCTATTGCTGCTGTTCTGTTTGCTGTTAATGCCATGGCTATTGCTGCTGTTCTGTTTGCTGTTAATGCCATGGCTATTGCTGCTGTTCTGTTTGCTGTTAGTGCCATGGCTATTGCTGCTGCTGTTCTGTTTGCTGTTAATGCCATGACTATTGCTGCTGTTCTGTTTGCTGTTAGTGCCATGGCTATTGCTGCTGTTGTTTGCTGTTAATGCCATGGCTATTGCTGCTGTTGTTTGCTGTTAATGCCACGGCTATTGCTGCTGCTGTTCTGTTTGCCTTGTTAGTGCCATGGCTATTGCTGCTGTTCTGTTTGCCCTGTTAGTGCCATGGCTATTGCTGCTGCTGTTCTGTTTGTCCTGTTAGACACACCAGTAAAGAACTGTTATTCCTATCCTTGTATCTTTGCCTGAGAGCCCCTTAATTTCAAATTTATAACAATTCAGTGGGAAGGGGAGTTTACATTCTCCATTCTAAGGGGAGAAGGCCCCTGCCTTCCCCAGCAGACACCTCTCTTTCAAACTAAGATATAAATAACAATAATTTATATTTCAGAAACAAAACAACTCCCCAAGCTCAATTAACCCTGGACTCTTGGAATCTTCTGGAGCATTTTAACTCTTCTGTTAAGTGGAAAACCCCTTTTCCTATTGGACAGAAATATATCAATATTTCATCTCAATGTTTCTTTCTAGAAGAAAGGTGTTTCTACACTGCCTTTTTGGTGCTATCAATATGATGCCATCAAAGCCCTAAATAAAACACATATCTATTGCTGTTGATTATTTGGGAAATGCAGTTCATCCCAGAAAAGTCAACATGCACAGGGCATCCACCAATACCCATTCAGGAACAGCAAATGCAAAAAATAACTCCACAAATAGGTGTTTACATTTGAAGAGCGTAGACAGAGATTTTACCCAGGTATTACTGTATCATATTCTAACAACATTTCCCATCTCAGACAGCATGGCAGCTCAATATATTTGTCCTGAAGACACATATAAAGCAATCAGTAAGTTTTCTTGAAACGTCTTTATTGCTTTTAATTGTTTCTTGGTAACAGCAAACTCAATGATTGTTCTTTGGTTCTTTTCCTTTTCTTTTTTTGCTATTAACATATAATGTTCCTTAAAATTTAAACACCCAATTTATCATACACCTACCACAAAAACCTTCTTTTTAGACTATACTATGAATTACACATCTATTTAACATTTCAGAAGGAGGGAGACCTCACTCTTGAGTAGGAACATTCAACATCTGTATAAATAAAGGACATATATGCCAACAGAAATCAAAAGCAAGCACACTAAAATCTAGGCTGGTAGAATTTTCACATCCAGGAAAACCTCCCTGGCATTCTTTTTTTTACAAAACAGGATTTCCTAATAAGCCTGGAGTCAGTATGTTGTGACATGGGCTGGCATTGCAGAATAGCAACAGCATACATTAAATCTGTGTTGGGAGATGGTTACCAGAAACACAGCATAGTAATTATGGTGAAGATTTTCTGTGAAATAGATTCTGGCTTTTCAAATGAGATTCTGAAATAAACACCTCCTAACATTTTAGCAGAAATGCTTTAGAACTTGTCCAAATTGTAGAAGATCTCATCTTTTCCCATAGAAGCTTACAGAGCTTGTAATTTACAGTGTGACTGCTTGTTCTAAGGACTATTTTAGGGAGTGGCTTGGTATGAGTAAAAGATGAGTTTGTATATTAATTCAGTAATTAATTTACAATTTATTTACAGTTCAAAGTAAATAAAAAGCAATAAAAAGCTTAACTTGAACTCTCAACAACTCCACTTTCCCCCACCTCAAGTTCATCACACAAACATCATCTAGCCTTTATAAAGCTGAGGTGGGGAGGGTGAAAAAGAGTCAAAACCCAAGTTCCCAGCTTGCACCAAGGCTTCATTAATTAGAACCACGTGTCCCACAGGTGAGAGAGTAGTGCATGATGGCAAAGGGGCTGCTGCCTTCCCGTTATGAGAGCCTCCTCTGAAACATGGCCTTGGACAGGGCAGGAGACCATGATGGGGCCAGGTAGGGCAGAGAGCAAACAGCAAACCGGATCTGGCCATCTGTGACACCTCATGACAAGTCCCAAGTTTGGAGGAGGAGCCAAAGACCAAAAATCAAAACCGAGCACAGAACATCATCAATAACAACATTTTTATACAAGCAGCCCTCATCCTTGCTTCAGACTTTGAGCAAGGACTGCATGATGCGCTCATCAAGTAATTTTTTCTCAGCTGTGAAGATTCAGCTAGTCATGCCATGCTCACCCTGTCATCACTTTAGCTGCCTACAAAAATCCCAGACATTTCTAATACTGCTTTTCCAATAAAGAAATCTACATTCCAATAAAGAAATTTACATTTCCAATAAAGAATTCTACAGAAGGTAGAATCTTAACGAGGCTTTGCTTGTTGAGTTAAAAAAGCATGAGGCGAGAGAAGTCTGTATTAAGGGAAGAAAAATAAATAGCCCTTATTTAAACCCTCCTCTTGAAGGCTCAGAAACTGAAAACTGATAAAAAGCAAACACAATACAAAATCAGTCTCTCTCCTGAAGGTAGCAGATTTTTCAGCTAGCAAAATAAATTGTCCATTAAAAAAAAAGAGTGGTAACTAAATACATTCCACGTAAGCACTCATTTGTAACATTGGAAACTCTCCAAGACCTCTCAGCATATGAAGCCTGTGTCTCAAGCTCACACACAAATGCAACACAATAACACCAAGTTTTTAACTATTCATTTCTGGAGCTTGTTAGGTCACTTCTCCATAAAACATGAAGTAACCCAGAAACCATCTCTCAGGATAGCCTTTTTTCAAATTACAGGATTTTTTTTCAAATTACAGCAAACCCCACAGTACTTATACTTCCAAACAAATTACCAGCATCTCATTATTTTTTTTTATTTTATTGTTTTCATGTATAGGTATTTTCAGTAACTGCTTAAGAAGGATCCTAAACATTTGAGACAAAACGTGAAAGCACAGGTCTAATTTTAAATAATTAACACAGAATCATTTAGGTTGGAAAAGACTTGTAAATCATTGAGTGCAGCCTTTGACTGATGATCACCTTGTAGACCAAAGCATCGAGCGCCATATCCAGTTGCTTCTTGAACATCTTCCAGGATGCTGACTTCACCACCTCCCTGGGCCATTGCAAGGTTTAACAAACCTTTCTGCTGCTAACCCACAGAAGAGGTAAAGAACTTGAAACATGAATGTTGACTTTTTAAAATGTCAGATTTATTACCTTCCTTAGAAGAGCTGTTCTGGTCTGCAAGTTAATGGACAAAATAAGGCTTATTTGGATTTTCATATTGTATGTGCTTAAAAAAAGGATTTCTGATGACAATCCCTACAAATTGAAATTCAAGTTAGATTTTCTCTTCTCATATACTACCTTTTTACAACTACCTCTGAAAACCTTAGTTTTACTACTCCTGCTACCCCTAGCTCTTCCTGCTATAGTACAGAAACTCTACTGTATACATACATATAAACCTGTACTTATGTACAGACACAGAATCACAGAAATTAAAGCACTGGGCAAATGTAAAAGCTGCCATTTGAACTTATACTCCCTAGCAGTAACTCCAGTCAAGCAATGTTCTGCACTCAAATGTGAAGGGGATTTTTCCATGGCCTTCAGACCAGCTCAGAATGAGTATCTTAAGCATGGCGGGAGAAAAGGGAAAACTACAAGCTCCACTTCAAAATTAAATCTAGAGGTCCTTAAACCCCACCTATTTTAATTAATTATTTTTATGCTAACAACAAAAAATATACATATCAAAGTTTTAAAGTCAGAAATTTATATATCTTTTTATACCAGGACTTTCCTTTACTAGTTTAGTTTTAGTGCAGATGATCCTCCCTATGAGAGTATTTACAGACAAGGAAAAATAGTTAAACATCAGGATATTTATTTTGCATACAAATATTTACAGAAAAATACTTACAAAAATTAAGTATTCAAATTTTAATTGACTTCACATCAAAAAAGCTTAAAGCTTTCATCTTATAAAAACATATTGCCTTTACTGTGCTCAAATTTACTGTTCAGATCTCTGGATTTTCTTATAAGAGCTTTCTTTTGTGCTTCATCAAAACGATTGACTTTGAGATCCTGCTCTCGGTCAAATGGCCTTCTTTCCTGAGATTTGCTCTTTTCTTCAGATGCTTTGCTCTTCAGCTTTTTCTGGTGGATGTCCATGAGAGACTCTGACCTCTTTGACTCCTGGAAAAAATGAGGAGAAGGAGGAAGTAAAGCATTAAAGAACATCAACGACAACATACAGAAAATCCAAATGGAAAGATTGAAGTCAGGAAGGCTAAAAATTCCAGAAAAAGAAGACAGCTCAGTAACTGGAATAGAATGATAAATTCAGCATACATGGAGTAGAAAGTGTGAGAAATCTTGTCTAGGCTAAAATACTAATAAATCACTGAGGTAGATGGCAATAATGTTGTAGATAGCCATGATGTTGAAACTCTGCAGACAACGCGGATAAATTATAAACATAATGCAAAAGAAATATAAAAGTTGCTCTGACATTATTGGCAGAATGAAGACATCATGTCAAAAGAAATATCACAAAGTACAGGCCTAGTTTCCTATGCACATCCCCTAAGCACCTGGATTTGGTCTCTGCTAG
Source organism: Certhia americana (assembly GCA_018697195.1). NCBI lineage: Eukaryota > Metazoa > Chordata > Aves > Passeriformes > Certhiidae > Certhia > Certhia americana. The sequence continues at coordinate 55,364,546 of CM031857.1, forward strand.
GGGGCAGGAACAAGCTAGACACACTTTTAATCTTTCATACACTACGGTGGGATTTTAAATGCGTGCTCCTAACTTTGAATCATCTGTTGAAAGCCCACAGGACAAAGTCACAGGTTTGAGCTGGAGCATGTGTTTTTCCAACTCAAGGGCTTTAGCTGCGTTTCTCAGACAGCATGATCCAGCTCAAACACAACACATCTGCTGATTTCGCACAGGAGCAGGATTAGCCCTCACAAGACCATGACACAAGACCTCATTTACTCAGATACAATGCATTTGTGTATCCAAACCAATTCTCTCATCAAAAAGTGCAGAAGTTGAGCAGCTCTGTTTTCTGATGATTTTCCTTCACTTCCTGTGCAAACACTTACTACATCACACATGCAAATAATAGCTTATGCATGAGTTAAGAAAAGATTCTCATGGAAAGTAGTCAATGTTTATTCATGATGAATGTCACATCAGCATTGAAAGAAGAAACTGCTTTAAGAATTAAATCTGTTCTAGTGAAGTATCCTTGGTAAATTTCAGTGGAGAAAGAAATAGAAAAGAATAGAAGAAAAAACTTCAAAAGAAAAATACCTACAACAACCACCTGAAAATCAGAAAAGAGGTGATTTAACGAAAAGAACAAACGAACAACAAAACAACCCAACAAACGTTGTTCTTAAACTTGGAGACAACTCCATGAATCTTAGAAACAGCAAAGGCCTGTGTATGTTTTATTCCAAAAATGGCAGAGAGCAAAACTCAATTTCACATGAAAATTCTTCTACTATATTCATAGTGACAGTAAAACAGACGCTAAAGACAGAATACTAATAGATCTGGATTTGCAAGTCTCTTATTCATGAGAAACATATGATTTAATGAACTACAAATAAATTCTCAGAACTGCCAGATAAACATGTAAAATAAGCCAAAGTTGTGATTCTCAGGCTAATTGTCCTCTCAAGGGACAATACAGCCTTCCATAAGAGTTCAGGCCCTACATCAGGGAAGAACTGGAAGTAAGAGCTGTAAGGCAGTGGTCTATACACTCGGAGGGACAGGGCTGACAGACAGAAAAGTGAGAGCAAATTTGATATGGAATTCAGATTTCTATAATCAACATCTGTCTGTGAAAATTATCTACTCTCGTAGAGATTGAGAAAAACTACATGTAATGAAGTTACTGTAGTGAGTAGTTAATAGAATTAATGACAGAGGGTAATTAATGCAGTGACCTGCTAAACTCTTCAAGCCTCTTTTAGGTTAGCGCATACGTTGGCCTAAAAGCTAAACTTGTACTTGGGATGTCAGTAATTTGGTGAAGGAAGGTAATATTTGAATTAAGGTCCCAGCAACATCCTGACATGCGGATGATTGAAGGAAAGCACTGTCTGAGGCAATATACACAAACCCAAATTCTGTCACTTTGGAGAGGACACAATCCTGCTTTGTTGATGTTAATGCCAAGTGTTCTAATGTCTTGAAACAGCAGTAGGTTTGGGCACTAAAAAGGAAAACTGTAGTGGCATCACCATGGAAACCAGCAGCACTAGAAATGAGAACCAGAAGAAGAGTGAAGAAATAAAGGAAATAGAGGAAGTATTTTGTGACTGCACTTACATTGTATGAAGTCACCTGCTCAATAAGCCTCTTGTCCCTTCCAGATAATACCATTTCTTCATTATCCTTACTGCTTGACTTTTTTGCCTCTTCTCTTTCCTGATGAGTAGAAGGAAATCACATGCTATAGCAATCAGAATGCCTGAAGTAAAAAGCAAGTAAATCTATATCTACTTTAATTAAATCTGGAGGGTAAAGGCCATGATAGAGGCCATCAGATATTTTCTGCTCAGCTTGATAGAAGAAGAAACTGGACATGCTAATTGGAAAGTCAATGAGCTGACACAGAGTATCTGACTGCTGCAAAAAGAGAGCAGAAATAAATGCATATCAATGATATTTAATGTTATTACTCCATTGCCTTTATCTTTAAGCCTGAATTAGTAAATTTTGATAACAAAGAAAAATATGGAAAAGAAAATTTATTACTGAACAACCCACAGTATCTTTACTTTGTTTTCACAGAACATCAGTAACACCTACTGCCTGCAAGTGTATATGAATGCATAAATAAATAAATGCTCACCTTGGCTTTTCTTTCTCTGTCAGCTGGAGTATCTGTCCAAACAGATCTATCACCTGATTTGTCATCAGCTCGTCTCTTGAATGTTCTTGGGCCAAATCCAAAGCTTTTCAACTCAGGTGGAAGCTCTGTCATCCATGACTCCCTGGTAACTTGTTTGGGTTCATCCTTTGCAAAAGAAATAGGGGTGGAGGGAAGAGTGAAAAAAGCATAATCAAAAATTACTCTCTGAATCTCTTGGCTTCCACCAGAAATCATACACTTTTTTCTTTGTGTTAACACCTGCACACACATAGCATCCCGCGTAGGACTGCAGCCAGGTTTACACAGAAACAGGCGAAGAGAAAGACAAATAAACTCCAGCAACAAAATACTAGAAATGAAGCAATCCAACTTACACTGTCTGCTGAAGTAAGCTTTTCTTTCATTCTCTGAGCTCTGCGTTCAAACTCTTTAGCCACGTCAGATTCCACTGGTCCTTTTGCAGGCATTGGGCCTATAAAATTGTCTTCGTCCTCGCTGCTATCTGTCAGCTTCCAAAAATAAAACATTTCTTTCAAACATAGTGTTAAGAGCATCACGAAACACTTTAGTTTTATAAAATTAGAATGGCTTTGTCTAGAAGGGCATATAAACCAAACACAACACATCTCCCGGACAGATTAGAACTCCAGATTAGACCTGTTCTAGCACTTGAACATGGACGCTTCATCTCCATTTTGCCAAAAGCAGCATCTCTTGTCTGAGGCAAGACTGCTGGTAAAGGCAGTGGCAGCACACAAAGCCCTGCTACTTTACATTGCTCTACATGCAGCCACGCAGCCTCTGTGGCTGTGGGTAAATTTGGAACACACAAGCACACAAATTCCATATTTTGGGCTTTACCATCACTAGCAACATTTGGATGCATTTCCCTAATAAGGATCACAATTTCACACTGCAAGAACTGTCTTGAGCTCAGATTATGTAAGGATGCCAGAAATATTAAAGTGCAAGGTAGGCTACCAGGGCACACATGATGCTACGCCCCTGTTTGTACAGCATCTCCAACTAATCCCTTGGCTCTCATTTACTTCTTTGACCCCTCATGGACCCCTTCAGGAAGAATTTCTTCACTGCAAGGGTTATCAAGCATTGGAATAGGCTGCCAAGGAAGTGGTGGAGTCACCATTCCTGCAAGTGTTCAGAAAGTGACTGGATGTGGTACTTAGAGCCATGGTCTAGTTGACAAGGTGGTGATGGGTCAAAGGTTGGACTCAATGATCTTGGAAGTCTTTTCCAACTTAATGATTCCATGGTTCTGACATTGCATTCTAAGCAATTTTTTTGGAGAAGGGCTAAAAAAAATAAGTTTGTTAGGGAATAGATGCCAATAAAAATCTTCCTCGTTGCCAGGGGTTGTACAGAAAGCTCACTGGTGCCTCCCTCCAAGTTTAAACAGTTTGGATGTGGATGGAAGATAAATTAGATGGAAAATGGTGATGCCACAGTGCCCAGGGAGGAAAGCTAAGGTGCTCAGTATCTACAAAAGTGCAAAGATTTCGCTACAGTCTGACTGTGCGTGATAAAGCAAAGGGAGTAGGATGACAAGGCTGTGTAGCCAAGAAACACAAAGCACTACTTGAGAATACACAAGGTGGTGAGTCATTAGATTCACTAAGGCAAAGTGAAGAGTCAGCATGACTCTAAAGATGTACTTAAATACAAAATAATTAAATAAATTTATTAAAAAGCCAACGAAGAAATTACTCATATTCAAAATACTCATAAGAAAAAGAGTATTATTAGGAAGAGGCAATAAAAGGATAATTATTAGGAAGAGAAAAAATGTAAGTTCTGTAATACCTGTAAAAAAGCTGATGCTAGAAGATATATTTGTAAGAAAAGAGACATTTTTGTTTGCAAAATATAAAAGCAGACCAGTTTTGACATCTCTGCCTCAAGAGATTTGTCACTATGATAAATTGCTTAATCGTTATTTGGAGTTATAAGACGATGAGTACCTCAGAAGTGTCAGATAATCTTTCTGCACGACGAATTACAACACCACTCACTGCAGGAGGCTGGAGAATTACATGCTTTGCAACTACTAACCAAAAAAGTGAAGTTTCAGAGCAGCCTTTGCATTCTTCCTTCCTAGCATGTCTAGCATCTCCCATAGTGTCTGGGAGTTAAATGTAAAAAAATAAGTATTTTAAAAATAAACAGAATAACCATTAATTCTCCCATGGAATTAATATTCAGTTTAGCATAGCATGAAAGAGATTCACTTGCCTAAGCCCTGGTATCCAGCACCATTTTTGGTGTATTAGGGTCTCCTGCCTGGCTTAAGAGGTGCTGCTCAAGAAGGGCATGACCTTCTCTAGAAGTGCTACTCCCTACCTGCCAGACCCTTCCACAGGCAATCTGGATCCCTCAGAAAGGTACTGCAAGCCCATGTTTAGCGAGTTCAGTCTTCCCCATAGCTGTATTTTATCACATGTCTCGTTCCTGAGTGTTCTTTGGTAGCACATGCATTATTTTGCAACCAGGGATGGCAGACTACAGAACTTCTACCTAGTTTTTACCTAACATAACCAGAAAAGTCAAAAAATATGAACCAAAAGGGTGTGTCAGTGTCACTGTCCTGCACCACCTCACTCCCAGTTACAGGTATCATCCTGCAATTGCTAAGAACAATTTAGTGACACTATAGTGCCATTCTTGATTGTATTAATTTGGATAAATTTATTTAATGGTTGTAGCAACAGGTAAACACCTTTAAGGAGGTGAAGACATGTTTTCCGCCTGCAGTGTAGGATGCCCAGATTGCTTGTGTTCAGTGAGTGCACCATCTATTTAACAGCAAAAACACAACAAACCACACCAATCATTTTGGCTTCTTTTTTTTTTCTTTTTTTTAAAGGCTTATTTATGCTCCAGTATTTGACTCCAGCAAAAATATGCCAGACACTTTCGGGTCCAAAATTAAACTGCCATCCTGAGAAGTATGTCTGGTAGTCTCTTTCAGGCTGCAACTTGTTTAACCATTTCAGATAGCTTGTACTAAAATGAAAGGCTTCTCTTTTCACAAACCTGGGGACGAGATTCTGATGAAACAGATGGTCCTATGAAACATCTGCTACTCCTGGTGTCTTCTGAAGGTTTCCTAAAGCCAGGTGGTAATGCAGGACCTATAATGGGCCTTGACAGTGGGGGGAAAAAAAAAAAAATCTTGGTTTTTCAGTTGAGAGGGAAAAAATGTAACAGATCAATATGAAAATGAAAGTCAAACATTGATGAGAAGTATGACTTTCCTTTCTCCTCACGCCTAGTGTGCCCCTGTGCACACATGTGGTAGAAATAACTGAACAGGCGTGTCTCCATTTTCCAGAAGGACCTGTGCAGACAGTTTTGATGCAAAAAACCCAGGAAAGTTGCAGTATGTAGTCAAGGAAATACAACTTTTTCTTCCCTAGCTTCCTTCACCAGATTCAAGAGCAATGAAAGGTGATAAGACAAATATACACTCCTCCTTCACAATCAACAAACACAATTTTGTTCTTCTTGTCTTGCACCTCAGTTTCATTGTCCTTTAATAAGAAGAAACAATGAACTGCTCTGATTTTATTTTACCTTGGAGTGGGTGAGAAGAAAAGTTTTGTGAATCCATGTAACTTCACTGATTTGTTTTTAAGCAGCAGCTCTGCAAGCAATGTTGACTTAGTTGTCTCCACAAATACAGAAAAGTGAAAATCTTTTTCCAGTGATGAAAAAAATACTAGAAACTGCGCTCAAAGAAACTGTGCTTGCTGTATTGAAAGTCTTTTGAATTTGAGTTCCTCTTAATAATCCACCTTAATATTCTTGAAAGCTAATAAAAACTAATTCAAACCCCAAACAGCTGTCACCTGAAGACATAACCAAGTGACAGTATCCTCCCAACACAACAGCAGACTGTTTATTATGACCTTCAGTTGCAAGCTTTAGGTGATCAAAAGTAACAACACCTGAACTGAATTTGCTAATTATGGCCTTTACTCAATCCCATATAATCTAATCAGTACAGCCCTGCTGTACTGATGATATTGTCAGGGTTTAAAGAGGGGAAATAAAAGACACAAATTCTCACTGAAGAACCAACCACAGATATAAAGACATGAGCAATAAATATGAGCTCAAGCACAGATAAGGGCACTGGTGGGATTTTAAACCCAGGAAAGAAGTCTGGGTTAAGTTTGAAGCTCCACCCCCACCTAGCTGCTGCAGTTTTATCTTCCTTCCTTTCTGACTACTTTCTTGTTAAGACCATGTTTTAAATCCCTAATGTAATTTAAAGAGATTGATTTTAAATTTACACAGATACAGCCAAAAATCCCCTTTTATTTTAGTATACAAGTACCTTTATTCTGCATAGAGAGACAGATAAACCAAATTATATAAAAAGCTCTCTACTAAAATATATATGAACATCTCTGTTGAGAGCTGTATCTGTGCAACCCGTGAAAAAGCATCAATCTCAAATGGTCTGTCTTGATTCTGTCATAGCTCAAAGGCTGTTTGGGGAACAGAAAAGTAGTTCTCATATTCATTCTTCCCATGCTTTCCACTTTTTATGCTTTTTTTCTCCCCCACATGAACATCTCTTCAGTCTTTCCTCAGCAGTAACAGGTGCCATGATCTCCTTGACAGTTTCCTGCATGTCCAAAGGGTCTCTGAACAGGTGAATTGAATCTAAATACTGATAATATTTTAACTCTGATAATATATTTACTCTAATATTAACTACTAATAAATAACTGGTAAACACATTTTACTGGTGTAGGCAACTCCAGTACCTTACATGTCAAAAAACCCCCCCAAACTTATGGACTAAGTGTTAATTTAAGGAATATTGATTGCATTTCATATATGGCAAAGACTGTTCTCCCATTGTTGGATTTGGAAGTCCTTCCTAATACACATTTCAAGATGTGTGTTTCAGTATTCTTCTGGTGTACAACATAAAATTTTTTAAGATCACCTTCGCTTTTGATGTGTGAACACTTCAGAAATATTTATGAGTGCTGCACTTCTGTCTAACATTGATAAACAGTAATATAATCTTCAAAGTTGAAGGAAATCTTTTCACATATATATTCTATGCTGGAATGATTCAAACCATTTTCAACAAGCTGCAGATTGCCACACGAGCTGTCCCTAATCATGAACATGTTGCTTTGACAAGTCTGGAAAAGATGTAAGAGAATAAAAGCTTTTCTAAAAGAATGAGCATGTCACACAGAACTGATAAACAGCCTGTCCACACACTGAAACAAACGACCTGCGTTTGTTTCAATTATTCATGGTTTAGTTGGCAGCTGGCAATCTGCTCAAGGCTAAAGGCAGTGCAGCAGGCAGACAGCAGCATCATGTCTGTGCCCTGCACAGCCTACATGCCTCCCAGGCTCCCAGGTGTGCGGGGGTGGAAGACAGACAAGGCTCTTCCCACACATCACACCGTTCCCACCTATTCAGGGAATCAGGCTGGGTGCAAAACAGCTCTCCTCAATCTGCTTTCTCAGTGCGTGCTAGGAGCAATTGTGTGGTGAGGTAGGGAAAAACAATAGAGCGAGTGCCAAGTGCCTCCGACTGCTTTAATCTATCACAGACAGAGAGCAGACTCCTGCAACAATGTCACAGAATCACAGAATATTCTGAATTGGAAGGGAATCACAGGGATCATCAAGTCCAACTCTTGCGTGAATGGCCCCATCTCTTCCATTTTACCATGAGTATTTATGTCAAAAATCAAGAAGGCAAGAAGGCTACCTCTGCTAATGTTAGAAATTAGAAGCATTTTTTAAAAATTAGAGAATATATTATTGTTAATGACCTGCTAAATGTTATAATTAAAATAATACTCTGTGCATATCAAACACAAGAAAAAGGGAAAAATATTACTAGTTTGTGGGGTCATCAAAGCACCAAATGATCCCGCTGAGCATGATACCCACAACTACAAGAGCTTTTTGATTACAGCAAAGCGTAACCAAATGTACATGAGAAAGATACTTCCAAATAACCTTAGCGACATAAATTCTTGCTTAGTTACATAAATTTTATGCTGCCAAGCATCATAAAAATTTATGCAAACTAAAAAAAAAAAATTAACTTTGAAGTTTCTTTTGAGGTAGTATATTACACACACAGTATAGCTAAACAGTAAATTGAGTCACTTTCCTGGAACTGAAAACTCATACCTGACAGGCAAGTATTATTTTATCTACCAACTCCCTAAAGCTCTGAGGAAGACAAAAGTGATTGAGGGACTCTTGTACTTCTCATCAGGAAGTATCCCCTTAGAAACACCAATTCCACTATGGACTATAATTTCAAAATATGGAAGGAAGTGCACAGATTGATGTAAAGACTAAAAGGCTGTGAGACACAGTTGAGTTCTGTATAGAAAATCCATATAATATTTTGGGGGGAAAGTATTTTATATTTGTAAGCAATCCAATGGAAAGCTTCCCGATAGGGAACATAAGTAATGTTTATTTGTGTAGACCTGACAGCCCCTTTTCTAGAAACCTACAGTGTTCAGAGTAGTTTTGTCCAGAGTGCCTGGACACATGTAAACAATCATCCTTGATGCATTGGCAAAGGACAAGGTCTTGAACCACACACAAGGTAACTGCCCCCAGTGCCTCACAGACCAGAATGAACTACAAAACTACGGGTCCTTGCACCTGTAATTTGTTTTTTCTCCACTGGCCTGAGACCTATCAAAAGAAATGGAGGAAATTTGACATCCAAAATACATCTCAGAAAATTTACACAAGCTCTTTTACTCTCTTTCCAACCTGCTCTAAGAGGGTTGTGTGTTCTGTTTCAAGGGAATGCTACTCTGGTTCTCAGAAAATGGAGGAAGCATTTCCTCTAATCATCTGAATCTCGAGTGCACAACTGAAATGTTCTGTAATAGTGACATAAAATATTTAATCTAAAATACTTGTGTTTTAAGGAAAAGAATCTGAATATAATTCAATTTTAATTACCTCTCTGGAGAATCATCCTGTTTTTTAAATCCAGGAGGAAGAGCTGGCCCAAAAAAGCCATCATCATCATCATCTTCATGAATTCTTTTTGGCTTTCTGCAAATACAGATTTCACTTAATAATTACCTTGACACGCATAGCAATTATCTACATTTTAAAAAGGAAAAAAAAAACCACATAAAATTTTTTCATAGGGTCTTCTGTACTAAATATCCTGCTGTTACCAAGGAAACAGTGCAAAAGGATGCAAAATGATTTGAAGCAATTAAAAAATTGGGAGTATAAGATTCACTTCAAAAACGTTCTGACATTTAAAAAAAGAAAAAAACCTAAAAAAACAACACGGAGAATGCTTTTTGCTGTGGAAAGAAGTTTAGTATAATGTTGAAATACCATTTTCTAGTCACAAAGTAATTTAAAATTCAGTACACTTCTTTCTCCATTTTTATACAGTCTGCATTTTAAGTAGTATTTTTCCTGTTCAATTCTAAATAGCTGAAAAGCTATTGACTAAGAAAACAAGAAAAAAATTAATAAATAATTAAAATTTGAATAATAACTACTCTAGCATGATGGCCTTCAAGTCTCTTATACGAGGCTTAGAGCAAACACAAAAATTCTTAACACAGCAATTGTGAGTAATCAACCCAACATATGAGAGTATCCACCGACTTCTGTTACTTGGTAAACAATTCAGGTTTTTTCATTAGAGTTGACTTAACTGAATGCATAAATTCATGTCCATAAACAGGTCTTAGGGCCTCTCAAAGAGAGCTAGTATACCAAAACCAGGGCTAAACTCAAGTACCAAATACTTATGTACATGGTAAGTGGTGTCAGTCCTTAGCATAAACATGCAAATTTGCAGAACTAACATAAAACATATAAATGCAGAGATCTGACTGCCCCAAATAACTTAATTCCACCATAAGGTGTCAAACATTCTTAACCATGAAGAACATGCAGAAGACGTAACCGAAAGTTTTACACCGAGTTTACCTTTTTTTATACAACCGTGACTCTTTTTAATAAGTTAGACACATTACATTTGCAATACAATTTGTAAACATACAAATAACCCAAAAACATACTCACTTGGGTGCTGGATCTCCTTCTGTCTCCTCTTCACAATCCCTGTTTGTGTCTCTGGGTAGAGGAAGAGATTCTGAGTCATCATCACTGCCAGGAGTTTCTGAGCTACAGCTGCTTTTGTAGTCTGGAGGCAGTGCTGGTCCTGCAACTGAACATCCAGAGTTATTTGGGATCATAAAATCACAGAATCGTTTGGATTGGAAGGGACCTTAAAGATTATCTAGTTCAAATCTCCTTGCCATGGGCAGGGAAACTTCTACCAGACCAGGTTTAATAAGGATACCTACTAAATGTTTCAAATGAGTAGGATCTATCATGGCACTTCCAAAACACATATTTACTTGGAATTAAGTTTCTTCGATCACTGCTCTCTCTAGCATTTAGAGAAGACATCTAAACACATTTCTAGAAGTTACTTCTTTCAGCACCTTATTTCTGTCTACAGCCTGCCCTGAACTATTCTGACTTAAGACATTAGTAATCCATTACTATGTGAGCATCCTCTGGAACAGGACTAGAAAGCCCTGTTTTATATAACAACTAATGTACAACGGATGTGGCATAAACCAGTACATTTAAAAGAAACACCTTAATAAAGCATTTGAAGCTTACTAGTGAAGAAACATATCATCAGTACATACACAGCATGGGAGACCATAAATTATTAAATGGGAGCAGTTGTGACCATAAAGAATTAACTTAATTGCCAGCCTGCTTCAGAAATGGTTTAATGGTTAAGGTTATTCCCAGTTCAGCTAAATGTGAACAGCAGGGACAGATTTAAGTACTCTGCTGAAAAGGGTATGATTTAGGCATTCAGAGAATGAATTCAAAGAATTGTTGCTGTCAGAAGGCCAGGGCAGTGTATGGAGCTCTCATGCTCCAGTAAAACCTTCATCCTCTGGGGTAATATCTCAGCAAAATTAAAATTCAAACGCTAACACTGCTAACAGGCCTGAGCTGTGTCTGGCACCGTGACCACAAGCAGATACTGATCTTCATAGATTTATTTGGATGCAGTACCATGTGCAGTGGGTCCAGAAGCAGCTTAGCCATCAATCCTAACAGCAAATGCTCTCAAAACGAGACCCTTAACACAGACACCCTCACAGGCTCAATCAACAAGGAGCCAGTGGGAGCAACCAAAAACCAGCAATGGTCCCAAGATAAGAGCCTTTCCAATCCAGGGCAAGGCACCCATTTACACAAAAGCAGTACAAGCAGCCCATGTTCCCATGTAATGGAGATTTGATTCTACTAATGACATAGCAACCTGAGATGCAGACACCATTCCTACTCTTAGTATCTCAAGCACTGAGTACAAGACTTGCAGGACAGAAAGGTGTTTTGGTGAAGAAAAGACATTGTTCCCTTTATGAACAGTCAAGGGTCAGATGAAAAGATAAATGGTACCAGGAAATTAGATCTCCAGTTGAAGAACTACAACTTTTTGATAGCACAAAATACAACCTGATGCATATTACGGTTCCATTGTTAGCTGACAAAGGCTAGGCAAAAATCAAGTCCTTTGAGTGAGCTTCACAAAGCTTTTAATCACCTTTAGCACAAGACACAAGGACAGTCCACTAGTTAGAAAGCATCCAGGCAGATCTGCCACTTTGTTTCCTGTTTTAATGGAAAAGACTTTTACTGGGACATACAAGTCCATTTCAGCACTAGGAAGGAAAAAAACCAACCGACAAACCACTTCTTTCACCTGGAAATAACGCAACACAACACCCTAGCCTATAAAAGTAAAATAAGTTCAAGATGAAAGGAAACAAACAGATGAATGATAAGTTGGAATAGAAACTGCTATCAAGAAGTATCCTCTTTTGGTACAAAAAGTGCCACTTGAATAAAAGCACTTAAGACCCAGACAAAGCCTGCACAACTGCTTTATCCAGCTACCTGGTGCCCTGACATCATGCAAGCAGACTTCATTTGCTCTAAATGGGGGAAAAAAAAAAAAAAGAAAAAAAAAAGAAAAAGAAAAAAAAAGAAAAAGAAAAAAAAAAGAAGACTTGGAATGGAAGGAACAAACTCAGATCCAATTTGATGAGTCTGATACTAGAGAGGAAAAGAGAAATTAGAAGCAGTGTTGTGATCTGCACAGAACTAGCAAAACGAAAACTATTTAAGGAAGGAGACTGGTCCCACTGGCAGGCTGCTCAACACCAGGGCTAACACACAAACTTTTATCCGAATTCCTCTCCATTATGTTAGCAAAACTGTTTGCAGGAGCTATGCAATAAGCTGGATAGGGGATCTTAAAAGGCACATAAATAACACTGCAAACCACAGCACTCCCCTGAAAGAACTGTTTGTTCATGGAACTGCAGCCTAAGCAGGTCAACCATAAATTAAATAGAGACAGAGACTGACTAATGAAGGGAAAATGGCATTTAAAGTCCGAGGAAGAAAAAGTCCTTGGATATGGTGAAAAGAAATGGAAGGGAAAGAGACTTTGGGTTCAAAATTAATATGATCATGGTACTGACAGATTAACAATCAGCACAGGCAGATACAGTTATGGATCAGGGTGGTTTGGGGAGCCACAAGAAAGAACAGAAAGGTAGGACTGGAAATTGCTAAGCATAAATTCTGGGAGCAAAGAAAGAAAAGGGTGAGGAGGGGGGCAAGATATTATCAGAAGGCTGTGAAATTCCCCAAAAGCCATGGAAATGTGGAAAAATACAGACAAAAGGAGGAACAGAGGATAGCTCAAAGAGTCAGGAAACTAAACCTAACGAGGCGAGGATGTAGCAATGCCGGAGCAACAGAAAAGTGACAAAGTAACCAGAGCTCGGAACAATTCTGAGCAGGACAAGGGGATAAAAAAAAAGTATGAGAAGAAAATCTTTGTGATGGTGAGGGGAGAAATAGGACCAAGTGAGACTGAAGTGAATGTTTCACAGCTACAAGAAGTGATCATCCTACTAATAAGCTGTCTCTGGTGATTATCTGCCTAAAATTTAAATCAATTCAATTCAGAAACCAAATTTTTGTTTTGTTTCGGTAGGGTTATTTCTCCTGTATTTGGGGATTCGAAGCAATCTAAGATATGTACTGGGAAGCTCTCAAAGACAGCCAAGGCCTTTCAGCTCCAGCACAGTGGTAGATCAACCCAGACATATCAACAACATTATTGTAGCAAATGTGGCCTCAATGCTGAAACAGACAAAACTCCCTTCTGTGCCTCTGGTTATTTTTAGCCATTCCCTAGCACTCATCTCCTTCTGGTACAAGGACAGCCCAGTGGCAGGGACAAATGGGACAAAGGAAGTATGATTCCTCCAGCAGGAGCACAGATAGTCCAGTTTCAAAGCAACAATGTGAAGAATCAGGAAATGAATGTGTCCCATGGACTGGACAAGCTGAAGAGTGTAAAGGATTTACCAGGGATGAGCTTTTGGGTCTGCCCAGCCACCATTTACGTCCATCCCGTTCCTGATTAAGAGTCACAGAAGTATTACTAGCACCACTTCTCTGACACCAAAGGTAGTCCAAGGGCAATGTGGTTTGTCCCATGGTAAGAACACCAGTGGGTACTGCATGAGAAAGTGTCTGGATGCTCATATCCAGAGGGGTGGTGGGAGTGGGGCTCAAGGGGGCTGAGATATTTGCTACTGACTGTGGTCAAATCAGCCAGCACGAGGGTATAAAATGCTGCTGGAAACTAGGCCAGCTAGTCTCCCAAGGCTGCAGACAGCTTCCAGGTGGATTGCCTCCAGAAGATATATATTAGCAATAAATCTAATCATAGTTATACATAATCACTCTCCTATTTTTTGTGTCTGTCTGAGAGCCTCCTCTTGTGCCTGAAAGTCTTCTCTGCCACAGGCTGCTCAAAGTCCTATTTTGTTGCTGTTAGGAGACAGAAACTCAAAGTAGACTAAAAAAACAAGTGCTCTTTAAGAAAAGCAATGAGCAGCTCAAATATCAGTGAGACTACTAAGACAGGAAAAGTATTGGAAAAGCTGTTGAGCTTTGAAAGGTGAAGCATCTCTCAAAATAGTTAAATAACACAAGGGAAATTGTTACAGAACAAATTCTAGGCCCATTTGACTCAAGACCCAGCAAGTGCTGCAGCACAGAAGGTGCTGGTGGCAGCCCCACCATGTGATTTTTGTCACTCCAGGTGCAGGGCTCCAGATGGAGCTGTAGTTCTGTACAGCAAAGTGTGTTATGCCAAAATACTTGCTCTCCTTTCTTCCTCTGCACTGCAGCAATCTGCCTCATGGGGTGAGCAGGGACACTTGGCTGCTGTAAGTAAAAGTCAGGAGAAGTTTGTAAAAATCATAAACCCAAACAACCTGCCAGTAGCTGGAGTTTGGGGGTTTTGTTTGTTTGTCTTCCAAGGCAAATAAATTCCTTCACCCACTTCTCACAGAAATTTCCAAGCAGACCTTGGATCAGTTGCCAGTGCAACTGTAATACCATGGAACGGATTTACTCTGAGACAAAGAGGGGACAAACTCAGCTGAGTAACCTAGATTAGACACTGCTGAAAAACCCGATGTCACAAACCCATGGCCTAAGGATAAGTTGAACTTGTTTTGTTCATACAGATACAGATACTTGCAGCATGCATCAGTTTGTTGATGGAAAGTGAATAAGCCGCTAACACATATATGGCCAGGAAAGGCAATACTAGCTCGAAGTCAGGGCTTCAGGGCAAAGCTGATATCCGGACCCAGAGCTTGATGTTGCCATGGTGTCAGCTAATGCAGCAGCTCTGTCCCTCTTGCTATTGCTCCCTCTTCTGGATTAAAAAATTAGAGAGCAGGCAAGCACAACAAACCTTTCCCATCAGAGCTGCCTTCTTTGCAGTAACCAAACTGCTAGAATATATGAATATTATGAATATATGTACCAGTAAATATATGTACTAGTGCCTTGAACCTGGATTAAAGGCAAGGAGTGCAAACGCTCCAAGTGATGCTTCCAGAGATATTACTGACAGAATGTAAGTATTTTATGTAAGAATGTTAGTGGGGGAACTGAGCTCCACTGCAGAAGAGCCAGCCTGTCAGTCAGCTGGTCTCGGTGGAATCCCACTTCTGATGTGATGGCTCTCGACATGAGGGACCCTGTCAGGCGAGGAACACAGCCCCACTGACGGGGGTCAGTCCGCTCCACATCCTGAGGTACACCGCCTGGAAAATCACGGCTGATGAAGTGGTTTGGCTCGGTCAAACCTCCTTTGGCTCAGCCTCCTCCTTTTCTACCCACTAATTTCACACTTGGAGCTGCTGAAGAGCACAGGCTTCAAAGGGCACGCGAGACTTGAGCGGGACAAAAGCAAGTGACTCAAAGCAGTATTTTTCTAAAACGACTTTGAGAGCGTTTCATATCCGCAGCATTCCATCGCACATAGCACTTTTTATTTTTTTTTTTTTCCCCTGTAAAAGTCACTGTAACACCGCTCCCGGGAAGTTTAGCTCCACGCAGGTGCCGCATTGGCGGTGCACACCCCGCGCTGTGACACCCTGCGCTGCCGCTCCGCTCTCCCACGCTCGGAGCATCCCGCGCTGTGGAACACGGGCCGCACAGCCGCTCCATCGCACTCACAGAGCAGCTCACGCTACGGAACACCGCCTGCAGGCCCCGCTCGCCCACCCACGGAGCATCCAGAGCATAAGGGCCGCAGAGCCCCGCTATCCCACCGCCGGCGCTCTCACCCTGGCTGAAGTCCTCGCCCGGCTCGGCCTCAGCGCGGCGCGGGAAGCCGGGCGGCAGCGCGGGGCCGATGAGCTGGCGGGCCATGGCGAGGCCGGCTCCGGGGGCAGCCCGGCCGCGTCCCGCTCCGCTTCCCTGCCCCCGCCCCTGCGGCGCTCCGGGATGACGCCACTCCCGCCGGCAGGCAGGGCGGGAAGGAGGGAGGGTTTTCCTTTCTCGGCCCGGACGTGACGCGTTCGGCAGCCGCCGCCGGAGGGCCCCACGTGGTGGTGCGAACGCAGCGCGGAGCGGGGTCTGTACCCGAGCCGCCTCTCCGGGCCCGACATGAACCCCTTCGCCTGGTACCCGCCGCCCCCGCCGGGGCTGCCTCCGCCGGGCATTCCCCCGCCTTTCTTCTGCCCGCCGCCCTCCTGGGACACGAGCTTCTGGGCTGCACCCGTGCCCTACCCGCCGCCCGGCCGCTACCCGCCGCCCGGCAGCACCTACGCGGCCGCCGACACCTACTCGCAGCCCGAGAGCTACTCGCAGCCCGCCGACAGCTACCCGCCCGCTGAGGGCTACTCGGATCCCGCCCAGAGCGTCCCTCCCGCCGAGAGCTATCCCCAGCCTGCCCAGAATTACTCGCAGCCCGCCGAGGGCTACCCGCCGGCTCAGAGCTACCCTTCCCCCGAGGGCTTCCTTCCCCCTCACGGCTACACCTCGCCTGCAGCCTGGTTCCCGCCGGCCTACGGAGCGCGACCGCAGGGCTCGCACGCTGGTGAGGGGCAGGGGCGAAGCCGTCTCTTGGGCCCATGGGCTCCTTGCCGTGCCGGGGCTGTCCTGAACCCTTGGGGCTGCAGGACTCTCCTCCAGGCGTGTTGGTCATGCAGCTTTCTATTACCTGTTCCCTAAATCCTTCTCCGTTTCCCACTGAGATAGGAGAGGGGGGTGTTTAACCAGCTGTGTGTGTGAATGCCTCATCTCTTTTTTCTCTGTTCTGAAGGTGGAAATGGTAATTTCTCCCAGAAATGGCAGGGCAAGCAAGTGCCTGCGCTTAGTAAACATTGTCCAGAAGAAAATAACAAGCCAAAGGTATGGAGTGGGGTCCCCAGTGCAAGTGGCACTTGTATGTGTTGGAGTGGGTCCAGGGAAAGGCCACAAAAGTGATGGGAGGGTAGAACACCTCTCTTGTGAAGGATGAGGGAGCTGGGCTTGTTCAGCCTGGAGAAGAGAAAGCTTCAGGTAGAACCCTGCAGCATCCTTTCAGTACTTTAAGGGAACTTAGGAGAAAGATGGGGGCAGACTTTATAGTACGGCCTGTAGTGATAGAACAAGGAGTGATGGTTTTAGACTGAAGCAGAGTAGATTTAGATTTGCCATAGGGAAGACTTTTTTTACTATGAAGGGGGTGATACTGGCACAGATTGCCCAGAAAAGCTGTGATTGGGCCATCCCTGGATGTGCTGAAGGCCAGATTGAATGGGGCTTTGAGCAGCCTGATCTAGGCATAGATAGTCCCTGCCTGTGGTGGGGGAGTTGGGACCAGATGTTCTTGGAAGGTCCCTTCTCACCCAAACCATCCATATTGTCAATCTTATGGGACGTGGCCCAAGGCACTATAAAGATCCCATTCTCCTGTCGAACATGCTTACTCTTAGAAGAGAGCAAACATGTGACAGTCTGTAACTCCTGGAAGGTACACGTCAACCAAATTCTTACACAGGTTTATGTCACCTTACTGTGGTGATGCCCAACTGCCCAAATTACATTAGTGCTCTGTTATGTGGTCAAGGCCAGCCATCCAAGACCACGTGTAGTGAGAGAAGGCAGGGTCTGTGCTGCTCTCTGAACTTGTACAAGTCATGGGAGAGCAGTCATGGAGACGTGGGGTTTTAGCCTAATTCTCACAGCCTTTGGGAGGTCTGTGTCAGTAGGCTGGTGTGTTTGCAGAAGCAATAACTGATTTAAAAGTGGTACTGGGAAGAGCTGAGTGCAGGGCACTTCGTTTAGAAGATAAGTAATTTGAGCTTAACTTTCCATATTATGTTAGTTTATCTTTGAAACTTCTGAAACACATAACTGCTTTATTAACAAAATATACTAATAGTGTTGCAGAACTAATTAAAACCAGGAATATCTTTGTAACTACAATCGTGAAATTTTTTCTTCTTCTTTTTTGTAAAAATTTTTTTCAGACCAAAAAGAAAAAAGAGCCAGTTTTCTCTCATTACTGTGATACCTGTGACCGTGGCTATAAAAACCAGGAGAAGTATGATGAACACATTTCACAGCATAAACAGGTTAATGAGTTTGGCTTCTTTTATTCACAGTTTGATTTTTTTCCTTTGTGCCTGCAAGCTGTAGTCACTCTTTGAACAGAAGACATAGGAAAGAGATTCTAGAACTATGTCAAATATTAATGGGGGATTTTTTTTTCTGAATACTATACATATATACTTAGGGAACATATTTATACTATACATACATAGTATGTATATATACATATATATACTATACATACTATACATAGGGAAGTCTTCAGTTGTGTTTTTGGTTTTATTACTGAAGCCTTTTAAACTGGTTTTCTTGCAAAGTATTGCTAAGTCATAGGAATTAATTAATTGACATCACTATAGCATATGCTTTTTGTGTGGAAATATTTTTAAAATTTCCTTTATTGAAAATGATCAAAATTTGCAAGTATCAAAATTTGAAATTGAAGAGTCTTGCAAACTTTTGTCTTAGGTAAACTTCACTTTTTCTTCAGTTATCAGATACCCTGCCTACACTGGATATTCTAAAACCAGATGAAATTTAAAAGTACATTTTCCCTGCTTGTTGTTTTTACAATCACCTTTGTTAGCAAGCTGGGTAGCTTATTACACAGCCTGTGCAACAAACTCTGCAGGCAACTGGCACTGAGTTCGTTTGAAGTATGCTCAGAAGTTTGTTTATAATTTGTGTAAATTGGTATGTTTTAAGTTCACCTTCTTATCTTGCAGTGCTCAGAAGAAGGTTGCAATTTCAGTGCCCATGAGAAGATTGTCCAGATACACTGGAAGAATGTAGGTAACCCTCTGGGCCCAAAATAGGAGTCTGTGCCATCTTTACCATAGCCCCTTTTCTCATTTCTCAGTGGTTTTCTTCCATTCACCTGGAAAGAAAATGTGTCACCTCTGAGGAGAATCTGTTTCAAGACAATATTGTGGATGGAGATTTGTTAAATACTATGGGGTTTTCTTAATGGATTCATTTTATCATCTCTGTGTACAGTCTCACCAGTTTTGGAGATGAAAACAGTGTGATACCACTATACCTGACATAATGATGTTTTCTTTTTTAACTTGTGGGTTTTCTCCTTCCTTTTTTAAACACCTGTGAAATATTTTTTCCTTAGGCACATGCACCTGGTGCTAAAAGAATAAAATTAGATAGTCCAGAAGAGATTGCTAGATGGAGAGAAGAAAGAAAACGGTAAGATTTGTGGCCTATGATTTGTTTTACTGTATTTTTGCTGTTGGGAGCATTAGATGACATTAGCTGAAGGGCAGGAGCAGCACACTTGTTATTTCTGCTGTTCCATTGACCCTGCAAAACTCTTGCAGCAGTGATCTGTGTCAGAATGCCTGAGCCAGGAGAATGTGAGCTGCAAAGACTGAAATAATTTAGAAGATTGTAATAGCAGGCAAGGCATCAGCTGAGAAAGGAAACACCTTTCTCAGATGCTTGATGTGGTACCCCAGGTTAGGTGAATGTCTCATTCTTTTTAGCCTCACCACTGATCACATTTTAAGTCAAAAATGTTTGTGTGGTGGTTTTTAATGGCTTAAAAATCTGTAACTATTGTACTGACAATAATTGTAATACTGTGTGGAGATCTCCCCAGCTTAAGTCATCCCAGGAGACCACACCGGGAGTTTTCCTAATTTTTTAAGGGCTTTTTGTGTTGCTTGATGCTTTTCTAGTGAAGGAGAACAGAAACCATGAATGATACATTCTCAGATAGTTTTGACTTATATTGTATGCAGGGCGCAAGGTAAAATTTTCCAATAAGAATTATTTCTCTCTATTTTTTATCCTGTGATGTAACAAGGTATAACTTTTTTATGTTGACCAGGTTTGAAGTATTTATCTCCCAGATTTATTTTTTCCCTTCAGAGGTCAGCAGATTAAAATCTATACTTTCCCAGCAGGAGAAAGATGCTGCAGGCTTTCCTCACTTCTATTCGTGACTTAGAATGTAGTCCTGCAAGTGATCAGTGCATGAGTTTTGTTTCCATGAGCAAAAGCCCTATATTCAGAATGGGAAGTGATATAAATTTAATTTTGAGATCAGGGGTGATGAGCTAGGGCAGTGTACTAATCATGTGGGGCTTTTTTAGTGAAAATAAACCCAGTAGTCTGATGGAATCTTACTGATGTATCCACCTTGCATCCATGTCAGAAGGCAATGTAAGTGCTTTGGACTTCACTTCCCTTTATGTGTTTTTACACTGTTTTTGTTGGAAAAAAAAAAAAAAAAAGGGATTTATTGTAGAGTTTTTTAACTGTCTCCCATCCATTTTTTTCCTGTATCGAGAAGCAAAATTCCTCCCCGTGTCATTTCATTCCTGGAGGTTTTTCTTTGGGCATAGTTTCAACTTCTTCTGCAAAATTTCATAAAGGTGAAGGGAAATCTTATATCAGCACATTATAGCAGTTAACTGATCCACCTGCTAATCATTTTTTACAAATGTAAATAATCCATAGGTTTTTTAAAAAAAAACAAAAAAGGCTTTTTGATACAGAAATAAGAGAATATCTTCTCCCATTTTTAAAATGCCATCATTAACCAGGCAAAAAATGGTTGCAATCTGTGCAAATATAAGTTTGGTGTTAGATTAGGCAAGTTTTTGGTGCTAGATTGGTTTCCATTCCAAGGTTTCCTTTTGTTCAAAAGGTGCTTGAGGGCTTGTCTTTTGTTTGCTTTCAGTCTACATATTGCCGTTACGATTTTTTAGTGACCTAATTTTCTAATGAGAGTGCCAAGGAAGAAGATCCATACTTGTATGCAGTCTCTGAGAGAGTCTTTGCTGCTCATTTTCAACTTTTCATACGCTTCTGTTCTGGGAGGTGTTCAGGAGATGCTGATGCTGAGGTTTAAGCGTTGAAACGATGTTTAAGGTGTATCTGTCAGTGTGTTGCTCTACTAGGACTTTAGGGAAGTGGGAATTGAACGTAAAATTATGGATAAGACATTGTGTGGGGAGTGGGTGCTGCAAATCACAGCAGCCTTTATCTACACTTAATTGTGAGGGTAACGCTCTGCCTGAGATGGCTTTGTTGAGCTTCCGAAGGATCTCATGTTGGTTTGGCAGGTGAATATAATTTGGCTGTGATACAGCATTGCTGAAAGGCTTTGCTCGCTGCAGCACAGTAAAATCAAAGGAAATAAAATCGCGTGGTCACAGCCACCAAGCAGAAAAGGTGAAATGGGATTAGGATTGTCTGAGGCGAGGCCACTAGATGGAGTAGTGTTTTATCTTGGTACTTCAGGCCTTTGTGGGCATCGTATTTAGCCGTGATGGATGGGTGTAGAATGACTACCTGGGTGGCTTTTGTTACTCTACAGCACGGAAGCTCTATGAGCATCCTAATTTTTTTAATTAAAAAAAAAAAAAAAAAAAAAAAAAAAAGAGGAGGGTGGTGGTAGGCAGGCAGAGAGACAAAGCCAGCTGGAACTTTTGTGCAGCATTAATTGGGTCACCAGCAAAGCATCAGTTTAATACTGAAGGTCTGTTGTTGACTCAGAGTAAACATTGCATTGTACAGAAAAAAAAGGGACACCAGAGGGAGTCTGAGCTATTAAGCAGTTTTGGTTTATGGTGACAGGAAAAAACCTTTTTCTTAATAGAAGCTCCAATCAGAGCTAAGAATGAATCTTTTTAGGTCATTATTAGTTTGTTTCTAATTAGGTTGCAGTGATTTAATATGTGAGTTTCTATGCTGCATCCTGTCTTGCTTGTTCTTTCAGCCGTTATAAATAATTACTTGCAGAGTTGAGATTTTTCTTCTTAATTAGCTGCTGTGTTGCTCAATTCTGTATCCAGCTTAAAATCTTCAAGAAAGGGCTTGTGTTTAAAGAGTAGCCTTACTCTCATGGAGGAGAGCTGGTAAAGAGTATCTCTGGATGAAGCATGCTGGGTCGGAATGCTGTTTTCCTGTTGAACCTGCTGAGCCAAGAAATCTAATTAAGCAAGAGTGATAGAGATGAAGTTCCATGGGATCTCAGGGTTTCCTTGTGTTTTGCAGACAGATGGTTGTGAAGTCTGACATCAACTTTTCTTGTTTTGATTTGTCCTGTCCCTTCCAAGTGTTGAGAAATGTGCTGTCTTCAGCATATTTTTTCTTTAACATGAGCTTAAAGAGAATGATCTGCAATGCATTTCCTTAATGTGTCAGAATGAGATATTGCTGTCTTCCCTACTCCACAAGTGAGATCTGGGTCCTGCCAGCCCATCTGTTTCTCACCAACATTTCTTGAGCAATGGATATTAGTAAGAATGTGGCAAGGCTGCTTTAGTGTTAAAGCCAATTGTTAAACTTACTTTTGCTTAGCTCCTAATATAACACTGGGGGATTTTCTTGAGCTTGTGTGTTGCTTGTAAATTCTCCCCTTTCTACCCCACTTTCTTTATTCTCTTGGCATTGGTTTGTTCAAATAGGAATTGTGTTGTATTTCCTTGCAATACATCTCACAGGCTGAGCACGTGCTTATTGCTTGAAGTCCATTACTGTTAACCACACCACTTTTAATTAATTTGTGGTTTTTATTTGCATAATGATAATCCTAGAGTAGTTTGGAATCCTCCCTGGTGTTGCATTCATAGTAGTGAAGTATGTAATATAGAAAATAATTTCTTATAACTTGGTAAAAGTAGAGGAGACAAAGCAAAGTAGAAGGGATGTGTTGGTAGATCAAGGTAAACATGGATACGGTAAAGCTTACTCTGATCTGCTGGGTAGACTAGCAATAAATTGCCTCAGCTAATGTATGGTTAAATCAGATGTGGGAAAGTTCAGCCAAGATTTTATCAGCTCTGTTGGGTCATTTTTGTTCCCTTTGGGCTATCCATGTCTCCTTTGCTGTTGGCTGTGCATATGCAATTAAGACCAGCTCAAGAAATTATTGAGGCATTTTGCTCACAGTGCTGTTCCTATTAAAATGTTGAACTTGTATCGTGCTCTTGACTCAGGAATTCATTGTGTAAACTGCTATAGAAACAGGTCTCTTTTCTGTTAGATGTTGGCAAAGCTCTGTTTCTTCACTGCTCACTAAGAGCTGCTTTACTCCAATGTTTATGAGAGCAAGATAAATATATGCTGGCCTATAAAAAAAAAAGGCATGGCTCTGGCTAGTGTGCTCATCTGTTGGAAAAAATATCTATTCACTAAGACACAGGTGTTACTGATTATGCTCAGTGTCACTGTTCCCTGTCTCTAGAAGCTTTAGGGTATCCTTTACCTGCATGTCTCACTTTGTTGGGATATATGTAATACACTCATCTTAGTCTGAAAAGCAGTTTTCTGATATTATCAATTTATTTTACTTAGAATTGTAGAAGTGTTTACATTTAATGATGTTTTCAGAACTGCTGCTGCTCTGAAAGAGGGCTGCCTTCTCAGGCTGTACTGGCTTCATGTCTGCTGTGCCAGACCATCACATCCTGGTTTAACTCTCCCTTTTACAATAAGTTGCTTTGGTTTGTAAAGCCCTGTGGGGACTGATGAAGCTGCTTGTATTCAAGCTCTGACAAGTTGTTTGCAAGGCATAAGTGCTGGGGTACTTCTGCTTCAGTGGTGTTTGTCGGTAACCTTTCAGGAACTTCATTTGCTTAGGAGAGATGGGGGGCTTGCCATCTTAGAAGGGTGCAAACCCAAGTCAGCCCCTGGGATTTAAGCATATGGCCTTTTATGTGGAGAGACTCAGTCTGTTAAGGCATGAGGTAAAGGCAGTGAGTAAAATGCCATTTAACATTTGAGAAGAGCTGGAGAAAATAAACACAGCCACTACAGATACTTTCAGATGTGCTTCTGCAGGCATACTGGGACTTGTGACTTGAGCTCCCGCCAGCTGTCAGTTACTGCCTGTGTCAGCTGGAAGGCTGGTTTAGGAGAAATCTGTCAGTCTTGGCAGTAAATGGAACCGAAAGTGTTGGTGCAGTCCATTACGGTGGCTCGTGGAGGGAGTGGTAACTCACAGGAATGAAAGTGGGAGGCATTCATGTCTCAGATTGTGTTGTGAGAGCGTGTCTGAATATGTCCTTCATCAGCATAAGTGCTGGAGCATTTGAAGACTCCTTTGCTCTAGTATTTAGGGTCTTCCCTTCTATTTAAAACATGCCCCCTCCCACCCCCTGCAATCTTTACAGTAAGCTTGGGGATTTTTTGAGTGTAACTACTTGTTTTATAGCTTGCTGTCCTCCTGGGAACCTTTGTCTTTGACAGAAAGCACCTTCTCCAAAAACTGTAGAGCAAAGGGGTCTTTGTCAGTGCAAAGCTTTAGAGATTAAAGAGTTCATGGCACATTTGCTATGTGCTGGGAGTGTCGTAACATGGATGAACAAATCTAACTAACAGGGAAGAGCAGAGGTAAAACATCACATCCGTGTGCTCACTTGAGCTGAATGGCAGATCTCTGGGAGAAATCCAAAGAAAATAAATGTTGACAGCTCATGTTCAAATCCTCTTAAAGGAGACAAGTTCTGTAGCGTGTTTAGGTTTGTCTTGTAGAAAATGCTTCTCTTTTTCCCTTGGTATGTGGTTGAAGCTGTCTTGAATCAATGTGACACTTAGCATTCATGCTGTAATATGGGGGAAACGCACGTGATAAGATTAAATATTTAAAGAAAGATACGTGTCCTTTTTGATAGCTATTTTTAGTGAGAAGCTGTTCTACGTTTCTCTTTACTCCATTTTAATAGACATCAAATATTTATACTCTGTGTTTCTATCCGGAAACTGGGGAAGCGTGTGCATGTGTTTCTCATTTGCCACCTTTATCCCAAAGCAATGGCATTTAGCTAACTAATGTTTGCAGAGCAAGCAGTGTAGCCATTTTGGGGCTTTGATGGTAAAAAGCCTGCTGCCCAGGCTCTGCATGTTAGAACCAGCGGGGCATTTGTCTGGAGGGAAGGATGAAAGTTAAGGGAGGTGGGGAATGGAAAAGATGGGATAGTTTGGGAGATGGTTGTTACAGTAGATTTCTTTTCATCTGCATGATTTGGCAATTTTTCTTGAAACTGGAATTAAAAAGGGGCAGGAATTCTGGTGAAGTTGAGGTCAGTGTGCAAGCACAGTGCTGAATATTGCTCAAGAAGGAACTTGTGTGCTTTTCCCTGTCACATTAAAGGAATCAGGTGCAGCCAAAAGCTGTTCATATAACCTTTTTTTTTTTAAGTTTACAAGAACTCAGTAGTCACTTATCTAAAGGCATGTCATTCAAATGGTCCAATTGAAACTCCAAAGAAATAAAATAGGAGTAAATCATGCTGTAATGTGTTGGGCCAAAGAGAGGGTCCTGACTATAACCAAACAGTGACTATAACCAAACAATTTGTACCTTGCTTCATGGTTTGGTAAATCTAAGAATACTAATGTGATAGATTTTTTTGAAATTTTTTTTTTTTTTTTTTTTGTTCATTGCATCTGGATATGTAAGAATAAATGCACTCAGGTTTTTTTTCCTCATTAATGCCTTTCTAAGAAGAATATGTCGGTTAAACTTCCTTGAAAAATTTTTAAAATCCCTAATGTTTATAGAGGAAGCTGGTTTGGTAAAGGGGGAGTTGAGAAACTACAGTGAATCCTTTAAGAGCCAGTGAAACTATTTTTTTTTTTCTTCTAGAAATTTTCCTACGCTGGCAAACATAGAAAGGAAGAAGGAAATGCAGATGCAGAAGGAGGAAAGAGGAGAGGTGCTGACTACCCAGCAGTTTGGGTAAGTGTTTTGAACCAAGCTTGTTGCTTTCCTGCCACTGAGTTCTGTGGTCTCCCAGCACTTACTGCTTCCACTGTATACAGAATCTGGCTGCCCTTTAAGAGAGGACAGGCCATTTGATAAATTGCTGATGTAATATTCTTTGGTTTACTTCATAGTGCGCCAAAGTCCACTTCAATTAAATGAAACAGTAACTACATTAAAAATCTGGTATTCTGGCTTGTTTGAGAAAACCACATTCTAGTGGCCATTCATTAGATCAGCATAACCTTGGTCTCTGGAAAAGTAGTAATGGGGACAGAATTTATGCGACATAACAATTCCACATGGTTTAATCCTTTATTGCCTGAAAATGGCCAACATTGTTCTTACTCTCTTCTTTCTGATGATAAATAATCAAGTGAAGAGGGGAATAAGATAAAGATGATGGCAGGTAGAAGAAAGAAGCAGCACTACTTATAATAAAAACGATAGGAAAATAAATCTATCTGCTACCATTGCTTGAGCTAGTACTTACTCGTCTTGGTTTTTTTTATCTGTTCTCTGCCTTATAAATTATTTTCTAGCATGGTTTTGGTCTTCTCTCTGTTTCATTGTTAGATGGAACGAGCTAACTTCATTAGCTCTACTTCAGGACCTGTGGGAAGATGGTTTTTTTTTAAAAAAAAAAGGTGTTATAATGAGCTATGCTCTGAAAATATCACTTGTTTAAACTAGAATGACTGAGCTGGAAGGCAGGAGCAGACAGTCCTAAAGGGCTCTTGCTAAATTCCATTTTTTGCTGCATGGAAGTGAAGCTGGGGTTTGCCTAGCTTTTTGTATAGGGCATGACAGCAAACAAAAGAAAACTTGAACCATGGTAAAATGGCTGACCTAGTGCAGAATAAGAAGTTAGTGTAATTTATTAAATGTAGGCAGTGCAAATTACCTCGTTGCAGCATGTGCTTCAGAAGATCCAGCACTTGACTGCCCCCACCCAACCAGTTGCTTTTCCTGACTGAAAGGAAAGGTTTATAGAAGACTGAAGTAAAACTTCCTTCAACGGATATAAAGTTGTGGGAGTGCTTTGCACCCAAGGAGCCAAACCTGTGCATTGAAACTATAGCTGCAAATGTATATGATATGTTTGGAGATTCTTACCAGCAAAGGTGGATTTTCCTTGTCATACTGACAAAGTATTTGATGTCTACAGGTTTTATTTGCTAACTTTTGTGGCAGTCAATCAGATGCATCAAGTAGTCCTAAATGTTCATCATCAATTCCATGCTGTTACATTTGTTAGTAGCTTTATATCTGGAAAACTGTTTGGAAAAAAAGTCCTCAAAATTGCAGGTTGTTTAATTCTGTGTAGCAACTTTTTATTCTAGTTGATTCTAGAAATCTCTTTTTCTCCCCTCCCTCCCCTGAGCTAGTACCACTCTAGACTTGGTGAACAGTCTGTAAGCTGTTTTTTCTGCTTTGTATATCAGCAGTAAAGATTCTGGAATTGGTGCTTATCTGGCAAATTACTGATATTTGAGGAAAAAATAGAATACAGCTTGTTCCCTGCAAGGGAACTTAGCAAATTGCTAAGTAATATTTAGAAAGGATTAGATACTTAACACTTCCATGGTGCTTTCCATTTGTGGTTCTCTGAAGTGCTTTGCAACTCCTAAGTCTCAGCCTCCCTGTGTGGGAGATCAGAGATGCAGAAGGACTGACAGCTTTGGAAGCCTGTCTGGTGTCTGTAATAGTGCACAGCTCTCCCTGCCCTTGGAATGGAGAGTGAAGAGCAGGATATCTTCCACAAGGGAATGGCAGAAGGCAGATGCCAGGCTGATGTTTGTTGGGACGTGTTTTTGACCTTGAGGTTTCTTTCTGGGTATTTGAGGCCCCAGAGAATTTAGGAAGCTGTTTTTAACCCTTGGTCAAGGACGACAGCTTTAATTGAGCCTGTATTTGCTCAAAGTCTTCTAGGTTGTACAACATGCTGAATTCAGAGTGTGGTTGCACAAATTCAGAACTGCAGTTTTCTGTCTTGTTGAAGTTGAATCATAGGCGATAATATTAGCCTTCTTTTGTGGGTGAGGGACTCATGCACAGGAAGGCAGTGGCTTGCCACTTGTGCCACAGGAGCGTTGTGGTGGGTGATGCCATCAGGGATGAGCAATCAGTATTAGACACTGTAGTGAAATGACTGGAGAATGAAATTAAATATGTTTTATTGTGATATAAAGTAATTTTGAGTGCTATGAGAGGTCTTGTTTTCTTCTCAAGAAGGACTTGATAACGCTAGAAAAGCATGGATGAGAGGAATGCTGGTAACTAGAACATTTCTGAACAGGCAAAGTAGTGGGTGGCTTGAAAGGGCTGTGTGATGTAGGCCTAGAAAAACTATATAGGTGGAAGAGGTGAATAAAGTGTGATTATATACTGCTTCTTGTTACTCAAGAGGGATGGGGTACTAAATGACTTGTTTAGACCTCAGAATGAAGAGTGACAAAATATTAACGCCTTGCTGCAAGATCTCAGGGATGCCAGATATGAACATAGCATCCCACATCATGAGGCACGTGGTGGACTTGGGATAGTAGGACCTCAGCCGTGCTCTAGATGAGGCTGAGGCAGGGAGGACTCATCAGAACCAACCATGGGGCTCATTCAGGACAGGAGATCTTTTGTAGTTTTTGCTGTTGTAATGTACTGATGATTAGTTACAGTGTGGTTTTGCTGAATTAAGTTTCTGTTTGGAAATAAATGTTTTCAGGAAGATTCAGTTGCCCCTTCTATATTTGATTTTCCCTCTTGGTCACATTTATTTATTGTATCTATAGAATTCAACCAGAGTTTGTTAAGCTTTCCAGGTATCTTTCTATCAACATGTGTTTATAGGATGATCTGGAAGATAATGGAGCCATGAAAGATAAGTGGCACCAGCATGCTGTACTCTTCCTGTATTTCAAGACTTGTTTTGTTTCAGGTTTAAAAAAATGTATTATCCTGATGGACATTTCTTTTATTCCTTTTCCTTGGAATGGAAAAATGAATGGCATGTTAGTTGGAGGCAGGAGTAGGTAGTCATTGCAGCTGATGGTGTCATATGGCTGAATGGATTTGGTGCTCAAGATGCTCCTCAGAGCTGTAACTAGAAAAAAAAGACTTCAGCAATGAAAGAATGTTTATAGTAGATGCTTTCCTTCTAACTTCGTGTTGCCACTGTTTTGAATGACTTTAATGCTTAAGTGAAGAGAATATTTGTTGACTTTGTTATCTGAAATGAAAACACCATGTCCTCTCGCTGCAGGTTATCAAGGAAGTTTCTTAGCCCACGTAACCTTGGCCTTGTTGAAAACTAAAAGCTAAAAGTCATGAGCTTCCAATGGTTCATTCAGGTTCCAGCTTTATCCCATTGCTCTGCCTGAGATGAGGTGTGTTTGATTTTATGGTCTGCCACCTCATGTTAGCTGAGCTGGTGCAAGTCCTGGTGTCGTTCTGTGCTGCTGAACCTTAAACAAGGGCCTGAGCCATTTGGTTGTGTCAGTTGTTTTTATTCTCATAGCTTATCATTTGTATGAGCTTTCTGTTTCTATTCTCCAGCAAAATGAAGGGGATGTGGAAACCTCCTGGAAATGGAGAGGCTCTTGGGAATCAACGAAGACACAGGAAAAGACAATGGCGCCCATTCTGGAAGAAATTTAGGAAAAGTGGCGGCGATGATCATGGACATAACACTCAAAATGAAGCCAATGGACCAGAAAACAGCACATGTGAAAAGGAACAAGAAAAGCAAAATGCTTTGGCAGGCCAAGCATATGAGAAAGATGTGGACCCTCTTGATCTTCTGGCAAACGGTGATGTTGGTAAGATGAAGGAACTTGGAGAGGTTTTATTTTACATAGTTGTTTTAAGTTTAGATGCTGAGACTTTGTGCTTGCTGGTCACCATTTTGTAAGTCTGACGTGATGTTTGTGTGCAGCGTTACGTGTTCTGATGTAAATATTGTACAGTAGTCTAAAAGCCATGCAGCACCAACTTAGGTTGCTACATTAACATGTGAGAAAGAAAATATTTATAAAAACAGAAGAAGAATGAAGTACTTCAACTGCCAAATTATTTTTAAAGACTGTTAAATATCCCTTTGCGGTTTTGAAAACAGTATTTAGAAAGTGAAAACAAATGGATTTCCTTGTATGTATGAGTTAAGTGAATTACTCAAAATGTCAGTATTTTACTTTTAATTCTGTTCTTTGCTGTATTATTACTCTTGATATTCTCCATATGTGTGTTCTCTGAAGTATTGCTGCTTAGTTTTTTTGGATTTGGTTTTTTGTTGGGTTTTTTTTGTGAGCATGTCTTGTTTCCTCATGCTGGCAGCAATATAAATTCTTCAGATCTAACTATTTATAATATAGTCAGCAGTGATGCAGTACTCCTAGAATATGGCATGTAAACTGACTTTACTCTGGCTATTTTTAGCAACAAGGGTAGAAAACATTCCCTGGGAAGATGTCTGATGCTGAGTTTTTCCTCTTGAAAACATAATCTTCAATTAGTGAGAACAAGAACTCAACATCCCTATGCAATTTGTTTATTCCATTAATCTTTGTGTGTTGGGAAACTTAAATATGCTTAAATATATCTGTGTTTCCCTGCAGCATCTGTGTTTTACTTAATGACAAAAGGTCTAATTACGCCAAAATACAGCTAGTGACTTCGGTTGTAGTAGGTAGAAAAGTAATGTGGTATGTGCTTGTAACACATTATTAAAGCTAGTTGCAGCTTTTTATACAATTGAGAAATATAGTTGGGACAAATAATAACAATCGCAATATAACTAAGTAGAATTAAAAAAGAAAAAAATACAGCCCAAATCCATGAGTTTACTGTATAGGTACATCTTTTTATTCTCTCTTTTTTTTCTTTTTTTTTTTTTTTTTTAACTATAATTCCACCTGATTGGCTTCTAAATCCTTCTCCTCCATCTCAGAACTAAATCCAGCAAGATTTCAAAACATATTATGAAATCCTCTCTCTCTCTTTACCTACACTTGATAACAAAACCTATTATTATATTTGGTATGCATAGAAGGAAGCAAAAAGCTCAAGCTTGTGTTCTGGAAACATTTTGTTTCAGTAGCTTTGCTGGCAGGACTATAAACCAGTGGAAGCCACCACCTGGCAATGTAGACAAATGTGGGGGGTTTTCTGTCAGTCCACAGCATTGAGCACTGGTGCCCAACATCAGGTGTTTGTGGTGCTGAGATGGGGATTTAGCAGGCTGTTGGCAGGATTGTTGGGAAAAATCCCTCTTGCTTTTCTTTGCCTGCAGAATCTGACAAGGATGAGGCAGCTGAAGAAGATGGGAGACTGGGAATGACGGTTGTCCCCAGGCAGGCGACCTCTGCCCTTAGCGCGCTGTCGGTCAACTATGGCAGTGCATCCGACAGCGAGCCTGAAGGTGTGTGGAAACAACCTCTGCCCTTCTTCTTTCCCCTTCTACCCTGTGTCACTCTGCACTGATGGGGACTGCAGGCAGGACAGTGGCTTTCTTTGCAGTCTCTTTCTCAGCAGCATGTCCTGGGTTGAGAGAGGAGGCATAAAATGTCTTCGAGTAGGTTGTGTGTCATCAAATTTCTCAAACCTTTTCTCCCCTAGGTGGGGGAAAATAAGGAGCCTGTTTTCAGTCTTGCTTCAAATCATGTCTGAATAGTGCCAGGAAAAAGCTGTTATTGTCACTCCATGAACTAATTCCCACATCCTTAAGGGCTTTTTCCATTGAAGGCTGCTGGGTGTTGCAGCAGGACTTGAAATCTCTGTTACTTGGGTTTTGTGCTTCTCTGAGCATATGCTTCAGTGTTTGGTGAGCAATTGTTGCTGCTGCTTGTTTTTGCGAATATTTACTATGCCTTGCTTGCCCTGGGTGGCCTACCCAAAGTTAGAGACAGTGAATTGAACTTGGGCATCCTCTGTCCTAACTGTATCATGATTTTCACAGCAGCCAAATTTGCAGCAAGCTATAATATGAAGCAATATACTTCTTAAGTGATAAGAAGGCAGAGGTTTGAAAATCTTGATCAGGTCTTATTCCTTTTATTTTTCTCTTTGTGCTGTAGAATTGAAATACCTTGTTTTCCTTTCTGTGAATGTTTTGAGATTATTATTTGTATTTAAAAAGTAAACCCAAGCCAAACAAAACCCTCCCTTCCTCCAAGTAAACCTTGAACATCTTCACATCAGGTTGTGTGAGCAAGAATAGTACTAACGAACTGCCAGTGCATGGGGATATGAGGATTTTGAAGAGGCTTTTAAGTTTGAGATGAAAGTATGTTCTTTTTCTTTAAGAAATCCCTGTCAAGACTGCAACAAAATCTGAGAGAAACAAGGCTGTGCTCAGAAATACTGCTCAAACTACTCCTGCTCCTCAGAGTCAGAAACCAAATCAAAACCGCCCAGAATGTGCAGGCACAACGTTAAGGAGCTCGAATTCGAATGCGCGTCGCCCCAGAAGGCCTGATAAGTGGGGCAGGAAAACATTACCTCGCCTTCCCAAGCGCCGTCCAACTCTGCTGGAAATGGTAAGAGGCTAAAATAATGCCTCCTGTGCAAGAGTAGAACTATTTGTGAGTGTTTCTCCTCTTCCCTGCGGGAAGTTAGAGCAGTCTGTTAGCACAGGGCCTGGCTTAAGACTAGTCAAGTGAGCGTTTCACTTGGAGAAGGTGAAGATGCTTTAACAGACAAATGGAAATACCCTGGCATGCATTCAGGTAATGACTGACTTTGGTAAGCAAGAGATGACAGCTGAATCTTGTGTCTGAAATGAGCTGCACAAGGAAAAAACCCTTTGTACCTCTCTCTTCCCTTCCCTGTGGCAGTAATCCAGTAGGTTTTGTTTGTGTCTAATCCCAGCAGCCATGATCTTTTTGCTCCCAGCTTTGCTGTTCAGCCACCTTTCTCTACTAGAGGAGCACACAGTTCTTTTTGCATATGCAAAGAGATCTTGTTGAGAAGTGTGTTGATGACTTAAACTACAGAGTGGTGTTGAGCTGCTACCTGCTTGCAGGAGATTTTCTTCTCTAGACATGTTTAGATCAATCTGAGAAAGGGACAGCACCTTGAAGAGCAGCAGGTTGGTGTCTCAGAAGGGTAGAAGGAGGTTTGCAAGGGTGAGTCCAAGGTATTCCCAGGAGTAGTGCAAAGCAACTCATTTGGCCACAAAGCTTGGTGTCTTTCTTTAGAAAGCTCTGACAAAACCTTTTATTGTATTTATTACTCAAAAGCAGTACTACCCTTGTGATTCTATAAATAGCATAAAGCTCCTCCATCAAGGGAAAACTTGCAGTGGACAAAACACAGAAGAAAGCGGGGTGCCACTGACATCAGAGCTCTGAAATAGCACAGGATGTTTCAGTAAGAGATACCTGATAAGGTACATCCCAAGTTGCAGATGTGGGAAAAATCCCTCAGTAGCCTTTTTAGCACATAGTACCATTGCTGCCAAGAATTAAAGTTCCTAGTGACTGCAAAGGAAGTGTTTGTCCTTTGTGTAGCTCCCTAAGCATGCAGTTGCCTTTATCACTTGCTCTTCAAAGTCGTTGGTGATCAAAGCAGTGACGACTCTGGAAGAAAGTCAGATGAAGTCCCACATGCTGAGAAAAGCTAGCAGTACATAGGAAACCTGAGCTGAAGCTTGCCAGTATAGTCCATTTTTAAAGTTGCATTTTAGTGAGGGTTTTTTGCCTGTTCAAGTTGCTCAGAGTTGTTTTTAAAGAATGTGTACTGTAGCTATGAATCACAGGGGAGGGCCTGAGGTTTGTAGGTAGGCTTCCACTGTCATTAGAAATAGTCAGTGTGTAAAAACCTTGTGAGGGAGCAAGGTTGAAATTTTACAAAATTGATCCAGAAAGTGCATTAGAATGCTAAAAAAAGGTTGTTGTATCAATGAAATGATGCTTTTAGAAAGAAAGAAAGGGAGGTAGGAGAATAGCTGCAGGTATCTCTTGGCAGGAATTCAGCAGTGAGCTTGGGCACTACTAAAACATGTTTATCGTAGACATGCAAACACTAGTGTGTATTTAGTCATTCTCTATGCTGACAAAATCAATCTTGTGTACTGTCACTCCACTGATACCCATCCCTGCATTAAAAAATGAAATACAAAGATATAGTCTTTGATAAGGGTGATTGCTGCAGCCCACCTGGACCCTAATTTGGCCATTTGGGAATTCACCAGTTTCTCCCAGTCAAACAAAGAGAATGTCGCTTTGTAGTCCCTTGTCTGCCCTGAAGCACATCTAGTTCAGATGGAAAGTTCCTGAAGGCTCATTTTGGGTATCAGCTGCTTGTAACACCTCTTAGTAACTGATCTAAGTAGAAATACTCCTACTTAAAAGTGGCCAGTTAAACCACTGTTGAAACTTGTAACAACAAAAAAAGCTTCTCAGTGACATTGCAAGCCAAATTTAGCCAAATCTCTTGCAGTGTGTAATACAGCTCTCCTGCACATTATCAGGTAGTTACAGATTTAGCCACTTGGCTCAGATTTTGTGTTTGTTCATACTACTAGTTCTGCTGACACTTGCAATGAAAAAGGTTCATTCAGCTCTCTGGCTGATAGGTTTCTTTTTCCTACCACCAAAATGAACTTCACTGAGGTTACAGCTGATGAGGAGGGCCTCTAGCACTTTGATTAAGCTACTAGAATTAGGTTGGTGTTAGTATTATAGCCCAAACCAGTTACTGCTGTTTAAATCCATGGTCTGGTACCTGATGAAAGATGCCCTTTCCTTGTATTTATCTTGTACTCATAGGGGGTTTAAATTAAAAATGCATGGGATATTAAATTGCAGATACAGTATAACTCGGAAAGTGTGAATAATTATAATAGACCTGCTACCCTGATGTACTGGAATGCATGGCCTGGTATTACATACTGAATTATATGAGAACATCTCTGGTATGGCAGTCTCCAGCCCTATTTGTCCAGGACCTGTGTGAAAGAGCCAGCTGTTTAACTTGAAAGATGTTGGAAATTATTGAGTAGATCAGTATATCTTGCTATACTTGTATCAGCTACAGAGCAATAGAGGGAAATGTGCATCATCTTCTGTTTTTTTTTTTTTAATTTCCAGTTACTGGCCCAGGACATCCGACATGAAAGGAATGTGATTTTGCAGTGTGTTCGATACCTCATCAGAAATAACATGTTTGGACTTCATCTTAAAGCAGAACCACAGGCTGAAGCAGAAACTGAACAGTCCGAAGCAGAAACTGAACAGTCCTCTACACCTACAGCAGAGCCCTCTATGGACAAACCCGATGAATCTAATTGTTCTTGTAGCTCTAACCTTCAGTTAGAAGGAGGACAAGAAGATGCATTATTAATAGCCCAGGGTGAGAAAGAACCTGTGGATCAGACTTCACAGATGGCTCAGCTGGCAGATGAGGACACATGGGAAACCCCATCAATTCAGTGTGAAGGAGCACCATAGAGGATGTCTGTTATGGACAGTAAAGCAAAGGCTCCCATTTTCTACCCAACTGATGCTTTTTGAAAGACATCAGGGTAACAAAAAAATAATTAACATACATACTGAGAGCTGTTAAAACATCTTTCCTGATCTGTTTTGCCCTAGGTAGCCATTTCTTTGGAAAATATGACGAGTAATTCCATTTCCACATGGCACAAAGGCAGCAGTGGCACAGAGTATGACCTTCCCTGGAGCAGGTGCAGATCCCTGCTCTAGAGCTTCAGAGTTCTGAGTGTCTTACCTTCTTATGAAACATGTGTGAGTCCATCCCCAGAGCCAAGTAGGATAGATCTTCCTCATATGAGGTCATGGTCCAGTGTGTGTGGAGTATCTTTACCATCCAGAGCTGTTGCAGTGTAGTTTCAAAATTGCAATTCAGTGCACATATTGTTTTACTTCAGCTGTTATAAGATATATCCAATATAAATATAATATGTCCAGTGTAAAATATGGAAGATATAACTGACCTGGCTGAAAAAGTACTGCTTGTACCAGGAGCCTCTTCCTGAATTAAGTTGTTAATTGGACAGAGAAATGGAAATGAGGGTGCAGGCTTTATTTATTATTATGAAGAAAAAAAAAAAAAAAGATATTGTAACTGCTTGCATAAGTGCTGGGTTGCTGCTTGACCTCAGGTACCCAATATTGAGCTTTAACTGCTGTTAACAGTTACTGCCTGACAAATTATCTCCTGAAGCAAACCCTCAAAATAATTTTCAAAGTTTAGAAAACTTACGAAGAGTTACTGGTTACCTTTTGCATATATGTTGGGAATTTATTAGTTTGCCTTCTGGAAGAATGCCTTGGTACATTGTTATGATGCTCCTAAAACATGCAGCAACTTTTTTTTTCATAGGTCTGTGCATACATACATAGTGTTGTGAGCACTAAAAAAGAAGCATGGGCCAAGGTTTAGAAACAAATTTAGTCTTTTGATTCTATTGTGCATTTATTTGCCAGAATGCTTCTTGTCAAGGGCAGGTGTTAGTTTGTCACATTGACACTGAAAACATGCCACAAAAATCATCTGTTCTCAAAACCTCCACTTCAGAATCTGCTCTAGTCATGGTTAAATGGTGCAGTTAACTCTCAGGGACTTGCTTTATTTTCTTTTTTTTGGTAGAAGTCTAGCCTTCCATTCCACCATCTGAAATAGGGAGACTCACATGGGGTTTTTTTATTGCCTAATAGCTGTATTTCCTTTCCTTTAGTTCCTTTACTTGTGCTACACATCTCATTTGTGGAGTATCGGAAGCAAGAAGTAGCTGAAAATTCTATCCTGCTGCTCTGCTATTTATAACTACAACTGCATATTGTGTTTGTAATGCACTGTCTAAATTTATGGAATTATGTAAATACCAACACCCTTGTAAAACTTGTGTGTCTCAAGGATATATGAGCAGAATAGAAGCAGTGATCATAAACATTTATATTTCCAAGGCAGATGATTCATTCTTCCCATGATGATCTCACGAGCCATCTCAATCTCACTGACTTGCCTCTGGCTCTTACAGTTTTACTGCAATGAAAATACCAATGAAGAACACTCAGCCCCGGAGATCTGGCACTCAAGCAGAACCTGTATCAGAGTGGAGTGGTACCAGTGCTGTTGAAAGCATAAGTAACAGCTGCAGGAAAAGAAATGGGTGTCTTAAATTTGCTATTAAATTGCACTTTAAACAACCCTGTGTCCTATCAAGGTGATGGCAGAGCTTCCTTTGACTGTACACTTTGACTTTGTGTTTAAAATGACAGAACCTTTACCATTATTCTTTATACTGTTGTCATTATGACTTAAGAATATTAAACTTTCACACAAAACCAAAAACTTTGTCAGAAAAGAAATATTTTTAAAGGTCTGCTTCATATAGATAGAAAGAAGTGGGTTTCTTTATCAGGAGAGCTGTACATGGTATAAACCAGAAATTTTAATCTAGGACTTGTTGCATACATCAGGAACTTTTTTTCCCTCATAACAAGGCATTTCTGCCAACTCATGTAGCAGCCATGTGGAGACATGATGCATTGATTTAAAACCCTGAATTGCAGTCTTGGTCAGTGGTAGGAGGTCTCTGTCCCTTCCTCTCCCCCCACTTTTCTTTTCCCGTTCTTCCAGATGACATTCAGACTTCACATACCCCTTCCTGCTCATCAAGGATGTGATTCCTTAGTGCTTTGGATTCAGCCTTTGTATAGGAAAGGTGCCATAATGACCTTCTCTGGTGCTGTCAAATGCCTGCAGGCTTTTCTGGTCCCTGCAGTTTATCTGCTCTGGGTTAGCAGAGGTGGGTTTTGTTCACTCGAATAAAATCTCTCTCTGTGTAAGAAGAGCCTGTTGTTTCTGGCATGCTGCTGGAGCCAGTGCCTTTAGTAAGCTTTGTGTAGCTTTTAGCTTTCTCATTGTCTTGATTTGGGGTGGTAGTTTCTTAAAGTTTTTGTTGTTTGTTTTTTTTTTTTTTTTTTTTTTTTTTTTTTGCAGTGTTATTAAGAAAAAAAGAATCCTACTGCTCAGTCTTTGTGACTCACTAGATAAAAATATTCCAGTGACAACCTTCACACTTCTGAAATTTTATTTTTTATCTTTCTTCTTTTATAACTTAGCTACTGAAAATGTAGTTGTAGGCGTCTAGTTTAAATTCTGTTCCTTTGGGTTTTGCTGGGTTTTTTGTTTGTTTTAAACCCATCTCACCTACTGAGCTAGAAGAGAGAGGGAAGAAAAAAATCAAGACTACTCAGTTGTGGAGGTGCAACTTAGGCAGTTTGGGCTTGTCTGTGAACCAAATAATTTGTGCTATTGCACAGCTGCTCCTGGGAAGGTAAGTGAAACAAATGGTGTGCATTTCTAATCTGTGTGAGTCCTTGGTCAATGAGGCCTTTTGCAACTGATTTTACATGATGATGTTTCAGTCCTTGCACTGAAAGCACAGGAGAGGGGGTCATTTGATTAGCCCTGCACCGAAGGGAGGTGCTGTCCCTGCTGCCAAAGCTCTGGTCCTCTGTGTCACAACTGGGTGTCCCTCGTGTTTCCCTTTGTTCCTGTGACTGCTAATCCAAGTCATGTGGTGCAGTCATTATTTATAATGACAGTCATGCAGTCCTAGCAGATCTTAGATGTTTGAAAAATGTTGAATAAATACAGGGCTGGTGGTTCTGTCTGCACTGGAATGCTGCATTCCCCAAGCTGTCTATCCGGCATACCGCATCATTCTGACTATCTGTGAAAGCACAAGACAACTGGAGAAAGTTCATGAGGACTGGAAAGAAAATAATGTCAGTTCAGGAGGATCTCAGGCCCTACAGGCTCAGCTTCATCTTGACCCCACAGAAGGTGGAACAGATAAGCCTAGAAACTACTTCCAGACATAGTAAAGACAATAATAGAACCATAGAATGGTTTGGGTTGGAAGGGGCCTTAAAGATCATCCAGTTCCAACCCCTCTGCCATGGGCAGGGATACCTTCCATTTGACTAGGATGCTAAAAGCACCATCTAACCTGGCCTTGAGCATTTCCAGGGATGAAACATTCACATCTTTTCTGTGCAAACTATTTTAAATCACACCACCCCCACAGTATAGGATTTCTTCCTAATATCTAACACATAAGAAGGCGTTTGGGTTTAGTCAGCAGTGTTTTGTGAAGGAGGAATGATTTCTCAATTGGCTAGTCTTCTCCAGAGAGATTCCTTGCTTGCTTGATTGGCTGGGGAGAGTGCAGTGGATATTGCTTATTGTAGATTTGGCAAGGTTTTAGATGCTGTGCCCTATAAAATCATTTTTGGTGAGGTATGAGCTGGATAGGTGGATGATGAGGTAGATTGAACACTTGCTGAAATGTCAGGCCCAAAGGGCTGTGATCAGTCACCAGCAGGCTGAAAGAAGACATCGTTTTTCTCTGTTCAGCACTGGTGATATCCATTTGGAGTGCTGAGTCTAGTGCTGGGCTGCCCAGTGTAGGAGAGACATGGGCATACTGCAAATCTAGTGCAGGGCCATAAAGGGGATGAAAGGATTGGAGCATCTTTGTTATGGGGAGAAGCTGAGAGTGCCTGGAGAAGATAAGGAGGCTTTTATCCGTGTGGATAGACACCTGATGAGGGAAGTAATGGTGCAGTCAGAATTTTCTCAGTAGTGCCCATGGACAAGACTTGAGAAAAGCACCTCTAATAGAAATACAGGAAATTTCTTTCAAATATCAGAAGAAACGTTTTTACCGTGAGACAGGTCAAACACTGTCACAGATTGCCCAGAGATGTTGTGGCATGTCCATCCTTGGTGGTATTCAAAACCTGACAGCATGCAGCCCTGAGCAGGCTGCTGTGAGTGAGGGTTGGGAGGGATGGTCTCCAGAGGTGCTCACCAGCCTCAGCTGTGCTGGGACTCTGCAGGCTGAAGTGGATGTGCTGCTCAGATTTGCTTGTTGGTGCAAAACACTTGCTGTGAAGGCACTGTCCCTAATGAAATGACAGAGCAGACAGACCCCTATCGGCTGCCCTGCCTGCACAAGGCTGATGGACTGTATCAAGTATTGAAGAGAAGGCCCAAACCCAGCACCCATGACAGCTGACATGACTCCATGGCCTACATTTGTCCCTAGTGTTTGCCCTTGTGCAACCTTTAACTTCTGCTCTTAGCATCATTTTGCAGAGAGGGGTGCTAAATCCAACACTTCAACTCTCCTTGCAGTGCAATTTGAGATGGATGAATGAAAAATGCTGTGTAAGTGTTGGGTTTTGCTGTTACTTGGTGAGGTGAAAAAGAGTTGTGTCGGTCTGGGTATTCACTGGAACAGTCTGGGAGTGCTCAATACCTGAAAGAAACTCCCACTCTCCCTACTTTTCATTACTTGTCTGGCTTATGTTGTGTGACTCTCTTCCTAAATTGTCCTCTGATTTCTAAATATACCCTTCAGGGGGTGGCTCTTGTTTGGCAAGACAGCTTTCTTGGCAGGGCATAATTTTTCCATCTTTTTTGTATATATAAAGGAAGCTGTATAGACTACGTATGAGCATGGGCTCTTGTATGAAAGCAATTCCAGCTCAGTAAAATAAAACTTGTGCTGAGGAGTACCTGGCACATCGAAACCCCTAAGTGCTCATAGGAGCAGTTATTTCAGCTGAGGGGAAATCCAGTGTGGATTTAATTTTCTTTCAGGTTGACTTAAGTCTTGATGAAAACATTGATATGGGTACTTGTTGGGGAAAAATAAACAAGAAACTGGAACAAGTGCAATGCATAGTTGGAGGGAAACAACAAGTTTGTTTTCTATTTGTTACAGCAAATCATGTCCTGAGTTGTTAAACCTGTTTCCCCCACTCCAATTTCACCATCTTGCTTTCTAAACACAGGCTGATGTTCTTGAATGGCAGAAGTACATCACTGGCTTTGGGGAAGCTGAAAGAAAATTGCACCAATATTTGTCTACACTGATCCAGACTCTCTTGACTAGTGGATATCTGTTCAGAGCTGGGTGCCTTTTGAACTCTGTTTCCTTGGTACACATTTGGGGTGAAATACGTAGACTTCCCACTGGAAAATTGGCTTATGGATGGATCTGGACAGAAAGAATTTTTTTTCAGTTACAGAAATGGCCTGAAACATGCCAAAGTTCACCTGTTTGTTGATGATTTCAGAAGGGATTTCTTCCTTATGTTTTCCAGAGTATAACATTTGTGGAACATTGGTTTTAGATTGGTGAAATCTTCCATTTCAGTTGGGACAAAAGCATTTTGTTTCTGTTAAAACAGAAGTGAGGAAACCAGAGCAGATCCTCCTCAGCATAGGAAAAGGTGGCTCCCCACTCCCAGGCTCCCAAGAGAAGCCTGCTTGGAGTGGCTCCCTTGGAGCATGCAGGGTTGGCTGATCCCATCTCCTGCCTCTCTGTGGCTCCACTTGGCCCAGAATGTCTCCATGGCTGGAGAGAGAACCAGCTGCTTTGCTGAGGGTGTGCATCTCTTGCCTGGGAGGCTAGACCTCTGCAAAATGGAATTTTAAAAAAGCCAGAGGATGCTGGAGAGAGGAAAGGTGACACTTGGAGTATTCCTGGTCAGGGACACATGGAGGCTTCATATCATTGGGATGCCCATCTCTCGAGCAAGTACTTTTGTTAATTTTCTTGTTAATCAAAGCTGTCTGCTTCCTTCACCTCCTCCTCCTCCTGCTCCTCCTCTGCCAGGCATGGAGAGTGTAGTCCATGCTTTCATTTGCGTAGTCCTTCTTTTCATCTGCTGCAGCTACTAAGTAAACCCAACCTGAATTGAAAAATAGCAGTGGGATTATTTAAAACCACATTCCTCAGCAAGTTCGTGGTTTGTAAAACTCTTAATTCTGCTGTGCTTAAATCTAAACCCTCTTTATTTTCTTTTGGTCCCTTAGCAAAGAGATTTTGACTTTCAAGGGCAAGATGTCAGTATTGTACCAGGCAACATTGGAGGGAAGCTGATTGCATCATATAGCAGCAAAATGTTATTGCAGATTTCTAAAAGTAGAGCTGTACTCCCAACCCTTCTAAAATTCATTCTGAATTTTGGTGCCTTTCTGGTCTTTCATGTTATTAGGTGATACTGTTGATCAGTATTTTCTCACAAGAGAAAATTAAATTTGTCTGCCCTTGCACCATGGACAGAAAATAACAATACAGAAAAAAGAGTCCTCTTTTATTGCCCTTCGGTTTCATGGCCAGGAGCATAATTTCCATCTCAGTTTCAGATGACCCTTTCAGAGAACTTGGTGTCTGTGAGCCCATGACTTCCATCCACACATGGGAGCTCAGAGCTGGTGTCTGAGCTTCTGTGACACTCCCTGAGAAAACCCCAAGATGACCAGAATCTACGTCTGGTGCTCTCCAAAACAGGGGTGCGTGGAGGGAG
Organism: Certhia americana; assembly: GCA_018697195.1. Lineage (NCBI taxonomy): Eukaryota > Metazoa > Chordata > Aves > Passeriformes > Certhiidae > Certhia > Certhia americana. Next base: position 55,406,804 of record CM031857.1, read on the forward strand.
CAGGATTTCACTTCCTATATAGATTTATTTTTTCAAGTGGATATATATAATATTTGGGTACTGTATTTGAGCATAGATATTGGTAAAATAATGTAAATTTGCAAAATATTTATGAAATTAATAGCCTCATATTGGTGGTTCCAGGACCATGCCAGGCAGGAGCTCGCATCCTCTTTGCTTCTTCCTCACTTTCCATCATGGAAAATATTGGGGGAACCCTGGCATAAGCATCTTGCTGGAGCCTCAGCTATGCAGTCAGATGTGGCATAAAAACAGCAGTAATGTGAAAAGTGAGTCTCCTCTTTGGGAAACAACTGATTCATTGTCATCATTAAAGTTAAAGGCAACGTGGAGCACAGGCTGTTCTTGGTGGAGGATTACCAGATTCTGTTGGGATTTAGGAACGGAAATACACGCTGGATTTCCTTTAAAAAGCTCCTTTAAAAAGTAGCTGTTTTGTTGCTACACTAAAAACTAAAAACCTTGGGATAATGGCCCACTTTCTGCATTTTTGGGGTGTTTTGGCTCACCCTGCATCATGTCAATGCCAGTGTGATGTACTGACGTGCCACATCAAGTACTGAAAATGCAGCTCTGTATTCGTGTTTCTTGATGAGGGTGCCGCAATGGTGCTCTTAAATGAAGCACCACAGCATTCACAGATAAAAAATGTGGGGGCAAGTCACCTGTGAAGGAAAATGCAGGCTACTGGTACCTGCCTCCTGCCCCTCTGTTTCAAGGGGATGGGAGCACTGGCTGCATGCAGGCAGCTAAAGGTTTTTGGGAGTGCAGATGATGATGCTCCATCCCATTAAGCAAAGCAGGCCAAGACATCAGCCCACTGACCCGTCTGTGTCTCAAGGCCAAGTCAACATCCCTCTGACCCACTTTGAATTTACCACTTAATTCATCTTCTCCAGTGCTATAAATAATTCAGCCTGAGGCAGTTCAATGGTGATAAATAGGACAATAAACCTGGTACTGCAGTGAAGGCTACAAAGAGAGCAGCGCTTTTAATTGACTGTTGCGCGGTGACTGGGGAAAGCAGAGAAAAGTCGCTCAAAGCACTGCACACGAACGTCACCGAGCACAAGTTCTTTGATGGCTTTGAAGTTTCCTGGAGTAATTCAGCCCTTGTCAAAGCACCACGTCTCTCGTAATGTTGGGGATTTGAACCAGGAGATTATTTGTGATTCCAAAGCCTTCACACAAACTGATTTAGCCTCATGGGACCACTGTGAAGGTCCTGTTTTATTTCTGGTACAGTCTCTCCTCAGTCTCCTTCCTGTGTTCTACCCCCATGAGAGCCTGATAAAAGCTGAAGGCTGTAGGTGGGGACAGCTCTTGCTGCCAAGCCTTAAGTGCTTAGACCACTGCATGACACTCATTTAAAAGATGCCTTCTTTGCACTGTTAGTCATTACTGCCTCAGTGAGAGCCCAAAGCAGGAGGGACATCAATGGCTTCACAGGTTTAGACCAGGAGGTTGTCCTGGTGACATCAGCAGTTCAAAAGCTGACCATGTCTGCCAGTCCTGCTCATCACTGACTGCCACCAACACTCCTGGTCTCAAGGTAAATGAACTGTTCTGTCCTTTGGGCTGCCAAGCCAGCCATGAAAGCTGGAGTGAGCTTCCAGAGGCTGGAAAGGGTAGCACATCCTAAGGTGCTAGGATGCCGTGTGAACTTGCACATGTTTGAGCATGGAAAATAACCAGGCATGCAGGAAGCTGGGTCTTCTTAGCAGCAAAGCAGAGGCACAGCATCCTGCCTGTGCTTCTGGGGAGATCTGGTTAAAGCTTCCTGTCTCACTCGAGCTGCAATTGTATCATCTGAAGAACATCCCATGTGTTGTGATTTTCTGCTCTCTGATGAATTAGACACAGAGCTTTAGAGTCACCATTTTTTTGATGTGTGCCTATATTTAGTTTAATTTTAATGGTCTGCTGGACTTCTCTGTAGTTAGCTAACAAGATCTGGTTCAATAGGTTACTGTGCTATATCTGTGTCCAGTTTGACTCGCAGCTATGAGAAAACTGGGACTAGGGAGTTGTATTTGTACACTGCTTTTTCTGCACTGCTCCCAGAGCAGATGTGTCTCTGCTCTTTTCCCGGATCCCATCCAAGCATGGAGTCTCAGGGTGACTCATGGGAAAGGCCTGTTTAATGTTATAAGCCTGGGATTTCTGATTAGGGTCACGGGTGGTGGGGATGTAACTGGAGAGGAGCTGAGATCCAGCAAAAACAGTCCTTGGCTGTTAACAGCTCCAGGGAGTAATGACAAAAAAGGCTTCTCCAGCCTGGGTCTCATGCTCCCCTAGGAGCTGGGATTGCTGAGTAGTCAGAAATTTGGTCACCTAAAGCAGCATCCTAGCTGCCACTAAGAGAAGCATTATAGGGCATGATGTGGAAGAGGAGGGGAAAGAAGATAAGGAGATGGTATCGTCTCCAGAGCCAGCCCAGCTCTGAAAGATGTCTTTGTGAATGCCTTGCCCTATTAAGGACAAGTGAATGAGAAAGTGAAAACGTATAAATACCCACTATCTCTTGGGAGAAAAGACCCAAGAGACAGTTGTGAGGCCAGCCATCAGTTTCTGGACTCAAGGAGATGCTGTTTACACCAGCAACATCTAAATATGCATCTGAATCCATAACTCCAGCAGTAAGCATCGAAAGGGTTAACTATAATAAAACCCTAGCTTGGCACTGTATCTTTCCACTGAGAGTCACTGAAGGAGAGAGTTTCACTCTGGCCCATGTAGTTGAGTTCATTTCACTTGGAGGTCTCTTTAAATTCAGGCCAGAATTCTCCTGAGACAATGTGGATGTTTTCTTTTGAATAGCTTTTTCAAATTCATGTTAAAAATGCTGTACCTGAAGCCATTTTGATCAACTGATACTTGCTGCTTTCCAAAAAAGATTGTAAGGTTGCATCCCACCTGATCTTGGTAAAGTGAGATGGTTTTGCTTTTTTCTCCATGGTTTTAGCTGCATCCCCTTCACCATTGCTTCAGGTACATGTAGCAGTACATCAGAGGAAGAGTATAAATTCAGTAGGGGAACAGGGACAAAGGGTCATGGAAGCAGACCTTGGCAGATAAGCTGATGCACAGAGCCTGGTCAGTACCTGGGTGGGTAATACATCACCTCTGCTGCAGAAAGCGAGGCCACCCCCTATTGCAGCTGAAATGGAAACCTCTGCAGTAAGCAGGGTTTCTTCTAGGGATGGTGGTGAGGGAGGTAGATATGGGAGGGCCAGTTGTAGGTACTTGCAAGTGCATGGATGGGGGAAGCAGTGCCACTGCAATTTTTTCACTCAGGTGAAGCTAATCCCTAAAATTGCCTCCTGTTCTCAACTAGCGACGCCAAATTCAGTATTGATCTTCAAATAATTTGCTGCCTTCAATGGATGAGGTTTGACCTCCAGAAGTAGGACCTGTTTCTCTTTGAAATAGGAAACCCCAGCGTAAGAAGCCAGCTCTCTGCAAGGAACCATTATCCTGGTCCTTTCTCCCTGACAAAGTAAGTGTCACACTGTGTGTTTTCTGTGGGAGGTATGCTCAACTCGGATACACCTTCAGAGGACAGTGTGTGACCCTTCGAATACCTTGACCTTGGAGTTGCTAATAGAGCTGCTTTGGCTCTCAATACAAGAGTTCCTTCTTTTGCCTGTGAGTGTTATGACCTTAGAGCTCTTGAATTTATGGGTTCTCAGAAATTAAGCTGGTGAGTGCTCTGTCAGCACTATTGTAGGCAAGAAGGTCTGATGGGATGGTGTTGATGCAATTTGTAATCAATCACATCATTTGCAAGTGGCTGTGTAGAGTTTACATGGGGTATGGCACCGAGACATTTGCTTGAAAAATCTATCCTTGGGTCTCTTTCTGAGTGTCTCCCCAGCAGTGAATGTCAGGCAAGTTCATATCACCCTCCACAGATATTTAAGGCTAAAACTGAGTGCTGGGTTTGGTTTGCAGGTAGCAGGATCCCAAAAGCTCAGGAGATTGTCTTGAAGGCCTTGATCAATGCTGGTAGGAGTTTTTTTGTCTCAGGGTAGTGGAGACTGGAGAACAGAGCAAATGCTATCAGGCAGCCAGGTTTGGAGGGGAAGGGTTTCAGAGCAGTGAAAGACACTCCTGGCTTAGAAAGCACTGAGCCTGCAAAGCAGTCCCTTAGCTCCTGCAGGGCCATAGCAAGGCACACTCTGCACCAACACCTTTCTCTAGGAGGCCTTGAGAGCATAAGTGGTTCAAGCTATTGCCCCTGAGTGTTAAATCAGAGATTTACTCCATGCAGCCTAAATCAAAGATAGCTTTATAAGTGGGAAGGATTCTTGGGAAGACCCTAGGAGAGCTGTGGCTCACTCAGACACACTTTCACTCTTTTTCCTCTGCTGACACTTTCCAGTGCAGCAAGCATTCATGCAAGAGCTGCCACGTGCCACCTTCCTCCTTCCTTCTCCCATGAGCATTGCAGTTGTGTCCAACATCATACCTTCCCGTAATAGCAGCTGTAACCAACCCTGCAAATCAGCTCTGTAATTATGGGGCCCAGTGTGGAGCAACAGGATAAATGTATTGGTCAGCAGCCACTTTGAGGGAAACATGCAGATACACCAAAGGGCCCTCATAGGTGCTGAAAACAGTTTGTAACAAAATCCGGACTGTCCTAACAGTTTGTCTCAGTGTTGATTTGTGCTTTTGCTGTCTCCAAATGTAGGAAACCATCATTTCCCTCTGCCTCATTCTCCTCTGTAAAACTTCTCAAAGGACAATTGCAAGAAAAACTGCAAAGTGAGTTATATCTCTTTACAAAAAGATTGGAAAAAAACCCTGCAGACAAGGCTTCAGTTTCCCTCTCTGTCCTCTATGATAGACATTTGCAATAGTGTCCTGATAAAGGCCGAGGTCTGCTGCAGAGTGCTGGTGTTGTGCCTGAGATCCCAAACTTTGCGCTTTTAGGCTTTTTAGTCATCGATAAACAGAGTGATTACACACTCCTTCTGGATGTGCTCCCTCTTCTGCACTGAAATTGTTTGTTGCCATGGATATCGCTTTGTCTTGAGAGACACATAACCAAAATGAATTTAAACAGATGTTTGTGGGTCAATATTTCCATAGGAGCAAATGCACAGCTTGAGGCTTCGTAGTGTTATTTTACTTGACCCTAATGCAAGGAGAATGAAACACCCAGAGGTTCAGCTGGATGGGTAATGGGTACCCCTTAATTGTAAGGAAAGACAAATAAATTTTGTAAATTATTTTATCCAAACCCAGAATGGTAAAGGAACTTCTCTGATCTCAGCAGCCAGAAAGATCAGGTAGACGTTTCTCTATTGTTTCTTCTTGACAATTTGAAACTACTTTTTCTTGCCAGTCCTAATCTTTTTTTTTTTTTTTTCAGAAGTGCCTTTCAGTCTGGGGTTTCCAAGATGTGTCATATTGCAGCTCATAAATGGACTTGTGTTCTGAGTGAACAATAGTTGTTACTGTTTAATGCAGAGATTTGATAAAATTTGCTAATGACTGCTGCAGAAAATGGGCAGATCAAGTGAAGAGAAGTTTTCGGTTTCTACCCAGGAGCAAAACTCCCACTCCCTGACTTATGAATTTCATTAGGTGGAACTAATTAAAGGGATGTTTCTTATTACCAAGATGAGAAGCAGTCCAAGAGGAGTCCAGGGAGGTTTGTACTCCACAGCACAACTGCTCTGCTTTTAAATCCTGCGAAAGCGTTGCGTCCTATTTAATTTGACATTCCTTGTGTTTGTTTCTCTTCGTGACTCATAGCACAACACTGGCAGCAGGCCTAGGAAGTAGGTTTTGGGATCTGGCGTGGAGACACTGGTGGATTGTATTCCAAGTGTTGTGCTTACATTGCACCACCAGCCATGAGAGCATCCAGCAAACTGTGTTCATACTGCCCAGCAAGCCGGTGGCTGCAAAAATCAGATTCACAGCTGCAGTGGCGGGTCAAGGCAGGCTTGACTTAGCATTTACTTTGCCACATCTATTAGCCTAGCTTGTTCAATGTGAAACAATTTTAGTCTGTGAATAAAAAAGCTCTGCAAAAATGCGGTTCGTCTAGCTGTCTGTTTTTCAGCAATAAGTTGATTCCTTCCAGCCTCTCACCCGTCCCCCAACAGTACTACAATCACCAGACCTGCACAAAAATAGGGTGAAATTGCACAAGGGTTCTGATTTCACACACTGATGGGAAATAAACACATTGATTTTCACACTTGATGGTGGGGGGGTTATGGCAGGTGGCAGCAGCTCTGCCTCAGCTCTTCAGCTCTCATTCTCTCTGGTATAGCCCCAGACCTCAGATCTTTGCTCCCTCTGGCTTAAACTAATTAAAAAGCAAGGGCATCATGCTGCTCTTGTGGACACTGAAAGCAAAAGCATTAGGAATATATCTTGAGGAAGACTGAGTAGCTTATCTAGCATTGCTCTACATTTGGTCTTCCACAGAATAAAAAACTCACAGCAAAGCAAATAAAGTGCTTGGAAGGGTGTTTGAGCTTTGCATGGACATTTCACTACCAGGAAAGCCAGCAAAGCAGAAAATACAGCTGGATGGTAGGCTATGTCAAACCACACTTCTTTAACACAGCCACTCTCTGTGGGAGGACCAGAGTCAGGATTTAGGTTGTCTTTGCAGAATTCTTCTGAAAGAAGACAGATGACTTCTTGCAGCTTGATGACAGGATATGAGTAAGATTTGGGGAATGCACCATGAGAAGCGATCATTTGCAAGCAGAAGAAATAAAAGCATCATTGAAAGATATTTGCCTGTGGTGCCTATCACAGTTGTGGTAATGTTTTCTTGTGTCACTGAAAACGCCTTGTGCATGCTTGTACGTGTTCTGCTGGACACAGAGCTAAGACCTCAACTGAATTAAATTTAATTTAGTTTTCTAAATTTATGGGGAATTTACAAAGTGGCAGGTCAAGGACAAGATGCAACATTCATGCTGCCTTATGAAAAGCTGAACAGCGACATTAATTTTGAGTGATTCTGGATTGATCTTTTTAAATATTAACCAGAATTCAGCTAAGCAATGGAGCAAAACAAAAACTACTCCTTACTGCCTTCCTTGGAACTTGCTTTCATAAGAAAATAGTTTCTCAAAAGCTGTCCTGACCTTCAGAATGACCATCCTAAGATCAACAGAAACAGTACAAATCCATATCTTCTTCTACTGTGCAGCATCCAGCACTGTGGAGAAACAGGAGTGTGCTTGGGAATCCAAGGCAGCATATACCCATTTTCTCAGGTGTTCTTGAAAATACTTGTTTGCATTTTATTTTGTGCTCAGGAACTCAGGAAAAAATTCAGAGAACAATTAATTCTCCCTGAAATTAAATGTCTTTTTTTTTTTTTTTTTTTTTTTTTTTTACAAGCTGTAGGTGTAGAAGAGCAGAGTGATATTTGCTGTTGTGAATTCACACCAGGGCTTATCTCCTCTTCCACAGTTACAGAACTCCTTTATTTAGAGTTACACAGTGAAACATCACTGGGGCTGCACATGTACTGGGATGCATGAACGAAAGTTGAATTAATCAAGCCACTAATGCATTATTTAGGTTTGGGTTTTTTATAGTTATTGTTGCATCTTGGAAACAAAGAAAGCCAGCGCCATGCCATCAGCCAGCTGGAGATGGGCCAGCTCCTGGATATACACACACACACACTCTCACACCATCTCCTTTTAAATTCTGCACAAGACTTTTTCCAAGGCTCCCTAAACAGCTGCCTGTCTTCCCTTTTGGAGGGAGGAAATGGAAAACAGGAGCCATGACCAAGGCTGTCGGAAGCGGCTGCAGACCAGCCACAGTGGGCTTTCTGCCCAGGTGATGCAAGAAAACAAGAGCCAGGAATGGCTTCATCTGGTGAAGAGTGTCAGATCCTTCTTATCCAGGGGATAGAAGATGGGAAACAATGGATTCTTGGAGACTTCCTCTAAGTTTGTGTTTCTATATATTGCATGTTTCAGTGAAAGTGTGGTGAAAGGGCAATCTTCTTGTAACTCTTTGGGTTGTAGGGAAGATTGAGCTCTGTAGATGTTGTTACTTTGTTTTTCGTGCAGTCCAGATCAGTTTAGCTCTGGTAAAACATTGTTTTGTTCATGAAAAGTGATCTCTGTCTCCAGCCTGGGCTGTCAGCTCTTCAGTGTGCACTCTTCATCTGCAATAAATATTCTTCTCCAAGGCTGTAATTTTCTATGAGGGGAAGCACTAGATAGAGGTCTGATTTATCAATTATCCTGATAAATATGGTGTGGCTTCTCATGGTAAATTGATATTATTTTTAGAATGACATTTTGCTACTCACTGAAATAATAAACACATTACAACAACTACTTCAATTTTTTTTAACCTTGTGCACATGAAATCAATGAGTTATCCAACTGAGAGGAATTACTTATCTTCTTTCTTAGTTTTCCCCCCTCAAGCACTGCTTCTCTCACAGGGAAAGGTGGTGTGTCAGCAGGATGCACATTAAAAATGTAAGTGCCCTTTCTTGAAATCTTGCAACGTGCCAGAAATATCCAAATGGAATAACCTGACTGTGGGGTTAACAACTGCAGCCTGTCAAAACATCAACCTAAATCCAGCATTGGTCACTTGACTATGAGAAACACATCCTGGTAATAACTTCTGCTTCCCTGCTGAATAGTGTGTTTTAGAAGTGTGTCTGTGAGACCATCTAATGCCCCATGCATCATTTCCCCCACCTCAGCACTGGATGGCAACACGGGAGGAACAATAATTAGAATTTCCTGGGCTACAAGACCCATCCAGCTGCAGTCTTGCTGCTCCATCTTAAATAATGCACATGCCCTATGTACGTGTAATTTCTGCATGAGAACAGGATCTATAATAGCTAAGCAGTAAGCTCATAAGAAGCTCTGCTTCACCTGAAGGTATAATCCTTTATTTGTAACATCCCAACTAGCTGCCACCGGAAAGGATTATGGCTCCAAGTGAGAAATGGACAGAACCTCTAGAACCTAAGAGGTTAAGAGGTGGATTTTTTCCCACACATTAAAATGTTTCTAAGATACATTTACTTAAAAACAAAGGAGGCTCAAATGTGTGCTTTGTCTGCAGAAATGCTCCTAAGTAAGTTTGCTCCTGTTATGTCTTGTTAATGTCTGCCTGTATTTTACTTTATTGCTGAAGAGAAATGAATAAACTACACATATGTAATATAGGTAAAAATCTTAAAAAGTACCCATACTTTAATCCTCTGGAAGTAACAACGATGAATATTATCTGAATATTATATTTTGCCAGTATAACAAAGTGGGGGTAATTCCACTAAAATCAAAACAGACAAAATAGCAAAGACTCGAGATCTGACCTAAATTTGGCACTAGGCAGTGTTGCCTGTCCCCTGCTGCGCACTGCTGAGAGGCCCAGGCTTGCCCAAGGAGGGGGTGAGGTGTGCCCAGTGGCAGTGAGCCCACGTATCTCCCAACCCAGCCCTTCTGTGAGGTGCAAACCTGCAGACCCAGCCCCACAGGACTGTACTGGCAATTCCTGATTGTCCCACGGACCACCGAAGCACCTTTCAATTTTTCAGGAAAGTGTAGCCCGCTCCAGTGACCTGGCCTCACTCACATCTCAGATTATAAGTACAGGCTTGTTTGTACTCATGGCCTGACAGTTTGTGCCTGAAGGGTTGGGGTAGAAATAGGATAGGGGGAGACTGCTTGCTAGGACAGGCACCAAAAATAAAAGGCTTCTCAAGCAACAAGTGGAATCACAGAGATACAGCCCGTGGTTGCCACTTTTGTGTGATCTTTTCCTCTTCAGGACATTTCAGGGAGGCTGTTAATATATAGCCTGTGCAATTGTAACTGTGGGAATTAGGGGTCCCATGTCCCTGTGCTTGGGACCCGTGGAATGCACTGCATGCTGGTGCTCTCATGGAGGGCTTTGCTGCTGGGCTCTGACTTCCAGCAGCTTAGAGGAGGGAAAAGAGGAGCTTGATGCTTTGAGGTTGGTGCTGCTTGTGTGGCACAAGTGAAGCCACTATGTAAGGGCAGGAGATATTTGTCCTAATTTGGAATTGCAATACAGAGCTATTCTGTCTGTCTTCATCCTTGTTCCCATCACAGCTTACACAGAAATCCCAGTGAGCCCATGACAATGAGTGGCTGGGACATGTCGTGTTCTAAAAAGTGCAGTGAAACATCATCACAAGGCCTGAATTGCCCCAAAATACTCAAGGCTGGACAAGCTTCTGCCCAGGGCTTCTCCCATGTGGCTGCACAAAAGGCACACAAAAGTTTACCTGTGCCTCTGTCACTGGGAATGCTACTTGTTGCTGTGAGCAAGACTGCCAGATTAGGGGTGAAATGTAGCCTCTGCTGCTTTTCATGGCATGGTGGTTTCACTTACAGGATGGACCTGGATGGCCTGGGCATACTGGGAATGTGCTGCACCATGAATGCCATGGGGCAGGTCATAAAACAAGTCAGGCCCTTTCCCTCCTAATGTCAAAGCCCAAATTCTGCCTGGAATTTGTTCATGCTTGTGAAATTAATTTTACCAATCCAAGCTGACTCCTGAATATCCTTACTGATTACTTTCTGGTTACAGAGTGCAGGGAGAAGCAACTCAAGCCAGAAGGGTGACCCGGCCCTCTGCCTGCTAACTCTGAGCCTGGAAGATGATACTTCCAAGTGCTGGCTATTTACAGGAGGTTGTGACTTTGTGCAACACCTGTAAAGTCCACTGAAGCTTGGGAGTGAGGGCAGGGAGGTTTTGCTCCATGAGTAACTCCTCAGCTCAGCAGAACAGGCCAGGCTGTAAAATAATGCTAAATGAAAAATTACAGGGTGAATTTGGCCCCATAATCACACACAGATGATTTGGTGCTTGAACAGAGTCAGCTGAATATAAACAAGTCTACAACGTGCCTCATTAATTGGAGCTATTTTTCTAGCAAGCCCCATGGAAATATGAAGTGGCTTCACTCTGCAATTTGCAATACAGTTCACTATTAAATGCAGTTCAGTTTAATTGTGGCAATGTGTCTCGTTTTGGAAGCTTTCACAGCCACCATGTAAAAATAGCAGAAGATGGCAGAAGCCAATTCCCTGGCACAGATGTCCTGCTCCATTTGCTGCATGCTCTTAGAGCAGACAGGTGTGCTGGGTGAACCTGAGCTGCAAAGCACAGTAATGCTGATGGCGGTGAGAGGCATTTCAGGACAAGTGGCTTTTCCTCTACCAGTGGTACCACATAGGGTAGGATGTCACAGGTTTTGGCTGTCTGAGCAGCCTGACCTTCACCCAGCTTTGTCTTTCTATCCATAACCACAGTGACAGACCCATACATTTTCACACAGATATTGTGCCTAATGTTGATCATATCCGGCTGTTTTATGCTCTGATCCCATGACCTGCCAAGGATGAGATCATGCTGGGCTGCCATTTATCAAATGCTCACATCAGCCTCTCTTTGGCCATGTGTTGTCAGAGCAATGAAACAAGAACAGAATTTCTAACCTTGACACACCAGGGCTTAAGATACCAATGTAAAACATTTTTCCCTAATTGGGGTGATAAAGCCTTCTCTCTGAATGTGTGGTTTACTTTAATCTGTGTGCTTTAGGTTGAACAGAAACCTGTGAGTAAGTGAAGGCCAAAGCTGATTAGGAGCCAGGTAAGTATGTCAAGCCCAGAGCTCTTTGTTTCAATGGCAGAATATAGCCACTGCATCCACAGCCATAAAAGTCTATTGCCTGAGACAACAAAAACTGACTATTCGACTGGTTTGGTTTGTCAATCACACTGCACAGATCAGGGTTTTCAGCTGTCTGAATACGACCAAAAAGGGATCATCCAATCTGTCTGAAGAGTTCTGAACATGCTGCTGGTAGGTGACACGTGGCCAAAAAGAATTAATGGTAACATGGTTTTGGGAGAATGAAAATAGCTGTCAAATATGTATCCAGCGTCTCTTTCATCCTTGCAGCCACTGCTAGTGGTGCACAATCACTGTGCTGCGCCTGATATAGCTTCTGGTTACTGTGGAGCCTGTGAGAGATAATGAAGTTGTGGCTTTACTCACTGCCATGAGGAGATCAGGTCTCATACACGGGGGAAGCAGCAGTGTAGAACTATCTGAAGCAGAAGGAGCCCAGAAGCCTTTTCTGTACAAGTAGAATTCAGAGACGACCCACAAACCTGGTACCACATGCAGCAGGGATCTTCCCCAGCCCATTGTCCAGTTTTGCCCCAGTGGAACAGACTTGTCTCTTCACCAAGACCTTCTGACTCCTGTCTCTGCACACGTGAGCAGCCCCTCTGGGAGAATGTCAGACCAATTTCACAGTGCCTATTTTTCAGGGGCATGTACTGTGATGACACATGTCACCCAGTGTCATCTGCGGCTGAAAAAATATAGCATTCAGGAGTAAACACTTGGCAGAAACAACAGCACAGGCTCAAATTTAGACAGCAGTAATTTATGCTGTGCAGACCCTGGCTTGCTGGAAGGGGGCACGCTCTCTGGAAGGCAGGCAGGAAAATGTGTTGCTAATTTTACTAGACAACTTCTGCCCTCCCCTCCTTTTCCTTTTGTAGTTGCCAGCCTTCCTGGTTATTCTCAAAATAGAAACATCTGACGCCTTGTTTAACTTATTCTGGGGCCTGCAGGCAGGAGGAGGAGGGGGTAAATCCCCTCTCCACACTGTGTCCGTCAGACTACTCTGCAGGGAATTGCATCCCGGTTTGCCACCTGCTGCCAGTTTCACACTTCCTCCCCGTGCTCCTTTTCCTGCCCCAACTTTGTGATGGCCTGGGGACTCCCCTGCCATTGTCCTGCTGTCTCACATCACTCTATGACACCTCCTGTGTGGCAGCATGGTGTGCAGGCATGATGCAGGTGACAAGTGGCACATAACGGGGACACTGGTCTGCCACGCAGGCAGGGCACCTGCTCCTGCAGCGGGGAGAGAAGCTGGGCATGGAGAAGGATATTTCAGTGTGGTTCAAACAGAGCTCTCCTTGCATTTCAATGAGCCCATTATTGTTGCCTGCTTGCTCACAGTTAATCCCCCCATGTGGTATTAGCTCCAAGAGGGGTGACTCGGTCGTCCTGCAGTGCTACTGAACACACTGAGCTAGCTGTGAGAAGGGCAGATTGTGCCTCCAAAGAGAGTGCTTCCCAATCCTCATACAATGATCCCCGTGTAAGATTGCAGTTCTCCTTATTTCTCCCTCCCATGGGGGATTGCCTTTCCCCCAGATACAGCTGAGAAATCGAGTTTGAACTGTGGGGATTTTTCTGAAGGAGATACGTGGAGAAAACCTACTGGAGGCTTCATGAGACATCCTGAACAGGGCAGATTTGTTTGGCTCCTTTCTCTGGGGAAGATGCAGACAGTACTCAGAGGCAATGGAGCCTTCATTGGTGGAGGGCCTGTGTGCTCTTTGTGGGCTCAAAGCAGCAGAGCACCCCATCCCAGAGGAGATAGGAGTACAGAAACAGAGGACTGCGAGTCCATGCCTGCCTCCCCTGTAATCACATTGCAGCTGCATCTGCCCAATCCCATTCATTTGTCCCAAGGACAACCACAGGACAGTTCTCCAGAGAGGATGCCCTGCTCCATGTGATCTGGATAGGGTTTTTTTGTTTTGTTTTGGTTTGGTTTTTTGGGTTTTTTTAAGGAGTTGTAATGCAGCCAGGATGTCATTGGGCTAAATCCCATCCCAGCCAAGTATTATACAATTATCTAGTCCTTGTTACCCTGCCAGCTCAAAAGTTGTCCCATCTTTTAAAAATCTCAATTACAAAGCAATGAGCAACGTAATGGAGCATGGAAAATACCAGTGAAAAACACATTCAGATGAAAAAGATAAGAAAACTTTCCTGGGAGAAACCTTTTGAACCCTGGAGGTATAAGAAATTTCTCTTCTTGATTTCTCTCTCTTTTTATGGTTTTAACGAGCAGTCCCCAGTTTAGTCTCAAGCTGCTCAGACCATGGAAATGTAGTCTCTTTATCTATGTTGAGCCTCTGTTTCTTTTCTCATGGCTTCGCAGAGGAACAAGATACAAATATTAAATCCAGTGCAACATACAAATTAATATTAATATAGAAATATTAATGGTGCCTCCATTCAGCTAAGGACAATCTCAGTTTTGCAAGAAGTAAGCAGGATGTCTGCAATCTCAGGAATGTTTGTGCATTGTGATGCAGATCTATAAGGCATTTATATATGCTAAAGCTGAAGTGACCGACAGGCTTCCAACTATTTAAAATCCAAAGTAACATTAGAAATTTCTGTTTAGATAGATGTGACAACAGCAGAGGCATGTGAAAGGGCCATCCTAGCTTTCCTCCAGGACTGCAAACATAGTTTGGCCATCTGGCACCTGAGACTCAGAAGTTTAAATTGGATTTTAATAATACATTGCACTGTCTGATACCAAAGGAAACTCACTCTACTTACATCTTAAAAACTGCAGCCTGTGCTGAATCCCAAAGCATGGAGGGAATCTGCAGTTTCTTTTCAAAAGGGTGTCAAGCACTTTGCTATGAAGAAGAAAACCCAACCCCACAATAAAAGTAAATTACTTGAGCTTGTCGTTTCTGTTTTATAAAGGAAGTGGCAATTGGGTGACAGGTGTGTAAATTCCCCAGCAATACTGCTGAACACAAAGCACATACCGATTTGAGTCTGTTCTTGGAAATCCTTTACTAACCCACCTCCTAGAAGGAAATGATCACACTAAACCCATCATTTCCTCATGAGCTCTGAAAAGTTGGGGGCTTTCCTTGTTTGCTTCTCCAGAGAAACTGAAAGGTTTGGAGATTGAAAAGCTAATGATGGCTCTTAAAACAAACTGACTTTTAAAATTAGAGACTAATACAAGAGACAGGAGAATGATGGTAGTTAGCAAGGTTTGACACTCACTCCTTCCAAACTTGGTATTCCAGCTTTTAACAGCTGTAAATCATTTCCTGCTCTGACGTTGGGTGGATCCCAGTGCAGCTTGCATGGCTCCCTTTCACTCCTTCCTGCTATTACCTGTGTAAAAGCTCCAGTTCCTAAATAGCTGGGGTGAGTTATTAATCACATGTGCTCTTCAACTAGCCACCACATGGTTTTCACCTTCCAAGCTGGAACCAGCTCAATTTTTTTCCTTCAGGATGAAAAATATGTCTGGATGCAGGCATGTGGGTTTCTCTGCATTTCATAGTGTGTTTGATAAAGAAGTCTAAAAAAAAGTGTTTCTGCCAATCTCTGCCCACCTTTGTACTCCGCCCTTGTTGCAGCTTGAATTGCAAAGACCACAATAATGCATGTTATTTTTAGTAAGTCTCCCCAGAGCTCCCTGCAAGGGTGGGAGCTCTACCTGCCCACCACCACCTCAGGTGACAAGTGATCCTCAAAGACTGTTTTGGGACAAGGGGCACCTGGTCTGAAATCTGAGCCAAAAAATGTGTGCCTAACAGGAGGGATGGAGGTGGATGGGCTCTGAGACAAGGGCCATGTTGTCTGAACACAGAGGTGGCTGCAGGTGATCATCCCCAATCCATATGTAGAGCCAATCCCATCTTCACTGGCCTGCAGACATTGCCTCTGGATGTCTGTGTGTGTTGAGAAGTGGTGAAATGCAGTGAGTAGCTGCACAATAAAAACCTTGTCATGGAGAAAACCATTGCCCAAAAGATCTGCAGTTAAGTTGGAGAGACATCAGCCCTTGTTTTATCCCTGCTTGGGGAGCCTCAGCCCTACTCTGCACTGTCAGATTTGGCATCACCAAACTCTTGGTGCATCTGGTCTGCAGTTGGATCAGCCAGCCTTTGTGCTGCTAGGCAAGAACTTCAGACTCATTGTTGACACAGCCCTATGGGGCATTACCATCCTTCCCAAATTTACACTCCAGGAGAGGTGAACCAGTTACCTGTTTCCCTGGAAATTACGCACTGCTTGTCTTTGTCCTGCTAACAGCCCCTCTTCTCCATCAGCAGTTACCTTCTGGAGCTGGTCCATCTGCTATCTATCGAGCACACAGCTCTTGGGATTATAAAAAATTATTTTTGTGTTTGTCTCTGTTGACCGGCTGTTTTTCTGCTGATCTGAGAATGTAAAGTTTTGTTTTCCCTAGCCAGAGATCTTGAAAAGGAAAGGCTGTGAGTTATCTCTTCTTGTGTTTTCTTCATTGTTTATTATTTCTTATCATTACATTCTGTTCCTGACCAGCAGAGCTCTTCATTGCAGGTCAGTTCAAAGCACAAACCTCAAAAGACCCGAATACCAAATTCCAAAACTCAAATGCTAAATGGTAAATGCCCAACTACTCCCACCCTCAGGGTGGTGTGGATATTTATACTACAATCCACATAATCAGTATTTATAATACTGCTCCAATAACTATCATCTATGTTAGAAGGTTAGACTCTACTCTAAACCAACTATAATGTGCCACCTCACTGCAGAAGATGGAGGCACAGAAGAAGAAGAAAGAAACCCAAAAGCTATGTGCTTCCTCCATCTGGCCTTCACTTGTTTGCCATCCTAAAAACCCCATATATATAAAATTCTCATGCTGCGATGAAACTACACACTATTCTATTATCTAATACACACTCTTGAAAACTCTGCTTCATTCCAGAGCTTAAAAGTCCTTTATCCATGAACAAAGGTTAAAAACACTGTTTGTCAGAGATTCTAAAATCTCTTAAACATGTAAAGAGATATTTCTCATAATTCCAGACTCCAACACACAGCTGCAGCAAGCTGCATCTGCAGCACATCTGAAGGCAGGGATGGAGTGCTCCTACCACATTTCTAAGACTGGCATTCTGATTCCCTTGAACCCAGACTTTGGCTTCATGCAGTGACCTCTCTGAAATGCTGCCTTTCCCAGGACATGCCCCTGCTCTGCAGGGAAAGGGTCTCTGGTCCATCTTATGCACAAGGGCACCATAATTCCTGGCAGGTGTCTGCCCCCCTGCCATTGGTGGGGACCTTCAGTGATGGAGAATCCACAGCTTTCTTGGTCTTCTCCAGTGTTACCTTATATTCACTTTCGAAAGCCTTCAATTCCCTTTGGTCTGATTTCTCACTTTTACCATTAAATAATTTCCTACTAGACCTGACTGACCTTCTCTGAATACCCTTTTGTCCCATCCATCTTACAGGTTGTCTTTGGTGTACTCTTGGCCACACTGTGCAGTTCAGTCCCACTGATGGTTTTGAGAGAAGACCATCAAGTGAAACACTGCAGAATTACCTTGTGTTTCCACACTGGGACACATGTTCACATGTCCAGTACAAGACTTACCTTTTCTACAGCAACAAGATATTCTTCATTATATATTTAGCCTGTAGCCCACTTCCCCAAAACCCCTCCTGACCTGAAAATTCCCTGGTATGATTGTGCAAAGGTGTTTCTTGCTGTGCAATGAAGAATTTTGTATTTGACCAGTCAAATCTAAGTCAGGATATTTCTTAATTTTTTTTTTTTTTTTTTTTTTTTTTTTAAATTCTTAGTCCATGAATTAACCTTCATGTATTCTCTTCTAACTTCACGTCACTAGCAAAAGTCCCTTCTTTTCTATTCCCAGATTGTTACTGAAAATGTGAAGTACCGTCAGACTTGGCACAGACCACTGCCTGAGCAACCTTTCAGCCTCTAAGATGAGGCTATGGCACTGAGAACTGCTCTCCAGCTATGATTTCCTAGACACTTTTGCAACTACCTCAAATAATTTAATCTACACAGTACTTTTCCAAGTGTGAAAAGTTAAGATATGTGACATTTACTGATTCTTCCACTAAGTAGTCATGAAAAAAACATTAAATTGGTCTGACAGAACTTGATACAATTAGATCTGTTTGATTCATGCTGGCTGTTAATAATCTCCTTGTTTTCTCCCAAGCACTTTCAAAATTGTGTGTGATTTGTTCCAGGAGGGTTTATGGAGGTGACATTGACCAGTTGTTAGCTACCAGAGTTAATTCTGGAGTCCTGAAATCCATGGTACCCTGCCTCTGTCAGGAGTACTATGGGTAAAGATGTCCTGGATATTTTGAATTTTCTATGCATTGTAAAATAAGAAGACCTTTTATATTTAATTAAAGCAAGTATCTTTCCTATCCACGCAGAAATTTGCTGTAAGTATTTTGCAGGCAGAATGGGACTGTTCAGCAGGAAATGCTAGAGCAGCCCTGGAAGCTGTGGCAGAGGTGAACTCACCTTCTGCTTAGGTGGAACTGAGCCCTGACTTGCTCACAGTGGGTCTCCTTGGAGCCACATGCCAGAGGAATAGGGTGCCAGGCTTCTTGGAAGACAAACAGGAGCATTTTAGCTGCTCTGGGGGTTAGACAGTAATTGAAAGTTTCTGTTCAGTCTGATGGATTCTGGATGTCCAGAGCCACGGGGCTGGGGTCAGGCTCAGACTCTTTCTTGCCTACCTTGCACACAGTTGTCATGTACTCCTAAGGGACTGCATCTGTTCATAAAAAAAGGAGGGTCGACAAATATAGGCCTTGAGAGAAAAAAACCCCAAAACCTTTATATCTGAATAATTATTGCAAACGAGTTGTGTAGGTGTGTAGACACAAGGAGTAATCTCATGGCTGCCTCCAGCACAGCAGGACGCTCTGAGAGTCATCCCAACTTTGCCCCAACAGCTTGGCCTGCAAAAAAAAAATAGTCCTCCACTAAGGAAGTGCTACCTCCACTATTTCCCTTATTTGCTGACCTAAGAATGTGTTTCAGGTCCTTGAACAAGGCAGGAAGTACCCTGGCTGAGTAAATTGCTCCCCAGTTTGTTGCTCCTTTTACAGCACTCACAAACACCCAGTGTGGTCCAGCTTTTCATTCCTGATCTTTTTCCACACCAAGCCTAGACACACTTACTTTTTAAAAAAAATTTTTCTATGGCATGGTGTGTTTGTTCCTATATATTTTTTTTCAGAGGATCACTGCTTCAATACCATGAAAGGGTCTGTGCAATCCAGCCATGACAGTTGCCTTCAGCTGCTGCTGAAACTATGTATGGAATCCAAAAATAAGTAAAACTTCCAAGTTCCAAGGATAGATCTAGTTTATTGGGATTTCTAAAAGCCATGAAAGAGGAGCAGGCTGGCTGGAGCTGAACCCCCACCAGTCTCCTGTCTTGTGGCAGGATGCACTGAGCTCTGACCTTTCAACATGAGCACAAGGGGAGCTGCTCCCTCGGCAGTGGGAACCCTGTGGCTGGTGATTTCAGAGGCAGATCTGGTTTCTGCTGTGCCAGATGCCAGGTTCTGATAAGCCAGGCAATGTCCTCAGCATGTGCCTTCTGGTTAGGATCTGGGGGACCTGGAGAGATCATGCCTGAACTAGGAAAACAGTTCTGTTCTCACTTCAGAGGTTCCAGTACACCAGCATGTAGGAGAGCTCATTCCTGCTCAACAGAGTGGGCTTTTAATCAAAATTTTAAAAACTAAAATTAAA
Source organism: Certhia americana (assembly GCA_018697195.1). Classification (NCBI taxonomy): domain Eukaryota; kingdom Metazoa; phylum Chordata; class Aves; order Passeriformes; family Certhiidae; genus Certhia; species Certhia americana. Next base: position 55,426,278 of record CM031857.1, read on the forward strand.
AAAAAAAAAAAAAAGAAAGAAAAAAAAAAGGCAAGTGAGCCACAGTTTTGCTTCTATGATGACTTAAACTACTCAATCTGAGGCCCATGTGCTGAATTTCCAAACACTCTTTATAGGCAATTTCCCTTCCCCTTCTCACATCCTCAAGAAAAGTCTGATTTTCATAACCACTTTATTTGGGGGTTTTCTTACTCTCTCTTCAGTTTTGTTGTTTTGGTTTTTTTGGGTTTTTTTTGTTTGTTTGTTTGTTTGTTGGTTTTTTTGCCATGTAAGGTATTTTAGATCAGACTTACAAAAACCACTAAGGAATATGATTGTGTTCATCCAAAAGTTATTTTTATTACAGGATAATTTGCCTAATGAAAGTTTAATTGTATTTCAGACAACTGTATGACATTGTGGTGCATTATTCTCGTACCTCATAGATTGTGCTATTAAAAAAATGCAGCTGATACAGAGTGATATGGGAGGATGCCAGCTGGATTCAGATAATTTAATCATATTATTCTGGCTTGAAATCTTTTCATTGGTTAGTTATAAAAATTCCTATTAATTTTAGGGCATTCCTACTTACTTTTGAGGGCTCTAACAGCATTATCTTGAAACCTCAGAAATTATTTGAGAAAAAAGAGATATTTCATACTCTTGTTCTTTGTTTTCCTCTAGTAATTTTTTTCTGATGTTTCAGCTTGTGTAACTTTGGGATGGGTGTTGAATAGTTTCTGAGAGTATGTGAGTGAACTTTATTTTAAAGGCCGGTGTCCACATATCCAAAATCTCCTGCCTTTACATATTTCAATGTCTTAATTCCATTTTTGTACACAGTCCTTTATACAGTTTTGAAATTTGGAAATTTGTTGCTTGAATAATAGACATGCAGCTGCAAAATCCTGTAAAACATTAGTTTTTTTTACAAATTTACAAATTCAGTTTTCTCCCCACATTGATACACTGGGGTGGATCATAACTGCTCCTGGGTGGGCAACACTTGAGTGGAAGAAAAAAGCGACTTCTAATAGTGGGTACCAAAAGAAGAAAGAGGAATAAATAACTGAAGCCCAACTGACTACACATTTCTGGGGAAAAATGCCCACCAGAAGGACATCAGATAACAGAGCACTCTGCCTAGCGAGGCAATTATGATTCAAACAGGAGATGACTTCATGGCAAGATGAGATAAACTCTACTGAAGTACAATGCTGGCAGCATGGTGGCACGGGAGGAAAGTGAGGCTCTAAGTGCCCCAGCCTGGTGTCCAGTGATCTGCTTCCCTTCCCAGCACTTCTCCATTGCCTTCAACCTCTCCTGTTCCCAGGGGACACATGGGCAGGAGGCTGGCTGGGCGCCCACTGCATTTCACAAGAAGGAACCAGGGCCAAGATAACCACCTAATAAACCCAAAATCAACCCTGATTTGGACATGGGACAGACGGATGCACCAAATAAGGACAGCCAGGGTCTGATTTCCAAGGGTTTGAGCTTATCTGAGCCTACTTGCTCGCTTCTTATCGAGTGGGGATGTATCTGGTGCTTGTGCTGGTGCCAGTCCTGGCTGGCTTTTTTTCAGCTTCTCATCACAGAAAAAAGGGAACTTCTGCTGTGTTTAAAGAGCAGGGGTGGGAAGAAAACCCCACTGACAGCATATGCCTTATGACAGCACTAGCACATTCATTGTGAAAGTGATGGGCAGCTAATGATGTCAGTGTAGGAAAAAACCCAAAGCATGTTTGTTTTCTTTTTTCTCTCAAAAGCTCTGGCCTGAGAAGGGGCTGCAGAAACAATCACTGCCTGGGAAATCAGGGCAGTATTTAAAAAAAAAAAAAGAAAGAGGTGGGGGAGAAAGGAGGATATATAAATAGTGCCAGCTGGATGTGAAATCAATCTGGCATTTCAAAATAATGAAAATATTTCTTTCCCATTCATTTGGTCTGGCATGTAACATCAGCGCTGATGCCACATTGTTATTCAGAGTTAGCATGCTGGAAAGGAGACACCAGCAGAGACCCAATTGCTGCTCAGCCCCCCCCCAACTTTTATGGGACAGTACTGCAGATACAGCACCACAGGGAAGGGTGTTCCAAGCAGGATCACTCCCCAGATCCAGGGCAGCAGATGGAAAGGGGTCCTCAAGTAAAAAAAACCCAACTTTGCAATTTGCATGATCAGTCACAGAAAAAAGGGAGGAGCAGCTGCAGCTGAGATAGAGGGCTGATGGCAATGGCACAAACTTTTCCATGTAAAATCTTGCATTATTTGAGTCAGGCCTCATTCATTCAGTAAGCATTTTAGGTCTGAGCTTCCTATACACAGAAGATGAGAAAAATCTCCCCAAAATGTACGGCACAGCCTTGTGTCAGGATCTTTTGGCTGTTCTGAGCATCCCAATTTGCAACAGGAGGATTCAACTCTTTCAGTCTTCTCTAGCTGACCCTTGTTCCAAGCCACCTCTCTTGGAGTTATGCTGCCACTGCTAAGTGCTGTCAAAACAACAAGGAAAAGCAACTTTCACTTCTCTGTGCTATGGACACATACACACCTGCTCCCCTATTCTTCAGCCAAGTCTGGGAGCTGTGGGATCAAAGAACCATTCCAGTGAAGGATGCACCTTGTTGAGCAAGTAAACCTGGAAATGTTGAGCAGGGAGATACATTTCACACTTTGCTTTAATGCCTTGGAGTCTGCTCTGTGGTTAAGATGAGCCAGAGATGCTGGAGAGCCAGAAAAGCCAGAAATGTGGGAGAACACAGGGGTGCAGGCTGTTCCTGCACTAGGTCAGGTGTCACTGAGATTTTCAGGATCAGGTGGCACCTCCCCATCTGGGGAGACGCCACATGCTCAGCCCCTTGGACCCTTCCCTCCACCCCTGGTCTGGAGCTGACATTGTCACTGTTTTCTTTAAAACAAGACACGCCAAAAGCTGTGTGTCACACATTCCAATTTTCAACTGGAATGGACATAGCAAGGGAAGACTTCAGATGTACCTGGACAAGAAACAGAGGGACACTGCTGAAGAAGAAGGACCAAAAACAAATTGGGAAAAGCAAAGGAGTCTCTATGGGTTGATTTAAAAAGGAAATTGCTATAAATCAAGCTGAGTTAGACCCTGCAAGCACAGCAAGAAGCTAAGTTCTTTCTGTGGTATAAACAGAAAACAGGCAAGAGGTGAGCAATGAGGCAGTGAGGAAAGAGGCAGGGGATATTTAGATAGTGCATCAAGTTAAGAACCCACCACCATTTAGTTTTCTATAAGCAGATGTTAAATACTTGGGGTAATACCAGGGAAGCTCTTAGGAATTAGGGCCTGAAAATTCAAGGGGCGACACCATGGGTAAAAACAAAGACAGTAAGTGCATCTTACCACAGAAATAAGATCATCTCCCTGCCAGAAGCTCTAAAGCCTCATTCACTTGTTTGGATGAAATCTTTAATTGAACATTAACTACTTTTTCTTTAAACCTACTCAGTCAGAGGTGCTAACCCAGATTTAGAAAATGGGAAATAATTCCTAGCCAGTTGGCTACCATGGCCTGGATGTTAGGAAAGGCCTAGAATAAAATTTGAAGGGCAAATAAAACTTAAGAGGGTGTTCAGGGTGAAAGAAACCCTCCACCCATGGAATTCAGACTAGGTTTAGCAGGGGTAGCTCAAGCCAGACTAGTCTGAATGAAAAACAATGATGGGCAGATAATTGGTAGACAACTCATTTTCTACACAGGAGAGATTAAATAAACCCAATACAGTTGAATTTCAAGAGGTGATTTTGATGTGTAGATACCTGGAAAATTATCAGGGAAGCTAAAGAAGATGGCATTAGTGTAAGAATGATGAGATAGGCAAAGGTATGGCTCACAGTGAGAAACAGCTTTTGTGTTTTAGGGGAGCATCGAGCTGGAGGGAACCTGCCAGTAGCATTCCTTACACCTTGGTCCTGGATTTGCTTTTCTGAAATACTTACAGGACTGCTTTTGGCACAGACAAGTGGGAATCTTTATTGCACTGTCATGACAGAGCAGGGTCAGGGCAGTTTCAGTGAAGAACTACCTGAGTTTGCAGAGCAGGTTAGTAAATGCAGGATGAAACAGGGTAACACAGAACTGCAAAGTGATGCACAAAGTGCTATGCTCTGGGAAATTCATTCACTGAAAGGCATCTGGCCTGGAGAGACCTGAGCACTGGACTTGGCCATGGAGAACAAACACAAGGTGGCTGTGAAAATGCAAAGCAGACCTAATGAGTACAAAATCTAGTATGGAGGAAGGACATAATAAGCCCCAACAAAGGTGCTGGCAAGCTTTGACTTACACAACTCACTTTCAGGAGAGAGATATTTTACTGAAATCAAGTGCAGATAAGGATATAAAACTGGGCTAATGGGATAAAAATTACCTAATTGAAGAAAGTCAAATAAAATATTTGCCTTGTTTTTCTTAGCAAAAAGGGGGCTGTGAATAGCTGTGGTTGCTGTCTATTGAAATAATGCAGGTAACTCCAAAGGAGGGATACAAATCATTTAAGCTGGGTAGATGGTCAACACAAAAGCTAATGTGTCTGAAGTGTCTGCTGCTAGTTAAGGCTGGAAATGAGAAGATGGCTCCAGCTTGAGAGCAGTGAGGCTCAGGGACAGCCTCAGCCTTCAGACAGAAGCAGATGCCCAACTGTCGTGAGGATGGATTTTGAGAAGGGTGAGAAAGAACTGTAAGCAAGGGGGCAAGACTAGAAGTTATACCTTTAATTCCTACCCTATCTTCTTGTGTTTGAGTAGCCAGAAATCCCTTGATGAGCCTCACAGCGCACTCTGTTTGCTCTGTGCTATATCAATGTTTATCTCATTCACTGCAGAAAATGCAAAACTAGGAAATGGGAATTTCAGTTGGAGTCAGAACACTGCGGTGCCCTCACTCGCAGGCTTTGAAGGGCAGAACTGCCTCCGGGTTTCAGCAGACTATTCTTCAGTCATCTTCCATTCATCTTTTGAAATGAGAGCTAAGTAACTCTTGGCCTGTTCCATATTGGTGAGACTAGCCTTTCTATGAGGTAAAGACATTTCCTTTCTTTGCTTGAAACATCATGAACTTTCAAACTTGGCAAGGCTCCTTTGCGTTCGATCTAATAATAAACCCAAACCATCCATTGCACGAAAGTAATGAGTCTGAACTTGCCTGAACTTGCCTCGGGGAGCTGAGATCCAAAGCTCTGTCATTCCCTCAAAAGCCTTTCTCCTTTTTGCAAGGACAGGATGTTGTTGTGACTAGGCATCCTTGCTGTTTGCTCAGCCTCTCTCCCTCGTGATGAAATCCCTTTATAGCGACTCTGGAGGTCCTACTTCAGCTCTGGGTTTTGGGCATACAAAGTGCTGCCCAACTAATCTCCGCTCTTTTCTATGAGTGATTTATGGAGGCTTGAAGGACATTGAGACTCAGCACATTCTCTGTTTTCCAAATGTTGGTGCAATGAGAGGGGCACTTTTCCTGCCAGTGGGAACCTGAAAGACCTGATGGGCTTTTCTGGCAGGACTCAATGTCAATGAAAGGGCGCCTGCAGAGCAAGCGGAAGTACAAATGTGTGTTAGCTTTGACTTCCACTGGGAACGACAGAAAAAATGTTTTGACTTGATTTTACAGTTCAGTTTCTTCTTAGCACAAAGTGAATGCTCAGCCAGAGATCAGAAATATACTTGCTTAATTTGCATCAGTTCCCGTCCAGTTATTGGGCACAATTGACATGAGAAGAACAAACACAACCTCTACACTGAAGAGCGAGTGAAATACTTCTTCTTTTCTCATCACCTTTTTTGTTGTGGTACCAGTTCCTTTTTTAAAAGAGAATGATTCTTGTGTCGTCATGAAGTGTTTGCTCTGGGAAGGGAGGAGGGGAGTCTGCAATGTTTGTTCTGGGTATCTAAATTTAAATTACTAACTTAAGCACATAATCTCCCTAGGCTGCCTCTGAAAACCAGTGGAGAGGGAAGGGCTTCTCTAATGAGCAGTTCAAAGGCTCTTGCTTTAGCAAGCAGTATTTTATTACCATGCCATACACTGTTATAGGTGTTTAGGGGTTTTTTTGCCTTCTTGCATGCTTCTGTTTTCTAGTAGGATGTGAAAAGCAAACCCAGGAAGTTCTCTGTATATCTGGATTTGTTACCATATCTTTCTATATTTCATTATGCAAATCACAAAATTACTAGAGCACTAGGGAATGAATTAGGTGACTTCCTTCCCCCTTGTATAAAACAAACATTCCACTCTGATGTCATGTTTGAAGCTCAGCAATTTTTACCTATGTGGGAATGGAGATGGCTGGTGGAATCCCTTATACTTGATTCTGGAAAGTGAATTTGGACTCATACAAGACTGATCCAAATCTCACAGAAATCAAGAAGCCTACAGTTTAGCAACTGTTACACTAAATTATTCCCAAATCCATTTAGTCCTTCATCCTATTTAGTGCGGAGGAGATCACCAGCAGAGGCTTTTGGTGAATGTTGGAATGGGTTTGCAACTGGCAGGCTGGGACATTTGGTCACATCCTAATCCTCCACAGACAGCAGCCAGCTGAATCAGCTCTGACACGTGGATGTTAGTTTCCCTTCTGCATGCTTTCTTAGCATTAACCATGAAAATTTTTTTTCGTACTGTCCATATAATAGGGAGAAGCTGTAGCTACAATATCTTGCTTTTAGAAATGCAGCTTTCTTATACGATAATCAAAGAGAAAAGGTTAAGATGGAATGGCTGAGAGTACTCAGAGAGCAGTTACCAGGTGAACACTGTCAAATGGGAAAGATTTAATGAGCTGAATCCCATGGGATATCCCTAGGCCTGGTTCAGTCCTATTCAGTATTTTCATTAATAATTTGGATGAAGGGGTAGAAAGCTCTTTTGTTAGAGTTTCAGCTAAGAGGGAGAGACACCAGGGAGGAGGGGATTAGTGCTCGGGAGATCTCAGTAATTAGGGGAATGGTCTGGAAAGAAACAGGATGCAATTTAGTCAAGACAAGAACAAATCTGCACCTATGTTGAAATAATCAGCTCCACAGGCACACGGTGGGAGAGAGCCTGATAAAGCTCTGCTGCAAAGGAGGTTCTGATGGAGCAATGACTCAGCTGTGGAAGGAAGGAAGGAAGGAAGGAACACTGAGCTGGGTTGGACAGATGGGGATGTTGCACGTTAGATGTGGGGGATAAGCCCTTCAGCTGGATCACTGGGACTGGCTTCTGGCATTACACCTTGGGGAAGGCGTGACTGCAAGTCGCAAGGAGAGCAAGGCTCCAGAGAGGAGAGCAAACGGCTTTGTATTTAGCCTAGGGTAAGCAAAGCTGAAAGGAGACACAATAACAGTCTTCAAGAACAGTCAGTCTGCCAAAAAGAGGAAGGTGGTGAGCTGTTCTGTGTCCAGAAATTATCCTCTGTGGTTTAACCACGATTTTCTGTGGTTAGAAAAAATGAGAGGGAGAGAGAAATTGAGATGGTAGATAAGTTGGCTTTACTGCTTTACTTATGAAGTGCCTCGGGGCATAAAGCACATGATCAAACGTAGTTGAGTTACTGTAGCTTAATGGGTTATTGCCTGCTGGCTGAACCATACTAATTAACCATGTGTGTGCTTAGCCTGCCTCAATTGCCAGATGAAATGGCCTCACTTAAATACTTGGGGTTTATCTTGCAGGAGGCAGCCCAAATGCTTATGTAGGGTCAATGATTACAGCCCAACCGGTGGAGGGGTGACTTCTAGGGGATGGAAACTTGTTACTTAGTGCTCAACAATAACGCTAATTTTATTATTCCCTGATATAATGCTGTTATATCAGGGAATAATAAAATGGGGCTGACAAGGGAGGAACAGCAGAAAGCAGACCTAAATACATAAATATGTTACTTCACAGGCCTATGTCAATTGAAAGGGGCTCTATACAAGTCTATTGAAAATGCAATAACACCGAATTTTATAAAAGATCTCAGAGGATTTTTGTTTGTGAAGGCTTGTAATATGGTAATTTAAAAAATATATTATTAAGAACTCTTTAGAACTCTGAACACATTTCTCTTACAACTGCACACACACTTGCTCTAAGAGTATTTCCTTTTTTTTAGTGCTGTCCAGTAATTTATTCTTTTTGGCTCACATCCACACAGTCCTCTCCAATTGCTGCTTTTTGCCATCAGTAATGTCTCTTGTAGTTTCTGTATTCTATGAGCTGCCTACTTCTTCTTACTCTGATACTGAGTGGAGCCTTCCTGGTTCTGCTAAGTGTGGGGTGGACTCCAGGTCCCTGCTTTCCCTGCCTTCCTTGTCACCTTCCTCCCTCCTTTCCTCTTTTTTTCTCCTTTGTGGTAATTTTTCCGCTGTTGTCACTGTTTGAATTATGTGGCTGAGGATGAACATTTGGATGTTGCAATCACTGGGAAGTTTCTTGTTCACCGCAGCGCTTCTGTCTGCGTTGTCCCATTGAGGCAACTTATCCTTTTGCTTCCAGCATACCATCTAGGCAGGCAGCAGACTTGGCAAGTTTGCTCCGCAAAGACTCACTTGACAAGTGCTATGTGAAATGGAAGCAGAGACTTCTACTTTGTTAGTTTCTTGCTATTTTATGTCATCACACAAATTAGCCCGGAAAGGGACCTGAGGAAGTTACCTAGTTCCTTTCTGCACTCAGGGAAGGATCAAATACATCCCTGCCCTTTTTGGCTGTTGTCCACTTAATGTGTTTTTGAAGTCCCGCATTGCTGCAAACTCCCAGCTCCCCGGACAACCTTTCTCAAATGCAACCTGCATTTGACCACTCCATCTGATCCAAAATACATAGCTGAAGACAAGTTAACATGCAATTAAGCCTAAAGCAGCCAAACTACATTAATTTGCTGCTGTGATCCTTTCAATTTTCTGTAGGAAAGAGAAATGCTAGAATTCTTCATAGAGACGGTTTGATAACGTAACTGTTCTGCAATCTAATTTAATCTAAAGATGATTGTTTTCCCTTCAAAGACAGATTTTTGCATTGAGAGAAAAACTACAAATGCATACACTACATTTCTTTACTGCCTGCAACAAGGAAACAGCTTTGCATAGCTGTGTTTTATATGTGTATAAGCAGGGATATTATGTAGCTATTGGTGCAAGGCTTTCTTCCTTTCCCAGAGACACACTCTAGGCTGAGGATGTGCGTTTTGGTTGGAGCTGAAATTGAGTCCAGGTCTGGGGAGCCTGTCTACTGTAGCACAGAAATACTTAGCATCTGCATGAGGTTCTTACCCAGATGTGGAAAGCCTGTGACCGATTCAAGATGGGGTTTGTCTTATCTCTAGTTTTACCGCAAAGAAATTTTATCTTAAAAACATTACTTTTGCAGGGTCCCTTCAGTACTGCTAATCCCCCTTGGTATTACCAAGGAAATATCAGATCATAACTATTCCATGGAGATCTGAAGTGAAATCGTCATGCAAGAAGAACGTGAGAACTGCTGAGCAGACTGTATTTCCTGTTATCTGAGAATGACTGTGCATCCACAAGTAGCTGAAAACTGTGATGCTTCTATGATCCTGTCACGTCCTTCAGCAGATACATTTTGCACAGACCCTTGTACAAAGAGAGAGATTAAAGAACAAGTGAAACATTTGTTTGACTTATTTGAAAATATATGTTGCTTAAAATGAGGGGTGACACTGGAAAAAATGTTGCTTGGACTAGGAGGTTATCTTAAAACAGATGAAAGAAAGTCTATTTCTTACACAATGAGCTATGGATTTCTGGGATTTATTAATGCAGAGGGCAGTGGGTACTGGTACTACCAGCTAGTTCAAGAAGCTGTTGGATAAATTCATGGACAACAGGTCCATAAAGGGAAAAAGCAGAGTCATACTCACTCAACTCCCAGTGCAGCAGGTGCTGCCACCATCAACAGAAGCAGGACGTGGGGCACAGTGGGCCATTGATCTTGCCCCAGCAGCACGGGTGTGATACTCATGCCTCTCCTCTCCACCCTATCTGCCCTTCCTGTGATTCCAGAGCCAAACCCAAGGGTAAACACAAAGGTAAAAAGGCTCTTTGCTGGGCTTGCAATATTCTACAAAACTGGAACTAGCTTATGGGGAAATGAACAATTGGAGTCCTTGGCATAAAGGTAACTAGATCTGTATCCGGGTTAGACCTCTACCACCCTTGTCCAACAATAGTTCTGGAGGAAGGTTGGCGATAGCAAAACAGCCTATGAACACCTGGTTATTCCTCAAAACCTGCTGAGGTTTGCATCTGGATTCCTCATATCATCTGCTCCAGGAGAAGAGAGAAGGGACAGACTGCTGTACACACATATTGCCTGTTTTTGCTTTCACTACATTTGGTGAGGGTTGGAAATGTGATGTATTTTCCATAGCATCAAATAATTCTCAGCAGTGTCACAAATAGCAATCTTCCAGCTCTCTGAGGAATTTTTGGACAAGAGTGAAAGACCCTTGAAATTGATATCAATAATTCTGCTGCTCAAGCTGAAGGCAAAACTCCAACAGCTGTCAGGGGTGTGTGTGGCTTTTTTATACCCCGTCTAGCCTCAAGGAGGCAAGACCATCATAATTAGCTGCTAATTGAGAAGTGTGCATCTGAAAAGCACAATTTCAGAGAACAAAGAGCAGGAGAGACCCATTTCCAGGGCTAATTAGAATTAATTCATTGCTATAAGTAGAAGGTCTCCCACAGTCCTGGGACTCTCTCTTGCCCTCTCCTGAAACACTAGTCTAAACATATGCATACCAATCATAGAAGGCTCAGCATGACTTGTGCAGCTCTTGTGCAACACAGAAATAGCACTGCTTGTTAAAAATTAGTTTTCTTTTTTTGTTCTTTTTTTGTAGCCCTGGGCTATGTCTCCCCTCTGCTTTGCTATCTGCCTGTCCTTCCTTTTTTTGAATCGGTGTACCAATAGACAAAGTGACAATGTCAGCACTTTTTCCACTACTGCATGGGCAGGGTCTTTAGAGAAAAAGAGGTTGGCAAAACCAAGCCTCACTGTCTGTGGCACCCTCCTGAAGATGCCTCCAACAGGACTATCTTCATGCACTGCCCTGAGTTGCTGAGTTCATTTGTTTTTCCCCCAACAAATCCACAGCAGCTGTTTTTGCACTTGATCTGGGGTTTCACAAATAGGCCTTCAGGTGGTGAGGACATGGGCTGCAGTTTCCAGTCTTCAGGTTTTCTCTTAGAAGCCTTCAAGAGCCGAGTTTTGTCTTTAAGTCCTGATAATAGAACGCCTGCACGGTAAATATCTCGGTAGCAGGTCAACCTACAATATTTCTATCTCACTTAAAAACATCGTATCTCTCTTACATGTATTTAGTGACAGCATCTCATTGCTGAGGACTGAGTCACTGCAAGGGCACTCCAGTGAGAAAATTAATAAAACCATTCCCTTATGACAGACAGTCTTGGTCATCCAATATAAGGTCTTCTTAAAATAAGTTTGATTTGGTTTTTTTTTAAGTTGTTGAACACCTATCTTTGGAAGACAGAAGTTGCTTCAAATTGCTTCAAGTTATGGACCCAAAAAAGAGCAAGACAACAAGATGTGGAGGAATGCAAGGTAACACATTGTCATTAGTGATGATCCTGTTATAGAGGAGGTGGCCTGCTGAATTTTGCTGTGCTGGCCTCCCTGTGTAAGGATGTCTAACAAACCTTAGAAGCCTCACAGTTTAATCCTGGGTGTTGGAAGCTGATGCTCCTAAAGCAGACAAATAGCTTAATTTGCAGGAAAGAGTACTGCTCTGTACTGCTTAGTAGGTGTGAGGTGCCTCATTTATGATCCAAATATAGATGCATTTCTATGTCTGTACTTAGCCACAACTGAAAATCTGGTGTGTGATACCTCAGCAAATCTGTGCTAGGGCAAAAGTGAACAGAACGCTGCTAAGATTGAGAGACTCAGGGTTCTTTGAATACCTTTAAATTTCCTATTGAAGGAAACTGACCTTCTAAAAAAAAATTTCCAAATGATTTTCTTCCCTCCAGTGCTCACCTGAACCACTACAGTGCAAGAACAACCTTCCAGTTCTTTTTTCTGTGTAGTTTAGGAATACTCTTCTTTCTGTGTGGTGTGTGTTGCATGTTATTACACATTGACCACATGCTCATTTTGGTGAGGGACCATATCTATCTGCTGTCATAAATGAGGACAAAAGCCTTACCTTGGCTTTGCATCCCACTGCTGAGAGGACATGCAGCTGCCACAGTCTGTGCCTTCATTAAGGCTTCAGCTGGACCCAAACACAAACCATAATCCCTGTGCTCCACTTCCCATGTCACCAGGGCCCTGGAGCCCCTTCTGCATAGGAACACCAGCCTGAGGGCTGGCACTTCACATTCCCATCTGAGCCAGAGGACCAGATCTGCCCCCTCAAACTTCCTCATGGCTCAGAGCTCTTCTTTGCCAGGAGCCTGCTAGAGGTTTGCAGATAGCTTGAGGCTTCTGGTGCCTTATGCTGGGTAAAAGCAACTTGGTAGGCAGAGTTGGTTTGTAGAGGGTGGCCAAACACAGCAATGCTCCTCAAAAGACAAAATAACACCCTCCCCCTGCCCTTCACACAGCCACCACTCCTGCCCTGCCTCCCCACACTGGTATCACTTTTCTTGTGCTGCCACAAACCCAGTGGAGCCCCCTTGCACTTTCTGGGAGGTTTAGAGGCTTTCATCAATTTCCTTTGCCAAACATCTGGATTCCCTGTGGGGTCTTCAGTAACTTTACACTGCTCCAGTCCTGCAGGCAGACAAGATGCCTTGACAAGTTCCCAAGGAGTTCACTTTTGCCAAAAACCAGAGTTTCCCTCCCTTACACATCTGATTCCGGCTGCATTGCCTGCAAGCGTACTTTCAGCTTCTGCTTGCAACACTAAGAAGCAGTCACAGCAGGACTAGTGGTTTTCCATTAAATGCCAGTGGCTCATATTTGCTGAATTTGTTTGTATCTGCAGTGGCTCACATTTCTTATGTTAGGTCAGCAGAGCTGGGTAAGGTTGTATAGATGTCTAATTGTAAAGATTTCAAAGCTATTTTTATTTGACATCTCACTCATCTAGCCTGTAGCAGAGTAATCAGATGACTACAGAGTCAACTGCTTTTTGGGCACTGTTCTCCTCCTGACCTTAGGTCTCCTCCTCTTGAAGGCATGAAGTATGGTATCAGATGAAAACTCCTTTCATGGGTCATAAAAGTTTCTTTAACACATTACCCTCCCGCTCCCCCTAATTTTGAATTTAAATGGGCTTAGGAATGGAACCAGAGATACTGAAACACCTTTACAATAGTGCTGGGACTGCTCTCTACCTAAATGATACCATATGTTGGACTGCTTCTAGTGGTGTTTACTGTGTAACCATGTCAGCCCAGTAGGAATCTGTCTGAAAAAACAGTCAGGGTGTAAATGAACATCTGAAAGGAGCCTCTCTGAGTAAACTTAAAATGCTGCTAAGGGGCAATGCTAAGACCATCTTTTATGACTTTGTTTCCAAACCATCCAACCTGCAGAATAGGTTATGGCCAGTAAAGGAAGAAGCCTGTCTCAAATTGTACTCTGGAGATGTCTTTGCCCTTCATTCTTTGGTCTCTGTGCAATGATTATTATGAGTCCTATGGACAGTGCCAACACAGAATTCCAGATAGCACTCTAGTGTGATATTGCATGGAAGGGGGCTACCACCTGCAACTGGAGAGAAACTGAAATCTGGTAAATGGCTCTAAGCCTTGTAGCTAAACTCCACCTGTGGTTTTAAAACTGCCCATAGATTTCAGTGCTTGCATGATTACGCTTTCCTATCAGACAATCAAAGTCCTTACACCCAGTCTGGAAACCTGAGGTGACAATGACAAAGCTCCTGTTGCCCATTTTGGACAGAAGCATAAATACCAAGAAGTCCTTATAGTCTCACACATGGGGAGCATGGCTAGTACCTCACTTATGTTTTATCTCATAACTACTACAATTTTAAAATGTCTAAGTTTAAAGAGAAATTTTCTTGTACTGTTCTTTAAATGTATCTTCTTGAAGTCTGTTATTTACTCTCATTATGAAGCTCAAAGTTTCCCAGAATCTGAAAATTTTTTGATTCAATCCCACAGCTGCCATCTCAACAAACATGTAAATAAAACAAAGATCCTGTGAATGAGGATCTCAAGCAGTTGTGGAGAGGATTAGGGATTAGTGAAAGATGATTCTGCCATTGTTCTCCTAATTGATAAAAGACAGACCACTGCTATTTTGAATAATGTCATTACCACACAAGCCTCAAGCAACTTAACAGATCCTGTGTAATTGAGATGAGCCACTTCTGGATGTTGAAAATGTTCCTATGAAATTACTCCATTTCAAGTGTTTAAAAATAAGAACCAAAGTGAGTGAAGCAGTATCTCTTCTTCCTTTTTTTAATTTAAATTTAAAAAAATGCTTTCAGAGGAATCCACTTTATTTTTCTTCTGAAAATTTCCTTTCGCCAGATGCATCTCTTACATGCCTGAGCTCCTTCCCACAGAAAGACCTATGGTGTGCTTTGATGCTACATTGCTCTTGCCTGGTCAGTCACTCCTACCCTCCCAAGCCCAAAAGAAAAGGAGAAAATTCAAAAGCAGCCCTGCTCTCCCTCCCACAGCAGCTTTCCACCCAATGCTTGTTCATGACCTGAACCTGGCATCCAGGCTGATTCATGTTTGCAACAACAAAAGCAGCCAAACAAATCGGTTGAGGTCACCAAAAACTCAAGATGGCTTTACAAGGTGTATTTAGAAACGTCCACATATTTCACACTGAACATCATCTCCTCTGTTGGGTATCACTGCATATGCAAAAGGAATTCAAAAGAAAACACATGAGAAGGAACTGCACACTTGTGCAATGTGTGAATGTCCTAATGCAGAGGTTGTACCTGAGAGGGCGAAAAGAAGGTACCTGGTGACTCAAAACAGTCCTCTGTAAATCCAAAGGGGATTTAAAATTGGGATTTTAAAGCAGCTCATCTCTGTGGGATATCTGAACAAATCTTAACACAAACATTGCTAACTAGAATTTTCAGGAGTTCTTAAGCTCCCAGTTGCAGAGCCCCAAAACCTCTTGCAGGATTGTGTCAGGGTCGTGTGTGAAACATACTCTGAGTAGGGCTGGTCCCATGTGAGCTCTGAGCAAACACTGCTGTGGAAGCCTGAGGATGAATGTGCAGGGTGAGCACCAGCCCCTCCCTCTGAGGCTGAGGTGGTGGCTCCTGGTTTAGAGCTGTAGCAGCCCCTGTCTGAGTGGTGGGCATCAATCTCAGGTAGGAGAGAAGGAAGAAACAATTGCTCAGTAAAGCTGGAGCAATGAAGGGTGAGAGACAGCAAAGGGCCTTTGAGGTTGTGCTGCCCTGTATACTATACCTTGGCAAGTTAGACATTGCACTGGGAGAGTTCCCATGAAGATACCCCATCTCCTTCTCAGCTCCATCATGTGATGTGCCTCCCAGTGCTGCTTTAAACATCAAACAGGCCTTTAAAACCATTGTGTGGATCTCATACCATGTCACACGCAGTGTGGGTTCCCCTCTGGGGGAAAGACTCCAGGGAATTTTTAGGTCCATTCATGTCAGATGAAAAATGGTCATCTTCAGACATAATTTATTTTCCTTTTCTCCTTCCCAAAAAGCAAGTGACTAAACAAGCCAGCCAGAGGCAAAGGCCGTGATTTTCCTTGTGTTCTTCTAGCTAGGGCCTCCTGTCCTTTCCCTCATGTCATTCAGGAAAAAAAAAAAAAAAAAAAAAAAAAAAAAAAAGAAGTACTGCTTCTGATTGTTTGGCAGCTGCTCACAGGCTTACAAGAGAGGTAAAGAGCGATGTGCTGGGGAAATCTGATTCCCAGCATGACAAGGACCTGCAAGCAAAAAAAGAACTGCTGAATATGTACAGAAGAGCTAAACAGTCACCAATGGTCCCCTAAAACAACAAGGAAAGCATTTGTTATTCTTTAAGTGGACAGCATGGGTAGTTGGGTGAAATTAAGAAATGGAAGCTATAGACCTAGAAATCAAGGAGCCCTTACTAGAATATACTTCCTAGTAGCACCCTGGGACAAGAGCAAAAGCTGTGTGACTTCAAAAACTTAAAACTGGGTAAGACAAAAACCATGAAGATGAAGCAGAGTTAATAAATAAAGCAGAGTCACTAATCCTGCTTGGGGATGGGGTGAACTGTTGGCCTCATGTCATGTGTGTTTTCCATTCCCCACTTCTGGGATGCTAAAAAAAAGTCTGACCCAATCCAGGGATTACACAAAGAATGTGCTCCAACAAAGGGAAATGCATGGCCTTTCTGCTCACCCTCCAGAGGCATTTGGGAGCAGAAGAGGGGTTGGTCTGAATAGTCAGGATTACATTCCTGGCTGTGTCTAGCAAATGCTATGTGGATTGAGAGAGAAAAAAAATATATGCACTCTCTCACTGGATTATTTTCTCTGTGTTCTCTTGTAAGGCAGATGACAAAAGGAGACAGTGATGACCACTGAAGCCATTCCTGTTTAACAGTGTGTCTGAGATGATGTTTCTTTCTTTGTCTGCCTGAGAATGGGCTGGTACCAAACACAACTCTGCAATTAGGATATTAATAGTCCTATTACTCTGAGCCATCCAGTTTGCTTTAAAATTCATGGTGAAGTTAGCTGAGGTTTGTTCATAACAGGAAAAGTAGAGAGATGCAAGAAGACTGAGTCAGAACAGAGCTTTGAAATGCATCAAGCATCCATTTAATTAAAGAAGGGAGCTCTAATATTGTGTTCCAAATGATTACTTATTTATATACTCCTCAAATAGTGCTATTTTTAAACGAGATTTTGAAGGGAAGACAATTTATATTTTTATATGCAGACAGTCTTAAAATTAAATGATCTTCCAGTACAGCACTGCCCTGGAGGAGTAGGAGAAAAAAAATAAATCTCTGTGTCAGTCCTTCTGGTTCTTCTGTTGTCTCTCAGCTCCATGATTGCTAGTGATCAAAACAGGCATCTCAAGACACACAGGCTTGTCAGCTCCTCCCAACAGCCCTCCCGGGGCAGGTCATTGCCGGGCATTGTTGAGATGTGGGTTTGGAGGTGCCTGGAGGCAGGTGCCAGCAAGCCCAGGGAGACGGACAGGTGGAAGTGTAGGCAGGATGTGGGACTGTGCCTCCTGAGGAGAAAGAAGGATTCTGAACTTTCAAATTGTGGACTTCCTGGGGTTACACAGGGTTTTGATTTTACAAAACTGAAATTAAATCAGCAAACCCTGGGTTCAGGCAATGACCTTCATCATGATATTTGCTGATTGCACCATTGTCGAGTGTGAAGTTCAGCAGGGCACCATTTTATGACCATTTTTCACTGGTCTGAACAACCATGCAAGTTGCAAGGAAAGAAAATGGTGGCTCCAACAGACGTTTGAAAACTTAAGTTTTTCTTAGCACTGGAACTGAGAAAGGCCTGTGTGGGAAGGAATGAATGTTTGCTGAGTTCCTAAATAAATCTGAGCCCAGCTTAAGAGACTGAAAGCCCAGTGACTTCTTGGAGTCCTCTAACAAAGGGCTGCACCCAAGAGAACTGAAGTCAGAGAGGGATTCTCATTGACATCAAAGCACATTGAATTGGACCCCATGAAGGACTGTCTCTGCCAGAGACCAGCAGAAATAATAGCATGTGATGTACGTGACCAATTGCCCCTGACCAACCGCTTGGATTCCAGGCATTAAACACTGCAAATAGTGATCTCACAAACAATTCATGAAAACGTGCCAAAAAATTCAAAGAAAAATATGTACGGAAACTGCAATGTGTTTGTGGGTATTTTGTAAGCAGAAAAATAATATGTTTGTGGAATAAATTAGTTAGAAGTGTTCTCTCAGCTCAGAGTTGTGTTCAGTCAAGCCAGCTAATCGAACTCAAGTTCTTTTCTCTTGCCAAAGGAAGTGGGCAAGTACAGAGACATGGATGAAAAGAGTTTGGGTTTGTTTTTAAAATGTGAGGTGCCAACTGCATTTCATTTTAATAGCTCTTATCATTTGAAAAATAATGTTTTGATGCTATCCAAATGCTTTAGCTTATTCTCTTGTGGATGCTGACGAGCTTTGGTCTGGTGTTTATCCATATCAGACACTGCAAAGCTCATCCAGTCCCTTATCTCCTTCTGATTAGATTACTGTAATGTCCTGCCTCGAGGTTCCTCTGGCAGGGCATGCCACCACGGCTGTGAGAGCATTACACCCAGGAGGAAATCCTGTGCTTTTTATTCCAACCACATCATGCCTTTCCTTGGGTACACATAAAAAAGATGAACTGAAAATGGGCATATCTACATCTGGGATCCAGATCAATTAGGAAATGGGGTAACACCAAGAACAGGCATGTCTCTGATGTGGTGAGCAATATTTGTGCAGGGGCAGCACAATAATGGAAGGAGGGTCAAGCTCAAATCTTTGGCTCACCCTTGGTTCTTTCTAGACAAGTGTGTTTAGGCTGCTGGGGACTGGTCTGTGCCTCACCTTTTGGCTGTCGCAGGGAATGAAAAGGACCCATTTTTCTCTTCCCTGAGAGGATTTGCTCTTGGTGACAAGGAGTGAAGGTGGGGTTGTCCATACCCTACCATGCAGGATGGTGGCTTCTGATGGCGGTTGAAGAGTCTCTAAGGAGCTCTGTAGGTACTTAAAATTATCTGCACACAGGCTGTCCACACCTCCACTAAACCATGCAAGATCAGAGACAAAGGAGCAAAGGGGTTTTGACTGCACAGCTCTGGGGAGAGCCCCTGAGGTTTCTCAGGTAAGGGATCAGACACTTAGACACAGAGAGCATTGAGAAAGACAGGAGTTGAGGACAAACTTCTCAGTCATCTGTGCATGTTGGCAACTGCTGCAGGTGCTTGGTTGCAGGCTTGGGTATGAGGGTTACTACTGTGTTCATTTAAGACTGAATTTTAGTTTGGCTTCTAAGGTGAGAGAGCAACACTGTTCCCAGCATTGTTCCACTGCAGACTGAGCTCTGAAAGCTGCAGCTCTCCTTTCTGGAGGGTGGTCATAAATATAGATGGTCATAAATGCCCTCAGATGCCAACCAACACTCAGTCCCAACAAGCAAGTGCCTCTTTCTACCTGGATATCACAAAGTGCTCTGCAAACCCTCCCAGATACACTCTCAGAAAGACTATTTTGTGTCAGGGCACTGAAACATGCTGGGTGACCTCTTCGAGGTCACACAGGAAACCAGTGTGGCACAGACGGCAGGTTGTTTAAATCCCCAAAGATAACTCGTCTCCTTGCTTCCCCAGAGAGACCCTGTCACTGAGCATCAGTCTTTGGCCCTGTTGTCTTTCAGCTGTTCAACTGACTGCTGTTGCTCTCTGCACAATCAAAATCCTGTTTGATATGGCTCTCTTGCTGCTGGTGTTATTTATAGCTGTTCTTACCTTCGACCAGACTGCCCATCTCGTTTTGTTTAAACATGTTCAGCTCCCAATGTTGCTTCAAGGGCTGTGAGTGTCTTTTGTACAACAAAAATTAATTGTCTTGATATTATATCATCACTCATCTAAGGATTTTCAAGTGTGTCAATTGTTCCATTAGAGCTGTCACTTCCTAAATCCTTTTGGTGAACACCATATTTTACTTTTACTGCTCCAATAGCCAGTGCTTCTTTGCTCTTTGCTCCCCACAATACAAAATGTTTTCTGAGTGCCTTACAGAGCAATACCTCACCCTTTTTTTTTTTGTCACAGACAACATGCTACTGAGTGGGCCTCTGAGGCTCATTAGAGTTCATAACATCACTTGTTTAAGTGTTCGTTTTTGGTTTTTTTAAGTTACCATGTCAAATGTGCTTAGTGTCTGGAGTTGGCTTGCTACAGTGGTGGGTATCTGTAAGCTTTGCCATGCTTCTGCTGATGGCAGGCAAAAAAACTGCCTGGAGGTGCCTCTGGAAGGAAATAGCTGGCTTGCCTGCAGTGCTGGTGGTTTTCACATCTCCATTGAGCCTGGGCATGGCCTCTGCACAGCAAGGTGAACACCTATTTCCCACCTCTCTGGAGATGCTGCAGAGAAATGGGGAGGCAGCCCAATCTGGCTGTGACCCCACTGAGGGCCTTTCTGCACAAGGCAGAACTGCTGCAGTGAACATTTGGCCTGAGACCTTGTCTTGGCAGCATTACAGGAGCAGATTTACTGGTGGGGATTAAGTGAGCCTTTGTCATTCCTCTCCATTAACACCATCCAGCACATGGGTGGTGTCACAGGATGACATGTGAGGCTCTGCAGCTGCCCCTCTGCAGCTGCATGCAGCTTTGGCATCCTGATCATGTAGTTCTCCAGAAACCACCCTGGCCACTCAGTCATGTATTTAAGTTCTTTGATCCAGTCTGACTGAGAATGGTGTAGACACAGATAGAAAAAAAATGCATATTGTCTCAAAAGAGCTCTAAACATGACAAAGGTTTGGTTAGCCTGCCCTGCAAGGACTGTCCTGTGGATCATGGTCTCCCACTTTTCAGCTGCTGCTTTGTATGATGTCTCAACTTTCCTCCCTCAGGTCCCCGAACTTCCAGGGCAGTGGGAAATGCTTTTAATCCTGCCTAGTGACAACACCTGCCTTGTTCATGTGCTTCTGGAAACTATCCAAGTCATTTTTTCAGAGGGCACATCATTGTAGGTTTGGTGATCTCCAAAGCAGATTTGGAGTAGTCTTGGCTTTTCTCTGCTCTGGTGTTTGCACTACAGACAAGCCAAAGGTAGAGGGGAAATGTGGGATATTTTAACATAATTACAGAGTATAAATTCAGACCTAATAAGGTAAGGAATAATGTACATAAAAATGGCATAAACTAATGTCTCTGTCCCTTTTCTTCTAGTACTGTTGAGGATCTGTTTGGCTTCTTGTGTCTTGAGCTTATGCATGCACCAAAAACTGCCTGGGTGAAGTCTCCTTCAGCTTCTTTGTTTGTCTTGTAGTGCCTCAGGATGGTGGTTCCCCCTAGGTCCCTTCGGCTCTGCTTATGGAGAAATACAAAGCAACAGAAATTTTCCCTCGTGCCCTCCTGGTGCAAAGGAAATGCTGCTTGCCACTACTAGTTATCCATTAAGGAACCCATTAAGTTGACTTCTAATGATGGGCAGACCTTTTTCTCGTGATGATTAATACCCTCTTAGCTTTCAGCATTTGGGTTCTCAAAGCCCAAGGAAGAGTCCGTTTCCCAAAGAACTGCATCCATGCACCTGGAGAGGATAGTGGGTGTTAGCCGTGAGGGTGAGCAGGTTTTCTTTGGGGTTTTATTTGATTTCTTTTTTTTCCCAGGAATTTAGTTGGTTCTTGTTTATTTGTTTGTTTACTGGTTACTCTCTGCTCTACTCCTCACTTTCAAAAGCTATACTCCTCCTCAATGTCATTACTCTGGGAATTACTGCTGCTTTCTCAGCTTCTGCCTGAGGCTGAGGTCGCTTCCAAGGGTTTCCCTGAAACCTTTCTTTTGCCTTCAGCAAGGATAAAGCTGGGCAGAAAGCTCTGTGTTCAATGGCTTCAAGAAGCAGGCATGCAATTCCCTCATTGCAAATGAAGTTTTTATGTCTTTCCTTTGCTGAGACAGAGTATTCTCTATCCTTTGCCAAACAGAGGACACTGCCCGCTACCAGGGGTAGATTACGTAGTTCAGTGTATTTACCATTTTTTCCCTGCCTGTCCTTTGCTTTACCTGAGGGAAAAGGGCTCATTAACTTTCTAAGAGCTCAAACAAGAATTATCTCACACAGAGGCAGCCTGTGAGAACTGTTTGGTGAGCAGAGCTCTGGCCCTTTCCTTAAAGACTGCAGTAGCTCATGCAGGCAGGCTCCCTCAACTGTGCTGTCATCTCAGGCTCATGATGGACTTGTGAGAGAAGAGAAATAATTCAGTCCCAGTGATAAAGAACATCAAATACTTGATGTCAAAAGCACCTAATTCTGTTGTTCTGGAGGGCATTCAACTCTTCTCCTGAAACCAACCCTTCTTCTCAAGCTGTCACCTGCACATGTGAGCTGGTAACCGAGAGGGCTGTGACCCTGCTTAGCAGCAGCACTTTTACACAGCTGTAACTGGGATGACAGGTTGGAATTCTGATTTCTAGCTCTGTGAACAGAGAATCTGCTAATCTGCTCTACAGCAGGCGTGGGAGCTGGCTGGGTTTTTTGGGGGGAGTTTTTCTGTTTGTTTTTGGTTGGTTTTGTTTGTTTGTTTGTTTCTTGAAAGAAATCTCCAGCAGAAGAAAACGCTTTGAGTTCTGGGAAGGATTTTTGTGGGGTTTTTTATTAAATCCAGAGGCTTCTGGAATTTTTTCTTTTTTTTTTTTTTGTCATTACAGCCCACAAAGTTTCATTTTCTCCACATTACTGAAGCAAGTAGTGAATCCAAAGGCAGCTACCAATGTGCAAACACTACAGCTAATGGCAGGCAGGCAAACAAGCTGTCCTGATGGAAGGTAAACATTAGGAAAAGAAAGGAAGACAAAAACCTAAATGAATGGGATGATGGTGACACACAAAAAAGCCCCCCAAATTACAAAAACCTGAGAAGGAGAGCTTCCCCCTTTTCATTGGGTTTTGGCGCTAAGGATCTCCTCATTATCTGCTGAGGTAACCACACCCTATAATGCATATTAATTGTATACACATTATGTATGTATATGAAGTATATACATACATAATGTATATATAATTAATATGCTTAATTATGCTTTAATTATGCTTAATGTCCATTGGATTTCTCCTAATGACATTCATGTCTCTTGGTTTTATAGTGGTTTGTTGGTGGAAAGCTGGAGTTAAAAAGACTAAGGCTTGAACTCTCTCAGGTCACATCAGAAGCCAGACAGGAGAGATTTCCCACATCCTGGACTAGTTTAATGATCTCTCCTCTCAATAACAGAGCTCCAAGTTTCAGAAATATGGATGGAGAATTTTCACTTGTGTTTTTATATAGGAAAACACTGGTACAAATTGTAAGTGCTTGGAGAGACCTTGAACCCTACCTCCTATGTTGGTGTCTTTGGAGGAGAGAGAGAGTGGTGGCCAAATAGCAGGTGGGATATTAAGAAGTCAAAGGTGTAGTTTTGGGCTCTGCCACAATCTTTCCTTGAGCCTCTGGACAAACCTTATCACTGTTTGGTTTAGTGTTTTTCATCTGCTAAAACACATGAGGCAACTTACCTTGTCCTTCTGGAGTGTTGAGAAAATTGATCAGTACCTATTTTAAGTGTGCTTGGAACACACTTAAAACTCCAGTTGATGCTAAGTTTTGTTAAAAGTCTACCAGAAATGAAAAATTGAGATAGGAACCATATAAGCTGTAGCCACCCATTTGTATTTTTATTGATTTCATTTTTCATTTCTAGAGCAATTAATTCTAAAAGGTCTTGGAACAGAAACAAACCTTTACATGGTTCTGTCCCAGGAGATCATAGACCAGAAACCCTGCCTCTGGTTTCACAGTGGAGTTATATATATGGATTGCACAATATTACCTCTCCTTGTATCCTTGCCTGGCTCATGTCTTTAGACCTCCAGTGCTACAACCACATCGCTGCTGTTGCCTTTGCATAGAGCCAATTGTCTGCCATCATCCTGTCAGGCACTTACACTTATTTCTCCTAATATAATTTATATTAAGCCAATTTATATTGCACAGTGAGTGCTTGATGGAGAAGGTACCCACAGGAGGCTTATGTGCTGCTTTCCCTCAATGATATTTAGCTGATCTACTGACAGGTATTATCTCTCCCCATGGGCTTTGCCTCATTTACATCCTTAGAGCATCCAAGCTGCAAAAACACAGTTACTCCAAGGAAAAACCCTGTTTTCCAGGAACTACCTTGCTGTCCTCTCTGTGGGATACAGGATGAGTGCCTCTCACCAGGCCCTCTGGGAACCCCAGGTGGTGCACTTTGATTTTCTCATTTGGTCTCAGATCAGTCCCTGCCCAGATACGTCTGCGTTTCTATTTACTTTAGATCCAGTTTGTTTGCTTCTCCTTCTGTATTGAAGTCTTCTCCAGGAAACAGGCAAATGCCTAGCTTCTGGAGGTGCCCTTCCTCCACCACCTTCCAGTGATGGACCCAGCTTCAATTAGCATCTCGTCCTATGTGAATTAGTTGCTGTTTGCATCACTGGAATTACACTGGTGCAAAATTAATCTGATGACAGCTCCACCAAATCCTGTTAAGTTAGTTTTGCTGGAATTCAGCTTCCTCAGCTATTTTTCGTTTCTTTTCATCTTATAGATCTGTATAGTGCTCTGCTTGTTGGGTGCTCTGGGAGTACCAGGAAATGAGCTAGCAGACAACCCAAAAATAGATATAAGCAGCTTCAGCTCATCTGAAGAGGTAGGGAAGGAATATATAACATGCCCATTTCTTTTACTTGAGAGAGAAGCAGGGACAGGTGTTGATATCTGGTGTCTAACAGGGAGGGGCAGAGGAGGCATTAAACCCCTCTTACTCTTTTTGTCCCCTGTTAAATCTGTGCCGGGCTTTGATATAAACTCACACTCATGGGAACACTTTGCCAAGTAAACCTTCAAAATCTTTATAGGGCAAAGGTGATGAATTGTTGTTTCTTCTTTGCTGTTGTTTGAGAGATGAACACTCTCTTCTTCTGCCCTGCCCCTCTGCAGAGGGGTCAGTTAAAGTGTCCACTGAAAGGCACTGCCCATCAAACCACCTGTGAGGAGTTTGATGGCCAAAGACACCTGGATGCAATGTCCTCACTTGCTGCAGGCAGCAGCGCGTGTCAGGCAGCCCAGGCAGAAGGTTCACCCATTTCTCTCTCTTTTGACCTATTTTATGAATAACCTTTTGTGCTTCCCTTTACTGTTCTCTGCTGGGTCAGTAGCACGATGGCCTTGGAGCACTGTGCTCTCAGATCCCACGGGAGCCACAAGCCCACTAGTGCTGGGTTCCCTGCTGGGTCGTAGGGCACTTCACTGGCTTCCACAGCCATCAGAGTAAATCGAGTAAATCTGCCTGTTTGCAAATCTGATTTCCAGAGGACAGCTTGCGCTGCACAGTGAGGGGTAGAGAATGCCCTAAGAAGTCTAGGGCAGCGCTTAAATCAGAATGTGGCCTTTTTTTTTTTTTTTTTTTTTTTCTTTTGCTCTGTAGTGTTTTCCAAGCTTTGACTCCCAACTTTACTAAAATAATTATGTGACTTTGTAAAAACCATTCATTTTTCAGCACTTCTCCAGTGCTGCCAGCTTTTCAGTGGCTTTATAGAAAATCTTGTGCTGTTTGGTGCTTTGCCTGAACTTACATGTGCTTAATCAAAGAAGCCCATCCCTCGCTGTGGAACAAATCCCCCCGCAACCATCCTCGAGTCTGAAACTGAGCTGGCCGCAGCACGCACAGCGTGCCCCGCCTGCAAGTCTCATCGGCTCCATCCCTGCAAGGTGTAGTCCCCACAACATGATCCAAGCTCGGGATGCAGCCTGAGCCGTGGCTTTACACAACAATTTTCATTGTAGTTGTCTGCAGGACTCCCGCGAATTTGCACAATGAGACGTTTACCAGCACAATGCGACATTTATTGGAGGGGCCGTGGGGTGTGAGCCGTCCCCCCTCCACGCACTTTAGCTCCCCTGTCACAAAACACAGTCTTGTAGCTGCCCATACCCCTTAGGAGCTAAAAAAAAAAAAAAAAACAAACAAAAAAGTTCATCAAAGGAAAAATCAAACCTTTCTAAAGGAAGTAAATAATTTGAATGAAAGTATTTCAAGGAAATTATTTTATCACTTGGAAATGTCATCCATCCTTTAAAGAAAAAAAAAAAAACACCAAAACAAACAACAACCTCAGTAACTGCTTTTTCAGGCTACATTTTGCAGGCAGTTTTTATCTGCAGAAAGGATTAGCTTGTCCGTGGATGGAACGTGCTGCACACACCCTGTTCCCATGCAGATTCATGCGGCAGGGAGCTGTATTTCCAGCTCAGCTCTAGGACGTTTTTTCTGTTGCTAAATCAGATGACTGCAAAGACCATTAGAGCAGTTTATCGTTGGAATCTGCAGGAACGTACTGTACCCAAGAGTAAAATGTTCATTGACAGGGGAAGTGCAAGAATCTGTGATCCTTGTAATTATGCAGATGATCCTCTCCAGAGGTCTGTGGTATGTGAGCAGGTCCACAAAGATTGCTTTTGGCTGCAGCACTTTAATAGTGCACTGAAATCCAGCTGTTCCTGCTCTCCAGTCCACTTGGCTGCAGCCCTGACTGGCACATCAGCATGAATGGTTTTGTCTCTCACGGGGGATGTGCAAAACACTGTCATCCAAGGGGCTCCTTGAAATTAAAGTGCTGCTTTCCCGGGCAGTTGCTGCTCTGCTGGGTCCTAGCAGAAGTTTGCACCTTGCAGCTCACTGGTGGTGGAGACATCAGACACACAGCAATGGGGGATTTTTGGAGTGAAATGCCAGCACAGGCTGGCAGTGTGCAGGTCAGTCACTTCCTCCAAAAATCCCCAGTCACAGCCTGGTTTAAAGAAGGATCCCTTGAAATTAATGCCTAGGTAAAAAGAAAACCTCCTCATCCCATGGTAATGGTTCTGCTCCATGTGCAACCTGGTGAGAGAGCTGTGCATTTTCCAGCATGAAGCCAAACTCATTCAGGTGCTGAAACCTTGGAAGGCTGCGTGCAAGAAAATCACTTGGTGGAATTTATAATTATGATTTCTTGAAAGGCATTGCAGGAAGAAAAAAAGATTTAGGAAACAAAAGAGGTCCCCCTCAAGGTTTTGAAAGCTGTAGTACTGACGAGCAAAACAGATTGTGTAAAAAATTGTGCAAAATTGTGTATGCAAAGTTGTGTAAGCCTTGCTGCCAGTTGGTTCCCAGCCTTGCCAGGTGAAAGCCATCCTCTTCCCACAAACACTCTATTCCCATAAAACCATGGCATCACCAGAGAAGGCAAGCATCCAACCAGGTTGGAGGGCTGTAAACTTCTGGTGACCCCAGGGAGCCTTTTCATTGGGGAATATGATCCCTGTTGATCTTGAGGAAACTGTAGCTGTTTCTAACCTCTGAGAGTGTATCAGGGAGTTTAAAGAAACACCCAGCTGGGCTATGCCTCTCTGCATTCAGAAAATGATCCTGCCATCCCCCACTCCTCCCAGGGCAGGCAAGACCTGGTTGTTCTGTATCCATTTGAAGCAAGACTCAGCTCCTTCATTGTAAAACTTTACCCTCTAGTGTCCAGAACAGGTTGGGAGTAAGGAAATGCTGTTCCAGCTTTCTTGATAAGGACCCAGAGGAAGCAGTTTTTTTGCACAAGGCCATAAAGGACAACTGTTTCCAATCTGGGAAACAAGCCCGAATCTCTTGACTCTTAGTGCTCTCTCTTTTTTGGCAGTAACCTAACACACTTTTTTGGTCTCTGGGACTGCCTATCTCCAGGGCAGAGGACAGCCAAGCTGACGCAGAAGGAAGCTTTGGTGGCTGCATCGTGAAAGAGCTCATCCAATTTTTTATATGACTTAATGCAGCTGGCTGCAGTGCGGAAACTGCAATGACTTTAGGCCTGAAGTTTTGGTTGTGAAATGGCCTGAACTAGCTTTTGGTAAAAAAACCCATGTACCCAAAACCTTCATTATTTTCAGAACAGGTTGTCTGAGCCTGATGTGAGTTCACCTGTGCATCTCACTCCAGAAAAAAAATTATAGTGAATGGAAATGAGAATTTCAATAGTCAGGCACAGACAAGGAATGGCACATCAAATGCTACTTGCCTACTGTCAGGTAGCATTAAAGGGAGCCAGAAAACAGAAAGAAAAAGCTTTCTGCACTTCTGAGTCCCAGAGGAAGAACTAGATATGTCCTATTCCCAAAGAATATTATGAAATTGCAGCAGGCAGCTTGCAATGAAGGCTGTTCTGCAAAAACATGGCTAAAAGACAAATTGCTAAAGGGTTAGGTGAATATTCAGAGCAGAAACCAGGATTCATTGGCAGGACAAAACCTGTGCATATTTTATCTTCCAACAGTTTATTGACACAGGGAAAAGCTTAGCTGAGCGAAATTGGTGTTGGAAGCTTATGAGATGAAGAGCTGTCCATCCAGGAGCATCCCAGAGGGAGGTAATCCTATAGAAATGCATTTAATGAGGATGATAGGTTTTTGTGATATGGGAGCGAGTGGCTGGGGGTGTTTCCACAGGCACACCATAAAACAGAGGAAGGTGCAGCAGCATGAGGAAGTCTGGATGAGTTGGCAGCACCCATGTTTTCCTGCTCACCCGACCCATCTGCAAAGATGTGGGGCTGGAGAGAGATCTTGGGGAAACTGCATGCTGGAGTCATGGGGTGATCTCAGGTAAAGGAGAGGCATGACTTCAGTGATTACCACCGTGCTTTGGGGAAGGAGGCACAGGTCATTGTGATGATCATCAGAAAAACAGCTTTACATCTTGCCTGGTTGCCACCTTTAATGGGAAAATGGTGCTGGATGCTAATAAACATTTCATGGTTGTGAGTTGTGTTTTTGACTGTTCCAAGCATCTTTCCAAGTTACAGTGGGATTTGTCTCTGTACGTAAGTCTAAGATTTGTCTCTGGGATGTCTTTCCTTACAGTGGGATCCGGTCACCCACCCTTCCAGCTGTCTCAGCTGGGGCCAGGACCTCCCTTGAATTTCTCTCCCACCTGTGCAACACCCTCCTGTTCCCTACTTTACATCTGTGGCTCAGAGCAGCAGCACACATGTCCCCTGAGCTGCGACGCATCGCCGGGGAAGTGTTGCTTCTGCCAAGGAGATGGGGAGGTGCTGCCAGAGCCCCAGCTTGTACCCCTGGGGATCCCAGCTTAGCAAGAGTCAGCCCTGGGACTGGTGTGCTCAGAGGACACTTTTCTGATGGGTCTGCAGCCTCTCATCAACATGGGGACTCCACTTTGCTTGTGGAGCAAGTGCAGTGTTTGAAGGATCGAAATGTGTATATTTGTCTCTGTACGTATATACGCACGAACAGATTAGAAGTCAAACAAAGTGTTATAAATGTGCAGCGAAGAAATAACAGTCTGGCTTCTTCGGTTAAACAGTTTGATTTACTGGGTTAAACAACTGGTTTTCTCCTCTGTGCTACGTAATTGTTATTGGGAAGACACATCTGGTGGCTGAGTAGAAATGCACTTTCACGATGTCAAAGCACTCAAACATGTGAGGGAGCAACAACTGTCAAACAGGATCTACATATAAAAAAAGTCATCTAGAAAGCTCAAATAAATTTTGACTGATACGTACTTTAAAAGGTTGTGGGAGAACATGGCTCTTTAATATTATTTTGGCCAAACTATGACATTTATAGCTCTTCTCCTGTTTGGCCACAAGGAACTTGTCTGTTCCTATTGAGAAATGATGCTTCAGAGACAGCAGCCACTTGAGACTAAGATCTCAGGCCATGTTGGAGATCACAGGGAAAAATAACAAATTTGTCTAAATACATGGGTAACTGCACAGAGCAGAAAGTCAGTCTACAACCAGGCAAACCTGGTGGGAGGAGCACCTCCTACTATTCAGACCTTATTGCTGACTGCGAAGCCAGGGATTCAGAAATATTGTCTCATGGCTGCCAGGACTTATCACTGGTACAAACTGTAGGGAAAAAAAACAAACAAACTCATGACAGAGTTAAGGAGATTAGAGGGACTGAGCAGTGAGAGCTCACTTTGGTCTCGTCCAGGTTTTTAATGAGGTATAAAAAGGGCCTTCAAAAGTAGATTTGTTTTTGATTCCCTGCTTCTTTCGCTACACTAGAAATTTAATTTTCCTTTGCTTTCCAGGAAGACTCAATTGATGAAGGACTTCCACAGCACACCATGAACCTCCTATCTTCAGCCACCCAGGGCCAGGCCTCAGCTTGCTGCCTTCCTCATCTTCCTCACACAAAGACAATGCAGAAGAGCCACGTTTTCAAAGGTGAACAGCAATTTCCATCACTTGGCCAGTGACATCCTAAAAGGAGGTGAGGTTTCTGAAAGCAATGAGCAAGCTGTGGAAGAAGCCAAGTAATCTGAAGGTTCCTCAATGTGGCAGCCAGAAATGAAGGCTTTCCAACAAAATATATTAAAGTTCAGACTGAGTACAGAATTCACCTTTTCCTTTGGAAGAAATTACTCATAACACACTTTTCATGGGACAAATATGGTATCTACTCGAGCTGTAGGGACATTGTATGTGCAGAGATTGATTAATGGTCATTGGGAGAAGAAGTTTGTGCCACCCTTAAAAATACACTCTCACATACCTCACACATGTCCAGATACCTCACACAGCAGCTAGCCACATAATACAGATGAAAAACATCTGTCAAAACTGATTCTCTCTTGTGTGAACTGGGCTTTTCAAGCTGCCACACTTGTGTCTTGTACTACCCTGCAGTATTGTCACACCCAAGCATGCAAGAAAGCATGAGTCATATCCCTTTGAAATTAGGAAAACGTACCCATTTTCTCAAGGAAGAAAAAAACCAAATAGTTGAGAACCTAGTTTTTACTCTGTGTATATGGGAGTCACAACATTAGAAGGAAAATCAAAATTTTTAAAGTAACTTCTTTAAATTTAATTTTTCTTTTAAAAAAACAAATGTAATATTTTCGTGCAAACCTGTGATTCCAAACAATGATGCCTTATGGGATTCATTAAGCAATACTTGCACTTAATTTGTGAGTCTCAGAGACTGGAAACTGGATACATGATTATCCTACAGAAATGTAAACAAATCACAAAGACCCTCAACTTTTCTTCAAAGCAATAAAGAGCTTAATAAAGAAAGGATGTTAATACTAAAAATGCTGTGTTTTGTCTTGCTTTGCCTCTTATACCAGACTCTGTAACCTTCCAGTTTCCCTTAACTGAATTAAAAAGCATAAGGGGCACCTTTCTATCCTCCTTTCTGAAGTCCCTTTTTTCTATGTAAAAAAAATTAAAACAACAACAAAATCAGTTCCCTGTGACAAAAGGTCTGGCCTTGTTTTGAGCCCTGCCTGCCATACCAACAGCTTTTGATGGGGCAGCAGAACTGGCTCCTTGCAGGGAAGGTGCTGTCACCTTGACATTTCCAGTGTTGGGGTGTCAACACTGCCCATAAAAGGGTGTCCAGCAAGGCTCCAGGGGGCAGTGCCCCAGAGCAGAGAGACTGAGATTTTCAGTATTGCAAAGCTGCCAAACACAGGAGATGAAGCTTTTATCTCCAGATTAGCAAATGGGCCTCTGTGTGTTTTCTTGTGAAGGTGCATCAGTTCAAGGAAACTGATACATGCCTTCTTGTCATCTGGTTCTAGCAGATGGTTGGTATTGAGGGAAAAACATGATTGTTTTAGTTTCCACACTGTTAGAGCATATCACTCACTACCTTTGGAATTATAAATGTATATGTTCAGCTATGCCAAAAATTTGGATGGAGAAATACATTGAGATACTCTAAAATATGCAAAATAAAAGAGAAGTAAACATTGAACAATTTCTGAAGCTAACAGATCTGCTTGCTCTCTGGTGCTGCATTCTGCATGGCCAAACTGCTCCCCAAAAACCTGAAAAAATGGAATATGGAGAAACCACGGGGTAGAAAAGTAGGGACTGATTCTACAAATCTCACATTCAAGATTGCTTAACTCGGAGCATGAGAGAAGCCTACAGGAGGCAAAGGCATCACACAGGAGTTCCCTGCAAAGCCCAGGGTGTGGCTCCAGGGCTTTTTGGTCCCTGCTCCATTGGCAATGCAGGAGTGGGATGAGGCACTGAGCCACTGAACCAGACCAGCAGAAAGCCACTACCCATCACTTGTAGGGATGTTCCTTGGGGTGGAAGGGCTGAAGGTGCACACCATGGGCCCAGGCACACTGGTGCTGGCCTGTGAAGGAGATGGGAGCCACGGGATGGAGTGGGAAGCAGGACAGAGGCAGCCCTGGCTCAGACTGATGGAAGTTTCATGCAATGGAAAGCAATATGCATGAGGCTGGAGCTGTATCCCCACCTACATAATGGATTGCCCTGGGCACTGCACTAAATACATTAAGCAATGATGAATATACATATTTTAAGATTAAATCTACTTCCTAATGGAACTTTTCACTGGCAACCTTTTCTCATTGTGCCTTTGAACTCCATGTATCTGAGCAACTGCTGCTGGGTGAAAACAGCTTCCCAAGTCAAAATAACAACATCAAAAGATTGAAGAAAACTCACAACATCCAGAAAATGTTTCGGAGTTTTTTTGTATGGGTAAAACCAATGAAACTATAAAGCTCCCTCAGATTTAACTCTTGATCTGAGAAATTGGTTTAAAATGGATGAATTTTCACAGAACCACTGAATGGATATAGTTGGAAGGGTCCACTGGAGATCATCTGATCCAAACTCCCTGATCAGCAGAATGTCCCCTAGAGCACCTCATTCAGGATTGTGTCCAGGTGGCCTCTGAGTATTTCCAGAAAAGAAGATTCCAGAACCTCTCTGGGCAATCTGCTCCAGTGCTCACACACCCCCACAGTAAAGTCCTTCCTCAAGTTCAGGTAGAAATCCCTGTGTTCCAGAGCCTGGCTCCATCCTCACAGCAACCTCCTTTCAGACACTTAGAGACATTGATGGGGTCCCTCTCAGTCATTTCTTCTCAAGGCTGATCAGGCCCAGCTCCCTCAGCCTTTCCTCATAGGAGAGATGCTCCAGTCCCTTAACCATCTCTGTAGATCTCCACTGGACCTGCTCCAGGAGCTCCCTGTCTCTCTTGTGCTGAGGAGCCCAGAACTGGACACAGCTCTCCAGATGTGGCCTCAGCAGGGCTGAGTAGAGCAGCAGGATCACCTCCCTCGGCCTGCTGGCAATGCTCTTCCTAATGCATTCCAGGATACCATTCACCTTCCTGGCTACAATGGCACAATGCTGGTTCATGGACAGCTTCATAGAACATCCTTAGATGGTCCATCCTTCCATCCATCCATCCATCCATCCATCCATCCATCCATCCATCCATCCATCCATCCATCCATCCATCCATCCACTTATCCAGAGTCCAGGATGAGCTGTTACATCTCCTTTCCAGGAATTGATGTGAGTCTGACTGGCCAATAGTTCCCTAGGTTCTCTTTCTTGCCTTTTTTGTATACTGGAGTGATGTTTGCTTTCATCCAGTGCCCAGGCACCTCTCCTGATTGCCATGACCTTCCAAAGGTGACTGAAAGTGGCCTAGCAATGACATCTGCCAGCTCCCTCAGCATCCTATCAGGGCCCATGGACTTGGGGATATTGAGTTTGACTAAATGGTCTCTAACCCAATCCTTCTCAACCAAGGGGAAATCTTCCTCTGTCTGGACCTTCTCCCTGATCTCCTGGGTTAGAGATTCCTGAGGGCTGGCCTTGGCAATGAAGATTGAAGCAGGAAGGCATGCAATTTCTCAGCCTTTTCTACAACCTTAGTTGTAGAAAAAGTTACAACCTTAGTTGTTGCAATAGCCCCTTTTCCATTCAGTAGTGGGCCTATATTTTCCCTACTAATAATTTTGTTGTTGATGTGTTTGAAGAAGCCCTTCCTGTTTTCCTTGACAGCCTTAGCCAGATTTAATTCCAAATGGGTCTTGGCTTTTTCCATTGAATTTCTGCATACTTGACACTATTCCTATAATCTTCTGAGGTGGCCTGTCCCTGCTTTCACCTCATGTATCTCCTGCTTATGTCTTTATTTTCTCTCTGGGAATGCTATTGCAAGTGAGGGACTTCATGGAGGGGAAAATAACCTCAGTACAAGACTATCATCTTTTCCTTGATGTTACAAAATGCTTTTGAATTATATTCTCAGTCTGGCTGAAGACTTTAGAATTTGTTGTAGCTGCAGGAGCCTGATCCAGTACTTTTTTCTGGCCTGCTTTTGGATGTAGAATGAAATGTTGTTGAAGTCTTCTGACAAGAGGCAGCAGCTTCATGATGTGGTGCTACAGA
The DNA here is from genome assembly GCA_018697195.1 of Certhia americana. Taxonomy (NCBI): domain Eukaryota; kingdom Metazoa; phylum Chordata; class Aves; order Passeriformes; family Certhiidae; genus Certhia; species Certhia americana. The sequence goes on from CM031857.1 coordinate 55,460,224, forward strand.
GATATTTCCCTGCCACAAAACCTGACAGCATATTGAGGTCCCCATCTGATGACACTATTCCAGTGGCATCCAGCTGTGTGGTGGTGCAGGGTCACCAAAGCAAGACGGTCCCATCCCATCCCACAAGACTGTGCCACCCACACACTTCTTTCCAGCCCCAGGTAGGGCCGGAGCCAGTGGTGGGTTCTTGAAGAAGTCTGGGTGTGAGCCTGGCTCTGGTTTCCAGTAGATGTCACTGACTGATGAAGGTAGGGTAAATGGTGGCAAAGACAACCATGCCATGGTCCCAGGGATGCAGGGTGGCTGCTCCGGTTTCTTGCCCACGTGACGTAAAGCAGAGGGGAAATGGGGGAATTACATGCAGGGATAAAAAGGAAGGTCTAAAGGGTGGGGAAAAAACCTACTTTGGAACTCCACCATGACACTGGGCACATCGAAGCTGGTTGGTCCATCCCTGTATCCAGGGGAGGATGTATTGCCACAACCACATCTAAGGATTTCATAATGAAGATCAGGAAAACCACCAAATGGAACAATTCCTTTGCCAATTCTCTCATCTATCTGGACTTTGTCTTTTCCTCTGGCACAGGGCTAGCTGAAGGGGATGGTCCTACAGCTTTTCTCAGGCCATTTCAGAGAGCATCTGCTGCATCCCACTGGACCTCTTGACCAGGGATGAATTCTATGGGTCCTTTGCAGTGCCTGCTTGGACATAAATTCCACTGGAGACAGCAGCAGCCTTGCTGCAGAAAGCTGGAAGCAAGGACAACAGAACAGGATTTTTTCAGAGGCAGTAAAACTTTTTCTTAAAATATGTCAGTAAATGAGAGAACTGTGGGGTTTTAAAAGCAGGAAGATGAGAGGCTGAGTCAGACAGGGTTGCTGACCACAGCTCTGCCTGCAAACTGGAAATGAAAACAAAATAATTTCTGTGCTATAGAAATATCTAATTATCATCTGCCATCTCAAATGCCTCCAAAGAGAAACTCCTGCAGAGACCTTTAAAGCTCTTTTAGCACAGAAAGTAGGAAAATATTCTGTCAGATTGAACCAAGATGCAGAGTGTGATCATATAAATCCCATGTCTTGGAGCACAGCCCAGATGCTTCTGACTTGGTTGTTTTTTGTGGCAGTTTAGCAATTCAGCAGAATCATGGTTGCAGTCTTAGATCTACTGGTTTTGCTAGTGGTGGTCCTTGAACTAATTACTTATGTAAATAAACATTTGAAAAACATAGAGGAGGTGCACTAAATTGTGGGAAAAAAGAAAAAAAAGTATTGCTATCAACTTCCAGCAATATATCTGGGGTTAGAAATTATCATTCTTTATTGAATTCACAGAGGCTTTATTTTTAGAGAAGATAAAAGCTGCTAAGCCTTCAGTTCCTGGCACATCTCTTTGGAGCAAGAAGAGAGCGACAGCAATTAACAGGGAGCTCTCTGGCACTGCTGATGGATAGGGGCTTTTCTGTGCATTTGAATCTTTGAGCCCCCTAAGAGAGAGGAATTGGTGAGGTAGGCAGTGCACAGCCCAACAAAGGTAATTATTGGTAATGAAAACAGAACAGCACAGCCACCACTCCAGCGAAACGATGCCAGCCAGTGTGGGAGGCCCTGGGCTCGTTATCGACCTTCCAGAAGCCCTTGGTGGCATTCCTCAGGAGTGGGTTGATGTGATTCCCACGGGACTGCCGCCGTCACCTGTCCCGCGGGCAGCAGCGCCAGGGAGCGTTGCGAAAGGGCCAGAGGTGCAGAACAACCTCGTCGAAAACACCTTTGGTGGGCCAGACCTTCATTTTTCCCCCTTAGAATATCTTTTAAATGAAGCAACTCTGGTGGAAAGAAGAGGGCGAGCAAACATTTAGAAGTGTTTATTGAATGAAACAAGGTTTTAAAAAGCCGTATTATTGTCCCGGGACACAATGGCCGTTACTGTTTTTGTTGGTAAGTACCCGTGTGATTTAAAGCTGCTGACAGCACCAGACGCTCACAATGAAATCATCTCTCCCTCCCCTCCGCGCAGTTCAGGCAGACACTCATTTGTATGTATGGGTTCAGCCTGTCTGCTGCGGCTGGCCAAAGCGACAGATACTAATGGCATATGTTAATTACAAACCAACAACTTCATTTCATTTGGGTGTTTATTAACATTCTCACTTCTGCCCGTGGAGGCAGCTGGCGGGAGATGCTGCGGCTGCCGGGATCACAGGCGATCTCCGATCCGGGACCGCGATGTGCGCTGGATTACGCCTGGCAGCCCGGCCAGCAGCCCGGCATCCCAGCGCTGATTTTCCCTCCCCACCTCTGCTCACAAGGCTGCAGAGGGGCTGGAGAGAAGACGGGAGCTCAGGAGGAAACTCCCAGCCACAGCTGCTGGACGGCTCCAGGTGTGGCTGTGCTCGGAACCCGGCATTTCGCCATTGTGTAACAGCCCCAAACAGCTGGAAAACAGCTCAATAATTTGGAATTTAGGGGGATCATAAAGTACCTGGTGTAAGCAGCGAATGCAGCCAAACGGGTTTTGCTGGGAATAAGGGGAATTGTCATCTCGCGTGGAGCCAGGATCCATCTACTCTCCTGTCCAATTGCTGAGTGTAATTGGAGACAAATACTTCAAAGGGAAATGCAAGAAACATTTAAAGGGACGATTCAGGTGATGCTCCCTTACCTTCCTCTTCACAACTGGTTTGTGATATTGGAAAAATGAGATAAAAGATTACTTTGTAAGAAAGAAAGGATATCAGATTTTCATTTCTGAACCCCTCATCCTTATAAAGAACCATCCATCTCAGTGATTTCTTATGGCATGGTGATGTAAGATGATCAGGTAATTCTGTAATATATTTTTAAAAAATCCTCAAATCTCTTTTCAAGCTGTTGTTCTTCAATTTGGTGCAACTTTATACATAAACACTGTGCTGGCCAGGAGTCATGGCCAGTGGAGCCAAACTGGATGCAGCTAGGTTTTGCAGTTGTATAGAGCAAACCCACCAGCTCATGGTATAAAACAAGCAGAGTCAGACATAGGACTACAAAGAGGAGCAGTGTGAGCAGGCTATTCTCTGCCACCTTTGAAATAAATTGTATTAATCAAAAGACATTTTCAGGAGCATTTTCTAGGAGGCAGCTGTGTGGCTGATGGGAAGCTTTGAGGCAGAATGAAAGAAAAATAGGAGAGTTCCTTTGCTTTTGTTCTCAGAGTGGGTTTGATGCACGTCAAACCCTGTGTGAGATAAGTCTGAGTATTCCTGGCATTCCTCTCAGCAGGCATTAGGCTGCCTTTGGCATCTGGGGACTTCATATAGCATTGTGCTGCCCTGGTGACTGTGAGTTGTTAAGTCCCCGCATAATTCCCTACAGCCTTCACTCATCTGGAAGTAAAGCATAATTAGCAATTTTTGTTATGTCACTGTTTAACCCTTCTATAGAGTTTGTGTTTTGTACTGTTCGTTTACAAATATCCAAGAGCCAAAATGATACATCTGCTTTTATTTGTTGAGATGTGCAAAGAATTATTGTAGATTAGTAAGACACAACTGTCCTTTACAGTTGGCTGTTTTCTCTTCTTTCTGTATCCTGTTTTTCTTCCTGATGTTAATTACTTAAGTTAGTGGTTTGGCCAATTTTGCTACACAATATAAATGAAAAGCAAACAAAAAGACCTAAAAACCAAAAAAACCCAACCCCATAACATAAAATAAAGTGCTTGATACCATGTAGGTCATAATCTAAAAGGCCACTTGAGGAAATTTGATTTTTGTGTGCAGTTCATTCTCAAATTCTTGTATTTGTTCCTAGAGGCTGTTCTTGAGCAATTCAGAATGGTCATGTGGAGGATCTGTAGGGTGAAGCCAGGCAAGGGGGTGCTTCTCTGTGGCCTACAGCATTTTTTCCCCTAGAGGAGGCAGAGAATGGTTCCTTTCCTTCCCTCCTTCGTGGGACACAAAGACATAAATACCTCTGCCTCCAAGCAGCTGCTTGTGTGGTTTTTCTTCATGCTGACCCAGGACAGGGCTCTGAGGCCTCTGAGGTCTCAACAGGACTGGAGAAGTCATATCTAGGATGAGTAAGCCAGAACAGTAGAATGAACAACTTTTTTTTCACTGTTTACATCCAGCAAAATCCCCACACGATCACTTGTCACACAAAGGCAAGCACAGCACCAAAATCATGTCAGAAGAGCAAGGGTTCTTGGTTTAGCAACTTCTATTGAAAACTATTTTGTTTCTTGTTAAAAGACAAGACATTTAATTATCTGGCTGTACATTGTTCTCCCTCCCCATGCTACTGGACTGATGGGACATTTCAGTTCTTTGCTGACATGTAGCAAAGCCAAAACCTTTGGATACTACAGTGAGGAGTTTGCATGCATTGTCCCAGTCCCCTGTAGAAACTGTCCTCTAGATAGAGGGAATTAAGTTTCTTTCTTACAGTGAAAAACAATCCTGTATTGCACCAACCATGTAACCAGGAGGTGTCCATGGGACTGGGTTTTAACAACAGCTCACAAAGGAGGACTAAATTGTCCATCATTATCCCAGGGCAAAGGCAGTCATGTCACCTGCATACACCCATAGGCAATCTCACCCTTGAAGGACCTGTAGTTCAATGCCCTGTGTCTGACTTTTGTATTAATAGAAATTATAAAATTAGAGTGGGAATGTCCTTGGATGGCTTCTGCTGTGTTCTGTTTCCATAGGATCAACTGCCCTGCTGAGAATCTCTGGTTGGTAAATCCCAGCTATCATACAGAAGTTTTGTTCCCATGTACACAGTCACAAACCACATTGAAGATCCCCCTTCCTTGTGAAGCTCTGCCTTTTGTGTGCATCCACTGAGAAACCATGATGCAGGATTTTTCCAGCCATGTGTTTTCTGCTGTTTCTGGTATACCCTCTACCCAGTTCAGTATGTTTAAATTCATCAGGAGAAAAAGATAAAACTGGTAGGCTGATAAAAGCAGTACAAGAGGAATTGATAAGAGTTTGTCATTGACCATGGTGGATGGGATGCATTGGGTGAAGCAAATGGGGCCCATCTTTGCAGCAAAGCCTGGTGACACCTGTCAGTCCTTACCTCTGTGTTGGCGCATGCCAACACTGGTCCCAGGTGAAGCCAAGCACTCTGATCCCCAGGAACCCTCTGGGCAGCTGCTTCTCCCTCCAGAAGTAATCTCCATCACAAACCCAAGCTCCCTGGGGATGGCTTGTGAGGTAGGACCTCAGATATAATTTTCTAGCCTGAAAGCCTGAACACTTTGGAGGATCAGGCCTCCTCTTTCCTCCTTTCTGCACCACATATCAGAGAACCAAGGACTGGAACCAATGCAATACTGAGTTGCCAGTAAAAACATCCCCACTAAGTCCTAAAGGAAGGACTTGGGAAAAGGAATTTGGGATATTTTTTTCTGGACTGCTAGGACCCTCCAAAGCACAGTGATTGCACCAGTCTGGAAAACAAAAGCTGCAGACCCGAAATCTTGAATCAGGAACAGGAAGCCCTGGCTGAACTGATAACTGGGACATTGCTTTAAAACAGCCTGGTGAATACAGCAGGCCAGCAAGGCTAAGGCCAGGGTGGGCTGTACCTCTCCCATCATCTATTAGCTCCCTTGCAGTAAAGAGAAGAACTGATTCAAAACCAGACTTACATTCTCAGGAGCATTTTTAAAATGCTCCTCAGATAAATGGAGAGGAAAGTGGGTAAAACTCAGTCATGGATAAAAATTGCCCGTGAGAGCGTAAAGCAGGAGTTCACTTGCTGTGTGACAAAGGCAGCACATGGCTACTGGTGTCCTGATGGACAAAGCAGGAGGAGGGGAAGAGAAAAGGAAATATGCTGAAGACAGCAATTTGTCCAGGTTAATTGAAACTAGAAAAACTTGTGAGGCACTTCAGAGATAAAGTCAAAGTAGTCTGAAGAAGCCTAGAAAGAGCAATAAAAAGATTTGAGGAGCAGAAGAGACTGAAAGATGAAAAAACTCAGGTGAGAGTGATGGTAGATATGAAGGAACCTGACAGAGTGACTTGAGATAATATAGAATATGTCAGCTGAAGTAACACAGAGAATTTCAGCTGAACAAGGTATTTCCTTTTATTTAACACAAAAGTGACATCAGATGAAAATGAAAGATGATGGATATAAACATCCAAAAAAGAAACACTGCTTTTCAGAACAGTATGCACTTCCACTGCCATAACTAAACAGGTGGGCTTTTTCCATTCTGCCTAAATACAGGGCGATGCCCATAGGTGTGTGACTTCATTTTTCTCTCACAACACTAACAGAAAATGCTTCATGCATGGGAATGGTTTTCATAAGGTGGTGTTAAAAGAGATAATTCATTTGAATTCCAGGAACAGCTTGCATTTACATGACTAATAGGCCCAGCAGGTATGTCAAGAGAAAAAATGCTCTGAAAGCCACCCTACTTTGAGGTGTGATACAACCAGTAATTGCCTAAGAGTAGCAGGAAAAAAATTCCATGAACTATGTACTCCAAATGCACCTGATTCGAGGATCCTTTCACTGTCTTTTAGCAATAAACATTTCTGGAAGCAAATATATCAAGTGAGTTAATTAGCAGGCTGGCTGGGACCTATGTCCTTAGCAACCTCTGCAGTCAGGTGGAATGCAGTACACATGCTACAGGAAGCAAAATAAAATCCCATTTTATCAAGCTTCTCTTAGGACAGTGAAAATTCATGTAAACCTGTTGGAGGAGATCCCAGAGAAAGCTTTCCCTCCATGTACCCTCCTGGAACCCCAAATATTCCCACAGACCAACAGATCTAAACCCGGTGGAGCTCTGTTTTCCCTTGGGAGAAATGAGAGGCCCAGTGGCCAGAGTGGCAGAGCTGGGTCCCTCAGCCCAACCCAACCCCACCACTTTCTGCATTGAGCTGCAAAGGGAGGACACTGTAGCACCTTTGACAGAGCAGCCAGCGGCCACAGCCACAGGGCAGAGCACAGACTCCCAGCTGAGTAAATCCTTGCTACGCTGTAAGACTAACTCTGAAACCACCAGGGAAGGTTACACACAACTGGGGATATTGCCAAGCAGTTATATTCCCAATGTAAGAGAAAGTGGAAGTGTCACAGTTTAGCCTTCTGTTCCTACAATGCTGTTCACCTACCTCATTCAAATTTCCTTTTTTCCCTTTAATGAGTGTGTTGTTTGTTACCCACCTGACTCCCATTTGGGAATGTTTTAAGATTGGCTGCCCCTCAGAACAGCATATCCTGCTATTTGCCAGGTTGATGGTACTGAGCTCAAACTGGAGTGTTTGTAGTGATGCCCTTACACTTGAACCAGGCCTGGCTACTGCCCATCAAGTCCTGCAGAAGGGTAACACACACACGACTCTTACTCACTCCTTAGGAAAAGCTGAACAAGATTTGCCTCCATGAGCGGATACAGTATCTCATCATGATCTGGAAGGATCATGCTCAAAGATGCAGCGCTGGGATGACAAATCCGTAAACTCCTTTGGGATCTGTTTCTTTGTAAATACACAGACATGACTCATTACACTAATGTAGTTATGTGTGAAAATTCAAGGGGAAAATATAACCCCAAACCACCTTCATAAGAAAATAAGCTGCAAAGCCAAACATTACTGCATGCCTTTTTTATTTTTTTTTTTTGCCTGGCTATCAGCAGTTTACAAGTTCCCTCTTGTTGGCCCTTGGGAAACAGCACATCCCGAGACTATGAGCACCAGGCAGTTCAAAGCAATGCCAATGCTCTTCTGTGTGATTAAAAACTCAGGTTCGCTGAAATTTGTTGGAATTGTCCATTGGCCTAGACAGTTCATGAATTCCTTCCTGTATGCCATGCTGTCTGATCCTTGCAGGCCAAAGTGTTTATTCCCTGTGGCTCTTGTGCTTGATAAAGGCTCCCAGGTCTCATCCTGCTCCCCAGCAAGCCTTTGGAGGTTTGATGTTGCAAGTGCTCTGCTAATGGGCTGTGCGCTGGTGCTAATGAGGTTCAGAGCACTGACCACAGAGGGGATGGGCCACTTGTTATTTTTCTAATTAATTCAAGAACTAATCACACAGCAGCATGCTCCAGAAGACAGTCCATCATCTAACAACCCTGTTAAGAAGTCTGCACAAATCTGTCCTCTCTGCATTTGCCCGAGTATTTTTTCCTGCTTTTTGCAACTCATTTGAACAAAAGATGGCAAAAAATCTTGTTCTACCAGCTGCTTGTGTTCTCCCCCATGGCAGCCCATCCTGTACATTAGCTCCTTCTGCTGTTTTAAATCATTTGGCATTCCTTTTGGGCCCACCCATCTTGCATACCCTGAGCTTAAATTCTTGACCCCTACTGGGAGATGACATTAGCTCTCCGCTTCACTGCCTCTCCCATCTTACTCAAAGCTTATCTAAACCCACAGTTGCTCATATCTCTGATTTCTCTTTTTCTTTTGGTCATAACACTCTAATTAGAGCCTTGAAGCATACAGAGATGTGATTTGCATGAAAGACACTATTCAAAACGAAACTGGTTCCCAACCCATACAGCTTAGCAGCAACATTTGAAGGCGATAAGTTATTTAGAGCCCTCACTTCTTGCCATTATTTTTTAAACCACTCAAAGCCCCATTCTTCTGCTCTTTTCTAAGGGATTGAAGCTAGTTTCTCTAGTTTTTCTGGATGGGTAGTATTCTCATAGCTCTGTACCATGTTAAATAAATCCTAGAAGAGTTTCCACATTCCTCTTCAGTGTGTATATATTTACTTGAATGTGTATCACCTGTTCCCCAGCCCACACAGTGGATGTCTATCCTGTATATTAAAACACAGAAAATAAGGCCATTATGATAAACATCTGCACTCACTGATTTCTTTCTGTTCCAAAGCTGCTTATCAAAAAAAAAAAAAGAAAAAGACAGAAATTTATATCAGAGTGGTAGGTAACTCTAAAGTGAAGTGCTAACAGTAAAGATGAAGAAATGTCATTATAGTTACTCGTTATTATTAAATATTAACTAAAATCTGTGAAGTTTGTAAGCACCCTATCTACATACCCAAGTGGTTGTCTTATGTTTGAAGCCTCCCCTCAGAAGAAAAGCAGCTCCTGGTGCCATTTGGCACGAAGGGGACATAAGTTACAGAAGACCTGACGCAAGGAATTTGTGCTGTGGCTATTCATGGTGCCAGTGCTTTCCACGTAACTCTCCATTCATGGCCTGCTTGGGGAATGGGATGTGTCCCAGGCGCAGGAGAAAAGCCAGAAAAGGGCCATTTATTGGTAGCATATTCAAAGCAACATTTGCAAAATAAATTCAGCACAAATGAAATCTGGCCCAAGCAATGTTGACAAATCCTTGCTTGTGCTCTTCACAGAGAGCAAGTCATGCCCTTGCTGGGGCACTCTGGCTGGGTTCTGTGAATGTCCTGTTGCCTGTAAGGATGCTTTCCCCATCCTAAAACTGTGAAAACTCCCAGCACACTGAATGCATGGCTAATCCCATGGGAAGTTTTCTGCACTGTGCTGTTTCAGCAGCCAGCCAGGCAACAGCAAATCAGTTGTGCAGACCCAAGCGTTTCCCTGTTCCCCTGCTTTTGAACAGGCAAGGATGAAGAACAAACTTCTAATGAATGGACTTGAGTGCACTGAATGTGCTCCTGGCTGGAGTGGTACAGCTCCACTGGCCTTGGGCAGAAATGCTGCAGAGGATTGACATAAGGAGCAAAGCACTCAAATGTCAGAGCTGAATTTGGCCCTGTAATTTTAGTCTGAGGCAGTACCAGGTTAAACTATGCAGCACTACATGTAAAGTTGAATGTTGTTACTCCAAGGATGAGGGACAGAGGCCGGGCCAAGGCTGAATGCAGTGACAAGGGTTAAAAATCAATAAGGAGTCTAGATTAAGAGAGAGCTGAGAATGCTACATCTACATTGGACATGAGTGCTGAGCAGAGAAGTTCCTGCTGCCATGGGAAGTTGCACCCCTGCTCATCACTACATCCCAACCCCTCCTCCATGTCAGTAGCATGTCTTCAGTTTCCAGGGCTCTGACACAGCCAAAATGAAGAGCAGGGTCCCAGACCTTGAGCTAGTCCCTTTCCTCCACCCTGTTTCAAGACAGCTCTCCCCTGTGGATATCCATCTACTTCATCTGTGTCTTGAGCTGGCCTTGCTCTGTGGGGCTGCATTTATTGTTTTATATAAAAGATAATTCTGAGAAGAGCAAGCCAGAGAATGTGTCAGAGAAGAGGAAGAAGTAACTCCAAATAAGTGCATGCAAACAGGGATGACTGCCAGTGATTATTCCCAGAGTTGTGCCTCCTGAACCCACCACATTCCCATCCCATGATGTTTGTTCTTCTCTCCAGGCTGACTGCAATCATTACCCAACAGATATTGTGGAATTTCACTGTCAACTAGTAAAACTAGGCCCTAGAAATGAGCTTCCTCTATAATTACTTCAGAATACTCAGAGGACCAGATGTGGAGGCATGTGAGACACATCACAACATAACAGGATGGTTGTGGCTGGGCAGGATCTCTGGGGATCATCTAGTTCAAGACCCCTGCTGAAACAGGGCTGGTTGCCCAGGTCCATGTTCAGACTGCAGTCCCAAACTCCAGCAGCAGGAAAAGGTCCTGAGGCGAGCCGGCTTCTCAGAGGGAAGAGAAACTCTCAGAAGATGCTCCGGCCAGATGGCAAAAGATGCCTTCATGGCTTCTGTAGTATAAAGCAGAAAGCGGCAGGGGTGAGACTGGGGTTTAAGTGGAAATAGGTTTTGGCAACAAAGAAATAGATGGATACCAGTCAAGGGGGCTGCCCCAAATTAGAACGATAGTAATCCAAACTCCCATCAGTGCAGTTTCATTCTGGCCTATGGAGCTGAGTTAAGGGCAGTGCTTTAAAAGAAAATAAACCAGAGTTGGGAAGACAGTACAGCTGTTATGGTTAGAGGGAGACCCAGCACCCAGGGATGTGGTGGGGTGGAGAGACAGGGTCAAGTTTCTTCATTGCATCAGGATTCCTATGCCATCGTGGGCAAATCCTGCCTAACCATGCCTCAGTTTCCCACAGGAACAAGAGGGAGGTAAGAGCTTTTCTTAGGCCCACAGCATTGTACATGCTAGGATGGGATAAACTAAAGTAGTGAGGTGCTGGTGACAGGCAAAAGTGGTGGATATTTAGGTAGACAGGCAAAACTCTAAGCAGGTTCACCTTTCTGAAGATGTCTCTAGTAGCCTCAGAAAAGAGGTGATTTGAAGACCTCCCTGAAGTGTTTCACCAAATAAATCCTGATTATTTGGGCTTTGTGAAGACAAAGTGATTGTTACTCTAACTTCTTAAGGCACATAAGTATTTAAGCTGCCTTAAATCTTTAAGGTAGCACAATGTAAGCATTAGAGCCAACTTAAATCCTTATTAAGTCTTCTAGGTGCTTAAAGCATTTAAGCCATTTTTAAGTCTTTTTAGAATGACTGCTGATTCCATGGGAAGGATGCAATTTGAAAAACACTTTGTATGCGATGTCACCTTAAAGTTCATGCTGCCAGACAAGCTGGTGTCTCATATGCAGCCTTATCAGGAAAGATTTGATAAATGTCTAGACTTTAATTTCCCTGCCATTGCAGGTTTGGTCCCAGGTTCACAACAATGCTTATAAATGTGACAGGGTTTTGAGAACATAACGATCAATCCATCATCTCATCCTGGTGGCTCGTGTTATTCCAAATCAGGGCTCTATCACACTGGCCTGTGGTACGTGCTTCAAGGGACAGTAGAGGATGTTGAAAATGATTGAGTTCCTGGCACATACAGGGACAATCACAGCTCACAACTAAGCAAATCCTTTTGCTCTGACTTTTCAGCAGTGACCTTTGGATTGCAATCAGCCTTGGAACGCCCAATCTGAAAAGGCAACATTTTTGGCGTGCCGTGAAAGCGAGGCTTTATAATAGAAACTACTTTTGCAACTTTTACTGTATGACTTGCACTCAAGAGGATGCCATAACAAAGTGCTGAGCACAGTCTTTCTTCAAGAAGAGATGCAATCCAGCTAACCCTGTCCTGTGTGCAGCCAAAGAAACCACTTAACCCCTTGAATAAGGGGCTGCATATGCAGCAAAAGCTCTAAAGGATGGGGTTATCATCTGTCAAAGGGTTTTTCCAATGACTCCAGTGGTAATTCTGACTTGTTCTGGTTCTTAATTTGTCTTGCTGGATCATATCCCTTATACAATTATGACTCAGAATGGGTGATAAAACTCTCCTTTTAGCCTGATTTTTGACTGGCAGTGGCTGGGAAGTAGCCTGCCTGCTTCAGACCCTTAGCTGGTGCTGATATTGCAGGCACTCACTGAAGCAGGCCTCCAGAGTCAACAGAAAAAGACCCACAGCAAGCACAAGCCAGGGAGACATCTCTACTGAGTGTATCCACTGAGCTGGGACATGGGCTCTCCTGCTGGAACCTTTAAGGACTACAGGATGCCCAAGTGATTATGTTATGATTTGCCCCTCCTCACCTTCTAATAAAAAATGTTTCTTGGTTGGTCATCTGGTCAGACCTAGTCACACTTCTTAGCCAATAGACAGGGATAGGCACATTTAGGAGGCCAATCTCCATTTAAAACAACTCTCTTTAGTAAAGGGCAGCCATACTTTAAAATAAACTCATTGAAATAAAAATTAAAATAAGCTCTATGAGTCCAGGCAATGTCAGATGTAGGCAGTCAGTGTGCATCTGAGCAGATGATACTGTGCATCTTATACCTAGGTACAAGCTAAGTGCTTAAATTGGCCAGACTGGATCTTACCAAGTGTGCTCTGGTCTGTGTATAAAAGTGAATGACTTTCTCACTCACCTCTTGAGGTCAGGTTTGAAGACCCCTTTTTACTCTGAAAAATGCCATTGCTATTGAATCATGGGGCCAGTCTAGATTCTCCTCCTTTCACCGAATTGCAATCTGTTAGTGTGTGCCATAAAGGGTTTATGCAAGCATACACAAGCGGGTTTGAATGCTTTCCACTTCCCTGCCTTTGCACGTGAGAACTCGCTCACTCCCATTTGCAGATTCCCAGCAGATTCGGGGGTTATGACTGAATGCCTTCAAGCAGGGGGATGCAAACGGACAGCAGTGTTTGGAGTCAGTGACTGCACTCATGCCCACGATAATCACGAGCATGTACAAGCTGCAAGGAATTGTTAACATTGAGACTGGTTTGGCCATAACAAAAATCTCAACTGGGTTTTGTTACGAAGTGCCTCATTAGTCTGATATTTTTTGTGACATCCCATTGGCAGTAGATATGAATAGAGAGGTTTTTCCTGTCTCACACATGAGCAATATGCACAAATTCCCATGTCAGCCAAAACCAGGCCTGCTCTCCACTCCAGAAATGTGTAATCTGCAGAAGAGATTGCCCAGGGAGGTTGTGAAGTCTCCCTCATTGGAGATATTCACGAACAGTCTGGACACTGTCCTGTGCCATGTGCTCTAGGATGACCCTGCATGAGCAGGGAGCTTGGAGCAGATGACTCTCTGTGGTCCCTTTCAACCTGACCCACTCTGTGATTCTGTGACTGTGTATCTGAAGAACTGAGTCTGCAAGATTCTGAACGTCCCCCACTGATGAAAGGAGCCAGGTAGTTATTTGCCTCAGTCTCTGAGATAATCTAGCCCAAAAAGGGAATGGAAAGTTCAAGAGCTTATTTAAGAGCTCTGTGCCCAAACTTAGCTCGTGCAAAAGGAATCTGCAGGCTGAGCGAGTGCAGCCTGCTGCACAGCTCTCTCTCCTCGTTACCCCCTGAGGTGAGCTGAGGAGTACTGCAACCCAAGCAGAGACTGCACCTGATGAAACCAAAAGGAAACTGCCACACACAGAGTAGCATCTGCTGGATTGTGTAAATATGCAACAGGCTTGGGTACACAGACCAGCTGCAGACAGCAGGACTGCTAATCCAACATGGAGCACAAGGAGCAAAGAGGGCTGGGGGTGCTCCTGCTCATGCAGCCCAGGGTGAGGCTCATCTCCTCTGCTGCCATAAGGTGCAGCTGGCTCACAGTCACCTTGTTGGCCGCCAGGACAGCCAGATCCTTCTTCGCAGAGCTGCTTTCCACCTGGCTGCTCACAACCTCCACTGGTGCACAGGGTTATTCCGCTAGGGGCAGCGCATTGCACTTGCCCTGCTTGACTTCATAATGTTCCTGTTGGATCCCTTCTCCAGCCTCCTTACATCCCTGTGCACGACTCAGTACCACTGGTGACCTCACTGATAAGACAAGTTGTCCTGTTGGGTCATGTTCCTGAATCAAAACCTGAAAAACTCCTCCAGCTGGACTCTAAACCACTGCCCACCTCTCTGGCAATGCAGCCAACTTTCCATTCACCTTATATCCAAATCACAATAATTAGGGCATGCCCTATCAAGCATTAACTTTACAGATGAAGCCATCATGGTAAGGAATTGAAAATGTATCTGCTTTTCCTTTTGAATGCTGCTATCCCTGTTTGAAAGAGAGTCATCTCTCTTCTCCACTGCTATCTAGACATGCAAAATGATTCAAACTGCTGATCCCATGAGAAACAGCAAATGTCATCACAAACATCACAGGAACAATCTATTTGGCTCTGTAACAATACTTCTCACTAGTGAGGAGGAATAAATTTTATTTAATGAATTACAGATCAAAGGCCCTGAACCAATTCTTGCTATCACCTCACTTATTACTTGGCCAGAGGAAAGACAATATTCCTGATACACTAAGACACCTCAGTTTATCTGAATGAACTGAAAGAGAGATCTGTAGTTGTTCCAATTAGATTCATAAAGAATATACTGTGTGCTCGGCTATCTCCAAGATGAAAACCATGTGCAATGCACTGTTGTTAAATTGCTGATCACCTGCAGAGACAACGACCTCAATTCCGTAGCACCCTCTTAATAGCTAAGGCGAGAGATCCTCTGCAATTGCAGTCAAGAGTTCATTCTGTTTGCTAAGCCATTATGGTCATTATTCTAATTACCTATCGAGGCCTGTTCTTGTGTGTGGTACTGCACAAAGACAAAGGGAATATTGTTTTTGTCGCTCAAAGTTTGTGCTTTTAATCGAAGAAGAAGAGCATTCAGGCACCTAACAAATTGAGTGAGTTAGGGAGGAGAAAGAATTACCCCATGAATTAGCTAGGAAATATTTGTGAGGAAAATGAAAAACTGATATATTCTTGTCAATTGCCAGCCCCTATATTCTTGCAAAGTTGAGTGTGGGAAGGCTGAGTGTCTAATAGCCTGCTTCACAGGCAGTAATTCCTCTGGAATATGGTGACTGATTTGCTTGACATTTCCTCTGGCATCAGTGGTATTAGAACCATCAGGCAGTTTCTAGGAAGCTAATTTGTTCCTTTCTACTATATGTTGATAAGGAACAAAGAGATGTTAAGTGCTGAAATCTCAAAAATCCAGTATGATTTGGATGCAAACCTCAGGAATCTTTTCTTTAGTGTAATGTAAGAATTTATACAATTCCCTTTTCTATTTCATTAACAAAGTCTCCTGCTGGCAGTATCCAAAATAAAGCTGAAGTCTGGCATAACATATAGACATGACTGTGGAGAAAAATGATTTTGTTAATTTAATCAATAATATGCCCTTATATGGAAACCTTGTCAGAATGTAATTATGTATGCAAGCAAATGTATTGCTACACGCTTCTTAGTAAGACTATTGCAGAGCAAAGCTGTGAACTTAAAAGGAACAGAGAGGCTTCAGATGCCTAAACTATTCTACAGTCTCTGTGCAGGTGAAATTCCCAGCGCTAGTGTGGTATGGTTAAGAGGGTAAACCTCTTATTTATCAAAAGCAGCTATTTGGGATATTTTTTACTCTTTATTTGGGTAGTGGCTGAGATTATGATGGTCCCTGCTTATAATCAGGCTTGCTAGACAGGAGTCCCTTGGCTTAGGTTCAAGTGAGTTTGTACTGCATTAGATGGCTTGGCCCAAGAGACTGGCCTGTTTACTTTTGTCTATATTCCTAAACTTTCTGTTCCTGTTTTTGTCACCTACATAGCACTTCAGAGACAGGTCTGCTCCCATGATTACCATGGCCACTTAGTGATGCTCAGCTTGGCTTTTTTGCAGTGCTTTTGCTGCACGGATAGTGACTATTTGCAGCAAGAGCCATTTGGGAGCCCACGGCAGGACAGCCCTTGTCCTAATCTGCTGCAGTCAGCACAAAAACTGAGATGGAGGATCACCGTGAAGAAATAGCTGTGTTTTTATTGTAACATCCCTTCCTTTTTTCTTCTTCCCCCACCTATTGCTACTCCCCACACATCTAGGTCTTGGGAACAGAGTTAATATTTCCTGTTGTTTTATCCGAGGTGTAGGTTAGACACACAGAGGCACAAGCTCTTTCCCATGCAGGAGCCAGTTAGACTAATTAGCTGATGTGACTTTCAAGGTCATCTCATATCTGAGAATTGCTTTTGTGCTACATAAAGCTCAAATCTCCCAACAGACTCTCCCGCTCTACCCTTATTTTCTGCAATTTTTTTTATTTGGCAAACCCAACTCCCTTGTTACCCTGGATCATGGACAGTTGAATTCACTCATTCTTCAAGCTCAATGGAACGAAAGATTTGGGCCCGGAATCCCGAGGTATCACCAAAACGCACGTAACAGGAGTGATGAGCACATTGCCTGCTCTGTTGCTTGCTGTAAGTTGAAGATCAGTGCTCCCTGTGGGTGTCATCAGCTCTTCCTGGAAGGTCAGACAAGATTTCAGGTCTATCAGCTTTTAAAAGCTACTTATTATTTACCAGTACAAGCATTTAATAGCATGCAGCTTCCTAAAACATGATTTTTTTTCCCCTCTTGATTAGTTTAAGAAGACGAGATACCCTTGTTTATAAGAATAAATTAGTGAGAAAAGACTGAGCCCCAGGTGTAGTCTTATCTCAGACTCAGACTTTGCATGCACTTACGGTGGTGCACTCAAAAGTGCTGTCTCGGAGTGGCACAACCTGGAGGATGTTTAAAGGCATGCTCTGAGTGCTAACAGAATCAGCTGTTTACCAATGATGGTTCTGCTAATATGTTTATGCAAAACCTGTCCTTTGATTCTCCCAAGGCATGGGTAAGTGCATGCAAGCAGTGTTAATGATGAGCTACAGAAGGTGTCAATGACTCCAAGCTCTTATTTTACTGACAGTGCTTCGCACACAGGCAGGCACCAAGCTCAGCTGTCTTTTTAGGGAAGGCCAAAGGGCTGGGATCCATACTTGTGTTTAGGTTCTTACATCCCACATAAGGTGTTTAGATTCTTACATCCCACATCTGGCTGACAGCCAGAACCTCCCCACCTAACACAGGCATGTTGTAAAGGTTCTTGTGCTTGGAGCTTAGTCACCCAAGTCAGTGAGTGAGAAAAAACTGGTGTTTTCAGGGGTGATTCAGATTTGAGCAACCTCTTGGAGCCACACATCTCCATGCAGAAAGCCTGCTTCAAATGGGCTCCCAGCTGTGCTGTCACAGGTGCCCAGGGCAGCTAGTGCAGCTTTGGTGCTTTGCAAGACTGCAAAGGAAGATAACAGGTATGGTCCCTAAACAAGCCCGAAGAGGAACTTTGTGAGAGAGATTGAAGAGCACTCCTGTTAGCAGCAGAAACATGATAAAAAGATTGTGTTTTGCCCCCCAGAAGTGGGGAATAACAGGCACAGGCATTGGTGTAACTGTTCCATGATTTCCAACCCAAACCTGGGAGCTGGGTGGTTGTTGAACCTTTATTTCTGCCCTTCAGACTATTCCATTCCAGTGTTTTAGTGTCTTTCCAAGGATGCTGGGGATTTTTATGCTGTGAAGACGTTTATGCCCATTTCTTAAGAGTACTGACTCCCATGCACCATGTGTTCAGTTTTCCTTTCTTCAAACCACCTAGCATGGAGAGGAGGAAAAATGCAGTTACCTGTAGGCAATGCAAAGAAATACCTGCAAGGCTTAACCTTTAAGAGAGTGTGTTTGCCCTATATCCACAGTTTAATTAATTTATTTATGGAACTGTGCTATCCTGTTTTAGAGCAGACCAAAGCAAACATTTATTTGCAGCTGCCTGCAATGAAGTTACAAGTAAACTAATGATATAATATTTTCTCTTGGAATTTATTCTATGAAGATGACTCATACTGGACAGCTAAATGCCATCAATGTTGTGTCAGCTTTTACTGACTAAAGTGTTTTTCCATATGTGATAGTGGACTGTTCTTATTAATGGTTGAGCTGTAAAATCTTGCTTTCCCTCTTATTTATGATACTGGAAAAGATCCAGTGTAGCACAGTACATATGTAAGTCATTACCCTCCCTCTAAGCTCCCCCCCAAGTATGGAATGTTACTGTATTTTAATATAGTACAGAAATAAACAAATGTTTTACATGTGGGGGATGAGTATAAATTGGAGATGACTCAAAGGGCAAAGGGGTTTAACAGAGTTTGCTGTGCCTGAAAATCTCTGGAGCCCCAGCAGTGTTGTGAGGGGGTGTGGCTGTGCTGCTGCACTCTGCTTCCCCTCACTGGTTTGGCCACATCCATCTCTGCATAGTGCCAGGCTTAGGGCTCAAGCAAGTTTTCAGGGCTGCTCTTTAAAGGGCTCAGGATATCTGATGGTTATTTGTATCATGTGGTCTGTGTTCCTTACTGCTGCCCAAAGCCCAAAGCCCAATGTGAGGAGCTTTTCCTTCCAGACAATAGCTGCTACAGTACCTCCTCAGAGATCTCCCATCCTTGAAGCCTCCTGAGGGCCACATGAACATCCTGAGCACTCCTGTCCCAGCCTCAGTGGCTTCAATCGGCCACTGTTGTGGTGTCCACATTTCTTCTCACTGAGACAAGTAAAGGACTGTGGAGGCTCAATAGCAAGACACTCCTGACAATAGGGACCTCCTGAGCGCCTATAAATTTTAGCTCTCTTCCCTTCTGGCCCCCCATATCTCACATCTCCCTTTCCAATAGTGGCCCAGTTTGCAGAGAATGATAGAGATTTCCTTTCTTGACGAGTGGTGACTTGAATGCCCTCACCCTGGAGAGTGAGCTGTCCCTTGGCTGTTGACTCCCACCACTGACAGAGTCACCACCAAAAGAGCTGGAGTCTTTTGGAGAGCTCCTTTAGCCCTTCCAGGTGCAGGACCGTGGCCTGTCCATCAGCAGGTGCCATCTGTACTTGCGGGAAGAAGGGGCTGCTGGAAACTGATGGCACACACAATTTCCATCCTTCTGCCTGAACTCTTTCACCTCACCTCTCTCTACCTGTGGACAATTCCAAGGCTGTTCCCTGGGCTCATCAGTATAGCTGCACATACGGAGCCCATGCCTTAACATATGGTGTGGGGAAGGCTAACTTGGGCCATCAGAGATGGTAGGTGGCCACTCAAGTGTTGGGTATCACATATCATATCCAGGAGGTGCCCAAGTGCAATCAGGCCTCGATTTTGCCATGCCAAACTCCTCTGCTCAAGCATTTATGCTTGGATCAATTCCCTGTCACACAGGGAGAGAGGAAAAGAAATCTTCCTCCTACAAGAGCATTTTCTTCCCTCTGGATCAATGCATACGACTTCATTTGACATCAGTGGGAGCTCTGTCAGAGATCAAGAGCAGTAAATGGCCTAATGGAAAGAATAATAATGCTATCATGTGTACATACCACTCCTCATCCATCTTGTGGGTTTAAAGATCTTACTCTTGGTGAGCTCACTGGTCATAATACTCACCCTCAGCTAACACATACATTTTAATTATCTTTTCAAAGACACTATCAAAAATCAGGAGGAAAATGGAAAAGCAAGCTGAAATGAGATGCTCTGAAAGTTGAGTCTTCACTTCTTAGAAATAAAATAGGCAATATAACTTTTAAAAACCCAGTAACTCTTATTAGAAGCTCCATTATACAAAAACTATGATCCTGAGATTTAATTTCATCCAGCTGTAAAGTAATGCTTTATTGACCTCAAGCTGGCTTATACAGGGTTTTTTCCTACCTCTTAATTATAACAGGCACATCTTTATAAGCCACTGGATTATTTACTAATGCAACACTTTCATTGTATTTCAAGTGGGAAGAAAATCTATTTGTTGTGGGATTTTATTTTTCATAGTATTTTTTTCCCTTGGATGTTGCATCTTTGTGGGTACCTTTCATCTAATACAATATTAGCCTTTGTGATGGGGCTGACTGTTTCCTTGATATTCATTTGAAGTTGGATAATAAAGTAGGGGAGAATAAGAGAAAGACAATAGAAAAGTCTGCATATATGTGGCAGTTAATTTTCTAGCAGCAGCATCATTATGTTCCCCTAAAGCTGCTTCTCTGTTTGAGATTTCACTCTCATTTTGATGTGTTGTGGCTCAATGGGCACTTAAAATAATTATTGTTATTTTTTTCCTTTTGCTTGAATAGCAAAAAATATTCTGGCACTCTCACAGATTCAGTGGCCTCATTCACTTACAGTTCACACAGAAGGGATGCAAGGAAAGCTAAATTATTTTCTATATTTATTTTGGCATCCAGCAAAATAGAAAACATCATCTTGTTATTCTAAGTGGTCATTAAGAAGAAATTATGAGTTTCTTGATGGCATGATTTATAAATTCTTTAAAAAGAGGAGGTTGAAAGTATGTGATTGTGTTAAAATTGTAATGGACTGATTTTCAAGGAATATTCTGGCTATGTCAGGTATCATCATATATTTACATTGTGGAAGACCCCCTGCACAATGAGTAAATCATAGTCTGTATCACAATAAAAGTGTTTGTCTCTTGTTTCAAAATATATCAAGGAGCTAAAATTAAATATGTGCTTCCCCTCCCTCAGCTGATTCACGTCAACCTTCAATGGGGAAACAGAAGCACTACTGTACCTGACAGAGTAAAACACAGAAACTGAGACTATTGATAGAAAATGATTTTAGGGTAATTGCTGCTTGCATTCCGTCTGCTCCTTGGAGATGAATGAGTTGTTATTAACCACATGTTCAAATCTGTGATGAGTAAACCCTCCTTGTTTGCCTGGATGGAGAGACGAGTCTCAGGGAACGTGAAGGGTTATGAGGAGGAAAGAGACATTTTAACATGAAACCTGCATCAATGTGCTGTGGTCCTTAAATTTCTTCTGTGGCAGGGAGGCTTTCACGCAGATATTCTGAAATTTTTAAGAGTAGGCAATTGGGGTTTAATCCATGTTATGAAACAGCCTACCAGAAGATGCTGTTCCACCAGAACAGTTGGGAAGAACTTAGCTTGTCCAGCAAAGTCTCAGGACAAAGGAAAACATATGAAAATGTTTAATATTTTCCCCACCAACATTTGAATGTTGCCCAACACGGGGGAAAAAGCCAAAATGCCTCGTGAGCAGCTGCCTGCTGTGGCGGGGGAATGTGTGACTCCATCAGATTCTTCATTAGGGGCCAGAAGAGATGCATTCCAGGTAGCAGGCACCACTTTTTGGTAGCTTGGAATGATTCAGAAAACAGGAAGAATTATTGAGACCATAGGGCATTTTAACTCCTGCATTTTAACTCCTCTGAGCTCCCACTAATGAGCGAAACCAGCTCATTTCCAGTTTCCAGAGCGCTCCTTCTTTTGCAGAGGTCAGGGCTGAATCTCACGGAGGTTAAGTGCCTTTCCCAGGACTGGAGTGCAACTGCAATAAGGGCTGTGGGGACTGATGACAAAGATAGGTCATGTAGCAAAACAATTGCAAGTCAGGAAAGGAATCTGGGCCATGGGGATGTTCAGACCCCTGCACAGCCAGACAAATGCTAACCATGGTGGGAATAAGAAAGAGGACATTGTTCCTTCAAACATCTTGGGACTGAATGTTTATCAACATGGAATCATCTTCAGATTTTTTCAAAACACGGTTCAGCCCAAGGCTTCCCTGGATATCAGTGAAGGAGTTAATAAAAAGCGGTGAAGGCTAATGAGTCTTTAGTAGACTTGAACTCTTTATTTCAGACTTACAGGATAGATGTCTGCAAATCAAAATAATTTGAAAGAAATAATGGATTCCATCTTTATCTGGAAAATAAAATCATGTAATAAAAACATGAAAAATCTCAGAAAACATCAACCAGAAAGACATCATTATCTAGACTCCTCTAGGAAAGTATGAAAAAAGATAAGATCAAAGGTAGATGCACCAACCGCCTTGAACCATGTTTATACATAATATCTTCCATGTGTTCTGCTTTTGAAAGTAGATTAGCATTGGAAATGATTCAAAAACTTCTTCAAATTGAGCAATGCAGCTTTAGGAATACCAACATGAGGATGAGAAAATGCAGAGGAAGAGGTTCAGATGTAGGGAAGAGAAGCTGCTGTAAAGTCCTTGCAAGTTAAAGATGTTGGAGAAGATGTCCAGACATCTGGACACAGGGAGTTGCTTGTTACATGAGAACCTCAGCTATGAATAGAAGGAACCAACAAGCTCAGACCAAGGAGAAGGAGAATTATGCTAAGCTTCCAGTGAAGAGAAATGAAAAGAATATTAATCTAAAATTTCTTATTTATTTTATATTATGTTTTGGGTGTGTGAGAGGGACAGAAAATGTATTTGACTTAGCTCTTGGTATGCTTTTTCCTTTTTTGTTCCTCTCATGTCACAGAAATGCTTTTATTTAACAGGCTAAGATAAGTCTGGGAAATGAGGATACTTACCTTCTGCGTGGAGCCCAGGCATAGTGATGGAAGCAAAGGGAACCTGCCAACAACTCCTTGAGGCCAGGATTCACTGGAGTTTTCTAACTTCTACAGGGGTCACAGTGGTTCATCAGTGGCCTGATTTCACTAGAAGATTCCAGTGTGCTAGATTATGAAAAAGGAGTGTGTAAGAGCCTTTCTGCTGACCTCATGCACACAGTTTGAGTTCTTCGTTGAGTAGGAAGGAGAAGGAGGTGACAGAGGAAGATGTCAGCTTGCATGAGGCCAACACTTCCCCAGATGATTTTGACAAGCAAAGCTGTCTTTGCTCCATTTGAGAAGGCTGAAGGGAATGTGTCCCTGTGCAGAGCAGATCCTAAGGAATGGTAAATATGTTGGCATTCAAAATACACTTGAAATACAACATGCCAGACCTACTCTTCAAAGAAGTTAGAGGTCCTGCCTCAGCCCACCCTCTAAATACATGCTTTGCTTTGAATCCCACTGAAATCAATGCCCCTTTGAAGTGTACTTCCCAGCACTTTCAAGAAGCAGAAGGGAGATTGCAAAAGGTTAGCCTAAAGTAATGGCACTATGAGCTATATAAATCTTACTCTTGGATCTATAGCCTTTCCATCTGCAGCTACATGGACGGGCAAATTTCTTTTGATGCCTGAAACTGTGTTGCAGCACACCAACATTTAGAAATTGCACCTCCTGATTTATTGCTTGAGTGAATTTCTCTTGCTGCAACAGAAGGCACAAAGGAGCCTCTGCGGATCTGGCCAGTCTGAGGACTCATCTGGTTGAACTTCTGCTGCTGTCAGTGCTGGGAGCATTGCCAGTGACGGGCAGGTGGGAAGACACCAGGGTGAAGACAGGATTACGCGGACTGCTGGAGAGTAGGTGTACAATGCTGAAAAGCTTCAGGGGAAAGCAAACTGCAGACTGGCTCCAGCCTGGGGATGCCTCACCCTGCTGTGCCTTCAGCTGTATGGTCTGGCACCTTGTGTGAGTGACTGGGCAGCTGGCTCCAGCACGTTCCACTGACACTGCCCTGTCTGCCCACGTGGTCATGTAACATTGGGTCAAAATCGTCCCTATCATTTCCTTTCACATGTCCCTGCAAAGCTCATTCTTCACTTTCCACCACTCCCAGATCTCCCCCGAAGCTCTGCCTTTCTAGGTTTCTCATCCCTTGAACCTCAGCCTTTTATCTGGCTTTCCCCCAGATACATTATGTTTCATTTTCTCAGTGAATGTCACTTTGGTAATTTTCAGATGGTATGTTGAGACTACATCTATCCTCACTGGTGTTTGCAACGGTAGTATCTGGGAAGCTTAATAAAGCAGAGTATCAAACACAACAACTTGGGTTTGTAGGAACCTCTGAGCTAAGGCAAAGAGAAAGAAAACACTCTGCCCACAGACACAGAGGTGGGTTCAGACTCTAGTGGCACTGAGAACATTTGAGCTTACACCTGATCTGCAAAGATAAAGTTTCTCATCCATTTGAAAAGAAAACAGCAAGGACAGTATTGCCCCCAGCCCTCATGGTTTGTATAAATGTGCGTCAGTAAAGATGAAAAGCAATATGGGTAGGAGAAGAAAAGGCATCCCTATGAGAAGTGCGATTGGCATTTCAGAGGCTGCTTTTGCTTTTAATCTGTGGGTTTTAGAAATGAATGCACTTTAGTTGCTGTAGCAAGAGATTACTTGTGCTGAGTGGGCAAGTTTGGTACAGAGGAGCTGAGTGAGGAACAAGCCCTGTCCAAAGGAGGTAGATGTTCAACCTGACATTGCTCTGGGCACCCATGCTGACCTTGAAACCAATCATGAGCCCTAGGCTCTCCCTGAGGCCACCAGTGCTTTTCTAACATGTGCTGGGATTTGGTGGGGATGCTTGGAAATTGGCTGAGGCATATTTATATAGGTTCAAACTGCTCCACAGTTACCTTGTCTGTCCAAACTTCTAGGTGATACCCACTATGGCAGCCTGGGTCTGCCATTCCCTCTGCATGGGAATCCTCTTTTCCCCTTGGAGAGGACCATTTTCTCCAGCTCCATTTCAGGGTGCATCTTCATGTCCTCACTATCCCCCTAACCATCATAAACAGCAGGTAAAGGGTGCATTTTAAAACAACACTGGTGTATCTCTTTTAAAAATACTTCTTCCCTTCTCACTTCACCTTTCTCATCTTTTTCTTTGCTGGCTTCAAAGTGAATGGTCAAGGGCAAACTCAATTTCACAGTCTTAGTATTATGTATGGTAGGCTGGAGAGCAACAGCTTTCTGAAGCAAGTCTAAATATGGAAGTTCTCTTGGG
Source organism: Certhia americana (assembly GCA_018697195.1). Lineage (NCBI taxonomy): Eukaryota > Metazoa > Chordata > Aves > Passeriformes > Certhiidae > Certhia > Certhia americana. Next base: position 55,485,216 of record CM031857.1, read on the forward strand.
AAAGGAAGGGAGAATGCATCTGTAGCAAAAAAAGAGCTAGGATGAATGAAAAATTAAACACCGGAGGTGATTTATGGCAGGTGAGTACTTGCTTAGTTTAGGACAAAAGGGGTTATTGTAAAATCCATTAGCTAGTGTGTTCTAACTGCTACCTCTTAACATTAATATTAAAGAATATATTTAATTTTATTTTATATTTATATTAAATTTATATTATCACATATGCAAAGGTACAGCTCAGACTGAAGTGAAGGCTAACAAGGAGATAACTTTGCTCTAGCTGGCTAATCTGTGCTAAAATAGTTTTCCTTGTCTAGATTAAGGTCACAGGTCCATGACTGCAAGGAGTTGTAGTAGCTGATTGAGTTTCCCTCATCAGCTGACCAGCAGTACTGGTTGCATATCTACTCTGAACTCACCACGACACTGAATTCACATAATTTCCCAAAGGGGACCCTTGTGCAAAATCTGAGTCACAGTTTATGCTAAAATGTGCAAAACGAGTACTTGCTGTGGCCTTGGTTGGCATTTTCAGCAGAAGGTCTGCCTAAGTTTTGTGCCACAGGTACGTCTCTTGATGCCATGACGTCTGGGTTTTGGATCACTCATCAGTCCTTTGATCCTTTTAGAGTCACAGAATCTACGGGAGGCACTGCTGATAGGCAGACTGAATAAAGCCCCTTTCTCTATCTAATCTGACTGGGCTGATGTAATGCATGATACGAGCCAGCATCTTCACGAGATAGGAATCTAGGAGCAGCTTATGTGGCTAAGCCTTATACCAGACACTGCCCGGTAATGCCGACTGGATGGGGGAATTAACTAGAGGAACAGTCAAGGCTCTTTGATTAAGGGATTGCATCAATTGTTATAAGATATATTTGCAATAAAGATCTGTGGTTCCTGCTAGTAGGTTGGTATCAGTTGTGGCTAAGAACACTATCTTGCCATCTGTTCTTGGCAGGAATTGTACAATCCTTTCTTTCAAGTCGCAGATATTATTACACTTACTCAGCCTTTGTCAGCTCAGGACTTGACCATTATAATGCTCCCTGCAGGATGCTGCTCGCTGCGACCATCTGGAAAAAGAAGCTAGATCAGTATACAGCTGCTTGCTTATTCAGTAGCATTTCATACCACAAATGTCTTACACATCTGCCTTGTCGTCTGCCCCGGCTATTCATTTGAGGGTGTGGTGGGAGGTGCTGCTTTGAATCTATACAATGCTGTGCATGCAGAGAGAGCTATGTTAAAGGAACACTAAGCCTGCAGAGTGTGGCAAAATTTCTAGTTTGGAAGCTTTGCACGATGCCTCTGGACTTAATTAGATATAGGGTAAAGGAGTATTTACACTCCTGTCTTAGGCTACCTGTACACAACATGTCCCCACCAATCAAATTTCTAACCTCTTCCTCTAAATTGCCTTCAAGTCAGATTGCTGTGTTGTCCTCCAGTCACTGTGATGAGTAGCACAGAAAGGATGGTGTCCATCAGGTGTACAGCTGTTCTGTGTTTTGTTTCTCGTGCATGGCCCACGGCCCCACTAACCACACATTTTCCAAGCCTTTCTCAGAGGCAGATTTGTTCCTTTCCTCATGGTCCCTCCTGTGTCACTCATCACTGTGATGATTAATCAGTCAGGTTATCAATCAATTTATTCTCACAGACTCATTTGTGGTGGAGATGGTGGTTATGTCTTCATCTTGCCTGACTGTGATTATTGCATCCTCCTGGGGTCTCACCTGCTTTGAGTATGTTCCACCTCTCATGCCAAACCTTCTTGCTGTTGGTGACTAGTGTGGCTCTCAGTGCACAAGTTGAGGGCACGGTGCCTATATCTCCCGGATTTTTGACATCACTCTGCCTGATGCCCAGGCTGCCTGGAGAAGGAGATGCCCTTTGCACCTCTCTGTCCATTGCAGAGAAGACAAGCAGCAGCACAAATATGGGAGGTCATGGTGAAAGCATCTGAGAACTAGGAGCCTAGCAAGGTGAGCAAGGGAAAGAGGAATAAAGACTGTGATTAAACTAAGGCCACTGGCTCTGCCCCCTGTGGTGCTGCAGAGACTGAGGCAAGGACTAGGACAGAAGGCTGGGTGAAGGATAAACAGTTCAATAGCTGGCAAATAGTTAGGGTTGGTATGGTTAGGAGACCAGGAGAAGGAGGCATGGATGAGAAAGAAACAGCAGAGACTGGGAGAGGCTGGAGCATGTTTTCTACCATGGTCTTGGACAAAAGCCACCCTGGCACTCCTCCATTGGCAAGAAACAGCCTTGAAACTCACCCACAAACTGTGCTATCACCCTCATCTTCTCTCTGGTCCAAAGATTGGATGGCAACCTATCGCTACTATCAATTACTCCCTCGGATCAAGTCTCTGAGTCACTCCAAGTCCTGGAGGATCAATCTACCACAGACCACATCTAACCTGCTGGCTTTTCAAGGCAGACCATACCTGTGGAGGCAAGGTAGAAGTTAAAATTCAATTCACAGTCAAAAACCTTTGGAGCTGCTGCCATACTGTGAGTTGTATTTTCCTGGGTAGCATTCATGTAAGTTGTAGCAGCATTGAACGCGCAGCTCCTCTGTATGAAGTTACAACTGCACGAGGGCATCACACGGTCTATTTGCAAAGCCTGTTAGCTGCATAGCTGCTCTTTTGTACACAAAATCTCTGATTCAGCAAGTTCTTTAATCATGAGTCCCGCTTTAAGCATGTCTCTGAAAATCGGGTCTTATGTCACATACCTCTGAAAAATCAATTTTTGTCTCAATTTGTGGCTTTTTTCTGTTGTATGAGCTCTCTTGCTGGATTTGTCTGAAATTCTGTGCCTGAAGCAGAACAGCAAGGAAACATACAAGTTCTTATAAATAATTACGCTTGTCAAAAAAGTTATCTTCCTATGGCTTAAAGTGATACTATCAATGTTTTCCATTTTTTCTGCTTTATTCCCCCAATAAGGACTACCCCTGTAAAATATAAAAACCAGCTCCTAAAACTACCCACAGTCTGAGAGGTTTTTTTCCCTCTTTTTGGTTAATGAGGATAAAACAGGACACCAGAAAAAACAGGATGTATTTACTCCTATGTCTTCCTTTAAGCTCCAGAAATTGTATGCCCATACCATTCAGCTTCACAAGTTTACTTGCAAATCAAAAACACTCTAAATTGGCATGATCCCACAAAGCCTGCCACGCACTACATCCAAACACATGGCAAGAAATTTGTCCAAATAACATTTTTATGTCTAGTTCATATCTAATTTATATCTAGTTCTACTATATACCAAGACTGCTACATGTGCACAGATCAAGATTAGTGATTCAATGATGCCTGCTGAAAGGTGGGGAAAATTACCTGTTCTATTAAAATCTAGAAATTTTCCTATGCATTTAGAGACAATATTTTTTGGCTGGAGTTATCTAAACTGCATCTTGCCCTCCTACTCCTCGTAATGTGTATGACAGACTTCGCTGCTGGCTTCCACAGGGGTGATTGATTGCATTTGGATATCAGAGAGTGTGTTCCTGAGTCTCAGAAAGTTTGTGAAGGCAGACACTACATGGCTCCCCTGGTGACTTGCAGAGGATGTATATGCCAGTTGTGATGGAAAAAAACCATGACCTCTCTTTTTGTCTTCAGAAATTTTACAGATCTGTCCACAGAAAGCCAATTTGGGAATCAAATAACCTTTGTGTTTTCTAGGTTGCAGTCTGAATAGGCAGAGAAGGAGGAAACTACTGTCAATAAATGCAAAGCTAAAAATAGGAAGACCAAAAGCCTCAGCAGGGCTCTGGAAGAATCCTTAAGGTGGAAGTAAGAGTTATTTATAAGGTTGGGAGCGGAGGGGAGAGAGAGGTCAGTAGAAGACATTACATTACTTACATGGTTTGGGTTCCAGAAATTACTTTCTGGTACACACAGCATCATTAGGAGGTGTCTCTGCTCAAGTCCTGGGTCCTAGCTACTTTTTGTGCCAACATGTTGTTCCATGCCAGGAAGCAGGTTTCTAGGCATTCCCAGGATGTAGGAGGGACAAGACTCATGATCTGTGGCTCCAGTTTAGAGAGCAGACATTCTTACTTGCAGATACATGTTTTGCAAAAGCACTTTTTGGAGCCTGAAAGCAGTTCAAGCTGTCTCCACAGGCATAGTCCTAACTGATAGGTAGTTTGATGGAATTGTAGGCAGATGCAAGCCTGGGGTGGAGTCATTTTCTCCAGACTGACTTGCAAAGGACTGAATTTTCTAAGTTTGTTACTTAGGATGTATCCAAATATCTCCCAATGGAAGGTGAGCTTTGAGGATTGGTACTGACTTAGGCCAGATACAATTAAGCAAATAGTTCAGTGCAACAGGATCAAATGCTAGAAACTTGACATTTACACAATGTATATTGGTCTCATTCTAGTATCATCCCATTAGCACACAAAATGTGTCCCTAGAGAACACCTTTTCATTGAGTTTTATCAGCAAGGGAGCCAGCTGGTGTTTCTGAGACTACTCCATGATGTGCACCCTAGCAGGGAAAGTGGAAGTGCCTAGGGGATGCATTGCAGAAGTACTTCCCAGTGCAAACAAAACTCTGTTGTAGACACATCCTTAGATTAATAATGTTTATACAACTGAAATAGCTACCATGATACCTATCCCTCAATCTGAGTACTCCACTGAAAATGTGAGGTCTGAGACAAACCCAAGATGAATGACCTCATTTACACTTCTAAAATCTGAAAAATGTTTTCACCTCACATTTTCAAAGGAAATAGAGGGAATATTTCTTTCACAATTTTTCTATCTTTAATCGTAAAGGTAATAAAATATTTGGCTATTAACCAGCATTAACAAATTCTGCATTATAACAACTGTTACAATTTTATTTAATGAAAAGTCTTGGGCAAGCTAAATAACAGATGGATATTCCAGCCTAATGTAATGTAATAGAATATAAATGACCAGTGAGTGTGTATTTAAATATCTCCTCTCAGGCATAGTTTAAATTGGCTATTTACATTAATTCTGAGTTAAATTGCTGGTGAACTCTATGAGGAATTTAATCTAGTTTGCCATATATGAGAAAGAAGAATAACAGTTATGCAGGAGGTGTGTCCTGCCTGGCGGTTCAAGTGGACCTCCTTGATTGTAGAAGGACACATCTGAAAAATTGCCTGTGCAGAGGAGCATCAGAAGGAAATGTTGGGACAGACAGCTCCTGGATGAAATAACTGACAGCATCCCATGGAGGAGCACTAATACTTCAGAGGCCTGATTTACTTCTTGCCCACACAAAACAATTCCACCGGTACAAGTGTGGGACAGGGAGTTGCAGTGTGGAGGTGGGAAGGTACACCCGGGGCCTGTAATCACTTAAATGGGCTTTGCTGCATGAGGAAATGATTGAGATAAGGAGCAATGAGGTGGAAATGTCTCTCGCTGAGGCTGAAGCTTGAAAAGCAGCGGCAGTCCTTCAGCAGCTAATTTAGCAGTCATATTGCATATCAAAGGGACCCACTGACTTTTGGAGTGCACAGAATAAATAATTGATACCTCACCAGGGGGACTATCACGTCTCAGCCGTCAAGCTGATGGGAATTAGCCTCATTGGAGGGGATGTTTGCAAGGCCAGAGCATAGGCAATACTGGTGATAAGCAATTTGGCTGTGACATAATGCAGAAGTTAATGACATGTCAGTATTTTGTTATACCATTTTACTCTCTGCTCTTCATTAAACCCTTCCAGTGTCTGAAAAGTAATTTCTTTCCAGTCACCACTGCAGTTGTTGAAGCCCTCTGACCCCAGCAGCCTGGTCACAAGGGTGTCATGACATTCCTGCTAGAACAAAACGGCTCTCTGAAAAGCGTGTAGGCAAGAGAGATGCTGCACAGGCTATTTCCACTGCAAAGCTTCTTGGATGTTTCTGCATTTGGGGATGAAAACATTAAAATTATTTTTTAAAATAAAGACTCAAGATCAGGACCCTGCCAGTGGCACATCCAAAACAAGATGGTTCAGTGTCACCCACCAACTTGTACATAAGGACATGATTTTTATGATGGGAAAACTGGCTGTACAGCCATCATCAGGAAAGTCTGTGACCAGAGGTTTCACTTGTATTTGCCTGAAGGCAAACACTTCACCAAGAGAAAATCCCATTGCAAACCATTTGGTCATTTTTGAGTGCCTTGCCACTTGACTTAGAGTCTAGGTGAGGGATATGAAAATAATCTGGGAGTACAACAAAAACTGCAGGGAATAGCTGTGAACCGGGAAGGTAGTGAGTGACACTACTCTATGACATGGCTGTGTATCTTGGTCTGGTTGTACACTCCCACACTCTGGATCTGTCTGCATGCACCTAAAATTTAGAAGAGAGATTTTGCCAGACACCGGAGATAGGAGAAAAACACTCAGGTGGAAGTAAATCCACCCCTCATCTTTATCAGCTATCTCTGCAACAAGAAAAGGAGACATAACAAAGCTTTTATTTCTCAGGGACAGGCTATTAGACCAGAGAGCTCCCGACTATCAGAGTGATGACTTGCTGAGACCTTTTAGGGATACAGAGCAAAAGTACCCTCCATCATCCTGTCAGGGAGCTGATAGATTGTAGCACCTCTTGCTCACATATCAGCAGCGCAAGCCCTTGGAACACAGCGTGCTGCTGCAGCCAGCTAACTCCCAGCTCCGGCCCCAGCCTGCAGCTGTTCCTTGAAAAAACCAGCCCAGGTCATTGGTTCCACCTGGGACCGGACAGGAGCATGCCCCCAGCCTGGCCCTGCATGCCATGCATGCCTCAAGCCCCCTACAATCAACAGGGGGGCAGCTGCGGGGGAAACCGGCTCAAGCCTGTCCCATGAAGTGCTAATGGACAAGCCGGCAGGAGAGGTGGTGGGGTTTTTTTTGGCTTCTTCCCGAGGGGCAGCCTAACGTAACTAAATAGGAAGACAAAGATGCGCGGGTCATTCCTGCTGTGGGCGGCCCTAGGTGACAGCTCTTTCCACTGGCACTGGGTCACAGCCGTGTGCCGAGCTGGGAGCTGGGTGAAGCCGCTGCACTTGCCCAGTGTCAATCAGGGATGGGCAGGCTAAGGCAATGAACTCCTTCATGTTGAGAACAGGAACAGCCAGAAGACAGGCTGTGCTGTGCTGCACATCACCTTCAGTAACATTTGAGCTGTGCCTTAAGCTTTGGAGGCCTTAAGCCCCATCCCCTTAAGGAGGTTGTTGTTTCAGAAACATGGAGGTCTACAAAAAAAAAAATGGTGCTATAGCTGGAATCTGGTATGTTCCAGGACTGGTATGTACAAGACTTAAAATCATGGAAATCAGCGCTTTGCAGCCTGCACTGCTTTCAGAATCCTGGAGCCAAGGTCAGAGGTGGTTGCAGTGATGCATATTACCTGACATTATGTTGTAATATAAAAAAAAAAATTTGGAAAACTGTCAATCCATTAATGAGCAAGACCATTTTACCAAATGTTAGTTTGGTATGTTAGGAAATGTTAGGTTTCTGCGAACCTAAATGCCATCAGTGAATATATCCTTCCCAATCTTCTCTGTATTTACCTCTGTACAGGTGAAGAACTAAATAAAAATGGGCACTGGGAAATCAAGTGATTTACTCAAGGCCATACAAAGGACTGACTGCCTTGCTTTTGGCATTCAAACCAGGCACACATGTTGGGAGCAGTCTCACCCCACATTCCTTCTCTTTTCTGCGATTAATACCCCCAGAAGCCAAGCTCTCTGGAGGTGCTTGTGTCTTCCCTTTTATGGCAAATGGAACCTTATCTGGGTACATGGGAGGCACTGGAGACAACTCAGCCACTTCTGAGGCACTGTCCAATACCTTTATAATGATATTAATCGCCATTCCCAACTGTGCTATTCACTCTCAGATCAGGATTTAGCAAGCTTGCATTTCATAATCTGCCTCTGAATTCTAAAATAATCCACCACAACCACTGTAGTAGACTCTTCAAATTAAAATGCTGTTTAACAGGAAAATGAAGTTCTAGAAATGTATTGCAAAATTAGAATTACCCATAAAATAAAATAATTTTGATGTGACATATCTGGCTGTAAATTTGCCTTGCAACAGAAATATTCATAATTACAGTAATTTGCAGCTCAGACTCTTACTGTAGTTACATGATCCCGTAATTGCTGAGTTGTCTGCTAAGCGCTGGTTGTGCTAGATAAACCAGTTTGCTGTTTAAAGGAACAGACTCCAAGCCAGCTCCAGTGCATCCTGAAGCCATGGAAAACTTCCTAGAGACTGCAGTGAGCGGTGGGCTGGACCTTCAGCTGGAAGGGAAGGTATTCAATCTCCTGCAGAACTGTTCCAGTAACATTTGTTCAGAAGTGTGGAATACATAGTGCTTTACTGTGTAAAGCAACCTCTACTGTAAATCACTGCATCTTCACTGAGCAGTTCTGGGTTTATGCCACTGCAAATGGAAAATACTCTGGTCAACATTATGGATAAAACTTTGGCTTGTAGTTAGGATACCAAGCTGCTGATTTCCTCAATTTCAGATATGAATGTTCACTTTCTAGGAGCCACAATTAGGAGAGGTGTAATTCAATAAATACTACTTCCAGATTGCATAAGCATGCCTCCCAAAAAACATTGAGTATTTGAGCTTGACTGCAATTAATAACGATGAAAACATAATCTGTTTGGGCTGATTACATACAAAATGGCATAACCCATGGAGGTATCTTCTCAATAATACCAGTAAGCAAAGAACTTGCAGAGGAAAGGAGAGCCTGAGGTTCAGGTCCTTGATCCCAGAGAAGCATCTGCATTTCATTTCGGGCAAAGCAAAAAAAGAGTCCTAATGTTCTCTGTTCCTAAATCCTGAGCCTTTAAAGTTGCTCTCAGCTAGTTCTACCATCTTGTTTCCACAAACCTGTGCTCCAGGGAGGTTTATATTCAGCAAGAACAGAGACTGGACTACCTGTGGAACTGTGTTCTCTCTCTCTTGGGATGTGGACACCGTGGGCTTGGACTCCTCTAGATTGTGGTCCAAAAGGATTTTTCATCCCCTAAGAAAGCCTTCTTAGAATCAAGCTTTCAGCTGTGCTGCATGGTCAGACAGTAAGTAATGCTGTAATAAATAACAGATAGGTTTTGGTTTTGGTTTTTTAAAAGAATTAAAACTTTCTTTTTTTTTTTTTTTTTTTTTTTTTTTTTTTTTTTTTAAATAATGAATACTACCATTTAAGCTCTTTCTTCTGGTCTGTAAAATTAATGTTACACTCAATCTCATATTTTATGACACTAGAAAAAGAAACCTGCAAGAGATAGGTTTTTATACTTCAGCCAATGTTGTAGCCATGCCTGTTTAGTCAAATTTATTGAGCACAGTGTTTGAATGATATCTCCTCTATTATCTAATGGATGTCAGCAATGATCACCCACTTATGGAGGAAAACTTATTGCAGCCAACAGCACAAGGTTTCTTCAAAAAAATTCTGTGACCAAGGTTGGCCAGGTACCAACCTAATTCAGCTAAAAGACATAACCACTAAGGACTTTCTGCTGTGCCTGGGGAAGAAGCAATTAAAAAGCTACTTTACCCAAAAGCTCAGGAGAGTCTCGTGACATACTGCCTCTTAGCAGCCTGAATCTTGCTGCTGATGGGATGTCTGCTTGGAAAGGCCCCATCCACCCAGGCTCATACATTATAGCATTTCATTATGCTCACTGCAACTTAATACCTCCTACAGCAAGCAGGTTGCTGGCACATAAAAATGCAACCAGCTCACATGGACACTTTGCTGTGAGGAACCTTGAGTGGTGTGCCACAGTATTTTATATTACAGGTTTTGTGGCTGTAGTTGATTACAAATACTGGTATTATTAGAAATACAAAATATGGCTATTCAGCTTGTATAAATCCTTTAAAAAGACTATTTCAGTATGTGACCTCTGGAAGGAGAGTTCAGATGCACATAATGCAATTTTTCCCTTTTCCCTGGGCTAAGCAGGGAAGCTGCTAGTCAGGCTTTGCCCAATAATTTAAGGAGTTTGTTCCTCCTTCTGGGGGAACACCAAGCTTTTCTCATCACTTCTGTTTAACTAGGTTTCTGTCACTGTAGTTTGAACAATGCTGTACATTGCTGACCTTCCTGAGAAGGAAGGAGTCTGACTTCAGAAGCCAACAGCTAGACTGGGATTTGGGATTGTTTATCCCCACTCCAATGCATCCTCTTCCTCTGAAATGTGTATCTGGAGCTGCTTGTTCCTCTCCCCTCTCATCTCTAGCAAGCCTTCACCTCCTGCTCATCAGTCCTGGGGGTCAGGTCTGGGATGCTGCAGGTGGGAAGGAGAAAGATGAGGTGAGATTGTGGTTGCTGCCACACAATCAGCAATGGGAGCTGCAGGGACAACTGCTGCTGCTGGGGGGGGCCAGCTCCATCCTGGCCAGTCTGTCCTCTGCAACCCAGTGCAGCCGCATCACTGCAGCACGTGTGGCCAGTCTACAGCAGGCACTGTGCCACTTTCAACAAACAGGCCAAGGGGAAGGGACCTGCAGATCCTCTTCAACCTGCAAGCCCAAGAGCAAATGATTGTCCAATGTTTCTTTTGGAAGTAATGGATTGCAGTACAGGAATATCAAGACCTAGAATGTCTGGGCAAGCTGCCGTGAGCAAAATCACCCCTCCCTCCTCCCTGCATGCACATCATCACACAATAAATGTTGATGCCATCAGTAACCACAGCAGTGTGCCAGCTAATGGACCAGCAGCAAGAGATGAACTGCTACCTCAACAGAGAGACCTGTTGGAGTAGAATTTGATTCAGCTCTGTTCCTATTCTCAATTTTTTTCTTTGTTACAGTAGGTCTTTGGGATGGCAGAAATACTAGTACTTCTTTCTGGATGGTTCTTCCAACCTCTACCCCATCTCTTTTTTATTTTTTAACACATACCTCTCTGCAGTTTTTAATTGCAAGTACCCTTCTCCCTCCTAAAGAGCTGACAGTACTGATGTCTGGGGTCTAATAGTGGTTCTTATACAGAGAGACACTGGTGCCTACAGAGATGGAGCCAGAGTCCACAGACAAGCTCTGCAATGGGTACCATGCTGAGCTTCATCACATGATACCAAGGATCCGTCTTCTCAGCAGTTTTCTTGGCTGTGCTCCAAATTTTAGATCAATTTTATGCTATCATCTTATATAATCTATTTTTTCCCTCTCTTAAAAAAAAAAAAACAAACAACAAAAAAACCTGCCATGACAAGAGGGTTGTTACATCAATAAGAAAAGCAGTAAAAACATTGACTTTATGGAGTCTTCTGCCCTGGGCTGTATGTTTTGTAAAGCATTTTTTCAGTCAGTGCCAGGCTGGGATTATGAAGTGTGATAACCAGATGCAGATAATCTGCATGTGCAAAGTTGAATAGCTGGACAGTGCAAATAGCATTGATTTTTGTCATACTTAATGAAAGTTATTATTCTGACCTTAACGCTTCCTTAACTTTCACAGTAGTGTGTGGTGCTTTATCTCTATGACTTCCTGGCCCCATACAGCTTCTGTCCAAGACAACAGAAATTTTATCAGTGATTTCAAAGGGCACAAGCTCCTACCAATGGTGTCAATAACAACTGCATTATAAGGCTATTCTCTTGGAAAAATTACCTGAACAGGAGTTCCCTGAACAGGAAAAACCACAGTATGGGTAAGGACACTAAATATTTGCCATGAGTTCATGTGGATCCACGTGTCCGTCATAGTTTTCACAGCTAATGTGGCAGCAAGTAGATGCTCAGCCAGGCTCATTTTCAGGTGTCTGTTTCCTCTAGATTGAAGCCAAAGTCCAGATCTGTTGGCAGTGACTCTGTAATGTCAGTAGAGCTTATGCTTCTGTGGCCAAAGGTAAATTGCGTCATGCTTTTTATTGAAATGTTCCTTAATTGCCTTTATTGCTTTGATTAACATGTTTAATAAATAGAATATATATTTTATAAAGAGATTAGAGAAAAGGAGAGTTGCTAATACCATTATATAATCTTGCAAATCCTAAACCTGAAATTGCCTTTTGCTTGCTGTTCTACAGCACATCTTTTTCTTTGTGTCCTCTATAGCTGACAGAATAGTGTTTGTTTAAAAAAATATGTGACAGAAAACACCATGGGAAAAAATGTATTGTGAAATCTCAGCCAACCCGCAGGAAGGCTCAAGCCGGGACTGTCAACACACACAATCCCAATTCAATGTCTGCTCTTTGCAGCAGAAGAAGGCAGTGCAGTACTAAGCAGAAATTAATTAGAAAACCAAAATGAAAGAACAGAGCAAATTTTATTTCTTCCTAATCCCAACCCAAACATGATTGGCAAATACCTGTCTACTGTATAAGGATATGGTTTCACTTTGTAGTTCCTACCTAGTGAAAGCCATAAACTAGCTCACAGTGAAGTTATCATTTTTTTTGAAAGCCCAAACAAAACTCCTACTGATTTCAGTGGAGCTAGGCTTTCATTTGATAAGCTTATCTTCTGCTATTTCAGCACTCTAAGAAACCAATATTAGTTTTCCATTTTTTTTCAAATCCTGCATTTCTTGGTCTGTGTATTTCAAGTAATTCATGATAAACACTGTGAACATACAGTATGATGCTATATATTTCTCAGAGTTGTAGGATGTCATTTTACTGCTTGCCCTTCACAGAGACACACTAGATAAAACAGACAAAAGGCTTCTGTGTACCTCTCCCCAGTGTAAAACAAGACCAGCTCTTAAATTGACTTTTCTGATTGGGAATGGATCTTGAGATTGATGAACTGTTCAGGGTTTGAAGGTATCCACAGGCTCTGCCTGAAAATACTTCTTTGTTTGGCTTGGTTCCACCAGAGGAAAAAAAAAAAAAAAGTGCCACACCCCAACAGATTCACTCACATCTGTTTTAGATGCTTTGGACACTCGCCAAATAAAAGTAGTTTTGCTATTACTAAGGAAAGGCTTTCACCTTTGATTATGAATTGGAAACATTGCTATGGAAGTAAAGCATTAAAAAAAACTAAACAATAAAAATCTACCCAGGAACTTAAAGTGAATTTGATAGCTGCCTATGCCCAAGCTGTCACTTAAACTTTTTTGAAGCATGATGTTAACCACAGGAGCCCAGGCCAGAACTGGTGAGCAGCTGTTCTGTTTGGTACCCTGATCTTCCCAGATTGCTATTGCACCCCACAGTATCGAGGTTTCACTGTGTGCCAGCAAACTGTAGAGTTCACAGGACTCTTTCTTCTGCTAAGCTACTAAGTAACCCTGTATTATTTTTGCAAGCATTTAAGCATACTTTAAAAATGGTCTGGATGTGAGATGTACAGCCAGTGCCAGGCTTACCTTCCAGAATGAGACTGCCCTTCCCAGATGGCATGACTTGTACGGAGAACTTCCGATACTGTCATAGCAATGTACACACTCCTTATCACACAGAGAATTACATTCAGAGCGTTTTGACAGCCTCTGGGGTTGTGAGTGACTAGCAGTGGCTTTCCACACAGACATTACAGTGTTGGGGCAGGTGTGGGGCTTGGTGTGTCACCTCCCCACCTACCTTACGTCAGTATTATAAAATCATCATCATCACATATGCTATTGCATTAGTAATGGCCACAGAACCTCCCTCTGCAGCTGCTGCTGCTCAGGGTGGCAAGCTGGTCTGCAGCAGGGCTAGGAAATTCTGGCTTCCTGCAGCTCTGTGTCTGTGACACTTAGGAGAGCTTTGGCTATAGGGCTTTTACACCATGTCTTTTACACAACAGAGCTTCTCTCTCTCTCTTACATGCTTCATCCTCATGTCATATCAGGAGTAAAAGTTACACTATAACTTACCTCCTCTGCTTTGTTAAGCTTGTGCAAACTAAAGGTGTTTGGGACCTCTGTCTTTTTATCAAATACATTAAAATTTCCATATTGTTTGGAAATATATTTAATTGCTGGAGTTTGGAGAAAAAAAATGGGAAAAACATGCACTTGTAGATATTTTGACTCTTTTGGAAAGTATGTTTAAAAAAATACTACGTGAGATGTAGGGCTTTCACTTTCTACCATGCTGCTCAACAAGATGAGTAAAATGGTCACAGCACATTATTTATAGAAACGGTGCTAGGGCAGTGCTCCTGGACATCCTGCTGGCAGGGGCCCTTCTGCTCTGTAGAAAAAGCCTTTCATGAGTAGGATGCCAGCCACCATTGCTGCCCTACAGTAATGTTTCTAGACACTGGGCACACCAGAAACCAGAAGCACAAGTTGAAATGCTGTCTGTGGCATGTTGTGACTGGGTATATTTATATTCACCCTTTTAGTTCCCTGAAAGTTTTCAAGTGTTTTTTTGAAAGATGGGGGTTTACACAAGGCAGAACGGAGTACTGCTGGGATATGATTTCACAGAACCATAGAATGGTTTGGGGTGGAAGGAACCTTTAGGATAATCTTGTTCCAACCCTGCTACTATGGGCAGGGATACCTTCCACTACACCAGGTTGCTCAAAGCCCCATCTAACCCGGCCTTGAACACTTCCAGGGATGGAGCATCCACAGCTTCTCTGGGCAATCTCTGCCAGTGTTTCACCACTCTCACAGTAAAGAAATTCCTCCTAATATCTAATCCAAATCTACACTCCTTCCATTTAAACTCTTTCTGTTTCTTTAGATCAGCTGAGACAGAGGCTCTAAGATTGCTGGTATTCGTGCAAAACTGAATATCCTTGGATTTGTTGTCCACATCTATTGCTTATGCTGTCTTTTCCACTAATTTATCAGGTGAGCAGGTGGTCTGTGTAGAGTCTGCTGCCTCTGATCAAGCAGAATCCCTCTCACAATACAGAATAGGAGCTGGTTTGAGGTTTTAAAAATTCATTTATTTCATAAATAGGCACTTCTTTTTTTTTGTCCAGCAGCAATTTATGCTGCTGATTATGTGACTTTCTAAGAAATCCCTTGCTTAAAGCATATAGAAAGAAATAATAATAGAGTGGAGAACTCTAAGTCCTGTAAGACTTGTGGAAATCTCTGCCAAAGTAGGTCAATGTGTTCGCACATCAGTTTTAGCAGAACTGCTGGAAGATTCCTGAGAGAGGTAATAATCTGAAACTGCTTTATTTGTTGCTGGCTTTGCAATCTGCTTAGACTTACTTTAAAAAGTGGTTAAAAATATAGTGAAAATTTTTTATGGGAACTGAGACAATAGCAGTCATGTTGAGAAAGGAAGCCACATGCTTGTATCACTATGCAAAGCTCTAAATGATTCCTTCAGTAGGCTCCAAATGTTTCTGAATTAATCACAGATATTTCTCATATTATTATAATTTTTAGCCTTAAGAATTAACAAATTATGAGAACTTTCAGAAACCTATGGCAACAATCATCATCTTAGAAAAAAATAGTTTACCTGGAATTTCCTCAAGTAGCAGAAAAACAAATAAAAAATTTATGAGAAATTTTAGTAAAATATCTGCCAGTTCAAATCCTGGCCTGTATCTAGAAGCCATAGCACTTTCTGCATCCTAAATATGCATACGACTGGATGTACAGGTTTTGACAAAATATTATTATACTTACACTAATATAGCATGCAAATTCTTTGGTACCCTTACACCTTTGTCTCAAACCAGAATGTTTTCTACAAAAATTCCCAAATTTTCTTCTCCTTTCCCAGTCTCCAGTAGCTAAATTTAATTCCTGTTTTTTTCAACTTTGCTAAACAGCAACAACTGGTAGCCAGTTATCATTTTTGAGCTGTGTTTTCAGCCAAAGAGCTGGATTTAGAGCTCTGAAATGTGAAAACACAACCAAGGCATTTGTAGCACATGCAATTGCCAGCCTTTCCTATAAATAGCTGGGTCAGGAGAGCACCTGTGTTTTTTCCCTCCCAGCATTTGATGGATAGCTTTGCTGGCATCTCTGCAATAGACACTACACTAAATTCAAAAGAGAGGCTTAGTCAGTTCTAAGTAATGGAAAGTGTCCAAATTCTCTTTGGCTTTGATTCTAACAGGGAAAGACATCATTTTCTTGTCTCTTTCCAGATTAAACTCCATTCCATTTTCCACTGCCCTCAATGCACACTCCTGAAAATCCCACAGATGCATTAACATTCAGTCAATGAAATATTTCTAGAAGCTAGACTACTCCAATGTTTAGGTGCCTCTGCAGTTGCAAGGCCTTGATTTTAGCTTGCCCTTACAGTGCATAAATTGCCTTTAATTTTGACAGTCAAGCAGTAACTTCTTGACAGCCGGTACTGTCTTGTACCTTTGCTAGCTATACCACCCTGTCTTTAAAGCTGCCATTTCGATCCTCTGTTGAATGCTCATAAAAGAGAAAAAAGTAATAATCACCATCCAAACCATGAAGAACCTGGGTTTTCATGAGTTCTCGTGGAAGTCCATGAGGAAACTTTTCTTTTTCAGCACAGATTGTTTGGAAATTCTTCAGAATGCGGGTGAAAAAACAACGTGCAAATGTTTTCTCTTTCCCTTGTGCAGGATAAATAAACCACCCCCAGCTGGTAGAGTATCAACAATTCCACATTCTGGCATTGGGGAAGCAGGATGAAGGGAGGGATTATATATCAAGGGAAGTGTGAGCAGCAGGTTCGGGCTGTGAATGCAAACTATACCTACGGAAAAGATGTAACCTGCTAACCTCAACCTCTTAAACCCTTTCCTTGAAGATGGCATGCTACAGAAAGTACAAGCTATTTTCTTGCTGCTCGCAACCTTTGGTTCAGCTGCTTGCAGACTCAGGAGGATTTGCTACCCAAGTTTATAAGTGGATCACGCTTTCAAAGTTTTCTTTGCAACTTCAAAGGGCAGGAGGGTACTTCAGACTGGAAATTAACAGCAACAGCACACAAGTTCTAGACTGTGCCAAGTGCTGGCACTGTCTGGGCAGTCCATTCTGACACACTGCAGTGTCCTTGACCCAACCTTGTATGAGCCACCTTGCATATGCTAACACGTGCACTAGCTCAGGGCAAACTCACCAGCCAAGAATACACACCATTCCTCAAGTGGCTTCTACTACTTGTGTCAAGTTTCGGATTACTACACTGATAGAGACTCCAGGATGGCTTAATGGTAGCTCATGCACGTGTCTGCACACTCACAGTTGCAGATTGCTTGCTAAGCAACGTATTCAAATGCATTCAAAAAGTGTGTGTCAATTCTCAGTGGCCTTTTTCCACATAAAATTCAGTTCAACTGAAGTAATTTCAACTGAAGTTGACCAAATGTAGAGCTCCAAAAGGGCAGGTTCCCAGGTTACAGCTTACTTTACTTAGCCCCATTGAAACCGCCAAGATTGGTGACAGACCACACTCCACCAGATCGACCAGTTTGTGTTTGGCCATGACATTTCTAGCCTGATTTCCTTAGGCAAAGGTTTGTGACTGCAGCTTTAGTGCAAGGGCACATACATGCATAAATGTGTGTACATTTGCATGTCTATGAATTCCCCTTCTCATCACTGTCCATCACCCACTAGAATTGTTGAAGCTCTCATTCACTTCCAGCCAAATCTGACAGCAGAGCAGAGATTTTTAATATGCTCATTTTCTATGGGGCCACATAAATAGGAAGTTAGTTAATGGATAAAAGCTCTGGTAGTATATCAGTAGTCCAAAGGAAAAGGTGCAGCTCCTATAGCATATGTCTATGTCCCTACATTAATTTTTCAGGACCATTTTCTGTTACTAAGGGCAGGAGGCTGTGAACAGCCCATTACTAAACATACTACTAAATGCTCTTGCCCTCCAAAACAGGGTGGCCAACTATGTGGTTGAAATGGCATTGGCCAAAGCTCAGTCCCACACAGTGTCCTGGATTCATTTGGGAGACTGTTACAGACACAGGTCAGCACCACACCAAGCACCATTTAGGTAATTTTACAGTACAGAGCACTGAATTCAACTGGCCAGAACTGCTTCCAGGGATTGTTTGATGTAGTACAGCCACTGGCAGAGAAACTCAAAAAGGAAAAACTTAAGCATGTCCCATCCACAAAAGCTTGGATCAAGGTCACTACCATATTAGACAAGGGAGAATCCAAGTATGAAATACAAACCTCTGGGAAATAGGCCTCATTAAATCTGTTTCTGACAGGATAACTTGTTTAGCTGATGGCACCTTACTTAGAATTCACTCCCACTAGCAACCCATTTCAGATATGATACAGAAACTCTCAGCCCCGGATGCCAGAAGCATGAGGTTTTTGTTTTTTTTAGTATTCATTTAGCTGTTCAGATTTTGTTCTCTAGTTTGTTTGTAGTAGCTGCCACTATGATTGTTTTTTTAAGACATTGTAATTATGTGCACCTTTATTGCTTAACATGTGAATCAGATGATTTATCTTATTTGCTAACAGTAGAGGCAACTGAGAATTCAGACCATGACCTCCACGGCTAAAGCATGAAGATGTTAAAATCTTAGAGTATGAAGTCTGCTAACCAGCAGCTGCAAAGTCTCATCTTCCATGGCACAAAGAAAGACAGAGGACAAATACCGAGTAGCTGCACACTGGATATCTGAAGGACAGCCTCCTGCAAGGATAAACAGCTGAAAATTGTAGCAATGCTGAGAAGATTTAAGACTTGGAGGAGCTGGAAACTTGAATGCCCATGAGGACTCTGAAAATTGCAAGCTGTAGGCTCCATCTCTAGAGTACCAGAGAATGAAGTCTCACATTCCTGCTGCAATATTATTAACATCTGTTTGTATTTCAGTGGCACCTAGTGACTCAAATCCAAGACTAAGCCAACCAACTGAAAAATGAGTACACATGCAGCATGAGTCCATGATGTGCATACACATGAAGAGAAAGACTCCAGAGAAGGAAATACTTTTTGCGTGCATCTTTCTTTGTCATTGATGCACTTGTTCCATGAATAACAGCAATAACAATACTTGCCTGCCTACAGACTTTTTGCCATGCTACAGAGCAGGCCAACATCCTTCCCTATTCATCAACAATTTTCTCCTCACCGGAACATTGCTCCTCTTCAAGCTCTTTTTGCCCCAGAGAGGGCTGTGTGGTGGCTGGCCAGACCTAGCTGGCCAAACTGCGGTGCTGTGACCACTGCCACCCAAATGGCCATGGGGTTCCTTGTTGTTCCCTGCAGCCTGTGTTAGGACCTCACCCTTTCCTAGGCTGTAGAAGTGCAGGATCTTCAGTGCTACCACACCTTTGGGATCTCTATCCCAGTCTGAAATCAACGAACAAGTTCAGAGTTATTAAAGAGGGGCTGACAGACAACCAGACAGACAGCCAGGCAGAACAGTTGTGTAAGCTTTGTTTCCTTAGGAAAGCAGGCTAAAAAAAGAAACTAAATGCAGTATTCACTCATCATTGTCTACAAAAACACTGAAATCAGCTATTTAACACTTTGCAATGAGTGTAATGGCTCAGCAGAGTTATTTATTCTGCTTGAAAAACCTGTTTCTAGGCCTCTGAGGATTAGTTGAGAAGCAGCATAACCTCTGTGTGACCTACCCGAGAAGAAGCTGGTCTAACTGGAAGCCTGAAAGCAGTAGTTTGAAAGTGGTGGCAGCTATGCGTAGCTATGAAACTAAGGGTAAGTTTTGCAGAGAATGAAAATACTCTAAGCATCAGAAAGGAGAAGGAGTCACAGAAAGTAAGTGAAAAGTAGGATAAAAGACAAATGGAAAAACAAAAATCCAGAATCAGCATCTTAACAAATGCATTTAGGAGTGCTATGCAACATGGTATATAATTTAAACGATAGGTTAAAGGTATGTTTGGATAGTTGTTAGAGTCTGTACAGTGAAGACAGATTTGGTGTTCCTAAACACTTTTTAAATCAACATGAAACATCACTGCCTCCAAATGTAGTGGATGTCAAAGCAGAGCAAAGATGACAGCATCAGTAACATGAAGCCAGGGCTGAACCCACAAATCTGCTTTCATCTATCTGCCAATGTTGGGTTTAGGAGGTCATGTTCACATGGACTGTACAGAGATGTCCAGTTTGGGAAGAAGGAAGACAAGAGACATGGGAAGGAGCTCTCAGCTGCACAGGCCAGGCCAAACCAAGTCCAGAGCACCCTTGGCTAATATCATCTGGCAGCAGGAGGAGGAAGTGTCAATTAGCAGACAAGGAGAGCACCACCAAGCTTCACTTAGGATACATATATTAAGACTATATATACACAAAATAATACAATGTATATTTTCACATATAAAACCAGAGATAAAAATATTTACATAAATATGCACATGTTTATATGCATGCATAGATTTATCTATATAAAGAATGTGATTTTATTCCCCAGCATACTGTTAAAGAATAAAATCACATTCTTTCCTGCTCTGGATAATCACTTGTCACTTTAATCCTGGTATCAGGTAAGAGCCTTCAATTATTGATTGCTGTCCTTTGCCAGATAAGAGTATTGTATATATTAATGGTAGGAATAATCTTACAGATTATATTAACCCTCTCTTGGTAAGCATAGGATTACTCTGTACAGGCTATTCTCTTGTAATTTATCTTGGCTAAATTTGAGTGTCACTGTAATTGATTTTCTACCCCTTTCTCATGAGCTGCCTTTCACTATTAGTGTCCAGTGTACCTTTCCAACTGTTTGTTCTGATGTTCAGTCTAAACATTCTTTTTCTGATGCCATGGGCTCACATACCTCCCACCTTGCCCAAGGTCCCTATTGATAGACACATTAGACATCTAATTACCCTGGATTCTCCTAGCAGTTAGTGGAGACAGCTCCAGAGGATGCAGAGCTTGTAGGCGAATGTTCCTTCTCTGTACGGGCAATGTTACAGCAACACTTCTAATTCAGGTACCTCACTGGGGGTGAGCTGAATTTGGATTTTGAAATACTACCCCTCCCCTTTAAATAGTCACAGATGATTATCTTGTGATTTAATGCCTCAACCTGAGGACACTCACAAACAAATACATATTATGACTGAAATTCCTGCTTTTTCTAACATCCCGTCTTTGCTGCTTTTTTCTGGGATACTTCCTGTTCTCCAATATGCTTCTAGTACCACAATATTCTTAAATTATTACAATTCACAGGGCATACCAGCAACACCATCTTCACAAATGCCACCAAACATTAAAAATGTTACTTTGCATCCATTTTATACTCCAAATCAGATCTAATTTTATGTTTACTAAGCGTGTGAACTAAGCAAGCATACTTTTGGAAATACTAAGCCTGCATGTTATTTCCTGGACCTGTGTGATTGACACACCACCTCTCATCTTCATGTCTGTGAATTTCATTTGTATCCCATTAACTTCCTCCTTTATGAACCAAGAAAAAAGTAACATCTCCTGCAGCCCACGCCAAGAGGGAGTTGTTAGAAGTCCTCTCACCAAGGATTCCCCTTTGACCATCCTCACTAGGCTGCTGAGAAGGCACCTGTCAATTTGAGACCAAGTGTTCTGCGTGTTACTGAGCTACATTTAGATGTGTGCTGACCAGGGTTTGACTTTTGCTTCCCACAAACGGTTTAAAAGAGACAGCTGGGAGACACTGGGCAGGGGGTGTTTGCTGCAGGAAGCAATTCCCTCACTTAACAATGTCACCGTATTTTGTCTCACGGGACAGACACACTGACATACTGCCCTTTATTCAAGTAGGATGGGCTCCATCAGCACAGTCTGAGGTGTGTTTTGACACTATTTCTGCCTTTCTTCATGTGTTATCTAAGAATTCATTCAGCAGTGAGATGTGGCAAGTAACCCCAGTGGGTTTTAAACTCTCATCAGTGCTTCCATGCTGAAACTACTAATAAAGGCATTAAGACTGAGCAGGAATAAAGCACTTTCCAATCAATAACAGCATGCATTTTTGTTTGATGGGCTATTCAAAATGGGGAATTTTCTAATTTCTTATGAACAACAGTTAAAATGCCTTAATAACAGGTAAAACTGGAAATGAGGTAATATATCTTGATCCTAAAGCCATGAAATATTGCAGGGCTGGCTTTTAAGCTAAGACACAAAGCTCCATCAGACACAATGTCAGCATCTTTCAAAAAAATATTGGCAGCATAAGGAGTAACTTTCTTCTTGATAAGGACTCAACTGTGTTACCAACTAAAGGTAAACAAAATCCTAAGTCTCCATAAGGCCACACCTTAGCACATACCTCATTTTTTGTCTTCTGAGCCTACAAATATTTACACATTTAATGTTAAGTTTTTAGGGGTTTGGTAACCAAAAGTTAATAGTCAAAGGGACTATTCACATGACTGAAGTTAAGCCTCTGACTACGTGTTTGAACTGTCAGGACTTTGCACATCTTTTGTTCTACTGAAAGTGATAAAGGCACATTTTTTCTCGTGCTTGAGTTTGAAATCCTAAACCTGTTTCCCACTGAATTTTGTCACAAGGGCATTTTTAATATGACTTTCAAGGGTTGTCAGTGTACGTGTGCAAAAGCAAAAGTGACACATGCAGTATTTAAAATGCAGAGATAATCGGAGACAAGATGCCTGAAAAATCATAAGGTAGGGAAACAAACCAAAGTCCTTACAGATGTAGAATTAAATAAATTTACTGTTATTATGAATGACTTTGTAAGTCCTTTAGCAGAGAAATAGTGTAGTATATATAACTTTTATTACTGGAGTTACCAGGAAAAATACCAAGTGACTCTTGCTAAAAATTGTGATTACTTCTGCAGTGCTCATGACCAGTCTGCGCTTGTTTTCAGTAAGCAGTTCAGTTACACTACAACTAATGTATATAAAAAACTAAGCTGAAGTTTGCACAAGTACTGCCCCATAGAAAATCCTGGATTTCTGCAAACAAATACTTGCTTCCACAGAATATGTTTTAAATGGCCAGAAATACTGTTGACAGCCAAAAAGGGAGATGAAAATTAGATACACAAGCTTCAGACAATTAATGATTTCAAGAAGAATTTCTCTGTACCCTCCATAATCAGGACATTCTGTCTGCTCCCAATTACTGTCATAATATGACAAAAATTGTGTGCTGTACTAAATACTAACTAACTATACATTCTACTTTTCAAAAAAATTCAGCATCAAAGAAATCTATCCCTTCAGGGGAAAACCAAAATTTAATTCTAGCCTGAGATTTTAAAGATGTGTGCCTTATCACAACAGACATACTCACTCCTGACAATGTAAGAAAACCACACATATATCACAGAACTTTTAGACATCAGAAAATTCCCAGTGTAGTGAGGGAACACAAAGTACGCTCCTAAACAAAGCATTTTCCTAAGTGCTTTCCTCTATCAGGGTTAGGATCAGTCAAAAGCAAACAATTCCACACAATCTTTGCAACTGAGAAATACAAACTAAGTGCTCACATTTTCAGCATTTTTAAACAGTCCCATACAAATGTTTATGTTTAATTCATAAAAAGTAAAACTAATCTAAAAAAAAAAAAAAAATTTGACTTGCTACTTTGCTCATTGATGTACCAGAAAAAAAAAAAAAAAAAAAAAAAAAGAAAAAAAAAAAAAATAGGTGGAGGGGAGGGAAGGCTCTATTTAACTGTTGGACCATTTTCCATTGATTTGATCATCTATTTTATTTAATCTTCAGCTTAATTATATATACGATTTGGCTGACTAATCAAAGATCAAACAGTTAGCAATCTAAGACCTGTACTCTGCAAACACTTAATTAAATAAATGATCTCACATTACAGAGGTACTGTATTCATTACAGTTGCATGTTGAGGTATCTGAGAAATACTTTCCATAACTTGGCATCTCTATAAGATGCAAGTTCATCAGTTGACTACAAATTCAAGAGAAAATGGAGGAATAAAGGAGAGCAAGATGAATAGAGTGATAAAATCATGGTGATCTTTTGGCTGTTAATTCATTAGTCACGGGTTGGTGGAAGATTTACTTTTAACCCTTGCTCTCAGAATACAGTCTATATATTCCTGTATGTAGTCTACACACCTATAAAGTGATGATAAAGCTTCTAAACGTCTTTCATTAAATCTGAATTTCAATGCAATCCCCATTAAAAAAGGACTACCTACTTGGCCATATTCCCCAAGTGCAGGTATAATGAATATTTTAAAACAACTTTTCCAGATGATCTAAAAAGACATAATTTTGTGTATATTGGCATTGGAATACACCTTACTAGTCTAAAGAAAACTGATTTTATTTTTTTTCAAGACAGAAGTGTTGATTTCTGCAAGCATTTACTTAATAAAATCTTGTGAGAAAACTTCCCTTTCCCAAGTGTTCAACTTTACTTAATAAGAATTAAAATAAGGGAAGAAAAGTGTCTCAGTAGGCGTTTTGGAATCAGTAAACTCAACCAACCAACAAACCAGCCAACTAAAAACAAAACAAGAAAGGAAGATCAAGACTTGACTTGAACTTTCTAAGAAAATGCAGAAGTAGAATTACCACTTTTTCAGGGCTGAAAGGTGAGAATTTTCTTATGACTACTTCTCTTAGAAGGAAGAAAAAATTGCATACATCTTTGCAAATCAACTTAGAGACTACAGTCAGCAATATTAATGAACAGAGAGAAGCTTTCTGTCTAAACCAACAATGGCAGCTTCATTTGAAAAAAACCCCTTTTCATTAAATTTTTAAAAATATTATTTATGAAGCAGTCACATAGGATTTAAAGCATGCATCAGACTGATTTGTCATGATTCTGACTGTTTTGAGTAAAAAGCCCACAGTATTCCAGCTTGTTGGCTTTATAATTACTCAGTACAAAGACATAAACTACCGCATATGCCAGGATGAATGCACAAAACTGTGTCAAACAGTAAAGGAGCCAAAGAAAGAAAATATTAAAATACTGCTTCTTTTGGTATCCTTGGAGAATCTGTGGTGGTAACAAGGCTTGTTGTTTCCTGTCTGAAGAAACATTACATATAAGGGAGAGAGATCTCTAAATATTTACCCTGTGACGATCTTGTTCTTTTGCACTAGCCCGAATCATAAGATTTGCAAGTTAAAGTAAGGGTTATTCCAGACACTCACTCTGCCTGTCTGGCAGTGGGGACTGCATCAAACTCTGGTTCATTTGGGAAGCATGTATGTAGGAGATGCAATCCAAAGGGATTCCTCTATCCTGGCAACCCTCCAGCAGTCTTTGGTGTGCAGCTGAGGTAATGATGGGACTGCAGGACTGTCTGCCCTGTAGTCATGAGCAGAGACCATGGTCAACAAGCTGCTGAATCCATCCAGTGATGACACAAGTAACTCCAGTTCCAGTTGGCTGATCAATACAGTTAATTAAAAAATAGCAGGTAGACCTGTTTGGAATAACTGCTGGGTAATTTCACTTACTTTCAACATGGTCAGTTTTGTGTGGTGTTTAAATATTTAGTATTTTGTAAATTAGGTGCATGATGAAGTTTCTTTTCCTACCTTGAACAACTAAGGAATACAATCTGTAGCAATTACAAATTTCAGTGGTTTTATTTTAATTTCATATCATTTAATAGATATGAAAAGAAATTAAAATTGTTAATCAGAGAATCCCATTTCTATGCTTAGACTAATGCTTACAAAAAAATGAAGGGAAGAGAAGTAGGCTTATACCTGAAGAAAATAGACAACGAAAGAAAAAGGGTGAAACATAAAAATGTTCATATTTACAAACTGTATTAAAAAATTAATTTCAAACGAGCCACTTCCAACGTGCTTTGTCTAGTCTAGACTATTATTTTGATTGTTACCAAATCAGTGATCACATCATGCAGATAAGTTAACACTGTTAACTTATTCCATTTATTCTTCAGTTTTCTCTTTATAAGAAGGGAACTATATTTTAACCCAATTAAAAAAAAACCAAAACACATTTCACACACTGTATTAAGAAGCAGCCCAGCTTTTCAAAATGAATATAAGTTAATTAGCATTAGCATAGGCAAAGTAAATATTTAATCAATAAAAATACTGCACTTCTAATTCTTTTTCAGCCTTGCTGATATCGATTAGGTGCATACAAACTTTACAGCTCAATCCTTTCGGTTGCTTTTGCTCAAATTTTTAAGTCTAGAAACCAGCTTATCTGTATTCATAGCCTATGTGCTTTAAAAGTAGTTGGACTTTGTTCAAACATTCAAAAAATCATCTTTTAGCTGCAAATTATCACAGAAAACTCAATTCCTCAAAGGAAATTGTTCTCGGAAAGTTATAAGCAGACAGAACAGGGATTTTTAATGGCAGTTGACTCTCAGTGTTGAGCTCTCATCTCAAAAACGTTTACACATGTGAGAATCTCATCAAAGACAATCTAAGATTTCAATGTTGCATCAAGGATCAAGATGTAGACAGATTGTGGGCACCTTTGTAATGCTTTCCTGAAATCTGCAAAGGTCACATATAGACAGCTCACTTTCAGGGAGTATGGTCTTAAAGTTTGGGCTTCTATCTGATTAACAGTTTAAAAAAATTACATTGTCTTGTCCTCAGGAAAAGACTATTATTTAACTATGTGTCAATTGTTCTTTAGTGTCTGTATAAAGGCAGTACAGCCATGGAAGGAGCAAGGGTTGCAAGTCTACCTTTCAGGTACCTGGAGACCTGAGCTGAAAGCCTGCATTCCATATAAAAGGAATTAAACTGCAAAAGGCAGGGTTTTATCAAAAGCCACCCCTATCCCCACACCAAATGAGAGCTAGATAAGAGAGGTTATCAGGGAGAGGCAAGATGGAAGGGTAAAATTCAGGAACAGGCAGCAAAAGCTCTTACTGTGTGTGACCTTGAATCCCTGCCCTTTTCACAAAATGGAGCAAGAAAAGCAGCTTTTTAGTTCCTTGGTGATTAAACGCCACATACTAAACATGGGAGACTCAAATCTCCTCTCTGCCCGAAGGAACTAACATTTACATCTCCCATAAGAACTCTCTAATGACTCAGCTATATGATATAATACCTTGGACTCTCACAACTTTTTTTTCTCATTAAAGCTCTACCACTGGTCCTTATGTGCTTAAATATTCACCGCAAAAAGAACCAAGCTTTGTTTTTTCTCCATGACCTGTTGATTGTCCAGACCAGTGGGCTCCACAGTCAGGTTACAACACTAGCCTGAGTCTTCCAAGTCCTGCAAACACTTCACCATTCCAGGCAAGCCAGAGCACTGATTCGAGGCACATCCTGCCTGCTCATAGATGCCTCTATTTGGAGACAAGGCCATGCTGCCAGGAGTTGGGAACACGACCAGCTCTCCAGGCATCGTGCACACCCTACGTGCCACCAGGCTGCTGGAAAAACAGGGCAGAGGGCGTGAATCTGTCCCTGTAGGAATGCAGGACATCCCACCTATCGAGCTCTGAAAGTCTAGATGGAGAGGGTTCTGCTGCCAAGAGAGGTAGAGCAATGCCAATGGTGGGGATCCATTGATCACGGTGGGGCCATGAGATACAAGGAAAATCTCCTGGCAGATATGCGTGCATCGAGGGTCCCAGATCAGGTGGTTGTTGATCTGCTGAAGGGGAGACGCTAGCGCTGTTTGGGATGCGATGGAGCGGGATGGGATGGGAGCAGTCTCACCGTGGAGCGCGTGTTGATCTTTGCCAGCTGGCTCTGAGGATGCCAGCACTGGAATAGTGAAGGAAGATCGGTAAGGTCGGTTGATTTCACCTCGATCCCGTTTAGTAAGTTTTGATCGTTTGAGGGGGTTTTGTTTGGTTTTTTGTTTGTTTTTTTTTTTTTTTCTCAGTGCTTCGGTATGCTTCATCTGGAGCTTTCATGAGAAGCTCCTCCACACACACACACACACACACACACACACATAAAGAGACACAGGCACATCGATACGCCGCATGTGGATGCGGATGAACGACTCCCCCTGCCCTCCGGGCAGCACTGCTCCGGCCCCGGCGGTGCTGAGGGCTCCTGCAGGGTGGGCGGCGACCCCGGCCGGGGATGGGATGGAGCGGGGCACCGGGGCGAGCCGCCCGCCCCGGGCACAAAGGGAAAGGCGGCCCCGAGCCAGGGGGATGCGCACACACTCCGCTTTCCTCCCCATGCGCGGGGGAAGGAGCGGGCAGGAATATTCTGGACCGAGGGAGGGGAGGAAGGTGATGAATAACTTGAATAAATCTGCAGCGGAGCTGAGCAGAGGGGGAGGGAGGCGGCGGCGGCAGGTCATGTGAGGCACAGTCATGCTGCGGGCAGAGAGGGGGCACCTGGCGGGTACACGACGCGGTCTGTGAGGGAGGGGTCCGGCATGCCGCCATGGCCGCAGCCTCGCCCCCTCCCCAGCCGGGACCCCGCCGCCCGCCGCGGGCTCGGCGCCGCTCGGCCATTTCCGCCACGCGAGCCGAGCCCTATTTCCGCCGGCCCCGGCCAGACGGGCTTTATGTCTGCCGGCGGGGCGCGCGTGCGCGGCCGCCGCCGCCATCTTACGTTGTCTCTCGCCCGCCCTCCCCTTTGGCGAGCTCTCCCCTCCTCCCCCCCGCGGCGCCTCCTCCAGCGCTCCGTGAGGAGACGGGGCAGGCACGGGGAGGGAGAGAGCCGCGGCGGCGGGGAAGCCGGGAGTAGACCCTGAGGGAAGAAAGGACGGGGCGGACGCACACGCGGGAGGAGGAGGACGGATTCCAGGCGCGGTTCTGCGGAGGACGAGCGGGTGCCGCCTGTTATAAAGGGGGAGGAGGCGGCGGAGGGGGAAGGAAGAGCGTGCGGAGCGGAGCCTCCTCCAGAGACAGCCAGACACAGGGAGGAGAGAGCGGCTGCCTGGCTGGCTCCCCCTTCCTCCCTCCCTCTCGCTCTCCTTTTCATGGACTCTCTTGTCGGGTTGCTGCTGCTGCTGCTTTTCGTCCGTCCTTATTCCGTCTAATACCCAAAATGATTCAGCTCCATGGCTGCCACTGACTGGGATGTCCCTGCCCGGCTCAGCCTGCCGCTGCCGCCCTACTGTGCGCCAGTCCTGTACGTATCCGCGCCTTCCTCCTGCTCTTACTCCTAGGAGCGGTGATGGCGAGGGGCGCCGGCCGCCTCGCCGAGCTGCCCTGCGGGCCCGCCGGCTGCCCTCGCCCCGCCGAGGCGGGGAGGGAGGCAGGCAGAGAGGGAGGGCGGTGCTGCCGGCTGCCGGCGAGCCGCGGCGCCCGGCGGAGCCTCCGCGGGGAGAAGGAAGGGGCTCGCCCCTGGGGCGGCCGGCTGGCTGCCCTCCTGGGAGAGGCGCAGTCTGGGGGCTGGGAAGGGAGGGCGGCCGAGCAGGGAGGTGGTGGTAGGAATCAAAGGGAGGTGGGGGGGAGGGTGGTAGGGAGAAAGAAAGTGAATGGCGGAGGATTGAAAGTGTCACATTCAGAGGCGGCGGAGGACCGGTGCTCGCCCCCTCCCTGTCTCGGAGGGGAGGAGGAGGGGAGGGGAGGGGGGTGGTGGTGAGCGGCGGTGCCGAGCCGCCTCAGCCCGTGCGCTGCGGGAGTCGGGGGGGGAGGTTGTGCGTGGTGGTGTCTGCCCTGCCCTGAGCACACAGCTAACTGTGTGTGTGTGTGTGTGTCTGTGTGTCTGTCTGTCTCTTTCCATACCGGGGGATTGCACTCTTAAAATACACCCGATACAATGCACCAGCCTGACTCAGCCGCAGACATTAGTGCTAGGAAGATGGCGCACCCGGCGATGTTTCCTAGAAGGGGCAGCAGCAGTAGCAGCGGCAGCAGCTGCGTTACTGCTCCCACTGCACCAGGTACCGGCGTTGGGAGCGCTGCCCTCTCCGCCGAGGATTTTCAGCCGCCTTTGCTGGTCCAGCCGCCGCCTCCATCTCCTGCAGCAGCTTCAACAGCGGGTCCACAGCCGACACCCCCTCATCCACAAAGCCTGAACCTCCTCTCGCAGTCTCAGCTCCAGCCACAGCCCCTTGCACAGACTGGAGCTCAAATGAAAAAGAAAAGTGGCTTTCAAATTACCAGTGTGACCCCTGCTCAAATATCAGCTAGTATGAGCTCTAATAACAGCATAGCTGAGGATACAGAAAGCTATGATGACCTGGATGAATCTCACACTGAAGACCTGTCATCTTCAGAAATCTTGGATGTGTCTTTATCCAGAGCTACTGACATGGGAGAACCTGAGAGGAGTTCTTCTGAAGAGACTCTAAATAACTTCCAAGAGGCAGAGACTCCTGGGGCTGTTTCTCCAAACCAGCCTCATCTTCCTCAGCAGCATGCTCCTCTGCCTCATCACCCACAGCAGAGTGTTGTGATCAATGGAAGTGTTCATCCCCATCATGTTCATCATCACCACCATCTTCACCACCACCACCATGGACACCATCATCCATCGCATCCAGGGGTGGGTAGTGCCCCAATTTCTGGCGGACCACCACCCAGTCCATCATTTAGAAAACTATCAACAACTGGAAGCTCTGACAATGTTATATCAACTGCACCAGTTTCTGCTGCATCATCCACTGGTTCCCCGGCATCTGCCGTGTCTAATATCCGCACTACAAGTACTCCTGGCAATTTAGGTATAAGTCCTGCTGCTGGAACTAGTACCTTAAATAATATTGGTGGTGGTAGTTCTAGTGTGGCAAGCAATGTGCTTGGTACTATAAATTTAAGCAACATCATGAGTACTGGTAATGTAAATGCTTTGTCTGGAACTAGCAGCAGTGCTAATGTGAATATCTTGAGTGGTGTTGGCAATGGTACGAGTGCTTCCTCTAGTGTCATTAACAATGTTACTAATCCAACTGCAGGAATGGCAGTGGGATCAAGCCAGCAGCAGCCTGCATCTGGCACATCAAGGTTTAGGGTTGTAAAATTAGATTCTAGTTCTGAACCTTTCAAAAAAGGTAGATGGACATGCACTGAATTCTATGATAAAGAAAACACTGTTGCAGTTTCGGAGGGAGTAGCAGTAAACAAAGCAGTAGAGACGATAAAACAAAACCCGCTTGAAGTGACTTCTGAAAGGGAGAGCACCAGTGGGAGTTCTGTTAGCAGCAATGTAAGCACACTGAGTCACTATACAGAAAGTGTGGGAAGTGGAGAAATGGGAGCACCTACTGTGGTACAGCAGCAAGCATTTCAAGGTGTGGGTCCGCAGCAGATGGATTTTAGCAGTGCTGCTCCTCCAGCAATTCCAGCATCTAGTATACCACAGAGTGTTTCTCAATCACAGCTTGCACAAGTCCAGCTGCATTCTCAAGAAGTAAACTATCCGCAGCAGAAGCCAGGGGTCCAACCTCCTGCACAGGCCAGTCTAACCACTGTTACTGGGGTTCAGCCAGCCCCAGTTAATATACTAGGTGTATCCCCATCTCTGGGCCACCAGCAGCCTGCCCTTCAGAGTATGGCTCAACAGCAGCTGCCGTATTCTCAGCCGGCACAGCCTGTGCAGACTTTGCCAGTGGTGCAGCAGCAGCAGTTGCAGTACGGACAGCAGCAGCAGCAACAGCAGCCGGTTCCTTCGCAGATGGCCGCGGGTCACGTTAAGCCGGTGAACCAAAACCCTGTCACAGGGGCTATGCCAGACTACATTCAACATCAGCAGATCCTTCAGACTCCAGCCCCTGCCATGCAGCCGAGTTCTACAGGAGTAGGAGCTGGGCAACCGGTTCCTGTTGCCCAGGCACAGGGCGTGCAGCCTTCAGTGCAAGCACATCCAGCTGCTGCCCCAGCTCAGCCTGTTGCACATGCTCCAGCAGCAATACCAGGTGTAGCTGCCAGTGGTCAAATACTAAATGTTGGGCAGCAAGGAAGCGTAGCTGCTGTGGTGCAGCCATCATCTGCTACAAACCAAATTCCACCTCCAGTTATGCCATCAACGGCTGCTCCTCCATCTTCCCAAGTAGTGCAACCTGTGCAGACAGGAATAATGCAGCAGGGATTACAGGCTAGCACTACAGGCCTTCCTCAACCAATGGTCATTGCTCAGCAAAACACCTTGTTACCTGTACAGCCACAGGCACAAGGAGTGGAATCTGTAGTCCAAGGGATGACTGGCCAGCAGCTGCCTGCGGTAAGCCCTATACCCTCAGCTAGTACTGTTCCTGCACCAAGTCAAGCTGGTTCAGCTGTGCCTCCTGGCATACCTTCTGCTTCTGTAGGTTTGGGACAGCCACAGAATATAGCACAGGCTTCAGCTGTGCAGAACGGCAGTTTGGCTCAAAGTGTTAGTCAACCTCCCTTGATATCAACAAGTATAGGTATGCCAGTGGCACAGAGCGTGCCACAGCAGATGCCACTAAGCTCTACCCAGTTCCCTGCACAATCACTAGCTCAGTCCATTGTAAGCCAAATCGAAGATGGCAGACGCCCTACGGAGCCTTCCTTGGTGGGTTTACCTCAGGCTGCCAGCGTTGAGAGCGGTGGTGGAGCATCGGCCGCTTCAGATGGCGGTAGCAGCAGCATGCCATCCTCGGCATCCCTCTTCCCGCTGAAGGTGCTGCCGTTGACAACGCCTCTTGTAGATGGTGAGGATGAGAGGTAAGACTGCCTGTAACTTTATTAAAAGATGGACTCTCCGATAGTTTGATTTGCGCTAACTTGCAGGTCTTGTTACAGCCACTCTGAAATGAAGCGGTGTGATATCTCTGTCTAATTAAAATACTATTTCTCAGGTCTCAGCACATGCAGATATTGTATTAAAGAACTTGTTTTTCTCTTGAGGGGGTGGGTTGTATTGATTATGCTTTGAAACTACTGTGTGGGTAAATTGTGCTTAACAGTCTGTTCAGTGTGTAATATTCTCATTGTGTTGAGGAAGACAAGAATACTGTCGAGTGTGGGTATACTAGTGGTGATTGCAGTTTATTTATTATATGGAAATAATTAATATTTATTCTTAGGTATATTTTTTTTTTCACAAGTCTAGTCTTCATCCTGCCTTAGCTTCTCTTTTAAAGTATTGACTTTACTAAGGTTGAACCAGTTGCAGTTCTGTGGTGTATTTAAAACCTTTTTGACAGCCAAGAGACGCTTTAGGCAAATAAGTATGGCAGGGTAAGGGATGTTCAGCAACATTGTTGTGGGTCTTTGAATTGAACCTGGGGTGCTTTTGGTCTTGATGGTGTTGCTTCAAAGCATTAATGCTTTGGTGAGATCTGCTCAGGCCTGCCAAAGGATGGTGAACCTTTGAATCTGGTGCACCAATTCTGTGCAGTTAAGAGAAAGAAAACTGCATGTTCTTTCCCATTTTCGCCAGTTCAAACTGCATTTATTCTCTCACCTACACCTTTTCAAGTGAATAACCACTGCGTGTTCTTAATAGTACGTGCCTGTGAATACTCTCATTTCTTTGACAGTGTGTGCAGAGAAGTTGAGACCATTGTGTGTGCAGGCTGAATGGATTGAAACATCAATTCTAAAGCACGGTAGTTTGATATTAATTATGTGAAAAGTCCTCAATGTGTTGAGGACCTCTTGTGATATGAGTTTGCAAATGGCCAGGATGACTCCTGCTTCTTCCAAAGAACTTCCTGTCTAAGAAGCTACATTAATGGGAGAAGTAACATTTAAGTTAAATAACCCGCCTTGGGAATGTGGAGCAGGACAGAAAACACTAGAAAAATTGAGACTAGGATGAGGAGACAAAATAAGGCTCTAACCTAAACACAAGGTGGAAAAACGCCGTAGCAATGGGAGGTGAAGCACTTTTTAAATACCTTCTTGGTGCCATAACTTAAGTCAGGAGTAATGCCAGTGGACAGACTTTATTAATTTAATTTTTTAAAAAATAACATGGGCTGCTGGGAGAGGCTGGATTCTTTCCTTAATATTGAAAATCCTAACTCTATCAGCAGTCTCTGATTATGTTGATCATAAGGTGTTGACTGCCGTAGTGGCTTTCATCACATCGTTCTGAGATGCCAGAGAACTGTAATGAGTAGCAGCTTGTCTTCCAGGAGTGCTAGAAGACAAGTTCCAACACTGTTGCATTCTGATTATGTTTTTTTAGTCAATAAGTACATGAACGTGGTAGAAGACAGATTGAGGTGTTAAAGCCAACAGTGTCACCATTATGCTACTGGCAGTTTTTCAGGAAGGTTTTTTGGTTTTCTTTCATTTGAATTTTGTAAACTGAGACATTGATCCTTCTCTTCACAGGTCCCACTGGTGTTTGGTGGTGTTATTTGTTTTTGTTGTTGTGTGGTTGTTGTTTCTTGGTTTGTTTTCTTTCATCAACCAAAAATTCCCCCATAGCTTTCAGGGGATCGTAGCTGAGTAGGAGAATCACAAGCTTATTGATACTCAGTGCTTTGGAAAATGACATCTAGAATATGTCTGTACCCTGATTTTAAGAACATATGTTAACAGTTTGAAATGATTGGTAGTTTTTCCAGAATGTTTAAATCCCTCAGGGTAACAATAGCCAGAAATACCTTCTTCCTCTGTTGTTTGGCTAGCCAAAGATCATATCCTTTCTTCTCCCGTGCACATTGCGTCTTTGTTCAATCTGTCATCTCCAGGTAGACTACAATTTTGTTTAG
Source organism: Certhia americana (assembly GCA_018697195.1). Taxonomy (NCBI): domain Eukaryota; kingdom Metazoa; phylum Chordata; class Aves; order Passeriformes; family Certhiidae; genus Certhia; species Certhia americana. The sequence continues at coordinate 55,519,637 of CM031857.1, forward strand.
CAGCAGTTGGAAAACCATTTATATTCTTTACACAAAGCAGGATATGACTCTATTAAATGGAGACCAAAAATAATTGGGTTTTTTTTGCATGGCAGTAGTGACCAGATCTCTCTTGTGTACAATCAGACAATTTACAGCTGCACGTCTCCCTGTATGTGACATTAAAAACCTAGTGAGATTGCTTCTGTTTCCGCTTCCAGGGGATCTCAGGGCAGGGTCCTGCTATTGTCATCTTCACTGGAATTTTGGGCTGCAGCTTAGAGTTTGTTACTCACTAAAGGCAGTGCAAGATACTTTGTTATTCTGCTTGGCTCCCCATTTTTCTGGCCATGAGATTTCTCTAGTTAATTTTTTTGCTGTTTTTTAGATTATCTCCTCTTTTACAGGAGGTAAAGGATAGTGTATTGTAAAAGGACATAAGCATTTCAGAAGCAGGTGTATTGTAAATATGTGTGTTTGAAATCCCCATTCCTCTCCGTCTTATCTGCACACACATACATCACTGAAGATTTCTATCAATACATCCCAAGTGATTCTAAACCTGGCAAAGGAAAAGGTAGGAGAAAAGTAGTGAGTGATGACATAATTGGGCCAGCGAAGAAGCTGTAAAATTCCATTTAGCGTGCCTTTGAAAAAACATCTGACCCATGTAATACCTTGTATAGATTAACTCCCAGCTTTCCTTAAACCTGTGTATAACTGCGTTTAAGGCTGTGCCAGTATCTTTAAGTCTGTTCAGTTTTTAGAACACCATTTGCAGCTCTTTCTATGCCTGTTATCAGGGCATGGCCATTTAATTATAGACAGTGTGGAGTGTATCTGCTTTGAGAACTGTAACCTTTATTTCCCCAGTATGAATGACTTTTATTTCAAGTCATAGTGAAGATTAGATAATAAAAATGAGCTGGCAGAATGCCGTATGGAAAATTAATTTGCGAATGTTAATAAATAGAGAGGATACAAATAATACTCTGTACTTTCTGTACTTAAAAAAAATCATACTGCCAAACAAAAAACTCAAAACCCCATCAGAATCACCAAACACCCATAGTTCTTCTGACTAGTCTTATGCCTGTTGGGTATGCCATTGATGTTTGTGTGATGGTAGATTCTTCATCATTTAATTTTTTGGTCTGCAAAAACGCAGGCCGCTTTTTTGGTTGTTAATGCCTTTTTTTTTCCTTTTCCCTAGCTTGAGCCATGGTATTATTGACTCAATGCATAGTTCTTGTATAGTTTCTTGCATTTGGAGTGGTTACCTTGATTTATTCACTATAGTTATTAAATCTTGCCAATTTTAGACATGGTCTTTTGAGTTTAGTTTCTTTGAAACTGTAGAGCATGATAGCTTTTATTTTCACGTGTTTGATATTTAAGCATGGAAGAATGCATGTTTATAATTGCAGTGAATTTTTTTGTGTATTTATACTTAGTGTTGCAAAATCAGTTTTACATCTTCGTAGACAATGTTTTGCTGTGCTTGCTTGCAGTAAGATTTTGTATGGACTTACTTTTTTTAAGTTACCTGTAAAGTGACAACTCTAAAAGTCAATGTATTTTACAGCAATTATAAAGGCTGCTGTGAGTGAATTTAAAAACAACTTAATTTGAAATGGTGTTTGCCATTACTCAAAAGCAGACTTTGTGAATGAAGGATAAGAGAACTAATAACTGCCTCCCTGTCCTTCACAGCATTTCCTGTAGAGTTGTTTGCATTCTTTAGGTTGGTGCAAGTTGTGTTCACCTGTTTGTGCACATCATCCAATGAAGCTGAAGAGAAAGGAAGAAAAGATGATGGTAAACATAGAAGAGGCAGAGAGATTTAAAATAATTTTTATTATCTGACAATGTCATTATTTTTTAAGAGAAATTTTTATTAAAAGATCCCTTTAGAAATGTTTTTGGCGTAGGACGTGTGTTTTGGATTGTTTCTAAGTTTGTAGAGGGGCTGGAAAATGAAAGCTGAACGTAAGAATCAAAAGAGTTGTGAGCAGCCTTTGAGAAATCTCTAGCAGTAGTAACTAGTACTAGATTGTAAAGTGAAGTACAGTCAGAAAGCTGGATTAATGTTCAGCATGTATGCAGTTATGTATGGAAAGGTTGACCAAGTACAAGTGAGATTTTTACAGATGAAGTTCAATGCTTTTTGAAGATTTTAGCAAGCAGTAGTGAATGAAGTAAGGAAGGTAGAACTGCAAGCTTCAATTATGTTTTTGATGCAGTAACTATTTTGCATACTTTGATTGTATAAGTGATTTTAGAGTTTGTGTGGGCTTTTTTTAGTTTCTGGAAGTTTTGCTGCTCTGTATGTAGTGAGAAAGGGAGTAGATACTTTACAACAAAGGATTTCTGGTGGATTAGCATGGATTTATAGTGTTTGTTTTTTTTTTTTTTAGTTGCATCTTTGGGGCAGTGGTGTTATTTTCTGTCTTGCAGAATTTAAACTTGCTTCACAATCTTGCCACCATTTTAAAAGCCGTGTGATATGAGTTCCAGGAGATGGCCTGTTAAAAAAATCTGGTTATATCTTCAATTGTGCTTTCTGTGGAACCTGAAAAAATTATTAACCTCACTAATGGCAAGTCAAGTGAGTAGAAAGAGAGAACTTTGATGAAGAAAATGTGCTTGCTGTTGTGTCTTGCTGACAAGTCCAGTTTCTCACTTTGTCTGATGGAGTAAAAGACCTGTTGTTGGCATTTGCTTTGTTAGTTCTGCTCTAAGTAAAGAACAATGAGGGATTTAGGGTCTGCACCTTGTATCTCTGCTGACCAGCTGTAGGTGGCAATACCTTTTTTGACAGAGCTTTTCCTGGTATGTTTTTATAGATGCATTTTCTGCGTGCCATGATATACTTTGAACTAAGGGTTGCTACTGTGCTTGGTATTGCATTGTCTTTCAAGACAGAAGACCCCAACAGATACAGGGGGTTGTAAAAGCAGTAATTTAACACTTAAGGCAGATGCTGAGAATAATCTCTTCAACTGATTTCTTAAAACCGTTCCTTAGCAATGCAGTTTTGCTCATCGGAGCAGTGCATTGCATAAATACGGAACCATCTATGTATGTGTATGTGAAAATGAGCAAAGAAGATTTAATGTTAAAAAACAATCTTTGTTACTGTCTCAGGATTTGCATTCTTTACAGGCTAATCTGAAAATTATGATTAAACCCACTGACAAATGGATTGGGAGTGAAGTGTTTCAGCCTTTACAAAGTTACTGTGATCTAGGTAAGGGGGAACAGAATAATGACTGTATCAGCCAATGGCTAGCAAAGTTAGCAGAGTGGGAGGGGAAAATAATTAAAAAACCAAACAGCACCATCGCCTCCAAAAAACCTTGAACAAACAAACAACCCCAGCCCAACCTAGCAACCCTCAATATGCTAATCTGTCTTGTTTAGGCATAAATAAAAAGGTGCATGGTTAGCATACCTGTGCTACAAAAAGACCCCCTATAACATGTTCATCTTACTGATGGTAATAAAGTAAATAAGCCTTTTCAGACCTGTCTCTTAGCAGCTTAGGAAGTACATCAAGCTGTAAACAGTAGTATTGCTACTATGGTCTTTTAAACAAGAAACTGCACATGCCTGAATATCAGTGCAATTATAGCAAGTGTATTCTTGGTATGACATTTCTGGGAATAATTTGTGATCTGGGTTTGCGGTGTGATGTAGGTGAAACAAAAATGACTCGAAAAGAATAGCGTGTCTTTGTTCTCATTGATTTAATGCACTGGTTCTTTTTCTATTCTTTTGATTAATTTATGAGACTAAAATGTACTGTGTGTAATATGTATTGTACTTTAACAAATGACTGAAAACTTCTTAAAGTGGGCCTATACCTTTCATTTACTGCATTTACGCCAGCAAAAGGAGTGCTATTAAAACCAACTGAGGGTAAGATTATTCAGTAAATTATTTCATGGTAATGATCACTGTAAATAAGAAACTAGTTTATTCTCAGCATGGTTGTACAGGAAACCATAGCCTAAAGCTAAGATGGAAAGAGTTCCTGAGTGACTGGACATACAGCACTTTATTTATTTTAGCTTGTTTTAAGGCATTCAGACTTGGGAATTGCATGATGGAAGTGCAGCATAATTATGGTATCAAATTGGAGCACCTGATCATCCTTTTGGCTTTAATGTCTGGGAACACTTTAACTCTTTGTCTGCCTTTAGAATTTGCTAACAAAGATAGTAATTGTGCTACAGTCAGTGGTGTAGAAATCGTTATCAGCTCATTTTGTGCAAGCCTCCAAACACCTATTGTGCATTGTCCTGTTGGAAACTGGATTTGGTTTGTGGTTGCAGTTATATGCAAAAATCTCCATCTTCCACTGAAGCTGAATTGACTTGCCTGAGAGAGATATTCAGAGGTTATAAATGTTTGGCAGGCAGGGATTGTAATGATTCCATACATGTGAGTGGTAGAACCTGTGGCAGTTTAGGTGTTCTATCACTGTTGGTTACCTTATGGACTAAGTGACTTGCTTGTACCTTCTAAATGATTACTTCCAATTTTGGAGCTGTGCAGAGATGAAAAATGATGCTCATCGTGTTCAAGCACATCATTATCATGTGCTTTAATCACAGGAACTTGTTCAATTTTATGGAATTTTTTATACTTGGAACAGTAAGATCTTTAATGTGTTTTGGTATAACAGAAAAGTCACAGCAAACTTTTTCACTGTTTTCTTTAAGTAAACAATTAATTTGATTATGCTTCCTTTAAATTATTTTAGCACTTTTGTGTACGAGAAATGACTCCTAAGTTTTTTTCTACTCTTCTCCACTGGGTTTTGTTAGATGTTTGTCCCTCATATGTAATGGTTTATTTCGCTGTTTTTAGGTATCGGTGAGGCTTCCTATGCTGATGACCTTTGACAATCAAGATGTAGATTTAAGAATCGTAGGCATTCAGGCTTGAAGTTCTTGTCCCAGTTGCTGTTTCTTCCTGCAGTGCAGGGTTAGTGATGGTCCAGAACAGCAAGAGGAACTTTTCATTCACCAGAGAATGGCTACCAAAGCAAACTACTCATTATAATAAGCTTTCCTTGCTGGGGCTTGTAGGTATTGTACAGACTGCAATGAGTATAGAATTTTGAAAATACACTAGAAGAACAGAGTAAGAAGTGAAGTAGTTGGAGGGTTTTATCATTATGGCTTGGAAATTTAACATAGTTTTGGAGCTTACTGTAGTTGTCAAAGAGCAGCAAATGCACCTACCACTGATGTTTTTTTTTCCCTCAAGGAAATTCTCAGAAAGGAGATTTGTAGCGGTTTTAATTAAATTTAAGGGGTAACTTGTTCATCTGTTTCCATACTTTTGAATAATTCATTCTTTTGAGTGTAGTGGAGAAGTACCATTTTATAAATTGCTAAAACAGGCAGCAGAGAATCTTCCCGAAGTTTAGACTTAGGGATGAACTTAGTGCTAGGTGAATGGGACCACAATCTATTAAAAAATACAGTCACTACTTCTAGTAAGGTATAGATTTGATAGCAGCTGGAAGTCAGTGGTAGAGTGTTTTGTAACCTTCTGCTTAAGTTTGTTAAATAACTGGGCCAGGCAAATATTGTTTGGACTTCTCTGTGATGTATTTTTCCAGCCTTCTTGTTTGTATGTCTTGTCTTTTCTTTTTTCCTTTTTTTGGTCTTGTTTTGGTTGTGTTTTTTTTTTTTTGTGTGTGTTTGGTTGTTTTAATTAGCATGGATATCAGCAGGAAGTTTTCAGGAGTCTGATTTGGTGTGTTACTGAGTTTTGAACTTTCTCAGCAGCTGTTTAAGCAACATTGTCAAAGTACTGTGCTAAGTATTAGGGATAGTACTGAAAGCTGGTGAAATGTGGATACACATTCAGCAATAATCTTAGCATCTTAATGCATTTAATAATAGGGTTCTTTTTACTGCAGTACTGCAGTGTAGCTCTTAATGATGAGTTACATAGGTAATGTAATTTCAGTATGCAGTGCTATTACCGTATGGTTGTTTCTTTATCCTCACTGTTATATTCGGTTCATTCCCCCTGTAAGATCACAAGGTATGGATCAAATGTAAGTTCTGCCATCTTTTTGCAGGGTTGTTAGTCTTTTATTTGTAATCCATTGTCTCATGGGTCCCAGGTGCTGATAACTGAATGTTAATTGTCTTTGATGCTTACATATCTAGTCAGTAGTCCTCTTAGTTGCATAAAGTGTTAAGTTCTGAATCTGAGTGTTGCTTATGCTGGTTTATAAATGGCGTTTTCCTTTAAATCCTTCTAAACAAATATAAGTTATAGAAATAGCTCTTAATGTTTCTCCAGTAACTTTGAAGTTTGCTCAATGTAGAGGGATGAAATCCCTGTCAAGATGAGAGAAAACTTAAAAATGCTTCTTAAGCTTCCTCTGACTTTTATTTTGCCCAATTGCATCACAGTCATGGATCGATGACAGAGCAAGATGATGGCAGTCAACATACATAAGGAACTGTAGAAGTCAAAAAGTCAGAATATAACCATACAAAATTCGTGTTTCTATATATTTAGTGCTCTTATAGCTATTAAGGAAGACTGTGATTAAAAATTAACCCAGTAATTCATGTATGATTGCTTTGATGTCTGTTGTGACTGCAATTTTGAAATACTTTTCTTTTTAAAGAAAAGCAAGCAAAAATTTCTCAGACAGAATCTGAATAATGAGTGACTTGTTTGGCATATATTGCCACTGAGCTGGGATAAGCAAAGGGAAAAAACGGCTTCTGTAGATTTCCTGGAAGATTATTTTAAGCTTCATAATTTTACTGGATGTATGTGTGTCGAAATATCATAATGTGTTTTTGTACCATATGAAAGATTCCATATTTTTCTGAGGAAGTCTGTCTGTGGACTATAAACAGCATTTTAATTTGTACTTCCAGATTGAGCCTGACAGAAGTGGAATGCTTTTCTTTCCCTTTAGGATTTCATGAGGGTTCATGCTGTAATGCCTGCAATATAGAAAGGGATGTAAGGCGAAGGAGAACAACTTAGGATGTTCCATGATTATTGTGTGTGTGTGTCAACTTGTACATGGTATTAATTGTCATTCTCCCTTGATGTCACTTTCAGTAGATGATTCTCAGGCTATAAGCATCTCTGAAATCTGTCAAGGAAGGATTCTATAGTAATAATTAGTTTATATTTAGCATTATGGTTTGTTTAGGTAATAAGCTGTTCAGTGAAGAATCTTGACCTGGTCTTAACATGAAATGTCTCCTGAACATCTTGATTAATTTGTTTTTGAAATCTTTTAGTCTGAAATTTTTAATGTTCCTTATGTGTATGTACACATATGAGAATATATAAAGCTTTTTTTTAATAAAACCTGCAACAAACCTACTGGTGAAAGAATGAGCAATTGCTTGCTTTTACAGTCTCATTTCTTGCAGTCTTACAAAATAAGACCAAGTGAAAATAAAATAAAAGGAACAGTGAGTAAATGACTATGTACTTTAAGTACTTATTAAATAATTTACTGTTGCAGCCAAATGAATTCAAGGTATAAATGTACCTCTTTAATCTGCTGAATGAGGTTATTATGTTAAGAATGGATCAGTATATTGCATTGCCAAGTGTTTCTTTAGTAGACCTAATATCCCAAATTGGGTGAAATGTCAAATTGCTCATAAATGTTCAGGGATTGGTGTAGGATGTGCATGTGCCTCCATGTTTTTTTCTTTCCAAGTGTATGAGTCTCCTTCCTGTTCTGTAATTGGTTGTGAAAAAGAGGAGTTTCTGAGCCTGGATTTGATTGGAGAGAGAGGAGGGAGGGTAGAAAGTGTGAAAGAAATGTTCATGATGCTGGCTTTGGTTTTCTTCTTTCTTTCTGGGGGGGAAAGGGATTTTGATTTTTGACATACTGTCAGGCATTCAGTGTGTCAGTCAAGATATATGCAGTTGTTGGCAATACAGCCTCATCCTATTTATGGGTTAGTAGCTAAAAGGCCTTGTTGTGAATTGCTTTATAACAAAGAGCAGAAAATAGAATGTTGAAGGACTTGGTGCCTGATGTCCATACAATTTCTGAAGTGATTTTAAGATGGTGTTGCTTTAAAGAGGGCAAACCCCAAAATGTTTGTAGTGGTTTATGGAAAAAGAGAACAGCAAAGCAGGATTAGTGATCTCTGTGTTCTTGCGGAGGTGCACCCTGTTAATAACGAAGTGCATCATCTCTGGAATAGCACTGCACTGAGAAGTGTTTGAGCTGCCATTTCACCATGAAGGCATGGGTCAGCCTCTTCAGGAGCTCTCACCGACTGCCCTTGGGGTGTGCACAGTCTGGAGTGCTGCTTAGTGTTGGAGGTAGAGAAGGAACTGAGCAGTCTTGTTATTTCGCTGGAATTTAACGTGTAAATGGAAGATAATGATTTGCATCAAGATACCTTCAGCTTCTAGAGCACTGTCATCTGTGGAAGGAGAAAAAGAAGGTGTAGTTATGTTCACTTTCCACATTTGTCTGGCCATCAGAATCCAATGTAGAATCTTTATTATGTATGTTTACTGTCCAAATTCTTAAAATATTTAGAACAGGTTTTTTTAAAAATTCTTGTGAAGTTTTTAAATATTTTCTCTGAAAAGGTTCTCCAAAGGATTTTGTAACGGACATTGAAATTGTATGAAGTGTTCATACAAATTTTCAAATAGAGGCTTGTCTTGATACTTAGGTATTTAAGTGTTTAAGCAAGCCATGTAATCCTCCATCTTAATAGTTTTTATCTGGGGAGATGTTTAAGGAAACCTCTTCAGGGTTTAGTTTTGTTTTGGCTTTTTGATTTCAATTTTATTTTTTAAAAGAGTTTCTTCCTATTCCAACCTCTGAACATGATAGACTTAACCATTCTTAATGTTTAAGAAGCATGTACATTTTATAACTATTTAAAATGTTCTAATTGTTTTTATATTGCAGGAACAACAATAAAGAACAAAAAAAGCACCCAAGCCCTGGGATATCTTTTTTGTTCAATAATGAAGTTTATGTAATATGTTAGCCAGAAGATAAGTCAGATCAATGTAAGAGCCATGCAGTTACCTAAATCCCAGACATTCATCCTTCTACTTTGGCTTTAAAATCCTATGATTTTGTGAATTTACAGGTATTCCTTAAAAATACTTTCTTGAGGTTGCTGTCAGGTTGCTCTGGATTAGGACTGTAGCCTTTGTGAATGCAGACAAATCTTCTCATGCTTTTGTTACAGTGATTGCTAGAGTCACACATCATGTATTCATCAAATGATATTGCCATGTAGCTGTGAACAACTTGGCACAGGCAGCTTGGCAGTGTGATTCCTTTGCTCACAACTGGTCAAGTATAAGTCTTGGTTGTCTGTAGCAGATTGTAGTATGTGTATGTAGAATTTCTGTAAATTATATGCTAGAAGTTCTTAATGTGTTTTCTACTAAAAATCAATTTTCTTGGATACCATTCTTTAAAAATTTAATTATAATATGAAAAGTCATATTAAATTTAAGAACTATTTTCTGTAGCATTTTACATCCTAAATGATATACTCTAAACCAAGGTATGCATTTAAAATGATGTTACTAAAGTGGTTTGTTCCATTGAAGAATTGTTCAAACATATGGGTAAGCATTTTGAATTTTTTTTTTCTCATCTGTTGCATGTTTGTCACCACTGATTTATATTGTCTGCTTATGAGGAAAAGGCAAGATTTAGAAACAAAGCTATTTCAGAAATTGTGAGATTGCTGTAAAGATTTGCATTTTGTTTCAGAAATAAGAGTTAAAAGAAATAACTATCATTGGTAGTCTCATCTTCCTAAAGTGACCACAAGAAAAAATGTACCAAAAATAATTGCTGAGAAAAGTAGGCCTTTTTCTTCATGAAAGAAGATCCAGCCATGTCTGAGTACTACTTAATTATAGTGTCTGTCAGCAAATGTGGAGAGTTTCTTTGAGATTATTCTTAAGTGGAAAACAAGGGTTGTTTTTAATCTCAAACTGGTAAGAAATGGTTTGAAATACTGTGCCTTGAGAGATGTGCAGTTTTTTCTGGGGAAGTAAGCATTTTTTCCTCTGAGTATTGATGTGGTGGATTTTACAAAGATAGCACAGATAGGAAACATCAGAACTTTTTGCTTCTGGCTTTTTTGAAAGTTAAAACTGAATACAAGGTGTGCTTGAAACATGTCAGTGAACATCTGAAATGTCAGTGTGGCTGCTCTTGACTTGGCAGATTGCTTTTCTTGAAGGATGGTCAAGGTAATTCGCCTGAGTAACTGATAACAGTAACAGAAAAAAGAGATGGTGAAGAGAAGGCTCAATGAGAGCCCTGTGAGATGAAGAACTTGGAAATCCTGGATTGAGGTTTTCCTTTTGGAGCACTTAGCTGTATGGATTCCAAACCTTTACCTATAGAACTTTTTAACCTTTACCTAGAATGAAAGGCATCTAGAAACATATGTCTGTCTGTTGCTTTCAGTATAATTTCTTGGGAGGGGGTGGAAGAGTTTATTCTCTTAATGGTTTGTAGCTGGAGGCCCACTGCCATAGGGAGAAATGGCTAGTGGAGAAGCATTTTCCCAGCTGGAGCGGGTTTTTGTGGAGTCTGGCTGGTATGACTGGGTGTTGTGGGGATGTCATATGTCCTTAAAAGTGGCTGTTTTAATCAGTGCTTTACTCTTAAGGCCAAGAACATCCAGATTTATAAGCAATAGAAGCTTGTTTGATGTTAATTGTCGATTTCCTAGGTTAGCATGTTTTACGTGTGTACAAATTGTATTTTAAGGTTTCGTAGTGTATTTTCTTTGCTTGGTGTGAACTGTTTGTGTGTTAGCTTCATTATATTGCTCTGCTTACATGCTGAAGTACAGGCTTCAGAACTTTGTTCTGCTTCTTTCCTGATGATGTTGGCAAAATGCAACAATTGCCGAGCTGGGTTATGCTGCATGAACTAATGCATCCTGTTTCTAAGCCTGGAATGATGTCTTAGAGTTCAGCTTTGTGTTCTGTGCTTCTTCCATTTGCCCAGTTTGGTTAAGCATCTGCTGTTCTCTCCTTGAGGACTCCTGATGAATGGTAAATACTTGGGTTTAGGAAAGCAAGGCTTCTGTTGATGAGTCTAAAGAGTGGAAGCAATAGAGTAAGGAAAAGAATGTTATGAGTGATTAACTGAAGTTGATGTGCTGCTAATTCCTCGTCAGATTGTGAGACCTCCATTTGTATTATTTTCCCTTCTTTGTATTCTCAGAAAGTCATTCTTACTGAACCAGAAGGTCTTTGTATTGTCCTTGTAGACTAGGTCTGCTTGCTCCAAACATTTGGCATCTGTAGGGAGTGGAGCCACTGTCAGGGTCACTGGCTTTCCTTCTCTCTTACATCATTCATATATTCTCCAAAAACAATGCAGTGTCTTACACTGGTCATTTTTGCCTTCCTGAGGATTTTTCACTCTTACCCACTATTACTATGGTAAATTAATATGTTTTGAGATTTCAAACCTCATGCAAAATGTGCCAGAAGGGTCATTTGTTTTTGGTGTGGACAGGTACGAAGCACAGATGTCCATCTTGTAAATTAAGAAGGTACTTTAAATTTGTTCTTTGAAAACAAAAAGCTGCTGTTGCTGAGGTCAGTCCTCCAACATCTCAAAATTGACTTGTGATGGTGTATTTTTCTTAAATGACAAAAGATAATCTGCAGGGATTAGAAGGAATTCAGAATGAAGCAACCAAGTAATACATAAACCAAGAAGTAAATCTCAAAAGCTGAATGATAAACCTACATCAGACTTCTGAGACATTGACTCATAAGGAGCCTTAAAGCTATGATAGCATATTCACTTTTTTTGCTTTAAATTATAAATGAGGACTAACTTAGATCATGATACAGACTGTATATGCCTGTGTGCCCTCAGACAATTTGGGAACAAGAGGCCATGGGTAAAATTGCCTGGCTAATATTAAGAAAAATTTTGTCTGTAGAGCTTATTGCCCCAAGATCCTGTGGAGACCTACAGGGAAAAAAAAAAAAAGAGTTTAGAGGTTGTTGCACCTTTAAAGTAGGGAAAAGTGTAATAACTGCCCTACTTTGTCAAAGCATAGACCAGAAGTTAAGATGTTGTGTAAGTAGACGCAAGATTATTTGTGGGTCCATTAAGAACAAAAACACTTATTCACATCATTATTTTTCGGGAAGCTCTTCTTGTGCTTCAAAAATGTAATGGTCAGCACAGCAATGGCTCAAAATAGCATTTTGGATGCTATAGCACTGGCATTAGAGCCTCATTGGCAAACACCCAAGAGGCCTGTAAAAGAAGAAAATGCCTTAAATGTTAAAGCTTCAAAAGTTTGCTTAAATTTAATTACATTTTCATTTCTGTTTAAGTTTAAATATTCTAAAATTTTCCAATTTAGGCAAATTTTTGAGAGTGAACTTAAAATCCTGTGAAAACACACTGGGATGGCAAGAATTCTTAATTGCAGCACAAAATAATTATATTGATTCTAGGAGTGCATGTAGGTAGGTAGCTGGAAAGAATTACCTAAACTGTACAGAACCAAGTGGTCACTGTACCAGTGAGATAAAAAGAAATAATTTCAGTAGCTGGATTTTTCTGCTTGTATTTTTCAAATTCTTAGTTGCTTGTCAGGTTACAGGGTAGGCCGTTCTAGGTCAGTTCTTTCTAAACATACAAGTAGCTTTAGTGGTTACCTGATGTAATTGAGGTGTGCTTGTCCTTTTGCAGGACGTGGCTGGTACCAGAGGGAGGGCTGGCCTTTAGCAGCCTCCTTCTCTGCTTTTCCCTACTCTCCGTAGTTGCATCCTGCCTTGGGGTAAGAAAGATGCCTCCTGTTGTCAAAACCCCTCTTAGAGTGTCTGTGGATAACTCCTAGCTGTTGCTAATGAATAAATAAGCAAATAGCAAGCATTTACTATTATCAGGTTCTCAATTTTACTGCTGCATGGAAAGGACTTCGAATAAAATACGTATGGTAATGCTTCCTGTGCTTCCACGTGTAATTGTATTGGGTAAATGCTGCTACCAAAGTTGCTGTGAACTGTCTTCACAGTGAAAAACCAAAGAAAACCCAAAAAAACCCAAACAAAAAACCACAACAAAACCCCAACCGAAAAAAAAAAAAAAAAAAAAGAGAATCTGACATTTTAGGTTGATTAATCTCTTTGCAGTTACGTTTGCAACCAGGACACTAGGAGTTACTTCTTAGGAATTAGTTACCAGGGCTCTGAGATCTGGCATAAGTTTTAAAAATATGCCCTCATCACAGTGCTCCTTTGTCAAATGTTTTAAGTATTTAACATAGAGGAGGAATTTGACATTATGCTACTAATAAATACTGGAGCATGTTTTCCAGGACTTCAGAGTTGCTGGCATATCTGATTCTCTGCAGATCAGGAAGCACGTCAGAGGTCACTAAACCCTAAAGGAGACAAGTAATCTACTTAGGCGGTCGTGGGTTTTTTCTGACTTTATTTATAACTTCTAGTTGGAAATAGATGGAAAATATCTTTCTTTTCATTGTGCTGTATTTTTGTTTTAATTCATCCAACAGCAGAGGAGGATATTTGTATCTTGTCCAGTGTGTGGAAGCAAGTGTTGTGCTTAGACAAGACCTGAATATGATACCCCAAAGGGTACCATTGTGGGGTGGACTTGGGTCAAAACCTGGGTTAAGACAAGGCCCAGGGACTGGATCTGCTGTTTCTCTCTGTCTAAATATTAGTATTGTGTTTGATCTACAGTACCTGTTCCAGACCCCTACTTCAGAGGCTGGAGAAGTCTGCAGATTTTCCAGGGGCTATACTGGGTGTTTGGAGAGGATGTTTGATTAGGTTTTAAAGTGAAGTGTAATACTGTGGATTATATAGAAATAATGCACGGTGTTGCAAGTTAACAGTAAAAAGAGTAATAAATTTAGGAATGCAGGAAGCCTATTGATCTTGTTTTAAATAGAGAAGGTTTGGCAAAACGAACTTTTTTGTAAAAATTAATTGTAGTTATTAAAGCCAGTAAATAATCCTAATTTATATTTACTGTATAGAAAATGTTACCTCAAGTATTGTTTGCTGCTACATGAGGTAGCATTGGAGAGAATTACTGTGAAAATACAAAATTCAAAATCCAGTGCAATACACTCCAAGTTTTCACATGGCATGTAGCTAATGTATGAAGCCAGTTAGCAAATGTGGTTTTGCTTAGTGTTAGTGTCTTGGCATGAATTTCTATTCTTAATCCATTTTTTTTCTGTCTATAACCTATTTTATGTGGTAACTTGATCTATAGTATCTTTGCATAGCCTTAGAGAAGCATCTTGAGTATGAAATTAGAATATGCTAAGTAACACGTGTCTAAAATAGGATTAGCCAAGTGTTCTATTTATACTGTAACTATTATTCAGGAAATTTTTCTTCCCCACGATGGATAGTCATTTACATAATATTATTGTCTGGGTGATATTGTAATATGCTGTTTGTTGGGAACAGTAAGGTGATGGATTTTTCATGATGGCTTTGAATATCTTAAACTTCTCAGAAAATAGGTGCAGAATTACTGAAAGTGGAATAAGATACACATAAAGGAATAATGACTAAAATTCTTAGTACGTTAGTCCTTACCACGTGCCACGTCTTGCTTGTGTCTATTGGAAGAGGCACAGACATAAGCATTTTACATTCTTGGAAGAAAAACTGCTAAAGATTGTGGAGGGCGCTGCAGTTACATGTGTAAACTACTTATGGGGCTTTACTCTTAAGAAAATGTACCTGATCCTCTCTAATATAGCCTTGTTAATATCTCTGTAAAGCATCCTAGGAGAAAGGGGTCGGATAAAGTTGGGACTTTATTGATCTGTGTTTTTTGGACTTTTTCTGTATCATAAAAGAGACAGCAATTTGTATATGGCTGAGCAATAAATGGCCTTTTGAAGATCAGGAGTAGAAGCAGGGGAAGACTGCTCGTGAAGGTGGTTAAGGACCCAACATACAGGATGAAGAAGGATGCTCATAATCAGGACTAAAAGGAGTATGTTCTTTAGAAAGAAATCTTCATGTGAGGAATGATTATATACACTGGTGGGTGAGAAGGGGCAGGTAGGAAGATAAAGCCAAGGCTGTGAAGTGTATCCCCTTCCTCCAGGTATTGCTCTCTAACAGTATGTGCTGCTTTAGCCTGTTATTTTAAGCTGCTAGTAATAATAGTATTTAATACTGAGTATGTTTGGGTAGCATATTTCAGAAACATTTTCTGTATTGTCATTGACTAGAGCGGTGTGCTAAACTTAAAAATGTTAATCTTGTCTTTTTGTCTTCCATATTTATGGTACTGTATGACGTTTAAGATGTGCACGTAAGAAATATCTGTGTATGGGTTGCTTCCTGGATGCAACAGGATATGCTTGTGATGAACAGCTTAACAGCATTAGAGACTAAACTGCTCTGAACTAGCAATGCAATTCTGTAGAACAGTGGCTGTTGGGTTGGATAAGTTTATAAATCTAATTAGTCTAATAACTTAGTGCCAGAAATTTTAATAGGTGCCTTTTGCAAGACCTTCTATTATGCAATCAGTTTGGATTTCAGCATAAGTGTTTGAAGTATGCAATATTGGTTAATAGGCTTTGGAGATGGATGGAGTTTTCTTTCAGCTGGATGAGGACTTTAAGCTAAGGTGCTCCTGATGCTCTTCCTTTTAATGACTTAGAACCAAGAATTGTATTGACTCTGTTTTGCCTTTGAAAAGAGTTGTCACTGTGATTCGTGCTTTGGAAACATTCATGCTCTTGTCATTAGGAGTTTGAGACAAATGGAAGAAAATGATGAAAAGGATTGCTGAGTTTCTAGTATTGCCAAGTTTAGATAGTTAGGTTTGGTTAATTGATGTAGGTTAAATAGTTTTAAAAACTGTGTACCAAGATGGTACTGAAGTACTTTTAAAAAAAGAAATCATACAAGTAGAGTAAGGATGAAGACAAAGAAGGGAAAAATAAGCCAGAACAGCTCAGTGCATAATTTATGCTATGTGAATTGCTTTGAAATTGGTAACCCATGATGTCATTGCCCTTAAAAAATGCAAAAGGGAATAGAAAAGCTTGCATGTTATGTAGATCTCGACTGTAAAGCTTTTTATTCATTCTAGCATGTCTCCTAGTTGAAAAAAAATATAAACTGCTAAAATCTGGAAGCTTAAGTAGTTACCAGATGGAATAGAATAGATGCAGAAATTTAGTGACTGTGTTGATCAATAGAAGTATTATTTGTTGGAATATGGGACTGAAAAGCAAATAATTTTGCATTGTTTGAAATTGATATGGAATACGTGATCAGTTGTAAGTGCATTGGGACCTGATTCAGACATGTGTGTAATGCTGATTTTTTGTTCTGGTTTGGGTGATCCTCTGTGTAATTTAAGGTTTTCAGTTGCACAGATGAACCTTACATTGCATTCCAGCATAAGCCCAAACTGTTAAATTATTTTATTTGTACTAATAGTTTTTGTCCTTTAAAGGTTAATGTAATTAGTTCAAATAATTACCTGTGTAATAGAATACTTCATAATTAATAAAGTCCCATTAAGCCTCAGGTTTAATGCATGGAAGTCCAGCTGAAGGGAGATGAACAATACTTTCCTTAACTTTTTAATTGATACTTAATAATTTGTGCAGTCCTAGATTGATCTAGGAAAAGGACTCTTAAGATATTTGTATGTAATTAGTTATTTCTGTCCTGTATCTAGGCAGCATGAATTTCAAAGCCTTTTTAAGAAATGGCTATTATTTCTAGATATTTGGAACCCATTTTTCCTGGGAGGAAGAGTGATGTATCCAGGGAAGAATTTTCTATTGGAATTTACTCATAGCTGTCTAAAAATTCATTGAGATTTTGTATCACAACTCCTTATCAATGTTTTTGGTTTTTTTTTTTGTCAGAATGGCTCTCTAAGGAACATTAGCAAGACAGGGAAATGTGAATTGCCATGGTTTTGACACAGAGCTGATTATATTAGTTCTTTGAACTTATCTATCTCTTGTAACAATGAAACTCAAAAAATGGAATCTAGATACATTCCTTGAAGATTCTGATTTCTCATAACTTTGACATTTGAATAGTTTTTGAAGCTATTTATATAGTTTAAATTTTTTTAATGTAACTTCAGTTGAAAACATGTATGTACTTCAAGAGATTTTGTTGAAGTCACTGGGTTGCACATGGTGTGTTACATGTCTCCTAGTACTTGCAGTATTGTGTGTTCTTTATTGTTAATGTGACCATTAGGTTATGAAAACTAGATGTCTCAGCTTAAAAAGAGGTCTTTGATGTTTCAAGTCTTATTTTATGATACATAATATAGCAGTGTAATATGGAATGCCCATGACAATTTTGGTCTTTGGTCCAGTTTAAATAAATTGCTGTCTTTAGTGGGTCCCAAGTAACACTTAAATGCCTCAATAACAAACAAACTCAACTAGCCAAAAAAATCTCTTGTGCTAATATTCATACTTCCAGAGTGGTTATGTTACTTGCTTTCTTGTTCTTTTGGCTTATTTTGTAGTCTTGTCATGTACTCTCTTCAAACCCATATATCCCAAAACATCCTGTTGAAAATCTCTTGAAGTTAATCAAAATAGTGTCCCTGAACATTACTTGCTGTCTTTGCGCTTTTTGGAACTTGCTCTTTGAAGCTTCTGTGTCTGTTCACACTTTGTTTTTTCATGTTGTTTTGGTGTTTCCTAGGTCTTGCAGATAGATAGAAGAAAATTCACACGTTTCCTGTAGCTGTCTCTTTGCTCTTCACTTTCAAAACAAGTAGTTATAAATAAAAAATACAGTTATTGGACTGTGCCAGTTGGAAAAGAATTTAACATCTTCGCTAAATATTTTACACTCTTGAAATTAAGACAGCAAGCTTTTTATGTGATACCCTAATTCTGCTGTATGTAAGTCTTTAGTAACAAATCAATTGTAGACAGTTCCTGACAGTGTAGGCATGGTATATAGCCTGGAAGAAAATGTTGACAAATAGAGAAGGCTTCCCTTAAATTGGGAAATCTCAAATTGTGACATGTGTAAACAAGAGAGTTTACCGATTTGATAATCAGGTGTCGAAATGATATGTTAAATATAGTTACCTTGTGGGCTGGTGGTGCTTTGTGCATCACTGAATGTTTGATAGTTCCTGTAAAGACAAAGCCTGCCTTCCCAAAAAGTAGTAGACAGGAGTCTAAAATGAAGCTTCTCTTTCTGGTACTTACAAGGAAGTACCATGGCTACTCACTCTTATAAAATGGGCAGGAAGAGAGAGGCAGGTGGGCTGTTAGTTGCTAGCACCGTTTGTTTCTGCATCTCAAAAGTTGGCACACTGAGACATCTTGCAGCTTTTTCTTCTTTTGTAGCTTCTTACTGCTTTCTGCTAGCTGCCCTGCCGTGAGCAGTGGTGTTTGGACTAGGTAGTCTCCAGAGATCCCTTCCAGCCTCAGCTAGTTGGTGATCCTGTGAGAAATTCAGAACACTTCCATAAGTTTTTCTTTCAAACTATTACTTACAAAGCAAGGAGATAAGATCCTTGTTTGGTTATTGTTATTTTTTTTTAAGGAAATGAGCCTAGAAATTAGGACCAGTGATTGTAAAACCAGAACTGAAGGTAGTGCTTCACTAAAACAGGTGATGTTCTTCCTCAATCACAGAACTGAAACCAGAAACCTTAAGTGTCTTAGGTTGATATACGGACTACAAGCCAGACTTCTATTATTCTTCTTAAGCTTGCAGTTAATTATTGGTTCTCTGTAACAGCTTTAACTTACTCCTGACACACACCTGTATTTTATTTTGATTTTTTTTTTCTCCCCAGGAACATTTTTCATGAAACTTTATATAGATACTGCTGTAAATTCCAGTGGCTACCTTGTTTCAAACAGACTGCTTCCTTCCTAAGGTCCCTTTACTTTTCTCTGCTTGCCCTCTGTACCTTTGCCCTTCTCCCTGACCTGTTGTTTGTTTTATTTAAAGGCTTCAGATGGGATGTTTTGGGAAGATGAAAGGAAAGACAATGTGGTGAATTCACTGTCGTATTTTGTCTCTCTTAAGCCCATGGTTGTGGCACTGTTTATTATCCATATTTAGTTTGTTCTAATACATTATACAATAATAAGTTTAACTTAAAATTAAAGAGTCCTAAGAAGTGATCAAATTTGTGGTTTATATAATACAAATAATAAAGATAAATATTTGCCATCAGTATATAAAATTTGTTAAGATGGTGAACGTACATTTTTAATGAATTTAATTTACTGCACTGTAGTTTGAGAGAGAGAAAATCTAGCTTTCTTTAAAGTTTCTAGAGGGACCATGAAAAAACTTACTTTTCCTTCTGCAGTCTATAAGTAGTGCTTGCCTGTTTTACCCTTTGTTGGGTTATAGCCATATTATTATTTCCCCTTTTCTGGCTCCTGCAGCCTTGGATTCTACAGTGCTATTGGCAAAGTTGCTACGAGCTCAAACCTTTGGGACTGAGGGATTTTTAATTTTGTTCTGCATATTTTTTGGGCGATACATAAGCAATGAGAGTCTTGGTTTTGTTCTGTGTTTGAATTCCTTTTCACTGGCGTTCATAAAAGGGAACAGAAACAGAAGAATTGTGGAGTTTGACAGAGTATGGCAGAGAATTTGCTGGTGTCTGTCAGCAATTTCACTTTTTGTGCTACACTGTTAACCTGTTGCTTTGGGCAGCACCCTACTAGCTTCTGGACAGCTGACAGCCTGTGCAGGTCCAATACTCCTTCCAGAGGAAGCAGCAGCTGGATAGGCAGGATTGTCACACAAGGGGAGAGACATCCATTGTCCTTGCATGCATCTCTAACTCTGAAGGCCTCATGAGGTACTTCAGGCTTACTGTTTCTGAGTATTCTAGAACTGGGAAGTTTCTGTTCATCATTTTCTTGTTTTGTGTCTTCTGAGCCAGTAGAGAATGTGGTGGAAATGTATGATGGGAGTGAAAATAACATGCTCAGACTATAGTTAGACCAGTAATTCAGAACTTGTTAGGTCTTTATGTAGGTTTGCTTTGGCCAGTAAGCAGACCAGAGTGAGTGCTTTGGAGCCAAGGAAATGGAATATGCTTTTGAACCATTGTTCAGGTTTATTCCAACTGTTCTTTTTCCTGTTTGCTGAATTACTAAATGGCTTTGGTAGATAATTTAAGGAAAACAAAAGTGGAGGAATTGGCAGCTGCATGTCTCTCTTCAAGCACCCTGTCATGAGCCTGTTGATTATCTTTTCATGAACATCCGTGAAATTTTTTCAAAAAGCTTGGGTGTTGAGAATTAGAAGAAACAGGAGAGGGAGGTATCTGGAAGTCTGTCTTCCCTTTGCCAGGTTCTGTATTTTGGGCACCGATGATTTCATCATGACAACAGTAGTTTTACAAATGCTGAACGTGTTTTCCCATGGTGTGTGTTTAAGATATATTTGCATTATGGCTGACAAACTGCTAGTGTTGCAAAGGTCATACTGAACGTGCCTTGATGAGAAGGAAAGCAAGTTTAAGGATGAAGTCAGCATGAGAAATAAACCAATGATACTAGCTTCCTAATTGAGTTAAATTATCTGACAAATCAGACTCTGAAATGTTTTCCAAGGCTGTAAAACTATCTGAAAATTGTAGGAAGGCTCTTCTTTAGGTACACAGCATAGGAAATGGGGAAGGCTCAGCAGAACTACCTAGAGGATTCTGTTGCCTTTCTGCTACAGTCTTAGACTGAGAATTCCCAAATTCTTCTTTTCAACTAGCCTTCTAAATGAGTGGTTTTTTAATGTGGAGCTCTTTGAGAGGGTATGGCACTATCTTTCATAAATGTTTCATAAGTGTGGTTTTGTTCCTTTGGAAATACTTTGAACTTGGATTTGAGTTAGGTGAAACAAAAATATGGTCATGTGTAGTTCTGTTGTGCTTTTGACTTAACTATTGCATTCCTTTTTTTTTTATTTTACAGGTTTGTTTTTCTAATAAAACTGTTTGAGTTATAGTTGATTCTCAGTTTCATGCTGGTCTCTTGGATGATACTTACTCTAGCACAGACTTGTCTCACTTAATATTTTTCTAAAATGCACTTTTACTGGTGGTCTCAAAAGAAGAATGCTTCTGCAACTGGGACAAGAATTCTTTACTCAAAACCATTTGCAGTTGGAGAAGACATTCAAAACATTTGTCCCTACTTTAGTTAGGGGAAGAGATTTCTAAAATGTTGGGTACATAAAAACTGGGAACTTAATGTTCTTCTCTCCCAGTGTGCAATTAAAACAAGTGTGGGAAAGAACAATTATATGTATTGCAAAATATTCTTGACAGGGCCTAATTTCTTCAAGTACTTGATTGCCAACTCTGGTAAGTGATAATGTGTTCATTGATCATTCAAAAAAAGTTCATGTAGAAATTCAGAATTAAAAATACATTAAAATTATGAGCTGTAAATTCAGCTGATGAGGCTCTTTGAAATACAGCACAAATAGACATGTACTGGTTGGAAATTTTAAAGACAGAAAGCTGTCTTCCTGAGAATCCCTCTAGTTTGCTTGTTTATACTGTGATAGTCTGATTTTTCAAGTGTCCATAGTTAATTCTTGGGCCTTTTTAAATTTGTTTTATTGTGTACCTCTGTTAGGTTTTGGTTGCAGGGTACCTGTGATGCTTTTAAAATTTTTTTGCATGGTGATGCCAGATGCTTTTATACTATCCTTCATTCAGCCTGAAGTAGTAACACAGAAGTACTAACATATAATATTTTTCTGGCTTTATGTGTTACTTAGAAGGATAGATTTTAACGTTAGCTCTCTTGTCAAGCATAGCAATCAATTCTATTAATAAATTTTCTCACCAGTAGGTACTGTTGTGTGATGTTAGAATGGTTCTTAAATATTTGGCAAATAAGATGGCATTGGGCAACTTGCATTGGAACAGTGTTTAAAAGCAAAATAAAAAACCATACAGACTTGCATCAGGTCATGAAAGAAGCTGAATTGTACTTAAAAATAGTGTGGCTGATGCAATAGTCAGGCTAATGTTGAAGCCCTAAGTGTTATACCCATAACATTGACTGCCAGTGGCTTCATAAGTGAATAAAGTTAAAGCTTCAGGAGGATTGAATTCAGTGGAGTTGAATCCAATTGGTGGTTCTGCTACAGGGTTAGTGTAAGATGTAGGAACCAGCCTTGAAAGATTTTATTTTCAAGTATGTTTGCCACCTGGGTATTTTTCTCTAATATTTGAGAAACAAACAAAAAGATCCATGAGTACTGGAGTTAAAAAAAAGAAAGTAGTGTGCATGACTTTCAGGGGTTTCTGTCAATTCTCATTGACTGTGGCACTGCAATTGCCCTATTTTTTTGTTACCATGCTGCTCTTCCCTTTGCCCCCAGAATTTCAGTTCTTCTTGTATCTCTTTCCCATGTTCCCCATTGTAGTTTCCCTTTTGTTTTGTGTGTTTTTGGCTTGCTGACTGTCTGAAAAGAAAGCCTGGCTGAGCTGCTGCTGCTGCTCTCTCCTCTTGGGGTGTACTACCTGTATAGCTGGGGGTTGTCCATTAGATGGAATAATGTTGGGATGCTTCTTGATGTTCCTCACCTTGTACTTGTGAAGGCAAAAATTGGGCCCTACTTGTCTACTCCATTGGTCCATTCTTCTGGTCTTTGAGGTGAGACACTGGATATAAAGTTAACACAAAAGTAGTTTTGTGCTGAATGTGCAGCAGAAATACTTGTTTTCTTTTGTTATTTTGGGTTTGTTTTGCTTTTGGAGGCTGAGTCAGAATTGTGATTGAACTATGTGTAATAGGCAATAATTTTATTGAGTATGAGAGGTTTGTGATTGTAAACTTCAAATGTAATAACTATAAGTTTGCCAGTCCATGGAGTTACAAACTGTGTGTGTAAACTAAATAAATTTTTATTAACTTCATCAATTTCTGAACAAAATTAATGATTCTAATCAAACATGGAGACGAGTTAGTTGTTACACTAGCTATGAGCCCCCTTTTCCTATAACTTGTTCGTTTAATGCTAGCTCCAATTCTGAAACAGATTGTTAAGTTTGTTTGAATTTGGCTTCCTCATAGTAACTCAGATTTCTCCCTTTGAATTGTGTACTTTGCCTGGCTCACAGGGAGATGGATTACCCATGTCCATAGTATCGTGTTTTTACATCAGACTAACTTCGGTTTCACTACATATTCATGCTGCAAATGAATGTGTAGTGGTAGTTTGAATCTGCCTTATGATAATTGTAGAACAGGGTAATCAGATGATACTGGCTTTTCTGATTGCAGGCTGCTGCACAGGCATAATGTTTTTCCATTATTATTTAGGACACTGCTCAGAATAACCATTTGCTCAGATGTAAGTGATGAAGAGGAAAGGAAGATCTGTTAATGCATACTGGGGAATATAGATGGATTGTTAGTGTGGTAGAAGAATGTTAATATTTGTTTTATCTCTTATCTTTCCCTTTAAAATTCTTAAACTTTGTCAATAGTGTCTTTTACCACTGTTACTAAGTTGCAGTTAGATTTATAGAACTGTAGAATGGTTTGTGTTGAGAGAGACCTTAATATAGTTCTAATGCCTCTCATATATTTGCATACTTTTTTTCAGTCTGTACTCAGTATTATTTTGCTGCAGTTAACTCTAGATATAGTGGAGTTTAAAATCTGTGCTATCCAATTAATGATTCATTTCCTTAAAGGCCAAGGTTATCATGGTGAAATTATTAGCTCTTTGAGAACAGTCTGCCACATGTTCCTAACAGGTGATCACTTGCTTCCACTGGAGTTGTGGGGTTTTACCCTTCCCCATATCCTCCCCTGCCCCAGTGCTCTATTTCCCAGCTTTGGAGATGGGAAGCAACTTCCAAGTATTTTTTTAATGTAGAATATGTTTTATTGCACGTTATTTTAAGGAACTTACATATTCTAAGTATGAAAGAAAATTATAACTTCAGGTTGTGAGTGACTTGGTATTTTAGAGCTTCTCGTTTTTTCTGTGGCACCCCTTTTTTCTGTCTGTGGATTTTACATGTACAAGAGAGAAAATAATTAAAATATTGAGTCACAATATCATGATACGTTGCTGGAAAAGCAGACTTTTAGCATAGGTTGAATATGCCATATTTCTGAAACCTCTGTTCTGTCCATCTGAGGAAAAAAGTTTAATGCTGTATTGCTGTGTAACATCGTGAACTCATCTAACTACTTCCTATTGCTTCTCTTCAACAAAGTTTTGCAGTTGCCTGTGCAAGAACTGTTAGAATGCATATTTTTGGGTAGCATGTATTATTATTTTGTCAGGTAGGATGCTGAGATATATATATATATATATATTCTTTATTTTTTAAAAATACAATTAAAGAAATTGACTGGTAAATAGAAATTCTCTGACTTGGAAAAAAGATGGGCCAGCTAGGCTGTTACACTGAGTTGCATCTTGAAGTATGAAGTTGTCAGTTGTGTTCCTGTTGGACTGAAGTCTACAATAAAAACAGTTAAGGAATAAAAGACTAGAAATTCCTTGTTGCTCATATGTAAAATGTGTGAAGTAATAATATAATGCTTGGATGCCAAAAAAGGAGGAGGAAAAAAGCAGTTATACATATTAAACTCTGGTCTTACTTGCAAAATGCTTACGGGGATTTTAGCTACTCAGATACTAAACTATGAATTAAGAATAATTTGAAACTTGGGGAAATAGCTGTTTGGAAGAATAAGTATACTTAAGAAATACAGACTCATTATCAGTTGCTTTTTGTAGAATGCAATGCTTAACTGTGTCCTCTGGAGAAGGGCTTTTGAACACATGCTAACAGTTAGGGACTTTCACTTTCTTGGAGATTTCTGCAGTTTTCTTCATGTTGGCTGTGCCAAATTTTGTCATGTGTACTATGCTTTTCTTTTGGTACATGTTGGTAAACTAGAAGATGGAGTTTGACTTAATTTAAGAGTATGTAGAAGTAGCAGCAGGAGGAAATGCTTAGGAGGTTTTTTTAGGTGGCTAAAAAGCTATTGAGTAGAAAATACCATACTTTGCGTATAGTATACAGCTAAAACCTCCTAACTTTAAATGCAGATTGCTTTTCAGTCCTGCTGCAAACCTGTCTTAGAATCTTGCCTGAAAAAGAAAATGAAAGGAAAAGAGATATGTTTGGCTTCCAAAGATTTGTTCTTAGAATCTGCCTAATCTTAGGATTAGGCAGAATTTTATTAAATATGACGACTTTTTCTGAGGAAACACTGACCTTTGTATATTTTTGGTACAGGAATCGGATCAGGCAACTAATTTCACGCTGAAAGTCTTGTCAAAAATATCTCCATTGGATGTTATTGTCAGACTTGCTTCAAAATAAATTATGCATGTTGTAGATATAATCATATACAGAAATGTTAGGTAATGATTCAAAAGGTAGTGCTGTTTTCAAGAGGGTTCATAAGTTTTCCAACTGTAATGATTCTGTGATACTGTCTTGCGTGCTTCATCGAGTGTGTGGGAAGCTCTATTTTATCTGCCCTGGATTGTGGTTATTTTTATCAATGAAATCTCGACTCAAATGAAGGAAGGAGGGTCCTGTGAGATTCAGTGTATGGTTAAACACTCTCCAGCCCTGATCAGTCAGTGGGGTAAGTTGCTATTTTGGTACAGTTATTTGATGTCTGTCTTTTTCCCTGTTCTGAATTTTTGTGAAGATGGTATGCCTACCCTAGAAATAGACGTCAGTGTTGTTGTATGTCCTCTTTTATGTATGACTTGATACTGTTTTTTCCTTGTATACAACCTAAACCAAGTGCTAATATTTCAACAGATACAGAATGACAGTCAAACACTACACACTGGTATGCCTGTGAAGAGGCACTGCCAAAGTTAATTGTGTCTAGTGCAAAAGCTTGGCATTCTGGCTGATCAAAGCAGGTAGGTGTGAAGGTGCTTGCATGGAGAGAAGATAAGGGGACAACTCAATGCAAATAGTTTTACATAAGCAGAACAAAATTATACATTTCAAATGGCCTTTATCTCAGCTGACTGAAACACTTTTATAATAAAACTTGTAATGGTGTTATTCCAAGCGGTTTGGAAAAGATGACAGAGTTTTAATTTAATACTGAAATGTGGGTGAATTGAGGCACTAGTCCAATAAGGGAAGTAAAGTCAGCAAATCTTCAGAAAACATTTAATTAACTAAGCATATTTTGTATGGTGGTAGCTGTACAAGACAATTTAGAATGCTTTTTTCATATACTGTTAATACATACTAGGTAAAAATACAAAGTCTTATGTGCAGTCAGTGATGTTTTAGATCAGAATTACATTTTTAAACTTGTATCTTGAACCTGAGAATCAGACTATATTACAGAGGTGTCATGGTGTGCTTGCACATCATTTGCAAGTCATGACTGAATCAGTTCGTCTCCACTGTGAACTGCTCGTGTTAGACAATAATAAGCCTCTGTTGCATCACAGACCTATTAATGCTGAAGAACTAAGACAGCTTACAACAGCATTTGACATCACTTAGTGTATGAGCAGTAACAGTTAGTAGAAATCTCAGTCCAGTTTTGGCTGTACAGTTCTTACTGCTTCTGAAAATGAAGGGATCAAGCCTGTTGCTTTGAGTGTATGCTGTATTTATAAACTCTAAGAGTCAGGGAACCCTTTATAGAAATTCAGATTTGATACGGAAAGTAATATAAGTGCTCAAATATGAAATACAAGTTTTGAGTGCTTTCCAAAATAAAACTTCATGATGAAACTGATGATTTAAAACCCCCCAGGTAATTTGTTAAACTTCTATTTATCAGTGTGTCCATATTGTCCTTTCCTTGCGTTACCCTTTTAAATATTTATATTGGAGTCAACACTGCATGAAGGGGGCATTTCTTTGTTGTGTTTGAGCTCTCCAGAGATCCCAGACACCAGAGGGAAGTCATGAAGTGTCAAAATTTAGAGCAAAGCCTTGAGCTGTTCTCATCTGGAAATTCAGATAGGACCTCACCCTACCTCCAAAAAAACCACCAAAAAACCAGAAAACTCACCCAAACCCTCACAAAATCAAAGCATCCAGTCTGATGTGGCTGTTGGAACAGCACTGAAATCACTCCTCCTAATATTCCTTGTGTGTGATATTTCAGCTTCCAGGTTCTACAGATAGCTAGTCTAGAAGACTCTGACCAGAGAATTGTAGGAATTATGTGAAGATTGAAAACTTAGTAAGAGAAATGGTGCTTTAAAAAAAATTGTGTAAGAAAATTTCTACTACTTAATTGTATGTAAATAGAATCAAATTATTTTAAGCAAGCCATGTATCAAGAGCTACAATGCAAAGTACAGAAACCACTGTTTCTGTAAACTGTAAAACTACAGGTTTTATGTAATTTTTTTCAAATGAGTTCAAGATACATATAAATACTGTAATCTTTATTTCTGTAGTTTGCTTTCTTAAACAATAAAAAGCAAACAAATAGTCATGATATGATGATTAAAAAAACAGTTGAGGTTTTTTTTTAAATATTGGCTCATGCACTCTGCCCAGAAGCATAGAATTTCCCTAAGACTGAAAGAAGGTCTGTTTTTATGACAGAAATGTATGTTAGTGCCAATAAAGTCTGTTAATCTGATTAAAATGTGGTTTAGTTAGGCCAAAAAAGGTTTGCTCTCAACTGTACTTGGCACAAAAGCTGACAAGAAATAAAAAGCATGTTAATGAAGACATTTAAAAATGTTCTTGCAATGTAAACAGTTTTAAAAAGGAAAAAATAATTATAACATTGTTTAGCAAATACCCATTTCTTTAATTGTATAAAATTGATGCATCTATTAATGGGAATTGTTTTTACAAGGTAATATTTTCTATAATCAACCAATCATTCAATTTTATACCTCTGATATTTTCCTGTTGTTGTATATGTGCCAAGAAATACTGGCTGTTTCTCAAATGTGTGGTGTTGTGATAACTATATATATATTTTGGAATTCTGTGTCATGCTGAGTTCAGAAAAGCCAGGGCTTTTTGCCACTCCTAAACTAGGAGTTTATGGAGGGTCTTTCAGGGATTGGTACCTATGCCAGTCTTAAGTAGGTGTTGCCTGATGCCTTGTCTGATAATCTAGACAATGCTATGACCCTCTGGGTTTTAGTAGGCCTTTGAAGAAGTTGAGCACAAAGTGTTTCTGGAGAGAGGCCAAATGCTTTTAAAACACCTTTTGAAATTTAGAAAGTCAAGATTGTTGCCATTCTATTTGTTGGCATATTTATCTTTTAATGACAGGTTGCATGACAGTCCTAAAAATAACACTTTGACCAAGGTTTTTGCTGCCTTTTCTCTCCATCTTGGGACGAAATAACATTGTCTGATGTAGCTGTTATAACGTTCAATGACTTCTACGCTTCTCTCCAATCAATTCTCCTTCTCCTGTTCCCCCCCAAAAAAGCCCTAAACCAGAAAGTTTTGGAAAACTGTTTCTTTGCAGCTTGGAATTTAAACAGCTTATATCACTCTTGTTGATATTTTAATACACCTGCCCTGTTGGTGCCAGTTACCAGGAAAATGTTGTTTTACTAAAATATGCTGTTGTAATGTTCATTTTGAATAACAGTTCAACTGATGTTCCTGATGCTGGTGGGTTTGCATCCTGTACATACATCTAGAGGTGTAATTAATGGCAGCAGGACAACAACTATAAGAGCTGCAAATGGTCTGCAGGGGTAGTTGCACCTTAGATGTAAAATAATTGCATAATGCTTTAAAATTTTGGTTTGAGGGTTGAAAAGTACTTGGCCTGCCTGACTGCAGATAACTTGAACTGGGTATGGCCATTTGCCCTGTTTTCCATGTTCTTTCACTTGGATCCTGCAGTTGTTGGAGCTGCAATATTAGAAATACGAAAAGTGTTGTTACTTATATTCTATACCATAAACCAAATATGGAGATTCAATTTTTTGCTTATTTTGCAGATAGTATCCTGTACAATTTACTCAAAATTGTTTAAACTTCCAGTTTCTTGGCTATTGAACTTCTGCTCACTGATGCAGAAAAATGGAGACCACTCCTCACTGACTCTGAATTGGCTGTGGAATGTGCCCTATAGAGAAGGAAGAAAGTACTAAAGGGAGTTTTCCTCCCAGTGTGTTTATCAACAGTCAGGGTGCTATGGAAAGACATTGCAGAGATTCCTCTCTTTGCCCAAAAAAGCTGAGCGTATTGATTGTAGGATTCCTTACCATCTTCCATATGCTCACAGAGCTACACGTGCTTTCTTGTCTTTGTAGATCACCAGCATGTTTTTCTTGTGTCATCGTGGACATAATTTCTTTTTGCCCAAAGGATCCCATCAGAGCCTGCCCTTGAAGTAAATCAACAAACTACAATACAGTGACTGAGAAGAGCTGTTAGATAATCAGCTGCTTAAGCTGACTTAACATCCCATCTAGGTAGTACAAATCACTTCTGGTGATTGATGTGAGGCAACAAAAGAACTTTTCCCAAAATTCCTGTAAGAGGGTTTCAGGTACTGTGGATGGCCTTTTCTAGACTTCTTTTTCATTCTTTCGAATCCTCATGAGGCAATGGAGTATTCATTAACATTACTCAAAATGCAGAAAGATTTAGTTGTTTCAGCCTGAAATACGTATCTCTGCTTAGGAATCAATCTGGCTAGGGTTTTTGATAGCTAGAACACAAAAATTACCAACCTTATTTATTCTTTACAGTTCAAGACAAGTCTGCTCAAGGGAAGAATTATGTATGAAAGGATAAAAATAAGAATTCTTCTTTGGTTGTAAAAGGAAAAATACCATGATCTTGATGTAAGAAAAAGAATTTAAAAACAAATAATTCCTTTTTACAACAAGCTTGTTTCAGCTTGTTTCAGATTGATGTTCAAGAAACTGTTCAGCTGTTTTTGTGACAATGCCAATGGACAAAATTCTCATAATGCCTTTTATTTTTCCCTTAAATTTCACTTTGGATCTTTGTGTCTTCTGCTGAAGAAGTGACGTGGATCAAATAAGACCAAGTACTCCTCTCTCATATGTTCCTGAAGCTGCAATAGAGGATGTCAGACTTCTTAGTGCATTGAAGATGATCTGGAGTTTTTTCCATTTAATCGGGTCTTTTATGTGAAAGACTGTTTTTTGCAGAGGCCCTAGACAGATTCCTGTTTGAACTGCAATAAGCTGGGTCATGCTACTTCATCTTAGGCTGATCTGCTCTGATACTTTCTGTTGCTTTGAATATCGTGATACCATCTATTGCTGGAAAAGAATATTGACTTCAGGAGTCGATAGTGTTTGTAGGCTTCAATATATCACCTGAAATGAAGCCTGTTTTTTTTTGTCTGAGTCTGGCATTGTTGTTGTGAATGATAACTGGTATTAGAGGAACTTGCAATGCCTCGAATCTCAGGAACTTACCAAATTATCTGGTTAAAAAGAACCTTCTATTCACAAGGGAGTCTTTTAGAAGAAATAATTCTTTTGTCTGCTACTGTTCTTTTATAATATTTTTCTTAGCCAGCAGATACAGAGCAGTGGAAACTTGCATTGAACACATTCTGTTTATTGTATTTTATCTTTCATTTTTTTCTTCTGTCTCCTTTACTGGAAGAGGAGAGTATAAACATCAGCCTGGAGACATCTCTTGGCCAAATGCATTTATATTTGTGTTCATCACTTATTCTTTCCGAATAGGAAAGCCTCTTTTCACAAGAACATGCGTGTGGGGTGAAAAGACTGAGCCTCACTCTCTGATCTTTGAAAGTTGGTCTGAAATGATGAGAAAGACAGTGTTTTGTTTTGAAAGGCATAGGAGCATATCTTGATCTTAAGTTGATAAAAAGTCATGAAATTACAGTAAAAAATAACCCTATTTTTGTGAGCTACTCTTTCTATTTAGACTGCAACCTCTTACCTTAGCTTGAGATACAGTAACCATAGTCAGGAACAAAGAAGCAGAGTATCCTTCTGCCTGCCCAAGCAGTTTGTCTGGAAAGAACTTGCTGATTTTTCTTTCAATTACTTTAGAGTATCAGGATTTGTCCTTGATGGATTTAACTGTCACTTTTTTGAAAAACAAAAATGTTTCCTGTATGCTACTCTACCTGCAAAAGTGCTGTGGTTTTAATGACAAAACCTTCCCCCTCCCCACCCCCTCCCCCCAACTTTCTTGTATTATTTTGAGCACAATGAAAGAAAGGAAGTTTTTTTTTGTGCAGGGGAGAGCTTGTAATTGAAGAACATGTGAGGTATCTAACCATATGAAGCCATTTCATTTAGGTGTGTGCTCTAGAGGAGAGGATGAAGAAATGCCACCAATTGCCCCAAAATTAATTAAGCAAAATTCTTCAAACATAATGAGTAATGTACCTTCTTAGTTAACTGTTGGATCATGCTCTATCTGATGTCTTAGGAACAAAGAAGAGCCTTCCTGGTAAAAAGATGGTGCCTCGCATGGCTCAGCAGAATGACTGCCCCACATGCAAATGCCTGACGCTGCTGTTGTGCAGAAGGTACTGCAGTGGATAATAACCAGTAAATGCATATGTGAGCACCTATCCCTCTAGCTGTGGGAAGTCCAGTGACTTCTGTTTTGTTGTATGTGGGCTCCATGCTACTGATAAAATTCCACAGGCATCTTAACCAGCTTTCAGGATTTGTGAGGAAGAAAATTTCAGCTCTCTTACACATTGTTTTTGTTTCTTGTTCATGTATTGACAACTCCTAGGGCATTTGGATTTCCAGGAATAAAAAGAGGAATATTTTAGAAGTCCAGAAACATGATGCAGGAATTTGAATAGGTTCTTACCTTTCACAGCAGTCACAGTTTGCCTAGGTTAGATCAAAGGTTGTCACAACAACATTAAACTGCTGTAAGTGTTCAATCAGTCTGATTTTGGCAAATAAAGACTTGAGATTGGATTAAGACCTTTACGGAGGAGTTGGGAGTGCTGTTAGGAAGTCATTGGTGAGGGAAACATTCAGGTAAGTATGACCATTTCTTCTTAAAAGAGATTATGGGGAGACGTTCACTGCATTGCAATAGATGCCGTTTTTAATTCACTTGAGAAAAAGTGAACAGAGGAGAGGTTTGGATTATTTTTCCAAGAAATGAACACTTAAATTTCCCCCTCCCTCCCCACCTACATCTACTTGTAACAAACTGAGAGAACTTTCTGGACAAAACATCTTATGATTGATCTCATCTGTTGCTAGATGTCTTTAATAGTCTTGAAAGTTCACAGTTGAACACTTTGGGGTTGGTTTTTTTTGGCATCAGAGCATGAAAAAACTGCATGACTAGTACTCATCTCTTGTCATCCTCCCCTATTGCAGTGACTATGTGTATGTCTCTGTGTGGCAGAAAATGAGGGAATACAGATCATTATTCAAGAAGTTACCAACTAGCACTTTTCCTTCCCCTCCAGTCTTTCTGCCTCCCTATCCTGGAAGTATGGAGTCCCTGCCTCAGCCTACGGCTTCATTCTTTTTCCAGCTGCCCACAAAAGTAAAGAACCAGTGTGAAAGTTTGAAGAAAGAATCCGCTCAGAGGACTGAGTCTCAAGCAAAAGCTCCAGGTTGCAGACTCAGAAAGAAACTTCCTTTGGGGAAGGATCTGCTTCCAGGATTTGCTCGTCTCTTTTTCCTTGGGCAAACAGTTTTTGAAGCAAACAACAGGGTTGCAGGTAGGTAGGGCCCCTTTGAACTGCCATCCGCTCAGGTGTGAAGGATGACTTTATGCTGTTTCTCTATGCATTTTTTTTTTTGTTGATGTTGTCTTCTACTTCTCTAGGCTGAGAGAGGGAAAGAGTGTGAACGTTGTAAAACAAAGTGTTGGGGAGAGAGAGAGGAGAAAATGTTCTGGGCACTTGGAAAGATGGCCTCTGTGTAAGCTTCCTGTCTATGGGTCATATTTGTACTTCAGTTCTCTGAAGCAATAATGACATTCTTGGTGTGACCCTTTTCTAGACAGGAAACTAAGTCAAGAGCAGAAAATGGTGGCTGGAGCCAAGATAAGGCCAGTGATTGTCTATGGTCTGTAGCCACACAGTTTTCATCTCCTCCCTGTCTCTTTACACTAGTGCTAGGTTTGAGTGTGCAGCAAGGTGGAAATCATCAAATGGGTTTGAAATCTGACTTGATTCCCAGCACTGAAAAAGTTCCCAGTTCTAAACGTGTAAATTCATTTCTTCCTTTGGAGGAGCCTATGGCTGCTGGGTTTGTAAAGTCCTTTCGTTTGTCCATGTGAAGGAAATAGAGTGGAATACTCTGATTAAGGGGATGTGCTGCTAACACACATGATCAGCATTCCCTCAGGCCCAGAGAAATGGAATCAGCTCAGGTAAATTCTGCCTTTCTCACTTCATGCTGTGTAGACCAACAGCCTCTTCCTTGCAAGCATCGGTAGCCCACAGTCTTTTTCCAGCTGTGTCATTGCTGGCACGGGAAATTTATTCTAAATTCCTTTTTGAATTTTAGCAAAAGAAATCACTTGAAAACTGGCAATGAAATTCTAAGGAGATTTTTACCAGTTCCTCTTTCGTGCTGAATTGAAGTCATTGGAACTATGTTACATGCATTATTACTTTGGTGCATCTTGTGACTCTCTCTCCCTCTTCATTCCCTCCAAATTGCTTCAGGACACCTTCTAACCTTTATACTGCATCACAAGCCTTCAGCAGAAGATCTTATGTTGCTGGAAGATGACTGGGTTTGGATCTTGGCCTTCCCTAAGCAGGATCTCCTGGCAAAAAATGGGATTGGGAAAGAAATGACTCCTTTTTCCATCACACAGAACCACCCTAGAAAAGGAGGCCTAGGCAGAAAGTTACTTATAATGCATTGTTCTTTAGGAAATGTTTGGCCTCCCACGGTCCTTTTGTTACAATGTCATATAGATATCCTTTTTAAAATCTAAACATGGCATCTTCCTACCTGAAGATCAATTCAATAAATCCAAGATTGAGGGTTTACAGGTCTAATAATGTGGTTGGGTCTTGCTGTCCCTTGCATAGGAGATGCCACGTGAATCTGTGCAATAGGTTTCTGCTGTGGTTCAGACTGTTATATTTGTAAAGCCTTTTCTACTTATATTAAAATTATTAGAAATAATATTAATAAAGGTTCTCATGAAAATGGTATTTAGACTTCTACCTTGCTGGGTTTACTTAAAAATTAATTTGAGCCAAAATGTCACAATGGACACTATGGGAAGTACTGCGGTTTTTGAGTACTACATCTGTGGCTTTGTGTCACAAAAAAGTGCGTTGGATCTGTTGAGAGATAAAAAAGTGGAAATCTTAAATTTTTCTTTGAGTGAGAAGTTGTTTGTTAGAAAGCAGAAAGCTTTTAATTGTTTTCCCCCTAAGGGATTCTGTAGTCATACTTAATTAAATGCCTCACAAGATCTCAAATAAAAACCTTATGTTTGGCAGTAGTGAGCACCACACACATGCTTGTGTACTTTTCTTGTTCTTGCTATAGGAAATTAGTTTTCACTGAGGAATGGGACTTATTTCTAATGTTCAGATTAGGAAAGGGGAAAGTTTAGTTGTGAAGCTGAGTGTGAGAATAGGAGGCAGGAGGGTGTACCAGACCCTCTGGCAGTAGGTGAAGAGCACTTTTGGTTTTGTGTTCTGCTGCTGGCAGTTGAAGTAAACTAGCAGGATGCTTGTACTTGAATCCAATTAATTTCTTAAATCAGTTACTACAAAACATTGTTTTTTAACTAATGCCTAGATCTTTCGTTAAATTCACCAGCTTATTTAAATTATTCAGTAGTCTTAACATAGCCCTGAGGCTACTGCTTTATGGCAGTTGTGACATCTTACTATTCTGGAATGCACTGCAGTCCTAGTACATTCTAAAAATAATTGTTCAGATGGTGCTGTTTAAGTACATACTTATGTAGTGAGCCATTTTCACTGGACTTTCTGAAATTGGCTTTCTATTGAATGGCTTTTTAATATCTTATTTTGCTGTGATTATCAAACTTGTTTGTCTTGCTCCTTCTGTGGCTATTGAGTTAAAGTGCTGAATTTATAACCTGGTATTTTTAGAGAACTGATAGTCACATGCGTGTGTTAAATTATGCAAGCACAGTAACACTTGTTAACTTTGAAGTTTAAAAAGAAATCAGTTTAATGTATGAAATTCAATCCTGTTATAATATGTGGAAATATGTATGTGATGAACTTAAAATTGAGTAGTTGTTACAGGTATAGACATGAATTTTGTACTGAGCAGAAATAATCTAGACATTAATAGCTGAAGATCTGTGGGTCGCAGAAATGATTTACAACATCTGTGACTAGAGTTTTGTGCTAGCAGTGCTTTTAGTTGACAATACCTGTTTTTCAAATTTCTAGTCCATTTAAGGTCTGATATCTTTTGTGCCTTAGTAGGTATACTTACTCTTGCCTCAGCCACAGTTTTTGGTCATTTTGTTCTGTAGTAGGTAAATTTAGGACTGTCAGATACTTATGAAACAGGCACTGAGAACTGTTTATGTTACTGTCTCAGTTCCTAAAATGGCTTTACTCCTCCCCATCACAATTAGGAAACAAAACCACTGAAACAAAAGCAAAAACCAAACAAAAATGCCTGTTGCAGTTCTACAGTCAGTATTTTGATACTTGTCTGTCACCGTTGCATTAGCGTGTTTCTGTTATGCTCTGAGTTTTACAGCTGGAATCCTGGGTTCTTGATGCATCCCTAGAACAATAACTCCTGCCTTTGTGTTATTAAATAATAAAGATTTCTGAAACAATTTTCTTCTTGTTTATATTGTACTTGCCATAAATGTATGTATTGAGTGACTCTTCTGAGAAACTCCAGAATGCCAGGAAACATGAAAAAACACTATAATTTCATAGGTTTTTAATGCCTGGTATTAACAGAATTTTGAAGAACAGGCATATAATGTTACTATTTTTCCTCTTTCTATTCTCTTAAAGATTTCCTTGAGCATTTGAGCTATCTAACTCACTTCACGTAATCCTTAATGTCTTCTTGACGCGATACCAGCTCCTCCTAATTGTTTCATAGCTGGTCAATAAAATCCTGGCTTTTGACACTGTTTTTCCAGTCCCAGAAGAAGAGCTATCTTGTTTAACTTGAAAGTTTTGCTTTCTTCTTTTCACCTTCTGTCCAACCTCTGTGGCTTATGCTGCAGCTCTTTCTCCAATACAGGATGCTTTGAGGAAATACCCTGTAAAAATCAGGAAATTTGGGGGAAATTGTTGCTACTTCAGCCAGAGCCAAACTTGTCATTTGTGTGAGTGATGCTTTGTCAGTTTAGTTTCAGGAAGGGAGATGTATCAAAAAAGTGTTATTTTTGTAAACTGGAAAATTATTTTGATTTCATAAACAAGAAAGTGAGACTCGAGAGCATAAGTTCTGGGGTGTTTGTATCCCTTTGCTTTACACTGGGGAGGTGGGTAGCAAAACATGAACAAATTTCTGTGATTTTCTGATAGCCAAACTTGTTCCATTGGCAATAGTGTGCTTTAAGTTGAATTTCATTCTTTCAATTCTGTTTGCAGGACAGGGGGATTTGAGCAGGTAACAGTGTCAAAAATATTTTTTCAGATTTTTTTTAATTGAGGGAACTTGGCTCATACCGTGGTTTATCAGGCATGAAAGCATCCCTGAGTCTTTAAAGAGTGAATGTGATTTAGGGTTAAGTTTAGAAAAAGTAGTTTTAACTGAAAGCTGGGAAAAGGCATTTTCTGAAAGCAATGGTGACAAATGGTTGGACCATTCCAGTTTTGCTTGTTGCATGGACTTTGCGAAGAATTGGCGTCTGCACGGCTCCTAGGACAGGTCCGTAAGTTGATGTCAGCAACATGAGGTGAGTTGGTGGGTTGTTACAGGAATTGCTGTGTTTTGCTATTTAAGTTGGGTTGTCTGTTTAAAGATCATATTAAGTTTGTGATTCTTTTGCTGGTGACAGTGATGCTTCCCTGTTCACTTGCTGATTTTTTTTTTTTAAGAATATAAATTTACTGTTCTCATGAACTGTTCTGTACTGTATTGTTTCGTTTCCTTGGTTGCTCTCACATGAGTGGCTTTGTGTCACAAAAAAGTGCGTTGGATCTGTTGAGATCTACCAATTTCCCTGGTAGAAACTGACTTTTCTTGGTTTTATTGTTTACTGAAGAAGTGGAGGTCAGGAAAATGTGAGTTTTAGCTTAGTATTGAAGAACAGTAAGTGAAAAAATTGAACCTTGCATAAATGGGTGTCACTTTCATTTTATCTAGAGAGAGGGTTGTTGGGGGTTGCACAGTTAAGGAGGCATACGGTTTTTGGTGGTTTTCTTTCTGGATAACTACTTCAACAGTTGTAACCATGCCAATATCTGACCTATTCTTGCCAGATTCAGGTTAGGCTATCACCTGTAATTCTGAAGAAAACAACTTTTGAATAAATAACAACTTGTATGGTTATAAATGGATTTAATGAGATCATAATTGGCCTTTGAAGATGGAAATGTGATTTTTATAGATTTTTCCCAAACTATAACTTTGTCCTGGCTTGAACTGAGGTCTCTTCATTGGATGGAATTACTTTAGAGCTCATATTAAAGTGTCCTTATCCATTTGAATGTTTCAGAGGAATTTCCACATACCTGCCTGCTGCTGACGTGCTTAGAACTGTTCATAATAGTAAAATTTGAAATATTTTTAAAAATGGTTTCCTGGTCTCTGGTAGTACTTTGTATTAGATAAGAAAGCATGAAACATTGATTTGCAAAATCTTTGTATACATATATAAACAATGGAGAGATGAAATCAGATGGAAGTATGTAAGAGTAAATGAAGAACAGCTGACATCAGCACAGCTGCTGTGTACAGATGGAATGTTCCTGGGTGACTTCAGGAATACAGTGAAATTGAAGCTTAGTTGGATACTGGAACAGCACAGGAACTGGGCTAACAAGCAGCCAGCTAATGTAGGAACTCTCCCTTAACAGGCAGTAGACTTGTCAGAAAATCACTTGAAGCAGCTAAGCCTTTTTTCCCCCTATAAACAATGATAGAAGTCTGGACTCATAGATTTATAGCTGTGTGGATAGGTTCTTTGGTGTATAATAGAGTACAAGTGCTGATTTGAAGCTTTTATTTTTGCCTTGGGCACTAGTTGTGTTTATCACCTAATGGTGTCTGAAACTGGAGTTAACGCTGCAGCTTTTTTTAAGGGGTGGAAAGTAGAGACAAGTTAGAAGGGCTTCTAGACTTGTACATTTATTCTTATGTAACTTTTTAAGACCTTGTGTATCTTTGGCAGCTGCAACACTTGCAGCTGCTTGAAATCACACAGGTTAAAAAGTTGGTAAGAACATAAGAGCAAGGATATTCAAAGAATTTCTTTTGTAATAAATTAAAAGTGGTGATAAAAACGAGAATATGCTATACATCAAGCTAAAACGTTTGTTGTAGCACATTGAAACTACGCACTCATGAAACTTTTTAGCTTTTCATGTGTTAATCTCTGCGCAGTTTTACCTTTATACTATCCTAGAGTACAATTAATGTTTTTCATAAATTGCTTAATTGGTTTCTGAACTTTGTAAACAGTATTTTTGAAGCACACTAATTTCTTAAGAGTTTAGGGAACAATAGTGCTTTCTTCTGTTACGTATTATACTGATGATGTTACAAAAAGTGATTTTTGTATTGATTTTTTTTTTTCTCTTGTACAGGTACCATGTAAATATCTGTTCCCTTGTATTAGTGCTAAATTTTATCAAAATTTTTAAGCTGTTCTTTCCTGTAATTGCATCTGCTCTGGAGATTTCTCCCATTTTCCTTTTTGAATGAGGACACTAGTCAGGTCTTTGATCCTTCTTTTTAACTAGCTCAGAACCATTGGGTTTTTTATTCAAGCAGCTTTGCAAATAAGAGTGATGAACAGTAATGCTACATTTATTCAGAGAATGAAAGCTTTTGTTCCCGTATCAGTCCTCACATCAGTCTTCAAAAATGCACGCTACTTGGAAGACCTGACTGTATTTCCACTGCTAGCAGTCAAACCAGTGCTTCCAGTGTGGCAATACTGAAGCTACAGGGCATTTGGCTTGTCTGTCCCAGCAACATTAACACCCAAGTTCCTGCTTGTAGTTGAACTCAAGTTACTGTCTCAGATTAATTTTCTGCCTCCTTCAAAGACTTTTTAAAAACCATAGTTTTGGTGACAGTGTAATAATGATACAAAAGACTATCTGTGCTCCTTGCCCAGTCTATGCAAATTTGCCCATTCAACATTTTACTTTGGGCTTTAGTGCCATGGATAAATGGATGAGATAAAAATCTTGGGTCTTCACTTGCCATTGCACTTAAGCAGTGAATGGTTTGTATTGCCACATTTTATCACCCTGAACTGCCATCTGTTTTGTGTCCCTCCTTAAGTGCCTGCTGTTTCAAAATCTGGCTTGCTTTTTGATTCTGTGTACTTTTTTCTAAAATTCTCCTTTTGGCCTTTCTGTAAATACCGAAGTATATGCAAGATGTTATGGCTTGACTAGCTATTCCTATTTGATTCTTAGCACAGAATGCAGAATTAGATTGGAGATGTTTGAGAACCACATTTTATAATCCTTTGGCTTAGTGGATAGTCTCATCAGTTTGGTTGATGGGTGACATTCACTTATTCTCAGGTTGCCACTTTTTGGAACTTGGTTTTTATGTGGACTTGAGTGGAGTAAATCATGTAGTGACTGGCTTTCTGTGAGGCAGGTGTTCTTGTTTTCTGAAGGAATTTTTTTCTGGACTACCTAAAAGAAAATACAATAGAACTGCCAAAGCCCTCTATTTGTTCCCCCTTCTTTGCTCCTGTGTTTGCTCATTAATTTCTGATACAATTAAGAGTTTTGTTTACAAAGCAGACTCCATCCACCATTTGGAGAACCTGTGCAGGTTAGATAAGCCTGGAAAGTTCATTGCTTTCAATATGATCCATTACTTAATTTACAAAGTACATTAGTATCAATAAATGCTCGCCCTGTATCAAAATATAGGATTTTACCTTTCAGCCTAAAATTACAGTGACTATTATGTGCTATAAATACTGTTTCCACCTACCCCTCAAATCTGAACTTCAGCTTAGTCTGTATAAAATTTGGGATGTAATTATTTTCTCCTTTTTCTCTCTATGCTAAGAAGACTTTGCTTATTACATGAGACCACTGGATGGTGTTTCAGTACAAAGATAACTGATTTGTTTTATAAGGCAAGGGATTTTATTTACACCCCGAATGAATGTCAATTCCTCATTTGCACCTAAAGTTGAAGATTGTTCCCCCAAAATTTTGACTTAAACATAGTCTGTCATACAAGGATTTTGCTATGACAGAAAACACTCTAAGGTGAAGTTTTGGGGCCTGTAGTATAAAATATGGTTAATATGTGATACAACTCTTTTTAACATGACACAAAAATAATTATCTTCAGAGACTGGGGATTGTATCCTGTTGAGATTTTTTTCCTTACAGCTTGAGGTGTTTTAGAAAGGAATAATTTATACCTGTGAACAGTGTGAAGCTTTGTTAGTGAAGACCACCAATTTTTAGTAAATCTTCTGCCCTTGTTGCCCAGTTTCTGTCTTAGCACACTGACCTTATTTTTTTTGACTGTGTTTGTACTAGTGTCTTCATCTAAAATCAGTAGAAAGATAGGGGTTTTTTGTTAACTATTTGAATGTTTATATATTGTTTTTTACTGTGTTGTTAGTGACAGCTTCAGCTGTGAGTTTGTTAGCCTTTTGCTAAATAAAACAATTCTTACAGATATGGGAACTAGGTGTATATTTTTAGAGTTTTATATAAACATTGTGTTCTTGTATATAGACGTGGTAAATTAAATGCAGATATCATATTAAAGAACTGCTTCATGGCAGTAGGCACTCATACTGACCTTTAAAATGAAAGCTAAACCCCAAATAAGCTCAAACTAAAGCAACTAACATGACTGCGTACAAAAAACCGACTAAGATAATTCGTTCTGTGAAGATTCTGGGAGAAGCAATTCCAGCTGTCTTAAGGAGGTTGGGTTAAGGATGCAGATGACTACTTTTAACATGAGGTCATTCTGTGAGAGAGGATTCACCTTCAAACCTATTACTTTTGATACCTTTTTAAGTGCTTAGTAAGTTAAAAAAATGAATTTGTGTCAACTCCAAGCTTCTGCAGCTTGTAGGAGGAAATTGGAGTATTGGATCTATTTTGTCTGTGGAAATGGGATTATGTGTCTGTAGATAAACAGATCCATAGCTATATCTATCTATTTCTGCAGCTAGAGCAAGTTGGTGTGGAATATAATTTTTGTAAACCATTTTGGGAATTCAGAACTTCTCTTTCTTCCATTTGACTTTGAAGACTGTCAAAACTAGCCTCTAATAATTAAGTAGTAAGGGCTTTAAAATAACTTTCCCCAGCTTTTCAAAACAGTGTTACTATACTACAATTACATAGTTTTTGATGATTTTGCACTAATGTATAGTCAGAGGGGTTTATCCCCACAAGGAGCAGTGAACAGCCTCTATAGCAGTGGTGTCCCTCTGTCATTAGATAGGGCTGTCGAAGCTTTTTTTTACCATCTGTTACTCCTATCTGCTGCATTTTTGACTTGACCTGAAAGCTCTTGTCCTGTAAGGGCAGTGAGGTTTAAACACTGAGCACAGACTGATTAACGAGGCATTAAGTCAGTTAATTCTTTCATTTTTAAATAAAGTATTAACGTGGTTTTGGTGTGGTCGCTGATGTGCATTACAGGTTAAAGAGATGATTTATGTAAGCAGTGAGGATTTCTAAACTATTT
The DNA here is from genome assembly GCA_018697195.1 of Certhia americana. Taxonomy (NCBI): domain Eukaryota; kingdom Metazoa; phylum Chordata; class Aves; order Passeriformes; family Certhiidae; genus Certhia; species Certhia americana. The sequence goes on from CM031857.1 coordinate 55,561,472, forward strand.
GGAGTTTTTGATGGTTTTAGTCCTCAGTGTTAAAACTGTGGAGTTCACAGAAATTAAGTTGCTGAATCTGCTTGTTCATGGTAGCTGTTGCAGTAATGAACAACAGGTATGTTACTAGCTTGTTTAAAGATGAAGGTTTTAAATGAGTTTGAGTGTGTAAGCCTCGTTCTGTAAATGCAGTTTTTAGAAGAGATTTTCCTGTTTTATAAAACGACACTAGACTTACTAGGCAAAAGGTGGCTTTACCACTCCTATGGCTTAGTTACCATAAGTAACTAAGTTACATACTGGGTGCTAGTTCAGTGAAACTTGAAATAGAGTGGGCTAGGGCTTGAGGAAGGTGGGAATCATGTCCTCTACATGGTACTGTAATAAAGTGACCTATAACCTAATATTCCTATGCTTTCTAAACTTCAGATATGGTAGACTTTGAATATTTCTTAGTAGACTTAGAATATTTCTTAGCCATAACAGTGTGTAAGATGAAGACCAAAGGTTCCACTGGAGGGGAAAATTATTTTAAATCCTTACACTTTAGAAGTAGATTCAAATGCTAACAAGCATGAACTAAATATTTCTGTTTTGAGAAGATGCTTTTTAGTGCTGAGGCCATCTGTAAAAAGATTTTTCATTGAGAGATATTACATTCATCTAAGAATTCAAGAGGATTTATTAATACCACTCTTAATTTCATAGAATTGTAGAATATTCCAAATTTAAAGTGACCCATGAGGATCATTGAGTGCTCCGTGGGGAAGGCATAAGAATAATGTGTGGCTTTGACAGAGGACCTGTTGTTGCACCCTGAGAGGTGGCTGCAGAATTTTCATGGTGCTTATGGATAGACAGGTACTATCCAACACTGTTACCAGCTTGTAGCATCTTAACCTCTTAACTCATTGTTTTGAATCGTGTTGTGAGTTGATGTACCCTTGAAGGACGTGCTGATATTTCTGGTTGACATAGTTGCCTGTTGTATGTCTTGCAAGTTTTGGGGTACTTTCTGACTCTAAAACGTGCTTAATTAGCATTGCTGTTGCTTGGAGGGGTGACAGTGCATAGGGCAGTGCTTTCTCCCCGAATGCTGTGTTGAGCAGTCCTGCTTGTGCTGTTAATTGGGTCTGTTCTAACGTCTCACCTGGAGATCTGGGGCATATTAACAGCTTTTGGATTATACTAAACCTATTTGTTACAGCATGTTATAATAGATGTTGTTGGGGTATGTGTAGGGAGAAGGAAGACAGACTTCAGGAGAGGCTAAGAGTTCCTGGGAACTCTTAACAATTGTGTAAGGCTTGGTACAATAAACACAAGTACTCCAGGTTTATCTTGGCACCCTCTCCAGCTGTGTATTTTTCGTGTGAGAGGCCATTAGTCATGTTTCTGGATGCCAGAATAAGATAGAGAAGGTTATTGCTTGCAGATGGTGCTTCACATGCAGAAATAGATTATTTCTGCTTATACAGAAATGTTATACAGCTTGGTTGTAACTTTCAAATTGTGCTAACACACATCTGAGGCTGGAGTTCTTGGGTTTGACTAGTCCTTTTCCTTAATTTGATGTTGTGTAGACCAACTAAAAGTTCTTAACATGTTAGTTGTTAACAAAGTAATCACAATTTACTGAAGAAATCTACTGCTGTCTCGTTGATTGCCTTTTAAAGTAGGGTTGAAAATATAAGTCAGTATAGAAAATGGTCTCTGAGTCATAAAGACTTTTTTTTTTTCTTCCATCATAAGTATACTTTGAACCAAGTACCACACTCACGATTTTATATGAAAGCAGAGTGCACAAAGAGTAATTAAGCTAATGTTGATATAACAGACTCTTGGTAGTCAGTCATTTCCTCTGTAATCTGAGTGCTGATATCTCAACAATTTGAGAATTTTAAAGTTTGTGTTTCTCTGATCATCATCATCACAGAAATTGATAACATTCTCTTTTTTCAGTAATATTTCCCTCTGTGGGTTTTTGGCCATGCATAACTACTACGTGTATCTAAAGATCATATTTTGAAAGACCTATTTTTATGCCTTCATGTTATCATGGTGATGTCCAAGTTCTAGCATAATTGGGTGTGTCAGGACTTGTCATTAATTCTGGTCAAACTTTTTATTTTGATAATAGCATTAAACTGGTACAAATTTGATGCGCTCACATTCAGATTCTGAAGTTATCCTTGTCTATCAGTACGTGAGTAGTTCTCCATTGACACTGATGGTGAGAGCTTTGTTTCCATTCTCTTTTATTGTTATATTGAAATATAATGTAGGTTCATGATAGGATTTAAAAACCCATGACTGTTAATCTGAGTAAGCATATATAAGGTACTTAAAAGCTTCTGTCCGTCTTGTATCACTTCCTTCTGACTCTCCCTGGAAAAACTGAAAGATGTAGTCTCTAGAATATCTTACATTTTAACCTGGAGACAGCATTGATGTATAGTCCATTATCCACAGAGACTTCAGGCCTGTATGATGCCAGGTAATGCCATTATATACATATTAAACGTGTATTGTTTTATAAAACTATTTAACCTGAAGAAGCTATTATTCTGCGTGGAATGTGCTTTTGCTAATGCGCAGTGCACGTTAAATTAGACATTGTCGGGCTGGAGAGGTAGGGAGTTGTCCTTTCTCTTCAGCCTTATTCTTTCTACTTCTGATTCTTGCTGATAGCCAAAATTTTAAGACCATTGCCCCGTGGAAGTTTTTTTTCCTTTTTTAAAAGGGTAGCAATATTCTTCTGTTTTGGCGGCCCACTTTGACTTGGTGGGTAGGACATTATTCTTGCCACTTCTTCCTCCCTCTGCCCCAGCTGTTGTAATGTTGACTTTGCAAGCAAAATGAAACTTCCTCTCTCATGTTTAATATAGAAAAGAGATTCTCTGTCCTAGGACCTACCCAAACTATGCTAAGAGGTCATCGTTTTTGCAAAAGCAGCTTAAATCCATTATCTTATCCTCTTGTGTGAGTATTTTCCATTTACGTCTGTGTTGAGCTTTAGGCTGCAAACAGTGGTGCCACAGCTTCCCTGGTAGTAGTACAGGTGGGAAATTAGTAATCGTGAGGGAAAGATCAAACCAAAAAATAAGGCAGTTTGTTAGAAATGTCTGGTATAACCTAAGCATATGGCTGTGTGGGTGGCCATAGACTTTTTGGAGCTCCATGTTTAGAAAACCTGCCTAACTATTATTTGGATGATTCTCTAGCTAGTATAGCATTCAATTCCAGACACTTGGTAATCAGAATTTTTGTAGTCACGCCCACCGCTCCAAATTCCTGTCATTCATCTGTCTATTTTAATGTGTCTCTTGTGGAGTAGTTCTAAAATTACCCACTGTTTTGACCTGACAAATGGGAATATGTGAGCTCCTCCTGCTGCTGTTGAGCTGGTGTATGGCTGCTTACACCATTCAAGTGGAATGACACTTCTGCATGGAAGAATGGGGCATTTAAAACTATATGCTGACTCTTGCTGTATGTTTGACCTTTCCATAGCAGTGACAGACAGGGTTTCAGCTCATCACTGCAGTGTTGAGAGTGCGTTTTGTTTAAGTCAAATTTTCAGAGCCCCACACTGCAGTTCCGCCTTTACAAACATGCTCCCATACAAAAGCCTGTTTTGCTCACCCTTAGCAGGCTTGCCCAGCCATGCTTCCTCCCTCAGCTTGTCTGGCCAAGCTCATTGCTCCCTCAGAATATGAACTTCTGTAGAATGTTTTGCACAAGGCAGTGAGCCATTTAACAGTGTGACTTGGGAAGAGGGGTGTTCAAAGTAATTCAGTAACAGCAGCTCTTTTGCTAGGTTATACATTATGTCATTGGGATCAAATAGTTTGGAAATAGTGAGGGTTTCATTCACATGAAATCTTTGGTTTTCAGAGAAAATGGAAAGGAAGAAGGATCTGAAAGAGCTATCACCCCAAGTACTGGTGAGGGAGAGCACAGGCTTACTGGAGAAGGCGATATGTAGGAGGCAGTAGAAGAGGACAGCTTTTTACTTGTAACATAAAATCCCAGCCCTGCTTCCTCTTTGTCTGTTCCTCTTCCATTTTCTAATTAATTCTTTTTCTTCTGACTAACTCTTTTGCTGTACATGAACAGGTTTACATTTCGCTGCTACTGTAACCACTAGGTGTAAGGAGTGATGAGTTCTCCTAAGCATAAAATGGTGTTTCATGATTTCCAGATAATGTCTGCAGTTCTAGTTCTGCCTTGCCGAGCTGCTAATTAAAATTTCAGTTTTCCTCTAATCGCCTATACAACCCAAACCTCCCATATTTTTAATCTCTTTACAGTTCAAATTTCTTAAATACTAGTGGTCAGTGAGGCTTGTCATCCAGTGATTTGGAAAATTTATCAAAAGTTCTAAAAAACCTGTTCAGTGTTAGTTAGGTGTGTAATTCTGTGAATTGTGAGCTAAAAGAGTTCAAAGTCATTTATTTGCTGATAGACAGTGCTATTCAAACACTGTATGGTAGATCATCCAGTTGCTTAGCAATAACATTAACAGCCATGAGTGTTTATAAAGCAAATATAATACGATATGGTCAACAAGGTATGTGGTGCTTTTTGTATTGCTTAAGTGTCCTGATAACTGTTGGAAAACGTTTATTAGGATTGCACATGAGCCAGCACCTGACACTTAAGAGCAACAGCTTGAATAAGTAAATGTGATAAATTACATGCCTGTGTTTTTTAATCTAAACCCCACAACTTGAAACAAGTGATGAACATGATGATTTTCCAAATATACTAGCTTTGAACTTTGAAATGTTATTTTCCTGGCTTTGATAAACACTCTTGTAATGGCTTTGGATGTTCAGCCTGGAAATATTAAGGGTGATAGGTTATGTGATTAAAAGGCTTGTCTCTGTGCACACAGCAAAGCCCTGAGGCAGAGCAGCGGGTGGGGGAACCCGGATAACCTCGTCAGAGAAATGAGCCCCCTGACCTGGCTCTTGCCAGGGCTGTCACTGGAGATTATCAGCCCTTGGGGATCTCCTTTAATGGAGGTCAGCTTTCAGACTGGGAAAGGGGGTAGATGCAGGTAAGAACATCTTGGAATTGTACAGAATGGGATGTTTGGGGAAGGGGCGAGGTTGAGGAAAGAAGGGACCTGTGACTTTGTGGGGCGTGAATCGTGGGTAAAATGGAGGAGCCAATGGAGCTGCTTGTGTGTAAGCAGACAGTGTATTTGTGAGGCCGTGCCCTGGCCTCATCAGTGCAGTCTCAGTAAACTAAGTGTTCTATTGTGTAAGGGGCTCAATACTGTATGTGCCTACAGGGGTCTCAGGGCCAGCAGCAAGAGTCTGACCATGGGTCACAAGGGTCCACATGGCGGGGTCAGATGAGGGGGTGTGCATGCACAAAGGAGTAGGAGAAGAGATTTGGGAGTGGCTATGAAGTCCAGAAGAAAATCTGTGTGCATCTGTATGACACAGCTGGGGAGCTGGGAGTCCAGGCCAAGTGCTGCAGAGACTGTGGGGTCTAGCTGAGACCCCCCCCGTTAGTCTGCATATTTGTGCATGAAGTAAAGGGAGGCTCTGGGGACCAGCTGCTGGGTAGAGTGTCCAAGGCCACATCCCAGAGGGCTCTGTACTGAGTGCGTGTTTGTGAGGAGTCTGAGCACCAGCACCCTGAGCGGGGCCATGGCGGGAGGTGTGCCCTGTGCTGCCAGCTGGGCAGACCCCAGCTGCCGGGCAAACTGCGAGCGAGCCCAAGGCCAGTCATGGCCAGTTATACTCTGTGTGAGCACGTGTGCACATATGTACGTTGTCTCCTAATGGACTTTCACCCCGAGCAGCCAGGAGTGGGAAGAGGATGTTGGTGCCGGCTGTATTTACTGAAGTGCTGAGTTTGCAGTAACCTGTGTTGCCAGACGTGTGTGTGCTGTGCACGTGTTTCGTGTGTGCCTGTGGGGAACTGTGCTCAGCCTTACGCCCAGGCCAGACCTTGGGGCAGAGAGCTGGGGCTGCGGTGCCTCTCATGGGCTGCTGGATTCGGCAGCTACTGCTAAAGGGCTGTGGGTCTGAGAAAAGGTGCTGAGGGTCTTTGACAAGCCTCACCTTTTCAAAACTCAAAGTGATCATCTGAGATAATTTACTTCAGGAGATGCTGATTCCAGTTTTCAAATGTACTGTGCTGTTGAAACACATAAGAGAAATTGTAGTATAATGCGAAATAATTTCAATGTAAATACTTACAGATGCTGGGACTTACAAAAGGTCGGAAGACTGAGGATACACTTGATAATTTAGAACACACATATAATTTAGAATATAGAATCTAGTTGAAAATATAGCAGTTAAGTATGGCCTATGGTGTTGGACAGCAATGTTCCCCTGCTAGACCTCTAAGTCCATTTCAGACTGTTGATGGAATCTTTTTGGTAGTACATTGTCATTTATTTATTACTGTTGCACTTTGTTTTGAGGCAACTTAGGTAAATTCAGGGTCCTAGATTTGACCTTGAAACTTTTCATGCATGGTGTAACCTAAAGCAAAATCCATACAAGCAGCATATATTTAAGTGTTTCCATTTTCTGGGATAGTTCTCTATTTTGATTTAGCGAAGGTTAGAAATCATATTAAGTCTGTTATAAGTTTCTCTGGAATGATGTAAGAAACTTCATCTGAAGAAAAGCCATCATTCATAAAACCTTCTAGATACTTAAACTGTGACTTAGTAATATTGTCTAAACTTATGTAAGTTGACAAGTTTTTTAAAAATACTTCAGTGAATTCTCTCAGCCACCTGTTTGGCTGGAGGAAATAGCTATCAGTCAAAAAAGGAAAAAAATCTCAACAGCTTCGATATAGAAAACCAGGAAAAGTGAAAAGCTACTTGAAGCAATTATGTGAATGAATGTTTGCTGTTGTGCACTGTGAAGCTTCAGATACTGTGCTGCAAGGCTGTTTCAAAATGTCACTGGCACTGGGTAAACAGGTTGATAGTATATTCAGCCATATTGTTGTACCCACTACAGATACACCTGTCCCCTGTTCTATTTATTTGTTTTTTAAGGTGAGGTCAGACCTCTGAAGAAGCTCACAGTAGACATTTGGCATCATTCTAATGTCTCGTCTATTTTAAGGCAACTGATGTAGGGGGAAAATGAGGAATAGTTTGCTTCATACAAAGTATATACTGGTAAAAAAATCGGAATGGCTTGTGATTTGGGGAACAGTATGTAGCCCAGTGGCTGAAGACTGATGTAACACAGTAGAAAGGAGAGTTCAAGGTCTCTGATATCTTCATGTGGAGTAAGTTAATGCAATATGCAAAAGCTTAGGGGGTTACTGAATCTGGAAAGAATGAGTTCATTCAAAATATGTAGGTTGGAATGCCTGCATCATGAAGATGGAAGGAAGGGTCCTCTGCTGAACTTAAAAGAATTTAGATGAATTTTTGAAAATTAGAAGTGCCTTACCTTTAAGTAAAAAAGGCAAACAGATACTAATTTCAGCAGAGGAATCTCTTGGAAAGAATGTGTTATGCAAACCAAGTTTCTAAGGAGTCTGTAGGCAAAACAGAGTTTAAGACATGATATGCAAAAGGATTCATGTTCTGCAATTACAATACTACAATTGCAATACTGCAATTAATTATTGGAGGTGTGTGCATTATCAGTTATCTAGTGTAAAGGATTATATTCATTCTTGAACAGATCCTTGTGTGAGAGTTTAGAAAGACTGACAGTCAGCCTTGTGTGACACCAGTGTATTGGAAAGAAGATTTTGCAGTTCAGATTTTGCAATGTTCTGGCTCTGGCTGTTAAATATGGGTCAGATCTTTAAGAACTGTGGGAAGGTCTGAGTTCTGGACAACAGTGAATTGATGAAATAATTGTAGCACCTGATTTTGGCTTTTGTTTGTTTGCTGAAATGGGCACATGTTCTTTCGGCCTTTGTACTTCCACTATGGGTACATGGACGCTTTTAATTTGTTTCGTTTCCTGGCTCACTTAGCAGGTGACTTCCTGAGAATTCTGCTGCTCATCACTGGCAACTATATACTGTGGCTCCGTTATAGGATTAAAACTTTGATTCAGAAGTCATTAGCTTCATCCTCTTTGACCACTAAGTACTGAAATAAATGTCTTCCATTTTATGTTCTGTGAGCTTCTACAAGATACAGCTTGACTTCTAATGTGTGTTAGTATTTAACCATAATTAAAAAAGGGTAGGTCACTTACCTGCATACTTAGATAAGGACTTTTATTTTGTCTGTGTAGTGTCTGCTTTCTGATTAGTCACTTTAAAATGCAAAATACTGGGGTATGGGAACAAATGTCTGCAGTGATTCTGGATTCAGTTTCATGATAATATTTTCCCTGCTACTTGTTAACATAGTTGCATGTCTGTTCCTGCCTTCACTGATCTTATAAAGCTATTGGTTCTTTCCTATTCCTGTTTGCCAAAAAATCGTAGGCTAAATTAGTTGATGAAAATGTCTCTATTTTGCTGATGCTGAGTCAGAAGTGTTTATTTAAAGATGATGAATTTAGTAATCATCAAACCATGTTTAAAACATCAGGAATGCTAATTATAGATCATCCAACCTATATTTCTGAAATCCTTAATGACTTGAAGTCCAAATCCTCCTTGCTTAAGTTAATAATAAATGCATTGGTTTCAGTTGGAAATAGGTGACTGTAGTTCACAGAAGATGAAAGTAGTAATTATGAAGATGAAAAAAAAAAACTTTGTTCCCATGATATTGAGGGGAGAGAAGCTGAAGTTCTCTTTTTTGTGTGCTTTAGGGTAAGAAAGGAATAAAAATACCGTGAGATTCTTTCAAGCTATATATATGATTTTGATTATTTTGTGTTTAGGATACTTTCCTGTATTTTGGTATATTTGGAATATTTATTCCGCCTTTCTGGTTGGTAAGTTTTTTTTCTTAATTCTCATGGCTTCTGTTAGCATTTTTTATTAGCTAATATTTGAGGATCATACTGTTGATTATGGTTAGTTTGAGAGTAAATCCGAGGAAGAAAACAAGTCTTTCATTAAGCCTTTACAATTTATTTAACACTTTATTTCCAGTAAGTATTTATAGTGGAAGTGTCCTTTAAAAGATAGGGGAACATTCCACTGACAGCTAATTCTGGGACGAAGCTATTTTAGAAAAGAATGAAAAGCTCTCTTCTGTGCACAGACAAGGGAACAGTTACTGAAATGAAGTTTGAGTCTAAATTGTTATCATATCATTTTTGTCCATTATATGCGATGAGGAAATATCCAGATATTTTTGTGCCTGCCCTTTTTTTAATCTGAAAATTCCATTTTCTTAATGATTGTGAAATGTAATGACATTGCAATGGTCCTGCATGCTGCTGTGAAGCAACCCTGTTTTACTGAATGTAGAAGCCTCTTACGTTTTCAGAGACCAAAATACCATTTTTTCTGGTTTTGCTTTTAAATGGATGGAAACCTGGGTGCTTCCCAATAAGAGTCATTGATGAAAAGAAAGAATATTCAATATTTTAACATCTGACTAATTTAGATGAAGAATCTGCCTATAATTATGTCTTATCTGCTTTCAGAAACTGATCATCGGTTCTAGGGAAGGTTTTGTTCTCTTAAAATTGGGTGAAAAATGATTCAGTGCAGCTTCCTAATAGGGAATCATTTGAACTTAGTGGACCCTTACACATTATGCTAACTGGTGTTAAATAAAATTAATCCAGAGCAGGCAGGTACAATTACTCTTACTTAAGTTACTGTTAGAGTTTCTGAATTTAGGGTGTTTATGAACATTATTTCATAAAATTTTAAATAGAAATAATGAGTCTGATGAGCTCTACTGGTATAAAACAAGGCATTCAGTATTCTTTATTTTCCAAAGTGGAATATTAAAAAACCCTAAAACTAAAAAGCATGTTTCACTGTACACAAGATGACAAGATGGATGTGTTTTAGGGGCTGGGAGGATTATTTCTGCTATGACTTTATTTTTTCAGTATAAGACAGTGGCTTCAGGAGAAATGGTACAGAATTCATGTGAGATCAAATAATGCTAAATTTGCAAAATTTATATTTCTGACAAATACAGGAAATTCTGTGCTGTTAATGAAGGCAAATTTAATATGGCAGTATTGCTGACGAAAGGCAGACTTAATTGCCATGGATAACATTACATGCTTTGCTAAAACTCTCCTTTCTGCAACAGCCTACATCTTCAAGTTTAGTTTTACATGGATGCATATAAAGGTAAGACTACCTTAAAATATTTCAGGTTTCTGAAAGCTTTGGGAAAAGAAATGACTGTGACTCCTCTGAAAAGAGTGTGTTTTATCAGATGTTTTCTTTAAATTCTATCCAGGATTCAGAGATCAAATATGGAGACATTTTCTGATACCAAGTGTGAACTTCTCATTTAGTGTTGGGAAGAAAATAAGATTTTTATCTTGATGATGGGAAAAACCCAAGTCCCAGCACCTATTATCTAATTCTCTTCAGTGAGTTCCTGTTGTGTCAAATTACCCATGGCTTGTTACTTTTTTTTTTTTTTTTTTTTTTTTTTCCCCTCCCCCTGTGACCTGAATCTCTCAAAACTTTGTGACAGCAGGGGATTGTCACCTCATTAAACTTTTGTATGGCTTTGGAGCCAGGACAGTCAGTGTTTGGGAACGAATGAGTCTAAGCATCAGAAGAATGTTTTGTGCCTCTATAGAGTCCCAGTTCATAACTGCCAAGTTTAGGCAACTGCTTATCTTTGGGCTATTCTTAACCTCAACAAACATGTATTGCAAACATTTCCAGCATGTCTAAACTAACCTTGCTGTTAGAGCTCAGTCTAGAGTACAACTTCTTAAAATAAAAAACAACAAAAAAAAAGGAAAATTCCATCATAACTTTGTGACCATCGAGTTTTTTTACATGTTAGAATTATCAGTCTTTAACTGTTAGAAGCTATAATATAGAAAAGTGTGTTTAGTATTGGCAGTGGATGCAGAAAAAAGTAACTGGTCTTAAGAGACTTCAAAAACACTTAATATTGTACTTATGTAACAGACATTTTAAGAATAATGTTAAATGGGATGATGTAAGGTTAAAATACATCTCCAGTTCGCTTACAGTCTTCATGTAACCTGCTGGCTTTTTTTATTTTTGTAGTAATAGCAGTGTTGATTTCTACATCTCTGCTGTTTGTTCTCCTTTTCTGCTGTATTTTGCTTTTGACTTGTGACTGTACAGAGCTGTAACCACTGAATTACTAATGAAATATATATCTCTAAACTTTAACAAACTGCTAATAATGGTTTAATTCAGGCAGCATTCATCTAAACACTTGGACTGAAACAGTGGTGCGTAGTCATAAATTAGAAAGCAGTCCCAAGCTACAGAGGTGATGAGCTTTGTGAAAGTGGTCATTTGAGTATTACAGAACAGCACCAAAGCATATAAAACTTGTGCAGATTCATAGGCATGCTTTTAACTTAAGACCAAAGTATCTAATTCTTGCCTGTGTTTTAAGTTTTGTTTTTTTTTTGGTGATATTATGTATATATATGTATTACAGATGTGGCATTTTTTAAATGAATTCTACTTGGCCTAAATGTTTTGGATTAGTCTCTGGCGTTCTTGTTTAGGTAGCATGTCTTGTCAATTTAGATATTGCCTTCTTTCAATGCTGCCTGCACCTTGGATCATGATATCATACCTAATTACAACATAATTGTGACCCTTGTTTTTAAATCTGTAATTGCATCTAATTAGCACAATCTACTGATAGTTACTGTGTTGAATTTTTGAGGTTTCAGAGCGCTTCAGAGCTAAGAACTAGTCCTATTTACATTTGCAAGGCAAGAGAGCAGGGTTTCATCTGGGACAGTGCTACAAAACCTGTTGCCCTCTGTGAGACTGATATATTTGGTGTTTTCACTGTCATTTCTCCATTTGATACCCCTCCTGCCCTAGTTCAAATGCCATTTGGGCATTTATGAAATGGTTTTGTGTACTGAGTTTCTTGCTGTCTTTGGCTGTTGCCTTGATCACCTTTGTCAGTAGAAGTCTGAGGGCATGAGACCTTCCTCCTTAAAAACATCCTTGAGGGAGGAGAGTTACACTTTTTATTTCTCAGGCTAGTGTGGTCTCTTACCTTTAATTGTCACAAGAAAATGAATATGACATGCTAAAGGTTAGTGCTTGCAGAGAGCTGAGATTCTGGTTTACTCTCCAACCAGGAGTGCAGAAAACAAATAGCTGAAGTAATTTTTCAAATACAGCTTAATATAACGTATGTTCTGACGAGTTGCCTGCCTGCGTACAGTTACTTTTGTAACTGTACTTTTGATGAACTGTACAGTTTTTACTGGTTCTCATATCCTAGAGCTGTAATATTTTGGGAATTGATTGCTGATTCTTTGGATACTCTATTCTTTTCCTTTCTGCTGTTCCATGAAATAATTTGTGCTGTTTTAGTTGAGAGTGGGGGAATCACAAATGTGTGGCTTTTGGTGGTCTGAACTGCAAGATCCGTCTGAAGTTAGCACCATTTTTGTTCCCTGCTCTTCAGTATTCCTAAAGCAGCGTCTTTTGGATGGCACCTTCCAACTTGTGGTGGTCTGATGGGGTAGTAGTGCCCATGAGCTTTTGGGCTCTGTCTGTTCTTGTACCATTGCTTCAGAAGGCAGCCTCATGTAATTTTGAAGCTCACCTTCATTTGAGCAGGATGTTGGGCTAGGCAGAACCAAAGAACCCTTCCAGTCCATTTTTTTTCTGTTATTTTGTCATTGGTAATGCATGTATTATACTTAACTAAGTGGTTTTGAAGTCTTACATTTTACCTACTTCTTTTAATTCCATTTTTCTTTTTATTGAACTTGCCATGTTATTACTTGTTCCCATATGCTGAAGCAGAAATTTCCAATTCTCTAACTTGTAAAACGTACAGCCAGAGACATTCGGTCAATTAAGAGTTGCCCATCGGTATTCTTCCCTGTGCATCCTGGCAAAGGTCCATTTTCAGAGATTTTTCTCATGAAGAAAACTCACTGCCTGCTTCACTTTTTTGTGAAGTAGAGAGTAGAAACAACTCCACTACTTCAGGAAAGCTAAGATGATTCAGTGAAATAATTGAATAAAACATTGCTTCTATAATTTAAAAGTATATGTTTGGGTTTGATCAGATGACTTGTGGAGTCTACGTGCTGTATTGAAACCACCATAGTAGACAGAATTCCAGGTTGGCACAATAACAAAAGATTCAGACTCTTGTATCAAATCCTGTTATGACAGTTGATTCAATACTGAATTTGGAAGAGTAGGTTGCATAAAGTACGTGTTTTCCATTGAGTTCACAGTCTTGTAGGCACATCTTTTTCTGTGAAATACTATGTTCCAATACAGGTGTAGGTAAGTCAGTGAGGGGGAAGGTGAGGTGAAGGAAGGCAAAAAAATAATCAAGGCTTGATCCCTTTTTTTTTTTTGTGATTACCTTTGCCATTTCTTCAGTCACTTGAGTTTCTGAACATATGGATCTTCATGTGACTTGGAGTGATTGTTTGAGGTAGATCCAGATCTTTTTTGATGATGTTTTGTCTTACAAGCTTTCACACTGCCGGGCTAAGAAAACTAACAATAGTTTCCATTAATGCTTGACCTGGCAATGTGTATGTTCTGCCTGTTCAGAGGGAAGGCCAGTGTTACTAACAAAACAGTGCTGACATCACTTTTATACTAGTGATGCTTTTGGCAGTTGAAGAACAAGTCTGTGCCATGTTGGCCTGATGCTCTGTTAAAACAAACAAACAGAAAAAAAACAAGGAAGGAAAAAAACAACAGTACCTTCAAGTGTTTGTGTGTTCCTAAAAAGGAAAAAACAATCTGCATATTCACCAGCACTGAAAATGGTTGCACAGGGGAGTACACTCTCTTTAAGCTTCACATTTTTCATAAAGAAACTCCAAAAAAACTGCATAAACCCCATTTTTAAAAGTATATTCTAGCAGTAAAAAGTCTTGAAAATTAGGACTCTAGAATCTCTGTGTTCTGACATAAAACATCACTTGTGTGCACTGTGTACATAGCCATGCTTGTGTGTATTTTCTTAAGCTAGGTTCAGTAAGGGCTTGTTTCTTGTGGTATCCTTTGGAAAAGTGGCAGGAGTTGTGTGCCCAGCATCTCACTGATTTAGTATTTGCTCACAGGTAACCACCAGCTATCAAAGTTGAACTGGGTTCGAGGTGAGAGTCTGATGACCCTTTGGCAGCTTCTGCTAAAACAACTCTTTGGGTTGTTTTTATTTCCTGTCATATGCTGTGAGGCTGGCCCAAAGGATAAGAGTCCTTTTTCAATAAAGCTGCGATGCTCTGGGCATGCATTCATTGTGAACTGGCTGACGACCTCCTAGCAACAGAAAGTTCTAAATGTAGGGGAGTTTTCAGGAAAACGTAAGAGGGAATCTGGTAGTCCAATTGATATGAGGATTGCTTCAGCCTGAGAAATGACAACGGGTTTACAGAGGGGGAAAAGAGAAAGTTTCTTAAATATATTGTCAATTCAGTGTTTGGAAAGGAGAACAAAAAATAGGTCTCTTATACATTATGCCTTCATAAATTGAAATTATCTTTTTCCCCCCTTTCTCATGAAGTGTGGATTTTTTTTAGTGTGACGCCAGTATCTTGCTACCCTTGCCTGTGGCTTTTTTGCTGATGAGAGGACTGAGGGGAGTGCGTTGTTTTAGCTTGACTTGAATTGGCAAGTGTGGTGTACTGCAGCCTGTCTGCTGTGGTGTTCTGCAGGTTACTCTCCCAAGAAAAACATGGTGTGCTCAGTCTGCTTCAGATCACTGTCTCTTTCTGCCTCCATTCACTAGCACGCTCCAGCAATCAAAACTGTGCTGGCTTCCTCTATGTGCAGCACCAGGGAGATTTTTCTGGATTTCTCCTGCGTGCACACAGCCTTAAATAGTTGGTTAGAGGGAAAAACCAACAGAGCTTTTGTCCCCAAGGTCTTTTTAGACCTGAAAGTGTAGTGAGTCCTGGGGAAGAGGCCGGTAGTGGTAGTGGGGATGGTGCATAGTCCTGGAGGCACTCCCTTTCTCAGGGCAGGCAGTGAAATGAGCTGCTGGTGGGAGCATGTCCCAGGGTAAAGGTTCCCTTTCTCAGGATTTTGGTAGGACTCTGTCCCTGTGAGCTTTCCCTTGGCACTGTCTTTATGCAATGGGACTGTAGTAACAGAAGGCTGCTAGGTGGGGATGTATGAACCAGAGGGAGGCGTGTGGCCCAGGCCTAGGGTGATGCACAGTAGCTGGGGATAGATCTGCCCAGCAAGCCGTGGCTTCCCATATCCGGCTCTTCTCCACCGGCATCCACAAAACCGCCTTCCGCTGTCAGCCGGCTTTTGTCTGCTCTGACGCTCTTATTTATATACCCCGTCTCTGTGTAAACCGGAGATATTCCTGTGCCAGCGTGCTTAGCCCTTATCGCTGTGGGTGAAGGCCAGAGGCTGAGTCGTTGTGCCTCCGTTCTCAGGCTGTTTTCAGGGAGATAAAGCCGTTTTCTGTAGGGAGGAAGGAGGGGGAGCCTGGACCGCTGCGTGCCGTTCTGTGTGCGTGTCTCACGGTTTATGTGTGTAGTTATTTATCTGCAGCAGGTGTGCGGTGGCGCCGAGCGCGCCCCGGGGCCCGCACGGGGAGGGTGCCTGGGCCGGGGCCCTGCGGCGGCGCGCCCGGGCCCGCAGCGCTCCCTGGCGGCCGCGGCGGGGCGGTGCCTCCTTCCCAGCGGCCGGGCGGGCTCTGCCCGCAGGGCCCGGCGGCTCCGGGAGGGATGGGAGGTGTCCCTCTCCATCCCCGTCCCTGTGCGGGCTGGGCGGGAGGGCCGCCCCGCAGGGCACGGTGCAGCGAGCCGGCGACGGCGCGGCTGCGGCGGCGTGTCCCACTCGCAGCGGCGGCGCGGGCGCGGCCGGCAGGTGGCGCGGCTGAGCCACCGCCGCCTCCTCTCCCATCCCTACCCGGCGGCCGCGGTGTCCCGAAATAACCCATCCCAGCGGCGCGGGCACCTGCGGGAGCAGGCCTCTGCTGCTCCCATCCCAGCGGCGCGGGCACCTGCGGGAGCAGGCTCTGCTGCTCCGCATTGTGCCGAGTTGATGTGCACGGGGGAACGACTCGTGTCTGTGAGTCGGAAGTGAAGCTGAACCCACAAGTGGCCAAGCTAACGATAATTAAGACTATTGGGGAGTGGGTGAGCGCAAGGGACGGTGATGCCTCACAAGAACGCAGATACTGTTTGTACATGACAGTTGGGAAATGCACTAAGTTAGGCAGAGCTTTCCACTGGCCTTATATATGGATTTCCTGGGAGGGTGGGGTTGATGGAAGTAGTTACTAGCATTAAGGTCGCTTTTTGCATTTATGTATCATGGTGACTCTTCCTCTTTCTTCTGGACTGATTCTGCAGAGTCCTGGTCTTGTATTTCCTATTTAAATTTCACCTCGATTCAGCTTTTAACTTGAAAGGTTTAGAGCTAGACTTCTGGGACAAAGTTGTCAGTAGGGCATTGCCTGATCTCTGCAAGATCGCTGTGTGTCTGACCAGAGAAGTGTCTGCCTCTCCAAGCCCACGGACCCCAAGGGAAGCATCGAGGGAAGGAAAGGCAGAAAAAGCTTTAAAGCTGCCAGGGTGGGGTGGTGTTCAGCCGAGTCTGCAGTGTCAGCAGTGTGGCGTAATAGAATAAATTTTGCTCAGGTATGGCATTCTCAAGGTATCCTTAATTATTGCAGTGGTTGAATAACTCCCAAATTGGAGGAAGCTTGTGCAAAAAATAGTGTATAGTCTAATGTAAACACTAGTTACACTAGTTTACACTAGTCTAAAGTGTTTACACTTTATACCCTTCTTGTTTGAGTTCCCAATAATAAACAAGGGAGGCTTTTCTGACTTAGTGTGACTGTTACAGATAATTCCACGTATAAAGAGCTCTCTGGGGCAAGGTTGGTGGTGATAACATTGAGCTTTTCTGCACTGAGAGTGAGGAATTTCTGGTTATGCAAGCAGGCATTATGCACTTTTAATTTCTTCTTTTTTTGGGCACAGTTTGCTGTATGGGAATTTTAAGAATGTATGAGAGTTTTTTGCTCTTCTCCCAGCATTACAATGCACGTGGTCACAGGATGGCTGCTCATTGTATTGAGGGCTTTTGTTTGGTTTGTGGGGTTCTTTTGTTGTTGTTTGTGTGTGTTTGTTTGTTTGGTTTGGTTTTGGTTGGTTGTTTTTTAAAAAAAGCTGCATGTGTATTTTAGATACCTACTGGCAGCTCTGATATTAGTGGTAGCTTCATCTTGCTCTAGGTTGGCACAAAAGTAAAATAAAACAGAGGAGCATTTGTTGCAAAAATGAGTTATTTGTCTTTTATGGCTGTTGTATGGAAATGAGTGCTTTATAGGCAGTTGAATTATTATACAATAGGAGTTTGAAGAAGAAAGTAGGCACCTAACTAGTGTCGGGAGTTTCAAATCAGCCTGAGTAACTACTTGCTTTGAAAACAAAATCTGGAATACCCTTTAATCCTAGTAAAAACTTTCTTTTATGCACAAGTGTCAGTTTGAGACTGAAAACTGTCTAATTTTTTCTTCATTCAGGGTGGCAAGAAAATAATTGGGATAAATGCTGAAACAGCAATAAGATGGTAATGTTCTAGTTTAAGGTACCTTTTGCTGTGTAATCGAGCAAAGGTTCAAATCTTTAAAAAAAAATAATTTTTTTTTCATCTTCAATGGGAGCTGCTAGATATTGAGCACTCTTTTTGAGTTGTTGAATGTAAAAATATCTGAAGCTAAAATTTTTTTAAGGTTAGTCTGTGCAGCTTAGGATAATATATAATGATTTTTGTTTGGGGTTTTTTAAAATCTTGTTATCTTTGGCTTTCTTAAAGGTGTCAGATTGACCTTTTTGTGAGTGCTGTAGATCTCAGCTTTCCTTACAGTGTGGTGTGCTACAAGACTCTTTCTGCATTCCCTACCAAGACATCTGCAGCTCAGATTGATTAATTATGCATGCTTGGTATCCATTGCCTTCACCTTCTACCCATCTTCTTACACTTCCCTCATGCTTGGAACTTCATTGCCAACTGTGTCTTCTGGGAATAAGGAAAAGGAGAACGCCTGGAAGGTTTGGTATGTGCCAGTTTGGTAAACCAAAGGCAGAAGTACCTGAAACAATAGAGAAAAGAATACAGGAGAGGTGGGAATGGAGAAATGGATGGGCTCAGAAGGCAGTACAAAGCAAAGGAACACAAAAGGTGCCACTAAAATCTTTTCCAGTAAGGGTCTCAGTTTGAATAGCCTTGTAAGGTCCTAGTACCAGTAGTTGCTGTGCATAGTAGATTTTAGCTGTCAGAATTTTTTATGATTTTGGGGGTTTGTGTGCTTGTGCTTTGTTTTTTTTATCAGCTTTCCTTTTGGCTTATGTTGGCCACTTGAAAGTCTGCTTTATAGGAGGGAAGGATATTTATAAGCGCTAACCTTAGTTCAGGATATTCTTATTTTCCAGATATATGAAATTCTGCTGTTTGTTATTAGTGGAGAAAAGGCAGTGACCCTGGGTCACTATCCTCGAGACATCTAACCTTGTCTATGCTGAAGTGAGCTTTAGAAATACTTCTTGATATCCAATATGTGAATTGCTTTTACTAAGCTTGCAAGCAGACCTTTTTTTTAACTACACATTTACCTTGCAGGGTGCCTTTGAATGGACCACACACAGTTACACATAACAAATCCATAACTCTAATAATACTTTTGAATAAAATAATTGGATAATGCGGTATCTGTGTCAATATCTCTCTCTTCTCAGGCACAAATGGTTCAGTCACTTCTTGAGTGACCCTGAAATAACACGTTTAATTTTAATTGTACTTGCTGGTGTGTCTCTTAATATGATAATTTGGATTGTAGCTGAGGATTTTTTTTCCTCTTTTCTGCTGTCATTTCTGCCTGCCTGCTTATCTTCACTGGAATGTGGTTCTTCAATTGTTCTTATAAACTTCTGACACAGGTAAATACCAGTCTGTATCTGTATTTACTGAGCATGCCCATTGCTTGGCAATGTGCAAGGAATCTTGAATCAGACATGCCACACAGCTGTAGACTGAGACAGGGAAATGCTACTGCCATGATGTTCATCTCTAGAAAAGATAATAAGCCAGGAATACTTATTTCCTTATCTGCTCTTTCTTATTCCTTCCCTGCCTTTAACAACAGTAAAATATCCAGATAGAAAATAACAGAATTTCATATATGCTTTTTGGTGGTAGTATATCCTGCCTGGCATTTCCTGGAAGACCTTATGCTCATAATGGAGTTGGTGTGTGTGTAAGGAGGGGGAAAGCAGCCTAGAAACAAAAATATTTATACAGTATCACTCTTCCCACTCTGCTAATCATTTCTGCCTTCACTTTTATGTTGTTCACATGGAGTAGCAGGTGGTAATTTAAGGTTTTCCTTCAGATCCAATGTAAAGGAGAAGGCAAAAATATGTGGGCAGGATGAAGTAGGCGAACCTTTCATGGCAGTTAGTTGGAGCCCATTGTGAAATTCAATAGTGGAATATGTGTAATGGAGTGAGAGTAAAGCAATGTTATTTGACTTGTCTTGTTAGGTGCATTCGTGCCTTTTATTAAACCACATAAAATTCAGCCTTTGTCAATGAAAGGCCTGTTGCCACGAATGCTGAGCAGGTTACTTACATCTCTGGATGTAGCTCAGAATGTATGTACTGATAAGGATCACAACAAAGGTTTAATGGGATATTGAACTGTTCACCAAAGAGGAAAGTAAGAAACTTTGATTGGTTTGGGGTTTTTTTATTTCCTCCCCCCAGCTGCCTTGGAAACAAAACTCCTGGTTCTTTTAACTTGCTGAATTGATATTCAGAAGCCAGAAGTACAGAGAGTTCTGGAATACATTTAGAACCCATCATCCTTGCTACTTCTGGTGCATTTTTCAGTGAACAGTATGAGGTATTAGCCATTATTAACTACAGTTGAAATGTACGTAGGTCAATAAACTGGCATTGCATCCATCCATTTGTCCTTCCCACTCAAAATGCCTGTGCTCTGAAGAGGAGTGAAAATAGCAGCATATTGTTCCGAGCCCAAACAGGAATGCTGCTCTCCTAAAAAATCCTCACGCGTGCAGTGACCAAATCAGTTATGACTGTGGAAAGATGGATGTGGGCTCAATTTTTAACCAACCTGCACTGAAGGGCAGCTGCTGTGCTGGCTACACCAGGGGCTGCTGGTGCGTGGCTGAGCTGCAGTGCCTCTGGCAGGACATCTTGCTTGCTGGAGGTGCTTTGGGGCATGGCTGCGAAAGGCAGGACAGCACAGGTCAGGGCTGGATGCTTCATTTTGGACGGAACTACCCTGGCATTGTCACCTTAGCCCTTTCCAGAGGGGTAAGATGAGCCATGTCAGGGTCCTGGCTAATGGAACTGGCTAACTTCTGGTACTTCAGGTTAAAGCATTTCTCTAGTGCACTGTATTTTGAGTGTGAACTAAGGAGTCATTACAGGCGGGATGTTTTTGCTCATGTATGTTGAAAAGGGAGCTTGTGAGTCTGAAACTTCCAAATTTTTCCCCCCTTTTTCTTCCTCTTTTCTAAAAGTTGTCATCATAAGACAGTGATCCTGTGGCACTGGTTTATCAGTGGAAGTGCTATTTTGCCAAGAGAAACTGCAGGGCTTTGGCAGCTGCTTGCCTGAGATTTAGTTTCTTGATTCTTCCCTTCCTGTATATTTTTTCTTTCCTTGAAAAATTCAGCATTTCCAGAAATGCTCTTTCTGTTTTTCAGATGTTGTATTAAATGTAAAAACAAACAAACAAAAAACCCCATCTGCTGTTACCTTTCTTTTGGGTATTTTTAGCCAATAATTCCTTTATCCTCTTCACTTCCTCAGGCAGTTCCTGACCCTTCTCTCTCTAATGCTTTGCTCATCTAACTGTTTTGCTTGCCATGATTACTTTTCTCCCTCTTACTTCCCTGCTTTCACTTGCCCTTTTATTTCTAATCTTTGCTTCTTCCTGTTACATCTCTCTTTAGTTCACTGACATGTTTTTCTAGTTTCCAAATCTGTAGTTTGAGGGTTTTCCTGTGGTTCTGTTGTTTAATATTTCATTTCATTATAAATACATTTTGCAGTCTCAGTTGTAGTGTATATAAAAATAATCTGTTTTCCTCTGAGATGCAGTGATACTCTTCCAAGTGCTTATTTTGGTTTCCTAAATAACCTTCATAGCTTTTTGCTCACCTGATTACAATAATTCAATTTGAGAAAATCACTGATAATTATTGGCTATGGAACTGGGTTCTGGCTTCAGTGCATCTGAAATGTTGTCACATACTGTGCTTTTGACTGATAAGGAAAGAAATGAAAATATTGTCAGAAGGTGTCTGTAGAAAATGCTTTGTCAGAAGCAGCTAATTTCAGAATTGCTGGCTTTTGTTACATGGCCAGATAAGAAAATTGAAGGTGATGACTTTCAGTCTTTTCTGAAATAAACATTGGCAAAGGCAGTCAGTTCAGCTAAATACACCGAAATAGACACAGGGTAAGAGTTAAATGTTCACAGGAAAAATAATGAAGTATAGCACTAGTGCTGTCTTCTAATGCCTGCTAAAGGAGCTAATGCTTAATGTTAGGGTGCTGTTCACACTTGAACTAATGTAGCTTAATCATTCCTGGTAGGCCACTGATGGGATTCATGGCAGGAAAAGACCTGTGTGGTATCAGTGTCTCAAAGTGGCAAGATATTTATTGCCACCTCTGCTGTTACTTTGTTGTTGCTGTTTTCCTGTCAAATCCTGTGAAGTATTTCAGTGGGTTTCAGAGCAGGATAGAAGTAATTTATACAAGAACAGGTAACACACAGAATGCTTTTCAGACCCTGAAGTTTCAGTTTCAGCAGGAAGCTACACCCTCCTTTCTTCTGCATGTATGGCACTTGCCTTGTCCTGCTCATGAGAGTTCCTGGGGTGTCCAGGAGCCAAATGCTTGGGCCTGGTGGAGTGGCCTTCTCCTGGGAAGTGATGTGTTAATGGAGGGCTTTAATCTGGTTTAAACATTGGAGAATCACTTTTTAGCTAGATCTTGCCTTGCAGAATTACTGTCCTAATTGAAGAAGAGAGGCAGGATAACGAAGCCTTCTTCCTTCAGTGGGAAAATACTTGGCATGGCAAGGAAAGAACCTCAATCCATCTGGTCTCTGCAGCTTGTTTAGAGAGCAGTGAGGGTCATGTTAAAACTGCTGTGCTCATGACACCAGAAGAACTTGGTTACTCCTGTATGATTTGTGCTTTTGTAGTGTCTCAGAGGTGATGTTCTACTTGCCTCCTTTTGTAAACAGGCTGACTTCTTAAAAATAAGCCTTATGGCTCTCAAAGCTTATTGGGCCTGAACTGCTCCTTAAGTACAGGCTGCTCTCTGAAATCTGAAATAAAGGAAGAATTTTTAACTCTACAGCTATCTTCCCCCCAGATTTTCCTATCTTGATAATGGTTAGAACTACCTTATTCTAAAACTTTTATTTACTCCTTTAATATGGATGTCGCCAAATGCTCAAGGAATGTGTACTGTAATTTGGTTTCATAAAGCTCCAGTATTACTGAGGAAGAATATCATAAGCATAACTTTATATGGTTGCTGTTAGCTTACACCTAGTAATGAGTCTCAGTTTGGAGGACAGAGATTTAGTCTGCAATTTTCCTGTGGAGGTTTTGGATGGCCCTTTTCACTTGGAAGCTCTGAGTCTTTTTTCATGGTGTATTTGTCTGTTGAAACTGAGGTTCCATTTCATGGATTGTATGACTGGCAACTACAACTTCATAGTATTTTCAAGTTCTCTCTTGTATGCTTAAGTTAATGCTAGCATGTTTAGGGGGGCAGGGTTTGTTCTGTAAATCCTTCATTTTTAGTTCTGTATTCAGCTGATGTAACATGCAAAATAAATTGTCAATCCCTTCCAGCAAAAAATGCTGAGCTGCTGTTGGGTGCTGTGCCAGTTCATATTCATCAGGCTTCTTGTTAATCAGAGATTCTGCTGCTTTGTGTTTCACAGGTGCTACAGCAAAGGACAGGAGCACTCCTAGGATAACAAAGCATAGCACAGGGTAGAGAGATGCCTAACTGGTAGAAGTGGAAGAGATACTGGGCTTGTCCCCTGTAGGCTTAATCTGATTTTACTCATCTTCACAGTACAAAAAGCAGTAACCAGTAACTATTCTAATTGTGTGTGTTCACAGTATCAATGCTACCAGAGTTCCACAATTTGAATATGCTTTGGTGACATTTGCTCTTGTGTATGATTAAATGACAGAAGTTCAGTGACTTTCAGTTAGTGGAATGTAAAGCCCTCACTTGAAGATGGCTCGCTGTGGTTCTTGGAGAAGACTGACTTCTGCATCCTTCATGCTTGTGTCAGCTTCCAGGTGTTTCTAATGTGTGTTCTTAAATCAGAACTACTCTTGTGATTCAAAATCGTATCTTTTTAGAAGCCAGGGTGATTGATGCTTCATATTTATTAATTTAAAAAATGTCTCTTCCCTGGGTAATTAACTCCAAATTAACCAGCCAGAATTTATGAAAACTTACGTGATGTAAGTAATTTCTTGCAAGGAAAATAATTTTTTTTTTCTTGGAAAAGAATTCTCTTGCATCATTAAACACTAGGGTATTTCTTCTTGTGGAGGATCTCCTCAAGCTGCTGGTTGCTGGCAAATTGGAGGATACTGTAGGAAAGTTGCATTTATCTGCTTGCCTTTTTGGGTTCTCACCTAAATGCCTGCTCTGGCTATGCCTAGAAGGGACTCCTAGGCTGAATGGATGTTTCAATCCAATGAGATGTTCCCCATATGTGTCTCTTGCTCTTTTACACAGGGAGGATTTGCTTTTCAGCAGTATATGTAGGGGTACCAAGATGAAAAAAAAATTGAATGTAAACTAACAGACTGCTAAACATGTGCAATTGTAGTGCTTTTTTCTGTGTAACTGAAAGCCATACCTTTGGTATCACTTGGTGATGACTGTGAGACATGTATAGGAAAATTCCTCAGATGTTCCATTAGAATGTTGATAGCTCAAGACTTTTTTTTTATTGCTTAATGGCGGGCTGAATGCTATCTTCTCTAATTGCACTTCATTGTAGCCATTCAAAATATGACGATAGTAAAAGTAAAGCAGTGATTTTTGTTGCTAGCATTTAGGAATGAGATACTTCCCAGTTTGTTGTCCTTTCTGTTGTTCTTGTCCTTCACTTCAGTGCTTTGGTTTTCTGATGTCTTTTTATAGGGTTTTTTGTGCTTTTTACCTTTTCTTGTCATCAAAATGATTTCCTTTGATAATCTGGCATGCACTGCTTTACTCATAGCTTCTAATAGTTTTTGAAGTCAGTTTTAGTTCTTGTGTCCTGCTGTTGCTGACTAGCAGCCTTGCAAAACCCTGTGCCAAAGCACTCCATAAAGATTAATTTAGAATAGGAGAGTGATGTGCTAGGTAACAGGGCATTAAAAATCCTGTAGGATAGGATGCAAATGGTGTATGGATTATCTCTCATAACAGTAAGCACTGTAGCTTCATATAAAGGTTTCTTTGCTGTATTTGTGAAGTGTTTTTTAACCCCTAAATATTTTAAGCATGTTTGTAACTGTGAAGTTTCCAGAAGAGCTTGAATGTCTGGTATATTTTGTGCCTTATCAAGAACTCATAGGCACATCCAAATTTTGAATTTATTATTAGTTTGTTGCATCACATCAAAACTGATGCTTATAGCTGGCGCTTTATGTCTGTAGTCTAAAGGTAGGCTTTATTTTCTGCTTTGTCTTATGGTAAAGTCTGCATTTTTCAAATGGTGTCTGAAGTCCTCTAGAGAACGTAGAAAGTGAGCCTACTAAATGTTTACCCCGTGAAGGTATGGCAGCTCAATCAGTGATGTGTGACATGCTGAGGAATTTGGGCTGAAGTGCTACACTTAATTCAGACTGACATTAACAGTAAATTCCGCTGGATGAATTCCAGGTTAATTCACTTACAGGTTAGATTTAAACTTAGGCTGATGAATTTTTTAATTATCTTTTTTTTTAAGGCAAGACTGTCAAGGAGTACCACAAATCAAGAATCTTTAAATAGGCTCCCTCCTCCCCTTTGGACATAAGAGCTATGGGTGGGGGAGAACCTAGGTACCCTGATGCTCTCATGCATGAAATCTTTTTTTTTTTTTTTTTTTTTTTTTTAAATTTGCCTGTATTGTGTACCCAGAGTGATAATTCATCTGTGCACAATCTGTCACTTTATATAAAGCCAGGATAGTTCAGGACAAAGGAAGGAAAGAATAGCTTGATGCTGAATTCTTGAATGTGACAGGAGAAGGATAAAGATCCTTGTACTTCAGGCGTTTTTCAGTTGCAGCTAGAGGCTATTTTTCAAAGCAGAAAATACCCAATCTCTTGGTTAATCCAGTAAGTTTACAATTTCTATGTGGTTTCTATTGCCTGTAAGTTGTTGACTTACACATAACTGAGTAATGCTTTTAATTACTTGAATGCACTGGAACTAACCTTGTCAAGTTTGTGGGAAATGCTTATGAGAAAAATCACGTAGATGTCAGAATACTTGCCTCTGAAGCAGTTGTGTTTTCACTTTAATTTGTTTTCAGTCTGGTAACTGACAAAGCATATCCCTTGCTGTCTTCATGAAGATGAAAGGTGGAATTGATAGATTCCTCTGGGACACAACCACCCCCCAAATAAAAAGTTGATAAATTTGAATCAGGTGCTCTTAGTGCTATAGAAACCATTTTTCCTTGACATAGCTGAAGAAGTAGCATCAAGTGAAGTCTGTGGGTGTTGCCTTACTGTGAAGTCATCACCAGAACTGGGGCTGAAGCATGAACAAAGGTGACTGGTGTTACCAGAGATGGAGCTACCTGTGGCTTTCCTTTGTGGGCCCAGCACAGAACTCGCTGCTTTGTAGAATAAAGCAGATGCATATATGCTGTACCCTGTACCACATGTGCTTGGGTGTGTATATATTTTCTTTTCACTTTCAAACTGACTCTGATATGGCTTCTAATAAGCAGAGCACATTACAAGAATTTTAGCAGAAATTCATGAGAAAGATGCTGCAAAGGTTGCAAAGATTACTGTTTGCAGTATCTTTTTATTTGTGTGTGGATGTGAGTTGTTAATCCTCTATAAATTTTATTCAGTGCTTAGACTTGTCTCTTAAGAAATTCCTTTCCCCCCCATTTAGTTATCTTTTTGGCTATATGGGAAACTCAGATTTGAGTCAAAACAGCTTTGGAGCTGAGTGGTGTATTAGTCAGATGTGCACAACTTACCAGACCCTGTTTTTAACTCTCATGGCACAGCTGCCAGTGTGACGGAGCTCCTGTTCAGAGTGCATCTTGGAATAGGAAAGGAGAAAGTAAAGACTGGAAAGGTTAATGTCACTGCTTTCCCATTTCAACATACGTCAGTGTGTATTCATAGTTTCAGGCATCCCGAAAAACACCTGTGACCAGTGCATGTGCTGAATGTACGGTAGATATAGAAAAAGACTGTTCTACCTGGTGTCGACTGTGCAGCTTTACAGGCAACAGTGATGGCAAGAGGATGTTAAACAGCGTTAGGGGAATGGCAGCTTAAAATCTATCAGCTCTCTTGGTGCAGTTCTGTGGGACACAGACTTAGCTGAGCCTGACTGCCACGACTCAGCTGTGTAGAATGTCTGACAGAGGTTGTACAATATCTGACATATGAGATTGTGTAACCAGCAGGATTCATTAGGAGTTATTGCTGTACCAAGTCTCCAGCTCTGGAAGGATATATAAGGGTGCCACTCAAAGTAAAATTTCAAAGTTTTGGTTTAGCTTTTTGAAATTGGTTTTGAGCATTCTTCCAGTCAGCTTCATGCTTCAGCTCTTTAAAGTAAGCAAGATTCCATGCTATAATTAATATTTCATTTTGAATACTGAAGTTACTCTTTAATATTGTGTCAGACTATCTCAGTAGTTGTTTATTGGTGTGATTGCTGTTTCCTTTGTTCCTTGTTTATTTTCCATTGAAACCTATTGACTTTGATTCACCTCCCTCTTATATGTGGTTGTATCCACTTGAAGCTTTCAAGAGTAGCTCTGCTTTCAGAGTAAACATCCCTCTTTTAGGGCTGTTACATCAGTCTGCCTCTTCTCTAAGGACCAAGATCCAGGAATACAACTGCTCCACCATCTGAGTGGTCCCACCTCTGTGCCTTTTCAGTGGGAGTGACAGGAGTATGCTAAAATTCAGCCTTGACTGTCACGCATTCCCATGCTGTGCTGAGAGAGTTGGACTTGATGTAATATGAGAAACATTTATTGTAAAGTGTAACTTGCTGGCTTCAACTCCTTGGCATGCCTTAAAAGGAACATTATGCTCTGTCCTTGTAAGACCAGGCCTACAAGGATCTGGGAAGACCATTTAGAAATGTTCTGCCCTCCTTCATAGTCAGTACATCTGAAGCTCCATTTAAATTATCCAAATTCCCACTAGGCCTTGGGAATGGGAACTAATCCCACTGCATCCCTCATTTCCAAGGCAAAACAATTTGCATTTTTTCTTTTCTTTCCTTCCTCACTACCTCGTAAAGAAAGTACTCCTTGTGTGTAGACATCTTGGTTCTAAGTAGAGTTGGTTTTAACTCTCCCTTCCTCACCCAATCCAGACCCCTTTCTTTTTTATTGTGTAATACCAACTTCTCTTGCTGTCAATCATGTCTCCACTACCTTGGCAAGGTACAACAGAAGCGTGGGTAATAATATATGGCCATGCTCTGAGCCAGCAGACAGAGGGCAGGTTTAGATTAGATAAGAGGAAGAAATTCTTTACTCTGAGGATGATAAGATGCTGGCACAGGAGATCCAGATAAGCTGTGGATGCCCTATCCCTGGCAGTGTCCCATGCCAGGTTGGATGGGGCTTTGAGCAACCTAGTCCAGTGGAAGGAGTCTCTGTGCATGGTAGGGGGGTTGGAAATAGGAGGTCTTTAAGGCCCCTTCCAACCCAAATCATTCTATGATTCTAAGAACTTGTTCGACCCTTCCATTTGGTTTCTTTCCAATGTATTATTGCAAGGCAGACCTACTTGAGGAGACACATCTGACATCACTTTAGCAGTCAGCAGTAAGCCCAAGTAACATTTGCTGGGTTGGGTTTCTGGTTTTGTCTCTGCATTTGTGTGGTCTTGGTCTGAGGGAAGGGTGTAACCATTGTAATCAATGCCCATGCTCTCTGGTGTGGTGTGACTTCCTGCGCACATACTGCAAGTGGCTGGCTGTTTCTGTGGTGAGGGGTTCTCTCTCACTCTGCAACTTGCCAGTGAAGTAAGGAAATTAATTTCCTTTGCTTCTCTACAATGTACTGTGGGCAGTCAACTTCTTTTCCCACTGAAAGGCATTCAATGGGATGAAGGAACGAAAATGCATAGGTTGAAGCAATGTTGGATAATAGTATCTATGCATATAGGCTCATAGCTACATGGCAGAGAGTTACTACAATGCACCAGAACCTCCTCATGGCAATCTGTGTTTTTGTGAGGAAGAATATGCAGTATTTGATTGAATTTTGGCTTGATACATGATGAGTTGCTATCTTTATCTGACTAACTAGATAAATGTCTCATCACTGGTTCTTTTTAAAGTAGCAGCGATGTGTAAAGATTGGTTGTGTAAAATGTTTTCTGGCAAACAGGCTATTGTCACTTTTGTGTCTAATTAGAATTGCCATTAAGCCTTAAAGCCTTAATTTGAGAAACAATACAACTTGAGCTGCCGTTCTCTAAGCAGAATTAGCTACCTGTGGTGATTAACACCTGCTTCACAAAAAGTGGGAGCAGGTTGAATCAGCTTCGGAGTTGATGAATTTGGCACTGCTGAGAGAAGATGCATTTGTTTGAGATTTGAAAACGTAATCATGAAGATTTTAATCTCTTTTGATGCTTTATGTAACAGAACACCACGTGACCTCAGGATCTGTGGTGTCACTGTTCGCCTTTCTTGTTTTTCTTGATTGTGACCAACCAGTTTTAAACTCAGCAAACTTTGAATTGAAGCAAGTGGATAATCTTTAACGGGCAAGGCTTTGCCATTCTTTAAAGTGCTGCAGAATTCAGGACCTGTAGTTAATAGCGGAATGCTAATGCTAATCTTAGAGTCATCAAGGCCTGAGTGGTATCTCTTACGACCTTCCATCTGGGGGAAACTAACCAGCAGGTACTAAATAGATACATCAATGGAAGTGGCACTTCTCCAGAAACAAGTGCCTGACCAAATAATCATGAAAGTGTTATTCTTGGAACTGGAACAGCATCTGAAGAGGTATTTGTAAAGTTTTTAACATATAGATGCTTGATTTATTTGTTTTCCTTTTTGGGGGAGGTTCCTTTATTTTGTTTGAGTAAGTATTTAATACTTCTAAATCAAGGTGCTTGGCACTTGTCAAAACTATTTCAAGCTAGGAACATCATACTGGTTGAGAGTACTGTCATGCAGAGTTGATTACTTATTCAGTGAAAATCTACATGCCTTGAAATATCTTTCCTGATGTATTTTAGATAATGCATATTATAAAACATTTTCTCTTTTACAGTGCTTTTACTACTTCTTTTCAAAAAACATTATTCCAGTTATTACAAATCTTAAGTAATGTAATATTAAAACAAAAAAGAGAACTTGAAAAAACAGGATTTGAAACTCATTATCAAATAAGTTTGTATTCACTCAAATACTTCTCATATATAATATGCATTATCTTCTGTACTGTCACATGATTAAAGAAAAGTTTAGTTAATCACTCTTATTTAATGTCTGGAGAGCACTGAAATGCAGCTTAGTCTTCTGCAACCTCCTTTTCCATACTAACACTAAAATACAAACTGTATGTTTTTGATGTGGTTCTTTCTAGTGTTTAAAATAAATACCAAGTAACTTGGTGAATTGGAAGAATTATTTTAGTGAGTTAAAAATACATGACAGTGAGGGAAAAAAATGCCCTGACTCTTCATGTTGCAGAGTTGTTTTTCTGTGTGCAGAAGGAAAATACCCATCTGTGGGAGGGAGCATGGAATTTGTTCCTAACTTCTAATCTCTGAACTGGTGCTTTTGTTATGCCACACCCTTAAAATCTAAACACCCCCCCACCTTGATCTTATATAAATGTTTACATAGATTGACTAATATATTTAATTTCATATTTCTGTCACATTATGTTTGTAGTATTTCCTGTGGAAAACAGCTTTCCTCTGTGAATAGTGTCACTTTAAAGAATATAAAATGATACACTGGAGGACTTATTTTTAAAAGCTCAATTTTTTTTTCAGTAATTGGCAGTTTCTGAAAGCATGTTGAACTTTCAAATGAACAGTAAAATTGTAGTAAATGAATCTGGATGCTTAAGGATAAGTATAATGGAAATATTCTATAATGGCAATTGATACATAGTGGCAACAGGTATGTTATGTGTGAGCAGCAGACGTATGCAGCAGTGACTGGTATCATATATGACTGAACAACTGAGGTTGTACTGAGGAGGTTGTTTCCTACCATCAACCAAGCTATTCCACAAAATGTAATAAAAAAGGTGTGGTGGACTAGACGTGTAATTTTCTTTAACCTTTCTGCATTATTAAAAGGTTTTGTTGTGACTGACTTTTATTGATACACACAGGAGCATGTTGTAGCCCTCTAATCATAAACCAAAGTCTGCCTGCATCTGTTAGCATTATACAGAAAATGTGGACAGTTTCTCCTGTAGTCTTACTCTGAAAGCTACTTCCTACTTAGTTTTCATTTGCCTTTGTTTCCTCTAGTTTCTCATGCAGAGATGCTGGTTTTCACCTGGTTATTGTTCTGTGAATTCAGGTTGGCTGGTTGTCTTGTGGCCATAAATAGCAAATGGTAAATGGTGATTGCATATGGCAGCCTTTCTTGGCTAATATTGCACGTGATTATATGTTTTTTCCCCAAAACTGACCCTGCTGGATGCATGGGTCAAATACAAAGAAGCATTTTGCTTCTGTAGATGCAGAATTTGAGAGTGAGTGTAGTTGTGTGTCGCTTTTTGGAGGGGTGAGAAGCAATTCTGGTGTCAGGCATCTCATTTGAAGCTTAAAGATATGGATACAGTTGGTGAATCTTCTCCTACTTGCAGTCCTTGGTCAGGGGCGGTTTATGGTATACTGAGAAGGACTTGTACTCTTAATAAAATGACATACTTTGTGTATTTTTCATTTTAAGTTTGGCTGCCAGAATGAAGTCCAAGATTCAGAGGTTATGCACTGGAGCTCCACCAAGTTGTTTTGGAAAAGCAATCCCTAATGTCTGTGTGCAGTTGGGGAGCTGTGTAGCACTAGACAGCCGGAAATGGTGATTGTATGGGTGTGCAGGAGGTCCAGCCTTTTGTGTAGTGCAGACTGCAGACAGGTGACTGTATCCACTTTGGATGTATACCACCATCTTTCCATATTCATAATGAATGAATGGTGGTGTGGCATCCTCCATATTTCTTTTTGAAACTTGGTTGGAAATGCAGGAGATGTGGGGGGAGATAAACACAGGTCAGAAGATACTTCAGCCTTTGGTTATGGCATAAACTGGAAGGAGGGAGTGCTGGGTACACCTGCTAACTCTTAGGTTGGGTCAAATGGGCTGTAGTTAGTTGAAATACATGAGTATTGAAGACAGGCATGAAAAGATCTGTCTTGCTGTTGTATTTAGGTCATCCCTATCAGAACATCAGTAATTTAAATTTATTTAAAGTGTACCTGAGTGATAGGCATCTAGTTTCTGACAGGTGGACTTGGCAATGTTAGGTTTTACAGTTGGACTCAATGATCTTAAAGGTCTTTTCCAACCTAAATGATCCTATGAATCTGTGATATCAAGAGATAGAAAACCCACTGTATTTATGAGTTAATGTTCTTACTATTTTTTAAAAAGAGGCTTTAATTCATCATTAGGCAAATATTAGGTAGTTGTACTCTAATATGAAGAAATAAAACAAAAGTCTGATAGCTCCTTAAACCTAGAATTTTCTCCATTTAAAGGTAATTTTTCACTCAAGTCACATCTCAGTCCTCCCAAGGATTTAAAGGATCCTTTCAAATACCTTGACATCTTTCAGTCTTATCAGTATAAGTAAATTCCCCCAGCCTCAGAATCAGTTTAATGTTTCTTTTCTACCTGCTTCAGTTTATTGACAGCTTGTTTTAAAATGCTGAGTTCTTCAGAAATGAGGCTGAAAAACAGGTTTGGGCAAGCTAATTCAAGTCAGGAGCCTATCTGAGTGGCAGCAGTGCTATCCTGTGACTCAAACATTCACTTACAAATAGTTTTGTTTATAGTTGTCATGATTGCTTGTATCTGAGCTGCTGATTGATGTTACTGTCCACCTGGTGAGGGTCTCTATCAATTAGTAGTAGCTGGGAAGAGTCAGAGAGGAATTCCCCTGTTCTGTACCTTGTGTGGGAGGAGGCATGCCTCCCTGGATGGGAGGTTGCCTAGTGTGGGTTTTAGAAGAGATCCTTCTGTCCTCTGTGCCTGGTAGATAGCAGTGGTTCCCTGGCTCTGTCAGTGGAGCTGGAAGAGGGGATTTAAATTCTGCATTACAGTAGGGAGTTTATCTCCTTCCCATTTATTGAGAGTAGTGTGGCAGCTCATCATGTTGGTGCTGTAGCAGAGTGGCTACTGGGCTAACACCCTGTGTAAGAATGAGGAAACATTCCTGGGAGCTGTTTTGGACTCCATGCATTTCTAACTGGGTTACTCAGACTTCTGATAATGAAGTTACTTTGGTTTTGTTGTCATGGGGATTTGGTTTTGTTTTGAATTGTTTTAAGCCACAGAGGCTCAGGGTGTCATTATAATGACAGTGGTTTCTGGAGGATGAAGTAATTGTTTTTCAAAAGTGTTAGGTGCCTGACATAGTACATACAAGTGCTTTGGACTTTGTATATCCAAAAGACCCTTGGACATCCAATTAAATGGTTTAGATGGCTATCCACCAAAAAGCATGCATCGGCAATTTTAGGGCAAGGAATGCTTCATAAACAGGGTGCCACTCGTGCATGTCACCATCACTGCATAAAGTCGATTACCCAGATACTGATTAAGTATGAAATGATATGCTGTAATCTTTCCTTCACAAGCTGTGTATTAAAAGATAAAGAGAACGTCTTCTGCTGTCACAGAACATCTGGCTCAAGGGCAGCTAAATGTCAGTGGTGTGCATGGCCACCACACATCCAACAGTTTCGAGGTGCTTGCTGCCTTTAAGCTAGAAGATGCTGTCCTGTGGAAAATTAGAGCTTCTTACTGCCTGAAGTTCTCTTACAGGATCAGTAGGGTACTGAGGAAGGCTAGATTGCATTTGAAGGAGAACCAGGACTTCAGGATATACAGCCTTTTGAAGATGACCTGGACCTATGCCAGCTGTTTGCAGTCTCTGGACTAGAAGTTGCTCCAGGGACAAGTTCAAAATATGCTGAGCCAGCACATCTGTGTTCCGTTCTCTTTGGTTTGCAGTGTGGCACGGTTTCAAGAACAAAGTGTTGTGCTAAAGTAGGTAATACCTCCCTAAAGCTACAAGGCAGTCAGGTCAAATTAAAATTTCAATCATTCTGTTCTTTAGGTAATTTTTAAATTTTGAAGCACACCTCATTTCATAGTCTTACCTACTTTCCCAGATAATCTTGTATTCTATTTCAAATCAGTATTGCTTTACAATTTATTCCATCAGCAAGGAGAGTGTAAATGGAGATACTCTGCTGGGATTTCTGCAGCTGTGAGTCAGCAGGATTTGTGTCTCTTAAATCACTGAAGCTGTGCCTGGATTAAGAAGGCTGGGAGTGCTTTCCCACTCCAGAGTTGAGCTGTACCTGTTTCTCAGTGCTCTACTGAGTTGAAGCATGGGCATTTGTCCTATGCTTTTTCTCACAGATGGGGGAAGGTCACAGGGGGAAGGTACAGATTAGGCAGGAAATTATCCCACAAGTGCTCAACTCGATGGCTGTTAAAGGAAAGTGAGATTTTGGGGTATGATGCATTGTGCAGTATATCAGGTTACATTCTTACTTGTTTGCGGAAATTCTTCCCATGCTTCCTGAACGGTTGGAGGTATATGGGGTTTGATTTCTAGAAATTAAAATCTCCACTCAAGTAGAAAAATACCTTTAAATAGGCTGCAGTAAATAAAGTGCAGTTCTTCTTGCATGATAAAGAAGGTCTTGAACCTTCCCTATATTTTCTTAGGAAGTCACCAAATTTTGATAAACTGTCGGTTGTGACATTACTAGAGTGGAGTATTTTGATTACTCAGAGATTAGGAAACACGGCATTTCAAATCTGTGTCATGTGCATGCATTGGAGCCGTGGGGAGTTAATCTGAAAGTCATTTACTTGTTCATGGATACTCCTGATACGTGTGGAGCCATTTGCTAGTGATTGTAGAGATTGAAACTTCGGGGGTGCAAATGGGCAACAGGATAGAGGTCTGTTGTTTGAACATACTTGCTGAGGAAAAGAAGTGGCATTGAACGCTGAGCTTACTGTCTTTCTTTTTCTATACGTGTAAACAAGTTGCAGTGTTGGGAGTTTATTATTATTTAACAGAATGACCTTAAAATGGTTCTGCACAGCAGGGTGGTAAGGAGGGATCTGCCACCACAAAAGCTGAGAAGTGGCCGATTTTCATCCTCATTCACAGCAGATCGGATTCTGCATGCCGGGTGCTTCTTTCCCACACTTGAGGACACGTTTTGTTTCTCTACTTTTCATCAGCTGTTCTTAATAATTTCTGTAAAAGCTGGGGTAGGGGACTTCATTCCCAGCTTCCTGAAGACCATAAGACAACTCCAGTTAATTGCAGAGGTTTTGGCTTTGTTCCTAGCAACCCTGAGTTGGCTTCTAGTGTGGTAGATTTCTGTGGGAAATACAGGCTTAATTTCAAGTGTTGCACCAAAAAGTGGCCATCAAAGGGCAAATGATATTCAGTGGGAAGTGCAGACCAGCTGTTAATGCTATATAAATACTTTTGTAATAAGCATGACTAAATTATTAGCTGATCCAAGATTTTCAATGTAGTTTCAAGGGTAACAATTAGAAACAGGGGAGGAGGTGGAAAAAGAGGAAGGAATGGATTAAGGAGTTTAAAAAAAAGGACATAAGGGGTGTAAACTTAACAAGAGGTTGGGAATAGGGGAAATGAATGACCTTAAGATACTCCATCTTCCCCTTCCACAATTAGCAGTACTCAGTAAGACATGGTTTTCCTGTTTCATGAGACCTGGTGTGGCTTTTCTGCAGCCTTAGGGAAACAGAAAATAATACAAGTTCAAAAATAATAGAAGATGACCCTTCTTAGTTACAGGTTAATTTAGCTGGTTTTTACTTTGATTACGAAGCTCTTTGTGTACTGTTTAAGGTAAGCTGGAGTGGGTGGGTGTCAGCCATCGTCCTGTAGTCCCTCCCGGGCTGATTGTCCCCTGGGTCAGAGATGCCTTCTAATACAGAGAATTTAATCTTTGCAAATGCTTGTCGTATCAGCGTGCCAAAACACTCCCTATACTTCCCATGTTTGTTATGTTAAGTGTAACTTAAAATGGTCCAGTGACTCTTTCCTTCCCTCTTCATTTAATTTTGGAGTATGTGGCTGAAAAATCTGTTGTACACTTAGAATAAGTGGGAATAAATATTTGTGTAAGTGGTTTTTATTTCGGGGTGTTCTTGCCTTTTAGAAAAGCCTTTATACATGAAAGGTACACAGAAGACTGGAGATCTGGACATTCTTTCTATGCATTAAATCTAAAATTACTGAAGCCAAATTTCATGTAAAGGAAGAATAAATTTGGGTAGTGAAACTTAAAGGTTGTAACATTTTATCACTCTTATATATATGCTGCTTTATGACACCAAACTTCTTTCCCACATCC
Source organism: Certhia americana (assembly GCA_018697195.1). Classification (NCBI taxonomy): domain Eukaryota; kingdom Metazoa; phylum Chordata; class Aves; order Passeriformes; family Certhiidae; genus Certhia; species Certhia americana. The sequence continues at coordinate 55,597,437 of CM031857.1, forward strand.
ATCCTGGGGACAATCTCAGCACGCAGTGTGATGTTGTGTGCAGCTTTTTGGAGGAAAGAAAATCAATTCCTGGCTCAGATAGCTCACTTAAAACTTTCAGGATGCTAACATGTTGGTAGATTCTTTCCTCTGCAGTCCTTGATCAAGGGTACTTTATGGGATGCTGAGGAGGAGGGCTTTCACCTGTAGTAAAGTTAAATATTTCACACCTACTCATTTAAAGGTTTCTGAAACCAGGAAAGCCTGTGATTCCCAAACTGCATGTTACTGCAGACGTATAACTTCTTTAAATTTAAAGTGGAGTAGCATCTGGATGTAATTTCAGGTTTGGAGTTGTGATAGACCTCAGATGGCTCTGTGAGGGGACTTTGAAACTCATTGGATACGTGCAGAACACAGACCTTCATCTCAGCTGCATTGCTAGATGGTTATCTGTGGATGATCTCGGGAAAGGGGATGCCATACATCCCTCTCCAAGCATCAAAATTGCTTTAAGATGGCTCAAATTTCCCTGCAGAGTTCTCTCTGATGGTAACAAGTGGGTCATCTCTATGTTTCGCTATATCCAGATACTTGACTATAGATGGTATGTTTTGTTTTGTCAGTATTAAAATTGGTAGAATCATTATCATTCTCATTAAAAATAACTGGGATTGACTTGGCAATTAGTTGCCTGTCAAAGAGAAAGAGGATATCCTCAGAGGAACCAGTGAGAACCTCTCTTTGTTTTTCTTTTGATCTTATATGGTTATCTTCTTGCTTTAAATGCAGCCTTCTGTCTCTTGTGCAGAGCTCACAGCATGATACTTCTGTGTCTGCACTGTGATCAGAGATCCTGTCAGGTTACTTCCAGAGCCCCAGTAGGGTGTGTGTATTCTTTCCACTAAATATTTATTTACTTATGCTTGCACATCTGGAAAAAAGGAAAAAAAAAAAAAAGTATTTACAAGTACAGCACTTCATTTCACTAGCATATTGCATAGCTTTCCCTTTTATCTGTTTTTCATGGAACTAAACCCCAATTTCTAGCCAACTAATAAACTAAATTATAGATGCAAATAACATTACTATGGGGGAAGAAAAGCTCGCATTTAGGAAAACTGAGAGTACTGTTTTATAGAAAGAGCTTTTTCAATTTAGCAAAAGTACATAAATTGAAATAGCAGAATTCAATCTAGAAAAAAAATACTGCTTATCTCCAAAAAAGACATGTAAGTTCTTAGTGGCTTGGTTTCTTTAAATCAAGATCTTAGCTAAAGATTTGTAGCTGGAAAAGGAAGTTGGCTGAGATTTTGTCATCTTTATTTAGGCTATGTGAAGATGGGGCTTGTGTGGGTGGGATTATTTTGTTTGGTTGCTTTTTTGGTCCTTAGTCTGTTAAAAATATTTATGATTTACTGTGGGAAAGTTCGTTGGACAGCTTCTCCAGTTATGTACCTTTACTGAGATGAAGAAAAAACCCATGGTCTATTGAAATAAATAAACCTTTAGTCTTTGATGTCAAGTACAGCCAGAGCTTTCTCTCTCAGTTATTAGCTTGGTGCAATTTTGCATGAGTTGGATGCTGGGGGGGTTGCTGTCAGTACACAAAGAATTTTGAATCTATGAATTTTAAAGCAGAATACTACTCTGCCCATTTATTTACCATTTTTAGATGCCAAGTGGAATGCGCAGTCAGAGTCAGGTGGAATCTAATTACTGTAGCCTTTTCTTGAGTAAATAGCAGATTTTATTTTTAACCTCTTCTGTACTTGCATTCTGCAGTTGAAAACCGTAGTTGAAGTTCACAATATCTGAGCCTGTCTGAACATAAGATGAAAGTGTGCTGTGACAGCAATTGCTGTTTTTCTAATATGGTTTCTGGTGTGGTATCTTTGTAGCATCATCAAAAGATGAGATTTATTTTATGTTCAGAAGATGCTTATCGAGGGCTTTTAATGTTGTCATCTGAAGGGAGCATACACTGACAAGGTGCTTAAAAAAGAAATGTTTTAAGTTAAAGAACTTTTTAACACACATGGAGAAATGACAAACCAGATTTGCACAGAGACAAAATGATTCTGTGCTGTAGTTTGCTTTTCATCTTAAGCACATAATGAGAGGTACTTTTTTCAAGTGCTTAGCATGAATAAAGTGAGACAAGAGGAAATTATTTAGTGGGAGGAATAGTGTTTAAGAGCTGAAATATTACAAAAGGTTGCACGTGCTAAAGTCTTTGATGACTGTATGTAGTCAATATGTTCAATTTAAAAGTCAGTTTATTTGAGGATCAAAGATGCTGGTGAGCTACTCGTTTGCTGTATTGTACTCTACCCTGCTGATTTCTCAGGAGCCCATCTCGAGTCTTTTTCTGTTACTTTATGCAGTTTGTGAACACCTGCAGTGCTCTGTAGATACGCAGACTTCCAAAGCTTGTGCTAACAGGGGCATGAGTTTGTCTAACCCAGTGCAGACCTAGAGTGCCTTAACCAAACTGAGGAATTCTGCAGTCTTTCTCACCTCTACTCACAGGAATTTAAGCTTTTCCAGGAGCCAAATACTGTGTATTATCTGTTAATGCGGTAATAAAAGAGGTGGTTATAAGGTTTTGAGTAACACAGTACTCCTAGAGAAAAACTGAGTTTGGAGAACTATCTTCCTTAAATCTTCCACATACATTTTTATTTCATAAATGAGACATTTTTTAAAAGCAACAGCAAAATCCCAGTCCTAAGAGTTCGGTGTCTGTCCTTGTCAGATAGATGATGGGGTGTTGAAATGACATCAGAGATGGTGGTGCTGTCCCCACCTCCCAAAAATTTTTACCTCAGTTTTGGAGATTAAAGTAATTTATATCATAGCGTTTTTTATTTCCTAGATGATCTGCTTTCTCAGCCATAAAGGGACACTTATGGTTAGCTTTTTTATAGAGTGGGCAAAGCAGAACATGCATATTAATACGCAGTCCTACTTACGCAGCTGACAGCTTTCTGTTGAATCACAACTCTGCTTGTAGGCATCTAAAAATAAATGACAGATTTTGTTAAAAGCCCACTGAAGTTAATGGAAGATGGTTAATGAGTTTAGTGGGAATTTGATTTAGGATCATACGTGTTATCTCTTTGTGAAGACTGATATAGATTAAAGATGGCATAGTTGTTCATTTAGTTTGAGAATAGTATAATTTTTCTGTTGTAATGGAATAATGGCACTTGATAATTATCAGTCTTTATGGCAGAACCAACAACCATCTTGAAATGAATCCATGACTTTATTTCTACACATATGAATGAAGCTATATACAGTTGTCTGCTGCCTGTCCTGCGACAGCAGAACAAGGGTTTTGAGGATATGTCTGTCCGGGCCTGTGAATTTGCTATTTTCAAGTTCTTTTATAAGAGCCTGACTAGCAGTGATAGGACTTTCCTGTTTTTATAACTACTCTGCCCTTTTTCTGATAAACAACTACAACTGCAAGAGTTTGTCCCAGAGCTTTTGTCCAACTGCAGTTTTGTTAATTGTGCCGAGTAACTGCCATGGGGAGGAGTCATTTGAGACATTAGTACTTTTGAAGCCCAGCCTGTCATAAAGCATTTATTTCGATCAAGCCAAGGCACAGGAGTTGATACAGATTCCAGTACAGATGATGTGCTGCTGGCACTGTCTATTACACGGCTCGCTTTGATCACTGAAGGCGATGAGTTACCATCATGTGTAGTGAGTGACCTCTGCAGAGAAAGTGCTGTGGGGAAATGCAGGTACAGCGCCTGGTTCCTGGTGCTTGTCCCTCAGGAGGGGGGAAGCTGGAACCCGATGCACATGTTCCAACTCTTGCTTCAGTTTACTTGCTGCCACGAGTTTGCAAGTCAATATATGGGAAGGGTTTTTCTAAAAACACTTCCGTTCATTTTCAGCTTGTTAGGTGGTATTCCGTGCGAATTCCCCACATATCCAAAGGGTGGGATGAGAGCTGTGCCCTTGTGGGATGTGAGCCTCTGGTAGCAGGAAAGTGGCTGTGAAGAATTCTTATTCTTTAATGTGACCTCCCTGTGAACAGGATTAGTTTGTACTACTCTGCTGGCATTATTGAATGAAAGAATAGTAGTCTAGGACAACATAAATAAACTAAGAAGGATGATGCAGATACGCAAATCCTAAATTTAGCTTTAAGATGATTATTCCGTGCCTCCTGGATTTCCTGCTTCTCTGGGAGCAGCATTTGTGATGTATGTGACTTGTAGCTCTTGGAGAAGTTTGTTTTAGAGAATGGAAGAGATTTTTGACTTTATTTTTTTGTGCCTTTAAGTAATGTAACACCTGCTGAAAGTGCAGGTCTAGAGAAGCGTGGTTTTAGAGGTTGGCTGTTTGTTGTGACAGCATTTCATGGTGGTCTAGCTCAGCCTTGGCTCTCTTTTTAAGCTGTTACCGGTAGAGAAAGATCACTTGGACGGGCACTGAATGTAGTTGCTGTGTTCCATGACAGGAGAGCATAACATATGTTGAGAAAAACACCACAGTTAGGCGGGAGAAAGATCTTTTCCTAAATTATTAATGCATGTGCTGCAACTTCTAAGACTAAGCGCTTTATGGTGCAACCTAAAGATAAGTGAATAGGCATTTTCCCTGTTACTGTAGAATAGTATCAGCCGGCTTGCTGGAAATCCGCAGTTTGTGCCATATGTGCTTTTGTAAACGATCGGTGGCTGAATATTTTTTTCATAAACGGCGTTATGGACTCGTAGGATGTGTGTAAGGGATCAATAGGGATCGTAGGTGTCTTTGAAAGAGTGATCTCTGCAGTGAGTGGGTATCCTGCTTTTCCTGCTTGGCATGGGCGAGGCGAGCAGGGCTGCGGGGTACGGGCTCGGCTTTGCGGGGCTGAGATGTGCGGATGTCGCTCCGAGGCGGAGGTGCCGTGCGCTGCAGGAGCCGTGGGAGCCGGCACCGGGACGTTCCCGCCAACGCGCGCCGATAGGTGGCGCTGTCGGCGCGGACACGGGCGGCCCCTCGGCGCGTCCCGCGCTCCCGCCGGGACGTGCGGGCTTTCCCCGCCGGGACGTGCGGGCTTTCCCCGCCGCCTCTCCATGGACCGCTTATTATTATTACTATATTGTTGTTGTTGTTATTATTTTTTATTGTTATTACTATTATTATTTCCTCTTTTTAAAAATTTTTAAAATTTATTTGAAATCGCCCTCCGTTCCTGCGGCGTGGGGGCCTGGCGGCAGCGAGCGGCAGTGCGGCACCGCGAGTGCCGAGGCTCGCGGACGTCGGCGGACCGAGCCTTGTCCCCCCCCACCTTCCCCGCGCGTGCGGGAACCGTCCGCGTGGGCGCCGCCGGCCCGGGCCGCGCGCGGCGGAGGGGGGGCGCGACTAACGAGCGGCCGCGGTGAGGGGGCGTGGCCGCGGCCAGCGCAGCCAATGGGAGGCGGCGCACGGCGCATAAATGATGGGGGGGGCCGGGATCGCCCGGGTTTTGTGCTGCGCGGCGGAGCGATGACCCCGCTCGGTGCCGGCCGAGCGCAGCCCGGCAGAGGTCACGCAGTCCCGGCCCCGCCTCGCCGGCGGAGCGGGACCGCACGCACACGCGGATTCTCCGGGAGGAGCTGAGACCTGATGTTTTTTCTTTTTCGAGGGAGCGTTTGTGGCCGCCACGGTTGCATGAATGCCAATGTTTGTAGACCTGGTGGCAAGGAATCTAGGACATTTATCAAATAAGACATTTCGCTATTCGTTCTTATCGTCATTGATGTGGCCACCGACCAATCCTCTCCTGAGGCTACGACATTAGGCTAAATAAGTGTTGTGTCCGGGCGGCTCTGAATGGCCGCGGCGGTAGCGGGCAGCGGGACGCGCCGGGCTGCTCATTTGTCGGGTGGACGCACGCAACAGCGGCATGGCCGGCACGGCCGCACGGCCCGCCTCTACCCGCGGAGGTGCTGCCCTACCCCGCCGCCCAGCGCTTCTGCCGCCGCTGCGATTGAGCCTCCATCTTTTGTGTCGTCGGCGGGCAAAATGTCAGTATATTTGGTTGGGCTGCGGGCGGGGGGCTCGGCGCGGCTTTTACAGGTTGCTTTGCTGCATTAGAGCATCCTGTGAGCGCGGCGCAGGCAGCCGTGAGATGATTTCTCAGCCAAACGCCTACCAATACTCGAGTCTCTTGTCTCCGTTAAATAATTACAGCGCTGCTACTGTTGTATGTTTTTTCCTTCTCTTTCTTTCTCTCTTGAGCTCTTCTGGTGCAAGCGTGCAGTAGCTATCGACAACAAATCGAGCAGCGATGGTACGTACGATGAGCGAGCATATAAACCTTGTTCGTGTTTTGAGCAGTAAACAATATGGGGATGCGGTGCACGGCGGTGGTTATTTAACCGGCGGGGGGACGCTTTTCGAGTGCTGAGCGGGGACGGAAGGGGAGGCACAGGCGCGTCGGTTTCGGGAAGCCTTACTTTCGTTTTGTTTTGTGTTATTTATTTTAAATTGATCAAAAGGCTTCCGCGGGGAGGATCCTGCGCACGTTTGTGTATTGATGCCGGGAGGGATAGACGCATTTGCTCTTGGACTCTTGCCTTCCAAAGCGATTATCCGTGCGGCGCGGAGGGGCGCTGCTGCGGCAGAAAGCGGAGCGTATAGTACGGGTTTACAGTCCCAAAGAGGGGGCGTTTTGGGGTACTTTTCATTCATAGTTTTTTAAATCTTCCCCCAGGCGCAGTGAGCGCAAACATAGCGAGCGCATCCCCCGCGGGCCTGCAGCCGGGGGCATCCCCTTCCCTGCGCCATTCTCCCCGAGGGCGGCACGGCTCCGCCGGTGTGCACGGAGCCGGCGGGCTTCACCACGGGGCCGCCTCGCGACGCGCTGCACCCGGCCCCGCCCTCTGGGCGCGGGACGCACGGGGGCGCCCGGCCGCCCACTTGTTACTGGAGCGGTGCCTGGAGCCGCTCTCCGAGAGCCTCTCCGGCTGTTGCTAGCAAACCCGAAGCCTTTAACTCTCGGCTATAAGAAAAACAAAAAAAAATAACTCGGCCCCGCCCAATGTGCCTCGGCCCGCGTTCTGACGTCACCGCGGCGCGCGCGCGCCGGCGGGAGGGCGGAAAAATGCGGCAACCTGCGCCCCAGAACGGCCTATGCAGCCGGCGCGAGCGGCGGGCGGCCGCGGGGCTGGGCGGGGGCGGGGCCGCCGAAGCCAGCACGGGCCGCACGTGAGTGCAGGGTGCAGGCAGTGACAGCCCGGCTCGGTTCCGCTAGGGCTCGGTTCGACGGGCCGGCACGGCTGGGCCCGCAACGTGCCTGCACAGCCCACCCGCCCCCCCGCTGCAGGCCGTCACACCGGCCCTCTGCATAGGCGGGCTGTGCCGCGCCTCCGGCGGGGCAGGCTTGGCACAGACGGGCCGGGCGCTGCGCTGCTTCTACACGAACGCTCTCTTCTGCGTGTACACAGGATATGGTAAAGAGTCTACTTAATGTACGCAGTAAGGGGGAAGTGAGAGGTCCTCAAAGAGCCTAAATCAAATAGCGACTAGAGAAGAACTCGAGTGGAGCAAGGAAAACACTCTGTAACAACACTTGCCCAGCCCAGAGCAGCCTAGCCCAGTTCAAGCGCAGCTGCAGACTTGTTCTCCGCCTTCCTCTTCCCAGTTCACAAGACAACCACAGCAGCCTGCTCAGCGGAAGATTCACAGGGCTCAGGCCACAAACAAAGGCTACTCAGCATAGCTCGAGATGTCATCGCCGTCATGATTGCTTGGCTTCTGGACTGCCCAGAGCAAGGCAGGACTAGTGGAATCGCCACAGCCGCCCTTCATCCATTTCAATGCACATGCAACCCAGATGAGAACTCAATGCTTTGAAATTCAGGAGAGGCTTTCCCCCTGTATTCCACACTCATCTGTCTCTCTCTTACCTCCTTTCCCCTTTGGCTTGAAGGGAGTCTATGTTCTTGTAGGTTGGTGAAGTAAATAAACTTCTACCCAGAGAATGTAGAAACAAGTACACTGGGGACTCGAGCAGCTTAGCGAAAGGCTGATGAAACGAAGTCTGAATGCCTGAACATTGTTTGGTTTGTTTTCTTTAAATCTTCCACTCAATCAGTGCCTACAGCTGATATACAAGTGCTTTCAAGCTTGGAAACGTGAAGAAATAGACTGGAGTAAAAAGTGAGCGCGAACCCCCTGTAGTGCAATGGGGGTTCCAAAGTGTGGACGGGGCCCATATGGATCTGAAAGGAGAGAGGAGAAAGGTAATCTCAGTGTTTAACACTATTGTCACGCTGAAAACCTTAAGTGGTAAACTACTGCCCCGCTTTTCTGAAAAGCAGTGCGACACGGTGCATAAGCTGTATTATATATAGAAAAACAGGTAGGTTGACAACTAACAGTTGTTGCGGTCATAGGATAATTACAATGAGGTTATTTGCCTACTGTATATTTGTGGATTTTAGCTTGTAATACTTTGTAAAATAGAAAACTGTAATATTTTAGGTTGTACAGGATGAAGTTAGTTGTTTCATTGGCTGATTTGCAAAGAAGTTGAAAAGTTTTTTTTAGGTACATTAAATAAGGAATCACGCCTACGCAAATGTTCAGATTTGGCAAATGAATGCTGTTTGTGTAACTTCTGAAAGTTCCCTGGCTGCTGATTATCTTGAAGTAAATCATGTTCATTGTTAGTTTGGTTCAGCATGGGAAAACCACTCAAATAAAAAATATCAAGCCTGCTAGCCCAAAGAAGTAAGAACAAAAAATTTGGGATTTTTGCCAGTATGGATTTTTGCATATGCTCTGTATAGTAGTACGCATACGCGTTTGCGTGCATTGTTCTCTACAGTTTGTAACACCAGCAATGTATTCTAACTGTAGCGACTTGTCACCTTCAATAAAGCATACAATGCATGAATAAACCACTGTTGTATATTTACTGGTGTAACCACAGCACTTTTAAGATGTTGCAAAGCATTTTTACATGGGTGCTGAGGTCAGAAGCCTAAATCTTGGTGCAAGATGCTGACGTTCGGCTAAAAATGCCGCTTCTGCTTTCCGCAGTCTCAAAATGGCAGA